>JAWZYU010000151.1:0-606216 GCA_038380435.1 Ryuthela nishihirai | reverse complement strand
CCTCTGTTGGGAATACGAAACAATGTAAATGTCACTTCCTTGCGATTCTGCAAACAATGCATTCTCAATCGTCACTGTCAGATGTCATGCGCCTATTATTGAAATCGTTCGACGCTTTTCTCGCTGTTCCATTTGCCGCGTTAGCTATTAAAATATGGCGAAGAAGTTATCCTATTTTGAGGGTTTGTAGTTATCAGAGCTTTGCCTATCGCGAACAGATTTCAGCATAATAAGCAGCCATAGGCAAGGCCCGTGCGGGTGATAAATACCGTCGGCCTGTCCTTCTGCTGCTCGAAAAGTATCAGCTGAATCAAGTTAAATAATATTCGTGAAGTGTTTGCGGTTCTTTTATATTTTCCTTCAGGTAGGTAACTTTGTAGTGAATAATTAGTTTAGAGTAGAGGTAATCTAATTCTACACTTTTTAGCCTAAGAGCTATGAAATTTCGATCGGTTTCGAACCGACAAATAGTATGCAGCGCATTATTCTGATTATGGGATATAAAATTGAGTGTTAACCGCTATTTGTCGGTGTCGACCACTTTATTTTGGCTCGAAATACGGACATTATTCATTTCCTATGCTTTTCAGATACCCTACCGAACGGCTACAGAATTTCCTTGTTATGCCAGTGAGAAACGTTACTTGGAAGCTCTAAAATATGCATTTAATGGAAAAATGTCACTGATGATAAATTAAAGATCATAATCAAATATTTTTTAAATATCGGTTTTCAAAAATATTGCTTTAATATTTAAATGATTGCGGAAGCTAGAATGGTTAACAATAATCTTCAGTGGTATGCCAGTGAGAAAGTGGAATTATTATTTCAACAGGTAAATTAGAATTACAAATGATATCGCGAAAACACGGACGTGACGTCATCTCTGGTATGTCCAAGTGTTGCCACCATAATTTCTATAAGATCTTTCAAAACCAAAGTGTATAAATCAAAAAAATTATATTCCTAAAACATTAACTGGTATTTATTTTCTTTTTATTTTGGTAAGTATTTTTATAACATTCTGAAATATTTAAATAAAATCTTAATAAGTAAATTATTTTGAATGCTATTAAAATAAATTAACTTTAACTTATCTTAAACCAATGAAAGGAAGTGCTTGTTTAGGCATATTTATTTTCGCTCTTTTTGTTGAAGGCTGTCCAGACAGGCGGTAACTAGGTGGCTTTCACACAACGCGTATCCCTCTGGTGTCCAACGAGAAATTCTTAGATCGAGGCTAGGTGTGAATCTCTTACGTATGTCATAGGCAACTTTATCCTTAGGGGTAAAGAACGCTTTTTCCTGTGTTCCCAAAGGACAATCCTGTGGTTTAATCTAAGGCTTCTATTACACATTTCGCTATACTGTACATTACCTTCTTCTTAGGTCTGAACAATGCGTTTCCGTGTAGTGGGTAAATAATATTTTTATCGCCAAGTTGACATTTCTTGGGCTCGTTACGTCACCCTATCTGCTCGATATATCTGTTGCAAATATCAGACGTTGGTTTCAAACTTCGTCCACGATAATCGGCAAATAGATCTGAAAGCCTGTACATAAAAATACTGCCGTTTGATCATTTACGATATAGAAATATTTCTACGCATACTGTAACGACGAATAGGGAAATGAAGAAATCAAAAATTGAGCAAAGAATTTTTTTTCCTCGGACAACCATTAGTTCTACTGAGCGAGCTTTACAAAATCCGAGCCGAAATGAAAGGTGTCGTTTGTGGTCGACAGCGACAAATACCGTTTAACTATAAAATTTATATCCCATAATCATAATAATGTGCTGTATAGCAGCTCTCGGTTGAAATTTCATAATTCTCATGCAAAAAGTGGAAAATTAGAATACCTCTACTGTAAATTAATTATTCACTACAAAGTTACTTACCTGAAGGAATTTATAAACGAACCACAAACACTTTATGAATATTATTAAACTTGATTCACCTGATATTTTTTCGAGCAGCGGAATGGTGGTTTAGAGAAGGACATAGGGAATACAGTCCGTGTGTATTTTTTAATCGCATAGACCTTGCCAATGGTTGCTTATTACACTGTAATGTGTTCCCGGTACGCAAAGCTCCGAAAATTTAAAAAATAAAACTCAAATTATATCAAGTCTTCGCCATATCCATACGCTAACGTTATTCGCCAATCTAGAATTATTCATACGGGCAACATGGCGAAACCAACGGAGTCTCTCTCTGCACAACATGCTGCTTAAAGGAGGTTGCAAACTCCTTTGCCTAACCTCATCACTAGTTACAAAATTGAACCTCCTAATGCCCAACATACTGCGTAAGAATCTGGAATCAAAAGCATCCAGTTTCCTGTTATCTTGTTTACAAAGTGTCCAAGTTTCACTACCATAACTAACCCTAGAAAGAACCAAACTATTATACAGTCTAATTTTAGTCTTTAGTTGTATACGCCTATTTCTCCACAATCTCCAAAGATTCTTAAAAGTCCCGGCAGCAATCCCTATTAGTCTGTTAATATCATGCCGCACATCACCAGAATCTGTTACATACTACCAATATAATTAAACTGTGACACCAGCTCAAGACTGCAACCATTCAGATTAACTGAATCACAACCTGCCTGACCAATTTTCATCACTTTAGTTTTCTCTCTGTTTATAACCAAACCTACTCTACTACCAGTCTCATCAACAGCTCGAATGAAAGAGTTCATCTCATCAACATCATTTGCCAAAACGGCTAAATCATCAGCATAATCTAAATCAGAAATTTTCGTATCTCCAGTCCGTTTAAGGCCAAATATTTTCCCTTGAAATGAATTTCACATAACATAATCAATAACCAAGCTATAGAGAAAAGGAGACAAAATGCACCTTTGTCGAACACCAGAAGTAATGCTCAACCATTTGCTACAAGCCTTACCAACTCTCACACACGACTCAGTGTTCTTATAGAGAGCTTTCATTATGTTAACTAATTTGTCTGGTATACCATATGATCTCAAAATCAACCACAAATTATGACGATCAACAGAGTCGAAAGCCTTTTTGAAATCAACAAAGCTAGCAACCAAAGGTTTCTGAAACTCTAAAAATTTCTCAAGAATCTGCTTAAGTGAAAATATCTGATCCACACATCCCCTACCACTTCTGAATCCACATTGCTCATCACGCAATTGCCTGTCAACCAGATTCTTAAATCTATTAAGCACAATCATGAAAGAACTTTACCTGGAACGAGAGTAGGCTGATACCCCTATAGTTATCAAAAGAACTGCGATCACCATTTTTGAAAATATGGATAACAATAGCTCTGGTAAAATCCTTAGGAATCATGCCTTTATCATAAAAGATATTCAGAATTTCAGTCATCCGAGTGGTAACTGAAACTTTCCCAGCTCTAAGCATTTCTGTAGCAATTTCATCTACCAATGTGGATTTATGAAGTTTAAGTTTACAAACAGTCAAAATGACTTCAGATTGTGTTGTAGGGCCAACATTAAAGCCATCAATGCATGCATCATCATTGGAAACAATGGGAATAGAACTAACCGCATTGTTTAGAATATCACTGAAATGCTCAGCCCACCTAGCCATGACAGAATCCTCACCTTTTATAACCTTACCTTGTTTATCATTCAATCCCTGTATACCTGTCCGTTTTCTACCACACAAAATATTAACTAGCTGGTACAGCTCTCTGCTGTTGTGCTGTCTAACTGCTTCCTTGGCTATGTCAGCCAAACCATCAAGCCAAAGTTGGGTTGGGTTGTTTTACCTCTGAGCGGAACTTTTTTGCACACCATTGCCTAAATGACCAGGTCGCATGGACCCCAAAGGCTCAGAGAAGGTTGGGGGAGGGGACCCACTGGAACAGCTGTTGGGAGACAGATGGTAGCCTCCCGTCAAGGCCATCCAGCATGTTCTTTAACGTGCACAGGGTATGGGTCTCCCGCACTCGGGGCCAGGGCTTAACGTCCCATCCGACGGACGGGGGCCTTTACAAGCCCATCGGTGTCCCCTACTGACCGTGGGCAGGGTGGGGAATTTTTGCGGATATAAATCTCAACGCTGACCCAGCTGTGACTCGAACCTGGGAACTAGAGATTATCAGCAGCTAACTGATCTTTTAC
This sequence comes from Ryuthela nishihirai, assembly GCA_038380435.1. Classification (NCBI taxonomy): domain Eukaryota; kingdom Metazoa; phylum Arthropoda; class Arachnida; order Araneae; family Heptathelidae; genus Ryuthela; species Ryuthela nishihirai. The sequence continues at coordinate 602,091 of JAWZYU010000151.1, read as the reverse complement.
ACGTTTATTAAGTTCTCTGTGATGCTTTCTATTAGGACTAGTAGGGTATTCATTAAGGACATTCCTGCAGTTCTTTCTTTCCGAAATAAGCTCAAGTGCCTTATCACTCAGATAATTCTGGCTCTTCTGCTCCTTTTTTCCTATAAGAGTACTGTTAGTGTCCAAAAAAGCCTGTTTAAAATGATCCCATTCTTCCTCAACTTCAGTAGTAAGCATACCATGACTGTCATAATGACTAAGCAACCTATCGTGGTAAGCTTTGGCTATAACTGGGTCTTTCAGAGCTTCAGTATTAAAAGTAAATTTTTTAACCTTAGCACAACACTTTTTAAGTTTAAGTTGCAAGACACTTTTAAAAAGGTAATGGTCAGATCCAATTTCAGCTCTCCTATATGACCTGGTATTCCTAACATAACTAGCCCATTTGTTGTTAATTAATATATAATCAATCATATTCTTATGCAGCCCATCAGGTGAAACCCATGTGTATATATGTATGTCGCGGTGTTTGTAATATGTGTTAGTTATTCTGAATCCATTGAGTTTACTTACCTGTGGGAGACGTTGCCCATTGCCATTGCGGCTACCAATACCAAAAGGGCCTATTACTCCTCCCCAAAGGTCAGAGTCAGTACCAACTTTTGCATTGAAGTCACCAAGAACAAGGGTAATATCTCCTTTCTTGACAGAATTCAAAATATCCTGAAGTTGTCCATAAAACCTATCCTTCTCATCCTCATCAGCATCCTCAGTCGGGTCATAGCAGCAGATAACATTCAAGTTTTAACGCTTGTCTGAAATTTTGCTGTAAGAAACCTTTGATTAATGCACTCATATCCTAGAAGAGCATCACTAGCGTGTCTGCTGAGAATAAGACCCACGCCTTGGTGATGTTTATTGTCGTCCCTCCCTGAAAAGAGAAATTTAAAATTATTTTTAAGAATCTGACCTTTATCTGTCCACCTGGTCTCTTGCAAGCCGAGAATATCTAAATTATAAAGGTGGAATTGTTCAGTGAGGACATCAAGAGAAAAAGCTCTATGCAGAATCCTCACGTTCCAACTACCTATGGAGAGAAAATGGTTAATTGGATGTTTAAAGAAACTATGTTTATTGAGAGAGGGAATGCCGATAATATCAAACGCCCCCTAATCGTAGACATGGGGCTAAGACCCGTTCCCCCACCACTAAAGGCTGAAGCCATCTACACTGGAAGACTTCCTCCAATGTAGAATTTGACGATGCCAATAGAAGCAAAGAGTTCAGGTGCCAGCGATGACTTCTGCTCATGATTATCCACCAGCTGATAAACATATCCTGTGAATCTATTCACTTGGGGCTGTCAACCCACAAACAAGCAGAAAACAGAGCGAAAGATTATCCCTCCACAGAAGCCCATCAGTGCAGGAAAATCAGGATCCATAATCAAGCTCAGAGCCATATATCTGTCCAGTCCAGTGGGTTTATATGGTCAGCACCAGGACCCTGTGTGGTTGACCACTCCTCAGTAGGGTGGAAAAATAAGAAAAGTAGACATAGTTGTCCAGATCAGTAGGCCACACTAATCTGGCAGCCCTCCCCTTCCGTTCACTTCCACAAGAGAGTATCTCTTTTGAAAGGTACTAACGGTCAGCACCACGAGAAGGCGGGGTCGGACATTAGGTGCTAGGCCTGGCCGGTTCTATGCATCATCACAGGGGATTGGTGCATAGCTCTCCTTCAACTGACTACCTAGCTACCATTTACTGAGAAGTATCTCTCATAGGGTCAAAAATACTAATAATAATCTGATTTCATTTCCTTTAGAGCTCTGATGAGGAATATAAAATTTTGGTTAGTGCACCTACGAGTGAGATACAGATACGAAGTATTTATGAGATAGTGTTAGTACAATATCATGTTTTTGAAATAGTTTGATGATGGACAGAGCTTAATGTGGTGCACTGCCTGAGAAAAAAATGCACTTCTAGTTGCAGAAACAGATTGTCGAAGCACATTGCCAATTTCATTTGGCTATACAATTCACACCCATCGCAGGGCAGAGTGGTCAACGTGCTCGGCTACAGTTCTAAGGGACCTGGGTTCGACCCGCAGGTAAAGCACAGATGCTCATTAAAGCGAAATAATTCCGTCAGACTTCTGTGGCAAGCAGCTGGTCGATCCGTTATTATTTACGCTAGGGCTTCTCAATGTGGGATGTGCAGCAAAAAAAAAAAATCTTTTTGTGGGGGGGGGGGGAGATTTAAAGGTTCCTAGGTATGTGGAAGACACATTTAAACTGATTTCAAATAGAGAACTTGGGTACGTTTGAGGACCTGGGCATCGTGGCAGGCATTCCTTTTCTTAAAGTGCTACTTCCTCACCACACTTACCTCTGCCGCTTCCTTGTCTGCTGCCAGAGGTCTCTGCGCCGAGTATTCCTCCTGCTCGCGTCCCATCTCATAGGGACGCCACTTTACACCCTTTACTCCATTCCACACTAGACAATTGCTCTCTAGTGCTACATGCAGGGCAGAGTGAGAGGCACATATTTAAAAAAAAAAACTTATTGAGGAAATCAGATATTTCAACGATTTTTTTTCACATTTAAATTTGGAGTTGGGAGTGGGGGTGAAATGATAGTTTTCAAGTTCCATTTAGTTTCTTCAAGCCCATGATTTCCCTCCTAACTTTTGGTAGGACACAGATTACCATTGCCTGCTATTACTTCGTAATTAAAAAATGCCTGACTAAGAAATTTGAAAAAGAATTAAATAAAACAGAGGTTGGGGGGGGGGGGGACAGAGACAGATGACACTTTGCAAGTTCCATTTCGTTTCTTCCACCTTATTATTTCTTTCCTGCCTTTTCTTAGGAAACAGATCAACATTCCCCACTATTACTCCCTAATTACAAAATGCCAGGCCATGAAATTCGAAATAAAGAGATCGGGGGGGATTACACATTTAAAGTTCCATTTGGTATCTTTCACCTAATGATTTCTTTGCTACCTTTTGTTTGGACACAGCTTACCACTGGTTGCTATTACTTTCTAATTACAAAGTGTCAGGCCAGGAAATTCAAAACAAAAACTAAACGTGTAGAAGCGGGGGAGGGGGGAGTGTTATATCCTCTTTGATCTTGACATAAAAATAAAATACAAACAGGATGTATCTGACCATACATCGTGTTTTGGAACTTGACATAGACTAAATCTTTACCTGTAACCCCCCCCCCCTCTCGTTGCAGGCAATATTTGGTCCCTAGAGTAGTTCAAATCACTTCTAATTTACTCCTAAAAACGACAGAGTAGACGATTAGAATGGAAAAAAAATATTTTTTTCTCCATCTCAGCAATGCATTCGTTAATTTTTCCTGTTTCTTGTCCCTGCAGAGCAACGCACTCGTCGTCGCTCTCCCCTCCCTCCCACACCCCTACACACTCCCCCCCCACACACACCCTCACACACACACACACACACACACACACACCCTTACCCCAACAACGACACCTGCTTTTTTCCCCTTCTTCTCTTTTCCTTTAAAACCCACTTGGCATCTTATTCTTCTTTTTTTTCACACTTTTCTTTTTAACTCAAAACCGACACCCCCCATTTCCACCCCGCTAACAACCCATCGAAATTCTTCTCAATTTACATAAATATCACAACACTTACAACATAACGAAAACTTTTAAACATATTACTAGAGACTAAATTAAAACCCTTTTCTCCAATTCTTTAGAATACACCACTGTACACTATTCATCAGACAAAGTCATATTAACTCCAACATTGCCACCAAATACACCTCAACACTAGAAATATCAAATACCCTATATACACACATACAACATACCGAGAGGAAAAACTAGAAAAAAAAAGTACAACATCATACTTAAAAAAAAGAAACTAATCCTGCTATTCTTAAAGAGTTTTTCTCCAGACCTCAATTAGAAATTTAAAAAACACAGCTCAAAGCAAAACTCTATAAATTACACAGCCAGTAATTTGCCAAGAACAGAAAGAAATATTTCATTCAAAGTCTAAATGTTAGTTGGTGTTCCATAAGTTTCTAATACATGGTAAATTTAGAATTCTTTTTCAAGATTTGGGAAAGTTAAAGAACTTACTACTGGTAATTTATTAAACATTAATTTTTTGTAATATTTTCTAGTTTGATAATGTCTGATTTATTAATTATTTTCTAGTTTGATAATGTCTGATCTATTAATTATTTTCTTAGACATGTTACTCAGTTGGAAGCTTTTTTTAATTCGTTTTAAAATGCAATGGTTTATAGGCAGGTGTTCCTATTTTAAGTTTATAAATTCTGCTTAGAAATAAATTTTTGAATAAAATAAATTTCATATAAAAGGAAAAACGTGAATTTTTCTTTATGGCGAGGTGAGTGATAACGTATTGATTGGTTAAATCGAATTCAATTTTAATAATTTTATTTGTGACTAAAACGAAAAACGTTCATTAATTTATTGTAAATTAGTGGCGTTTCTGGCAACCACATCAGCACTGCGTTTTTCTCGTAATGGTCTATTAGTCATTACCGAAAATTACCCAAATGAGTATTAATACATGGTAGAATACATGAATAGTTTTTTACATTATTTTTTGAATATCTAGGTAATGAAATTTTCAATTCGTATGTGAAAATTCAGTGTTGTTCACTGTACGTGAGAAAGTCCACCGAAGCCAACCAATCACAGTTTTTGAACGAGAAAGTTTTCTCGGTGGTCCGATCGAAAGGTGCAACAACTTTCCCGAAAAACAGTTTGTGCCATTTCACATCAGTTCTACTTTTAAGGAGAGTTATTCAATTGAATTCAAATCAGCTTTATCTTAGTAGTGAACGTTATGTCTGGCAGAGGAAGAGGCGGCAAAGGTTTAGGAAAAGGTGGTGCTAAACGGCAGAGAAAAGTTTTACGTGATAACATCCAAAATATCACGAAGCCTGCTATCCGGCGTTTGGCTAGGCGAGGTGGCGTGAAGAGAATTTCTGGTCTCATCTACGAAGAAACACGAGGTGTTCTCAAAGTATTCCTTGAAAACGTCATCAGAGATGAAGTCACCTATACTGAGCATGCAAAGAGGAAGACGGTGACAGCCATGGATGTTATGTATGCTCTAAAACGACAACTTCTAAACGACAAGGACGCACCCTGTACGGATTTGGAGGCTAGAGAAAAATAAAGCAAAAAAAAAAACCAAAAAACTTTTTTCAGGGCTAATAAACAGTGTTTAAAGGATTACCCATCATACTTGTATTCGCAAATTTATCATTTTATACGTGAACTCCTAAAGGTAAACCAAGTAGGCTATTTATTTTCCCCAACCGAACATGTCACTGCCAAGAATAATAGTTAGTTTCGTTATAGGAACGTATTCAGTGTGTTAAACTATGTTCTTAATTGGTACACTACACTGTGATAAACAAAAAATCTTTTCATAAAACAATTACATATCGTGTCTTATAAATTGCTACAATACGGTTCTTTCAACCTATGGAAAGCTACCGATTGTTCATTAATTTATAATTTATTATGACTAATAAAAGTTTAGCGATGTTTTTCGTACATTTTATTAGGTTTTAAAATCAGTGACGAAATTTACGTGTAATATAATTGTAATAAAATTAAGTAAGCTTAATGTTTGGTTACTAAATGTTTCCAGTGGTGAATATTTCCTTTTTCAGTAAGTTACTTACGATGGTTATTTTTCTTACGTGTAGAGTATAAAAAATGTGATTTCACGATAATTTTTTTGTACGGTAGGCATCCTTTCTACACAATATGTGGCTCTTAAAAGAGCCTTTTGTTATTGATTTCTTATTTTATAGTTCACTACTTCCCAGTTTTCCTTGGAACAGTTTTCTTCGTAGCAGGGCTTTTTTTAGGTTTAGGTACTTTCGGTTTGGTCACCTTGTTTTTTTTTCGGACTCTTAGCAGGTTTGCTTTTCTTGGCAGCGGAAGGTTTCTTCTCTGCAGCCGTTTTCTTCTTCTCACCGGTTTTTTTGGGCTTCGATACCTTTTTCGCAACACTGGAGGTTTTTGGCTTTTTTGTTTTTCCTTCTTTCTTAGTACTTTTGATTTTTACTGGTTTTTCTTTCGTCTTCTGACCAGTAGCACTCAGCTTAAAGGAACCAGTTGCACCTTTACCTTTGGTCTGAACGAGTTGCCCACTGGCTGCTGCTGTCTTGAGATATTTCGTGATAAAGGGAGCTAGACGTTCGATGTCTACCTTGTAGTGAGAGGCAATGTATTTTTTGATAGCCTGCAATGACGATCCACCTCTTTCCTTCAGTGCAGTGATCGCCGTAATCACCATCTCTGACACCTTAGGATGAGAAGCGGCAATCTTCGATTTTTTCGGCTTTCCGGCAGTTGCCTTGCCCCTCTTTTTAGGTGAAACCGCAGCTGGAACATTGATCTCTGCAGCTGTATCAGACAGCAAAAGGGGTCTATAACGCAGTGAACCCGCACCCTGCTGTCACCTTTGGCAGATGCAAAGAGGTTTCCACAATCGCGTATGGGTTCTCTCTTGACCAGATGCGACAGTTGTGTGCATTTACACTTCCATTAAGCGAAACGTGCACCTCATCAGTCCACAGGACGTTTGACAGCCAGTCCGCATTGTTTTCCATCTCTTGAAAAGCCCAATTTGCAAATTCATGACGTCTCTCGAAATCGGTGGTTTCAGTTCCTGTACATGTTGGATTTTGTAAGGATACCTCTTGAGGATGATCCTGAGTGATCGCCACACAGTCTCATACGAAATACCAGTTCGTCTTGAAATATCCCGCGCACTGCATTCCCCATGTGCGGAAGCTGCCGATTGTGTGTCGGCCTCGTGTTCGACCTCGTGCACAACTACAGGAGTTTCTTTGGGTCTCCCGCTTCTTGCACGTGCTTCCAAACTGCCAGTGTAATCAAACCTTTTCATCATAGCTATCAGTGAGGAACAAGACATCGGTCCCTTTCCAGTTCTAATACCCCTCATCGAACGATAGGTGCGCAAAGCCGCACTTGCACATTCGGAGTTCTGATAATAGAGCTTAACTAAAAGTGCTTTATCTCGTAACGATAACATGCCTCACCTTGGCAGAACGTTTGCCTTCGGTAATATACTTTAAATGCTGAAAGTTTAACTTCAGTATTCACTACATCTAAATTTACGTACAGTCGCTCAAAAAAGTATCCGAACGCCGTAGTTGATTAAAAAATTCAGAAAAAATATCTGGCAACCATTTTTTTTAAAATTATTGATCTGGCATCCTTCGTGTACTGTACACGAAGGATGCCATATCACTAATTTCTGAAAAAATCGTTGCCAGATATTTTTTCTGAATTTTGTAATCAACCATAGCGTTCGGATACTTTTTTGAGCGACTGTACCTCACGGCAAAGTCAGATTGATCAATGTTCGCAGTCTCGAACCGTTTGAGGAGCGGAGGCCGACGTATCTGTTTAAATAGCGACAGGCAGCAGCTCCGGACTACTAAAGCGCCACCTTTCGGTGACAAATGTAACTCTTCTGACAATAATATTTTTCGTTATTAAAAAAAAACATATCTTTTTGTGCATATCTGTGTAAACCGCATCGTGCTACTGTCCATACTTTTCGAATTATTACATTTTTACTTTTTCTGTTACTTTTGGATCACCCAGTATTTGAGGTGGTAGTTACTGTTCAAAAGATTTAATAAATATATTCAATGTTATTCTTTATAATATTAACTTAAAAGTCTTGGTTTAGAGTACAGTACGTATACTACCTGGCCAAAAAAATATATAAATTCGTTGTTTCCCATAACTGCGATTCGAATGTAATCAAAGGACACATGTCAAATCACGTGATCCTTGAACCGTTTTAAAATGATCACAGTTACTGGACAATGCCTGACCAAGGGATGGGAAAGCCATGTAATATAGATGACTTCAAAAGAGGTGCTAATTTTCATATTGTGGATTGATGCAGCCATATCCAAAACTAAGGAACTCACAAGATCATTCAAGGCTGTCATCTGTAACGTTGTTGTTTGGTTGGTTGGTTGTTTTACCTCTGAGCGGCACTTTTTTGCACACCATGGGCTAAATGGCCAGGTCACATGGACCCCGAAGGCTCAGAGAAGGTTGGGGGAGGGGACCCACTGGAACAGCTGTTGGGAGACAGATGGTAGCCTTCCGTCAAGGCCATCCAGCGTGTTCTTTAACGTGCACAGGGTATGGCTCTCCCGCACACGGGGCCACGGCTTAACGTCCCATCCGACGGACGGCGGCCTTTCCAAGCCCACCGGTGTCCCCTACTGACCGTGGGCAGGGCGGGAAATTTTGCGGAGATAAATCTCAACGCTGACCCAGCTGGGACTCGAACCTGGGAACTACAGATTATGAGACTGGCGCGCTACCGACTGAGCCACCCCCGCCCCCCATCTGTAACGTACGTGGAAGAATGTTTGAAATTGGAATCTCGATGTATGGCGGCAGTAATTGTACCGTAATGTTGATACAATAGGAGTTATTAGGACCTTTACCTTACAGCGGCACTTTTTTCCACACAATGTAATAAATAGGCAGGTCACAAACATCCCAAAATTCAGAGAAGACTGAGAAAGGGGAACTCATTGGATAACTGTTAACAGATAGATCATAATGTCAGGCCAAGAATATCCAAGAATATCCTTTCTCCCTGAGTGAAGGTTTAGGGGTAGCAGCGATAAATGAATGTTGGCACAGTTTAGACTTTAGCCTAGGAACTGCAGATATGGAGCCTGGCATGTGAGTGACTGAAATAATCCCTGCTACTGATACTATAGGAGAGAAACTGTAGAGCATTGTAAAAGCACGTGAAAGTGAAAAGACTTCAATTCTATATGAAATAACCACTACTTTCAACATCGGGCACATCAACACAGACAGTTCGTTGGGAACTCAGATATTTGCTGTTCGGCAGTCGGCATCTTATTCGGAAACCTTTAGTATCGACTAAAAATCGTAGAACGAGATGTCAGTATTATCAGAAGAGGCATGAGTGGACTAGATGGTACTGGGAAAGAGTCATGTGATTATATGAAATACGTATGTAATCTCTTTTCAGATGGCAGAACTAGGATATGGTACCAACCACATCTATGATTCTGAAGCAATAAACACGGCAGGGACTGGGTCAACTAATATGTCTCAAGGTTGACAAAAGGAATACCGCGGAATATGTAAAAGGCATATTGGTTAACTTATATAGAAGGATAATTTCCGGATGATAATGCAATTTTCCACCTTACGAAATCCGTCTGTCAATGTTTTAAAGAAGATGATGGATAATTCAGTCGTCTTCCCTGGACATGAATTTGCCTGATTTAATTGAACATTTGTACGATGTAGTGGAACTTGGCAAACAATCATAGAGTCTACTGCATTTGATCCTGGAGGAACCACATACTGCATTTGATTCTGAAGGAACTGCATACTGCATTTGATCCTAATGGGACTACATATTGCATCCCTGATTTAGAGATCCATGCGCTGACGGCAGTGGACTACTTGAAGATGGACATCCTCAGACGGAGGTAACAAGATGTCTAAATGTGCCGAGAAAGATGATATCGACATTTTGGAAACAGTTCCTGGAGACAGGAACCATTAACAGAAGAGCTGGCCAAAGGTGCTCGAGAGTTACTTCACCCTGAACAGATAATTTTCTGGCTCTAATGGCAAGGAGGAACAGTACAATGACTTCACATCAACTCTCTCTCTCGAGGTTGTAAAGCACAGATGAAAAGATTTCCATCAGAACAGTGACACAAATGATTAATGCGGGAGGGCTCTATGACAAGAGACCAGTGATTTGTGTCTCCCTAATACCCAACATACGGAAATGCTCCTCTAAAATGGTGCCGCCAACATGTCATTTGAAGCCTGAAAGATCGACTAATGTTCTGTTTCCTGACAAGTCTCGATTTAGACTATAGCGATTCTAGCTGCTGTTTTATCTGGAGGAAACTAGGAATGCGATACCATTCCTCCAATATCAGAGATGAGTGGTGGAATTGGTGTGCTGCTCTACAGTGGCCATACTCCAGGTATTCGATACTCCACAATTGCTCAGCAATATGGAAAAGATATCTTGAAACCTACATGTAAATTTTACGGGATATGTTTGGAGCTGATTTCCTGCTTATGGAAGACAATGTCCTTCGACATAGAGCTCACCTGTTGCAGGACTACTTAGAAACGGAATTTATTCAAAGATTTAATTGGTCGGCTGTGTTGACAGAGCTAATTTCCATACTTCAAGTGTAGGATGCCTTAGGAAGACGCATTGCAAATCGTCAGCCACCTCCTTTGTCACCCAAGGAGATAAAGTAGGTTCATGTGGGATGACATTCTGAAGAATCTTACATCGAGCCTGGAGCTACTCTGCCAGGCCTGTTTAGAAATGGGAGAGAATCATAGTGCATATTGATGTTGTATGTGCATATTTTGAAGCATCTGAATTCAACTTTTGCGATGCTTAATATTTACTTGTTATAATGATGGTTTTGTAATATTTTCATCAAGGGTATGAAAGCTCTCATTTTCTATAGCTTTTGAAGTTATACTAAAAATACATATCTGGCGAAATTTCACTTAATTAGATCCTACAATAAGGTTAGGACACTTTTTTGTTGTTACCATAATTTTGCCAATCAGTGTATATCAATCAGATTTCATTCACCATTGTACCTGTAGCGAAACACCTAACTAATCTAGTAGCCTAACTAATCTGTAGCGAACACCTAACCAACCAACCTATCTATCTGTTAAGATATCCTATTTATTAAGCCAATTTTTAAACCAATCCTATCTCTTAAGATATCCACCTATATCTCGGTAATTGCAATATGCCATGAATCTCCCATGGGGTGCTGTAAAAGTCTTTATAGGGGAATCGATCACCTGTAGAAGCGGATTCATTTGTAACCGTATGATTAAATATTTTAACATGAACTTGTTAATATAAGCGGTGAATATTCCACATCGCTTATTGTTTAAAAATTAAGCGATGAAAATGGCGACAGTTATCAGTAAGCGCGATCAAGCGAAGTAATGAATTTTTATAGTTATTTTGTGATAAATATTCAAAAGTACAATTATGAATTCTTGTTACATGTGAATTCGTTGGCCGCATTATAAAAGCCACAAAATAAAGGTCACAGAGAGAGTGAGTGAACCAAGTATGGAATCAAAATATCGCTCATAAACACGATTCCGCATGTTTTCCGAAATTCGACAAAATTTGCCCATCAGGTGTCTGCGGAACATGAGCCAAAATTCGTGTTTATACGATAAAATCTTTTTTTTTAATTTTAAGCTTATTAGCGAATTTAGTGCATATTCCACATCGCATTGTTCGAAAAGCAGCGAGGTATAAAATTGGTATAAAAAACATTTGCTAGTCTGCTGAAGAAAAAAATATATTTTTTGCAATTATTTTATGATAAATATCCAAACGTACAATTGTGAATTCTAATTTCATGTGAATAACGAAGGCCTAATTTTCAAAAAAGTCACCAAAAAAGTATAAGGTCACTGAGGGAGTGAATCAGTAAAGAGTAGAGTAAGAAATATACCATAATGTTGTTACCATATATTTTTAGAAAATCAAATTTGCCTGCGGACCTTGAACTATTTCTCTTATTCTCAAAATTTCTTACTTCGGTTTAAATTTTTTTGTGTCAACTTATAGTTCACTGAAATAATAACTTGTCCGTTGCTTACTTTTCATCAGTATATTAATTTGAATTAAAACAATATAATATTTTATTTGTTTCCTTTCCCTGAAATAGGCCAGAACTTTTATGAATGTGACAATTGCCATTATAGGTTTACATCATCCAAATTCCTCATTAAACACAAGAGGAGATATCAAAAGGAAGAAAAAAGTCGGCGATTCATATTCTTGGGGTGTCCTTCCTCTCCAATTGTCTAACCAACATCAAGAATGATGTGCCCACTGACTTTGGAGATTGTCTTAGCAAAGGGGAACAACGCAGAATAAGAAAAATCTTGAAGGGCATCTACGTATCCACAGAGGAGAATGATCATTTCGTTGCAGTACTCTGTATAAAGCTCCTCTGACAGTAGAAAGTGTTTCTCTTCACATACGAACCCATTTGCCATAAAAGTCATATATGTGAAAGTATAAATGTCATTCGTTACAAATTGTAATTTAACTCCAAAGCAAAGAGACGTGTTTGAATATTTAATTACTGATTTTAGGTCATCAACATTTGTCACCATTTCGCCGCTTTATAAACTTTAAAAAAATAATAAAAATAAATACCTCCTCAAGCAACTGCTTGCCACACAGGTCTGACAGGAGCCTGTCAGTTTAATACGCCATGGTAGAGGGATCTATGAGGATGGCGTGTCTTGTGTGTGAAAAATTAATAGGTCCACAATTTCATTTTTCGGTTACTGTTGTATACCTATTTGATGTCTGGATAAAATTTAATAGTACAAAATTGAGAAGAATTTAAAAATCTGTTTCTTGTTTTGTGTTCATTATTAAATTCGTCAATATTATATGTCTGTAAAAACCGTCACTTAATTGTTTTTCGGATGAATCAATTGCAGTGCGTAACCTCAGCCATTGTTAATATAATTTGATAGTTGTGTTTATTACCAAAATAAAAATATGACGAAATAAAATTGTTACAATTCATTTAGTAAAATTAACGACTCCGATTCTCGGAGACGCCCAAGAATTGCTACATTAATTGCTATATTATGAGCTTTATAATTCAAATATGGAGGCAAAGGTTTTTCTTGAGTATTGCCGTAAATAAAAGTTATATATGCTGATATGACTCAAACCCATAATGTATTGAAACCCAGTGAGGAGAACCGTTTAATGTAATCAATATCGGATTAACTTCTGTATAACTAAAGTTCGTTCATACAGAAGCTTGCTCAAACATGAATGAGTCTTATGATTATTATTTGATTTAATTAATTGAGTAATACCCATGCTTAGGTTGGATTCAGTTGTTTTACCTCTGAACCGTCCTATTTTTGTGCACCATGGGTAAAATGGTCAGATCTCAAGGACCCAGAAATCTAGGAGAAGTTTGGGAGAGGAAACACACTGAAACAGCTGCTGGGAGACAGATGGTAGCCTCCCATCAAGGACATTCAGCGTGTTCTTTAACATGCACAGGGTATGGCACACAGGGTCATGGCTTTAGGCACATTTAAAGAAAAGATAACAAATAGTTACGATTTTAGGTGGGAATGAAAAATCTCTACACAAAAAAGTGAAAACAACTTTTTATGTACGCTAACCCCCTCCTTATTGGCAATTAAAAATATGCGCGTGCAAAACTGGATCCTTTCTTCTATGGAATGAAAAAGGTATATCGAAATCGGTTGATTAGTTGCAGAAACATTGCCTCCATAGAAACACAGATATAAAAACATATGCGTGCAAACTGAGACTTTTCCTCCATCCAAAGCATAAAGAACCAATGAAATCGATCGATTGGTTACAGATCTGCTGAATACACAGACAGATGGACGGACAGTCGGACCTGACGATGTCATTAGCAAATTTTGTTTTTAAGAAAATGTGTTAAAAGCAAATAAAAAAACAAATTCTTGATTCACAATAATACCAACGAAATAAAACAGTCAGGTCCTGATCTAGAAAAAAAAATTAAGAGTAAGGGGATAGGGGTGATGGTAAGAAACTGAATTCTGTTGCAGTAAAATGCTTTCCCCTTCGTTTTAGAAGTTTTCAAAACATTGTTTGAAAAATGCATAATATATACCGAAGAGCCAAAACATTTTGACCAGCGCATCTTTATGCAAATCGAAGCAACTGCAGGTAAACGAAGACGACTATGAAGGTCATGAAACGGTATAAACAACACTGAGGCTCTGTATCACATATTTAGTGGTATACCTAACAAATTGACATCTCAGTGTATACTATACGTTTATGATTTTGTTTCGCTTCTGTACTGGTTACTTGCATTCTCAAAGGAGAGAGCAGCTCCTGTAACGAACTGAAATGGATAACTCTCACGTGGTATACATTTGAATCATACTAGTGCCAGATGCAATAATATTATAAGTTGCATTATCCGTGACACATAGATTACATTTATCGCCTTTTTTCACCACTCGTTTTTTGGCACTTCACACACTTTTTCCCTTTCCTTTCATTTCTTGGTTCCTTTTATTGAAATTTAATTCATATATTTTTAAATGGAACTTTAATTCGTACTTACTAGAGTGCTGCAGTGTTTTAGTTTTTTAATCATCATCATCAACAACAACAACAACAACACGATCATCATCAAGCAGCCATGGGCTACGGAGGTCCAACCACACTGTGCAATTTATTTCTCCAAATCACTACTGCATAATTCAGATAAATCATGCTTGAATTTATCCATCTAAATAGTTTATTTACAAGAATTTAAGTTCGATTTTTTAATTAACATCAGCGAAACATTAAACTGGAGCTGGATACGAAGGCGTAACTTTGAAAGATGGACGAAGTTATTAAACTCTACAATGAGCCTCTCACTAACGATGAACTTCAGGATTTATAATTCAACGCTGCTTTTGAAGAACAACAAAAATCTGAACCAGAAATAGTGTTGGCATTTAAATATTTAGATTTCACTGCACAAAAAACGCATGGATTTGTTGAAGGATCATGTTATTGATATTTCGTGACTCGATGCCATAAGACGATGTTGTGACCAGTTAATGGAATGCTAGAAATATACATACGCAAAAAGAGGCAAGCAATGCAAACCAGCTAGTTTCGCTCCATATTAAGAAATAAACTGTAAAATTAATTAATCGATCACATATTTACCTACCTAATTATGCATATATGTAATCTTTAAATAAATATTGAGAATTATAATTATTTTTGTTGAAATAAAACATCCATTACGAAACTAAGAAAAGGAAAAAAGATCAATAAGATAGGCGAAAATACAAACAAATAAAGAATCCCCTCGTTTTACACGGAAATTCGTTTAACAATGGTCTTCCCGGAACTCATCTCCCGCATTAAATGAGAGTTACCTGTATAACTGTTCCGTTTCCGAATTATTCATTAATTCGTATTTTCAGAGTTAAACTACCACAAAATATATATATTAAGTTAATAGAATTATTTGCCTTTCGTTTAATCATTTAATAACTTGTTCCGCAAACTGAAAACTGTATATCACGGATGTATCTTAATGATACGTCCAAGGTTTAAGAAAAACAGATTTTCATCAACGATATTTTCACGCTTTCAGTACCGAATATTGGATTATCATCACTACAACTACTGATAGTATCCTCCCTATGTGATTCTGATGTTACCATGTTCGGATCACAAATTAGCCTGCATTGCAAATTTTCTCCTCTAACGCTTCTGGTCAGTAAATGTTCGGCACAAACTGGAAGGATAGCTGTGTAGCAATCCCCAGTGATGACGCATAGAACCTTCCGGGTCTAGCACATAATGTCCGACCCCGCCTTCCCTTGGTGCATGCCGTTAATACCTTTCAAAAGAGATACTCTTTTTTCGAAGGGAACAGAAGTTGAGGTCTGTCAGACCGGTGTGCCCTACTGATCTGGTCATCTGCGACAACTTTTTCTTTCTTTCTGCCCTGTTGAGGAGTGTTCAACTTCGCAGGGTTGTGGTGATGGCCATTTATGCCTACGAGACTGGACTGGTTTACGGCTTTGAGCTTCATTATGTCTTCTTGACTTGCTGCAGTGGTGGGAATCTGTTGAGGGAGAATTTGCTGTTGTGTTTTCTGTTTGCTTGTGGGTTGCCAGCCCTAAGTGAACAGAAGCACGGGATACCTTATATCAGCTGGTGGATAATCCTGATCATAGGCCATCGCAGCTACCTGAACCCTCACTTAGCTAGTTAGGCATCTCTAATCCTAAACCGGAGTAATGTGTCTCAGGCAAGCCTTACGGCTCTTGAAAATATCCACTTCAAATGGTGGTGCTTGAAGTACCTAGTAGCATGGATGACTTCAGCCTGTAGCGGTGGAGGAACAGGTCTTTGTCCCATGCCCGCGATCAGGGGGCTTTTTGATATTGTTGGTCCTACGTTTCTCAATAAACCTAGTTTCCTTTTAAATTCCTACTTATCATTTTCTTTCTGCAAGTATATGGAATGTGATGACGTAACGTTGAGGTTATTCTCTTGATGTCCTCACGCAGGAATTCCAGCGTGAGGACACCTATATATTCTACGCTTATCGGTTTGCTTCTCAGCGGAGATACGCCAGTGATGTTCTTCACTAGGACATCACTGGCGATATAATATAATGCAGTCATATCCAGGATATGACTGCGTTAATGAAGGAATTTATAAAGCAAAATTTAAAACAAAAATTGAAGACGAATGTCATCTGTTGTTACGCCCCCACGAAGGTCTCTGATGAGAATGAAAAGAATATTTTACAGACAGCTACCTGATATTTTGAATTCTCTAAAGAAAGGAGATATTGCTAAGGTTGGTACTAAGTCTGACCTATGGGCAGGAATTTTAGGTCTCTTTGGCATTGATAGTTTCAATGGCAATGGAGAACGTCTCCTACAGGTAAGTAATTTAATGGTTTCTGAACAGCTAATACATGCTACAAGCACCGGGACATTTATAAATATACATGGGTTTCACCTGATGGGTTGCACAGGAATATGATAGATTATATTTTAATTAATAACCAATGGACTATTTTGATTAGGAATACCAGACAATACAGGGGAGCAGGAATTGGGTCTGACCATTACCTGGTAAAAAGTGTCTTGCAACTGAAGCTTAAGAAATGTTTTGCTGAGGTTAAGAAAATTACCGTTAACACTGAAGGTCTGAAAGATCCAGTTATAGCTAAAACATACTATGATAGCTATGTGGTCATTATGACAATCGTAGTTTGCTTACTGTTGAAGTTTAGAATAAATGGGAGCAGGATTTTCTTAAAACTAACAGTACTCTTTTAGATAAAAGGGAACAAAGGAAACAAAATTATTTGAGTGATAAGGCCAGGAACTTATTTTTGAAAGAAGGAAGTGCAGGATTAATATGAATTAACACCCTACTATTCGTAACAGACAACATTATAACAAGCTTAATAAACGTGTAAAAGAACAGTTAACAGCTAATAAGAATCTTTGTCTTGATAACTCGACTGATAAAACAGGGGAAGCTCTTAGACAGCACAACAGCAGGGGATTATACCAGATTGTTAATGTTTTGTGTGGGAAGAAACAGGATATATAAACTGATACACAGGGACTGATGGAGAAACATGGTTAAGTGGGTGAAGATGAGGATTCTCTGATGACAAGGTGAGCTGAGCATTTCAAATATGTTCTAAACAATGTGATTATTTCTACTTCCATTGTTTGTAATCAGGAAAAATGCATTATATATGTTAGTTATCGGTTTGTAGATACCGCTTCTCTAAACGAAGTTTTCGATGTCTTTCATTACGAATTGTTGATTAACAAAAGCACTAGATGATATTGATATTGTAGACATTTTCGTATACCATACATTTTTCCAACGGGTTCTGCTGATATAAACACCAGTCCAATTTTTATTCCTTTATCAATTTTTTATTATGAAATAAGGTAGCCATTAGATATGTGCCAGATCTGGACAAAAGTCTAAAATAAACTATAAACTCAATCGAAATATTTATTAACTACTAATTAACTACATTTTCAACGGTAATATATATATATGAGATTCAATATAGAGTTCCTACCAAAAATTCCTCAAGAGATCGGTGGAGTTAAATTACACAATGCAGCAAGAAAGTAAGGAAATTGAAATGAAATTTGGGTTGGGTTGTTTTACCCGTGAAAAGCCCTTTTTTTATACACAATGGACTAAATGGTCAGGTCACAAAGACCTCAAGGGCTTTTGCAAGAAGATTTGGGGAGGGGAACCATTGGACAGCTGTTGGGAAACAGATTTTAGCCTCCCATTAAGGCCACCCAGAATGTTCTTTGATGTGCACAGTATATAACTCTCTGGCACAGAGTTCCACATCCTGATGACCCATGTGACGAACGGTGGCCTTTTCAAGCCCATCGGTGTCCCCTACTAACCGTTGGCAGGGTGGGGAGTCTTGCGGAGATAAATCTCAACGCTCAACCAGCTGGGACTCGAACCTGGGAACTGCAGATTACGAGCCTGGTCTGCTATCGACTGAGAATCCCCAGCCCCTGGAGTTTTCTTATTTAAACAGTAACATTCAGTTCTGAAATTTCGAATTTTAAATTAACAATTCCGGAGTCTAAGCTAAGCACAATGCCTCTTCTTCTTCCAAAATCAAAATATAATATCCGAATCCTCGACTTTCACATTGCCACTCCGCTGTATGCTGTATTAGGCGAGAGTCATGTGTGACCCAAATGACCTGCGCATCGTGGAAGGCCGTGACGCGGGATCTGCTGTGCGCGTACAGCGGGAAGGAAGGGGGAAGTGGTGTCCGTCAGGAAAAACAGGAACTTCTCTCCTCACCATCGAAAGGGATGGAAGTAAAGTATATTCCTGCGCTGCTGCAAGCTATCACATTTGAAGGAATTTTTAATAAAGTCGGGTCAACACTCTAGGACTGTGTACCTGGATATTCTCGGTGGGGCAGTGGATTAAGGCTGTATCTATATATGTATATATTATATATGTAGCTAATATGAAGTGTTGTTCATTAAATGTAATATTTAATCGAGAGATACGGAGTTGATGGTTTCACTGAGTACGTTAGCTACTGTGTGATTATGATCCACTAAAGACATTCGTTTAACACATCTCTCAAATAAATAAGAGCGATCTTGAGTAGATCTTTGAAACTTTTCTTTAAACATGCAAGAAAAACTCATAAAAATAATGATTTTTTAATCAATTAACTTTAACAGCATTCTCAAATGGTGGGTGGATTGCCCCCTTGGACCCGTTGGATTCGACCCTCGGTACCAATGAATTTTTAAATATCTACTTACGGAATTTTACTCTAATGAAGTAAAAAGTCATAAATTTTAGAGTCATTTTGTTTTCAGACAAATGATATCCCAATAACGAAACAAAACACGTATCCATGGAAACCATAAGCTTCCTGGTTTAGCGAGGTGACCAGTACTATTATTTGTGGATTTAAAAGAGTAACATACACCAAAGTTTCTCGAAATTAACTTTCGTTTTCCTTTTAATTTCGATTTCTCAATTAATAAGCCCAGGGTTTTAGAATATCGATATTGTAAAAAATATTCGCACACTGGATATAACCAACATCTTTCCTGACAGTATAAGTTTTGTATAGAAAGTATCCGTTGGATACATTCTAGATTCCAAAAAACAGCGGCATGTGCTATAAATTTATGACTATTTACGTACAGTGCTAGCTGGCCCAAAAGTTATTGAATGAGCATTTTATCCCGTCCAGGAGCGCATTTTACGATACCTGGAAGAGCCGTTGTAATTTTTTTAGTACTTTTGTAGAATTTTTAAAATTAATATGTAAATTAATACATTTACTCATCTTGCGAACATGTAACTCAATGTACGTTGAAGTTTTGTTCCGTGGAGCATATCGATGCATTTGGGTGTCTGCATTCAATTACCAAGGCCCCAGAATTAAGTAACCGAAAGTCGAAAAACGCTTCGACTATTTCAGGAATAGTCGTCTCTAAATAAGTTAATTGAGCCAGTGCTGACTCTGGTCCTGTGATCTGGTGCTGGAATCTAGATGCTTTGAATCGGTGATGTAATCTGGGTCCTTTGATTCGGTTCTGGAATCTGGATCCTTTGAACTGGTGCTGGAATCTGGGTTCTTTGTTCCGATGCTCATACCAAGGTGTTTAATCTTGGACTGGAACCTAGGTCCTTTGATTATGTGTTGGAAACTGGGTTTTTTATTCAGAGATCCAAACTGGGTTCTTTGAACCGGTGCTGGAATCTTGGTTCTTTGTTCCGATGCTCATACCAAGGTGTTTAATCTTGGACTGGAACCTAGGTCCTTTGATTATGTGTTGGAAACTGGGTTTTTTATTCAGAGATCCAAACTGGGTTCTTTGAACCGGTGCTGGAATCTTGGTCCTTTGTTCCGATGCTCATACCAAGGTGTTTAATCTTGGACTGGAACCTAGGTCCTTTGATTATGTGTTGGAAACTGGGTTTTTTATTCAGAGCTCGAAACTCGGTTCTTTGAACCGGTGCTGCAATCTGAGTCTTTTGAACCGCTGCTGAGATCTAGGTCCTTTGATCTTATGTTGGAATCTAGGTCCTTTGATCCCATGCTGGAATCTTGGCCCTTTGTCCTGTGCTGAATCTAGGTCCTTTGATCCTGTGCTGGAGTCTGAGTCCTTTGTTCCGATGCTCATACCAAGGGGTTTAATCCTAGACTGGAAAATGGGTTCTTTAATATTGGTCTGGAACCTGGGTTTTTGATTTTGGACTTGAAACTTGGTCCTTTGAACCGGTGCTACAATCTGAGTCCTTTGAACCAGTGCTGCAATCTGGGTCCTTTGAACCGGTGCTGGAATCTAGGTCCTTTGATCCTGTGCTGGAATCTGGGTCTTCTGTTTCGATGCTCATACCAAGGTGCTTAATCCTGAACTGCAATCTGGGTCCTTTGATATTGGGCTGGAACCTGGGTTTTTGATTCTTGGCTCAAACTGGGTCTTTTGAACCGGTGCTGGAATCTAGGTCCTTTCATCCTGTGCTGGAATCTGGATCTTTTGTTTCGATGCTCGTACGAAGGTGCTTAATCCTGGACTGCAACCTGGATCCTTTGACATTAGTTACAACAGCGGTCACCTTTGGTTGGTTTTAATGCCAGTTTCGCGGCACCCAGTATATTGAAACTATGCTATGATCTATGCTGCTTCCATATCCACGTATCATCACAGAGGCACTGCCATGCCTAACACTATTTCCCAACAGGATAATGCACAGCCATATACCACCCAGCTCACCTCCAGTGATTCTGTCATGGGTCTCTCCTTGCTTAACCCACCCAACTATCCCTGGCTAAAAAAGCAGAAAACCCTGCTAGATAATACAGCTATAGAGATTTACATCAAATTACAAATATTTTGTGTTGGAATAAACGGAATAGGCTCCATTAAATCAGAGGTAAATATGGTAATTCAAAGTAAGGATTCTGTCACTGAAAGATGACTTGAAAATTTCAATAATGATTTGAACTATTTATTTAATACTACTCTCATCGTTTGCCAAGGAAAATAATTATGTCACTTAGATAGGAATCCCCCAATACAATCGGAACTACCTCAAAATTAGACTACTCAAGTCACCAGGTATGGACAAGATTACAGATGAAATGATCAGCCATATAAGATTCCATTGTCATATAACTGAGCAAATTATTGATTACCTTCAGTGATGTAGACGTTGTTCATAAAGGTTTTACAAGAGCTATATTCATTATAGCATTTTCTTCTGAATGATCGTTTCCTTCGTTATGCTACAGTTTGCGCCTATATTATAACTCTCTCAACATTAGTCACGTTGCTAAAAATTCAGAGGAATTAGAAACGTTATTTTTCAGAAGTTTGTAATGTCGCAGTGGTTCAGTCGCTTATGCACCAGGCTCGTAATATCTGGTTCTCAGGTTCGAGTCACAGCTAGACAAGCGTTGAGATTTAACTCCGCAAAATTCCTCGCCCAGCCCACTGTCAGTAGTGGACACCGATAGACTTGGAAAGGCCACAATCTTTGGATGAGACGTAAAACCGTGGCCCCGTGTGTGGCAGAGGCATACCTTGCTAACGTTAAAGAACATGCCAGATGGCCTTTACGGAGGCTACCATCTGTGTGCCCCAACAGTTGTCCAGTATGTCCCCTATCCCCAATCTTATCTGAGCCCTTGGGATCATTGTGGCCTGGTGTCAAAAAGCCATTAGTGTCATTGTGACGTGGTGTCAAAAAGGACCACTGGGGTCATTGTGAACTGGTGTCAAAAATGCCCATTGGGGTCATTGAGATCTGGTGTCAAAAAGGACCATTTTCGCCATTGTGACCCTGTGTAAAAATAGCTCATTGGGTTAAACAACTCAATCCTACATTTCATAAGCAATTATTAGAAAAGAAGACTTTATGAACAAAATAAAAAATTATAAAAAAATTTTTCAAAGAAATGCAAATTCAAAGAAGGGAGAAAGCATAGAGGACCGCCTTTCAAGTCCTATCTTCTCGATAATGGATAGGGTTTTAAACAAACCTTAAACTTTAAGGTTAATTAAATGTAAATGTTTCAGTTCCTTTCTGAAACATTTCAAAGAAATATTTTCAATCATTTGACGTTTTGATAAATTATGATTCATAAATTGCGGTTGGCGAAAAGTATTTCCATTATTTTTCATTTAAAGCGAAAATATTTTTTCTGCAATGTAATATCTACAAACCAATTATATAATAACTTGATGGGTTCAATTCAATAACAATGGAGAAGGAGGAAAAGGAAGGCAAAAGTTCCTACGTCACAGTATGCCCGTAATATGCTAATAATAGAATAAATCTGATTTAAAATATAGTTTTTTTAATTAAGGTACATTTTGAAACATAAGTCGTAGCTATAATTTTTAAGAAATATGGTATTAATTTTTTTCATGTTATAGAATTAAAAAAATAAATCGCTTCCACCTAAATTTTAAACAAATTGAAACACTCAATTTCTTATGCTTCCCTTTGAAGACAGTAGAGCAATGTCATCAGTGTAAAAGTGCCGTAAAGTGCTTTTCGCCTTTTGTTTAATGTCTGTTCAGGTCCGGTGTATCTCAAAGTGCCTAGGTTGTTTCAGTCTGTATCACGATGGTCTTTTGTAATATGATTAGGCCGTGTTTCCATGTGCAAAAAAAACCATATATCTCATGCCAGGCATGTACACAAAATTTTGTTTCGGGGAGGGTTCGAGAATTTAGCTTCTGCTGGGGGAGGGGGGGGTCTCAGAATAAAACCTGAGTAGGATTTACCAATTACTGAAATATATTCCATCCGACAAGAAATCCCGAAAGGAATCTGTGTTGAGTGTTGCATATATACTCTGGGGAAAAAATAAAATTATACAAAATAACTATTTTGGACTTTAAAGCAGGTAGATAAAATGGGCCTTCCCGGTGGCCGAGTGGATAGCGTTCTTGGCTATTGATCAAAAGACCCGGTTTCTAGTCCTGGCTAAGGCATGGATGTTCGTGTTGTCTTTCTAGACCCTGTCATCCTAACAGACCCTCTACTATTGAGTATTAAACTGATACGCTCCTGTCATACCTATGTGGCAAGCAGCTGCTTGAGGGAATATTAATTTATATTGAGAAGTTTGAGGTTTTCGTATAAGATGACAGGATTTTTTGGGGGGATGGGTTCTGACTCCCCCCCCCCGAGTACGTCCTTGCCCTATGCGGTATCTGAAACACTGAACCGCTAATTAATTTTAAATAGCTTAGGTTGTTTAAAATTTGAAGACTCGTGAAAAAAGTTGTGTTATCTATATCTTAATATTTCTTGGCAGTTTTTTTTGGGGGGGATGAGTTTATTAACAAATATATAATATTTAAATTTGAAGAATTATCAAGTACTTATTTGGAAGAAATGCGAAATTTATTGTTTTCCTAATTTTTCACACTCTAATAGAGAAAATGAAACTAACAGATGAGTCAGAAATGCCAATAGGAATATTTCCTTAAAACTTATTCAACTGAAAAGGAGTTTTCCACATATTTTTCTTATTGTTTTTCCTCGTGATATGTCTGTTTGTTTTTCGGTTATATGACAAACATACAAACCAATAAATGATGTTACTTCGCGTGGTAAAGTGTCACAAATTTCCTGTAGACATGAACAAAATAATAAGCTGAGAAAAACTGGTTTTGCTATGAGTGAGATTCGAACCCACATCTTCCAGTAACCGGTAAGGTATGCTAACCATTACACCATCAACTACTAACGTTTTTTCTTCAGCTTGTATGACTTTCCCGCATTTTTTTTTATTTGATTCGCATAGTGGCGCCATCTATCGGGAATGGTAACTATGCTGTCTCTTAGAGCTGAAATTTATTATTTGTTATTCCTGACAATTTCTTTCAGCTTATTATTTCATGTGTCACTTTGTGTGCTTCTCAAGGCAATTGTTCCACCAAACATAGTACACTCTGCGTTAAGTGAATACTTGGGTGTGAGACGCGTTATGGAATGTAAAAATTCCTCTCCCACCTAATTTTCTACCCATAAAAAAGGAGATTTATGCAAATCATCCTTCTATCTTCGGAATATGAGTATCCACAGTTAGATTGTCAAATGAAAGCTTATCTTGTGCAGAGTGTCGTAATCGTATGCCTTTGGATCCGTTTTCGCCATTTTTGTCTACATCCTCCAACTGGCGCCATTTCGAAATGAATTGCCTCCTTTTGTCTTTTCCCCTTTCTCGATCCTTTGTTTCTTCCGCCTGACCTGTTAGAAACATCGAAGAGGTGTTAGGCAGACTTCTAGAAAGTTCCATAGCACCGCTTCCCTCTTCATTTCATCTGCATACGTATGATGCTCGTGCCACGTGCATGGCAAGTCACGTCCACTAATACGAAGGTCAAGATGCAATGGAGATGTCCCGTTGCGCAAGTGTCTCACCAATGAGAGAACTCTAAAGTTCACAGATAAAGGAGAAGATAGATATGTAACGATTTCAAACTGTAGTGTAGCGCCACCTAACTTAAGGCTCTAATTATTCATTTTCTCTGTTATCTCGTAATCTGTGTGGTGTTTTCAACAGAAGACAGAAATGTGTGAAAGATCTATTGATAATCTGTTTTATTTCTTCATTTAATCTAGTGGTTTAAGAATTACGAATTATTAAAACAAATTGAAAACGCAACAAATTGCGAGTAAAGAAAATAAGAAAATAATTTAAAAAAGGAATGAAATTTGAAAGTTAACTACCACCTCTTTTATAAACCAATTTAATTAAACTAACTTTAGTTCGTTTAATTAAAAACGTTTGTCAGATATAAATGGAAATTGTACATCACGGATGTATTTCAACAATATGTCCATCCTTTATAAGAAAAGCAAATTTTGCTCAAATTAGTTGCCACGAATATACACCAGTTTAGTCTTGCAAAAAAAAAATATTGAGATCTGCTGTCGATGTCCCTTGGTTTCTTACTAACAGACAACTTCATAAAGATTTGGGCATCGACCACATATATACCCATATTAAATGCATCTCAAAATGGTTCCTTGAGGTTGTTAAAAATAATCCTAATGAGATTATTTCTTCTTTGCTTACTTGTGAACATAATGTTCTTAATAAGTACAAGAGGCCTAAAATGATGGCTTTCTATGAAGAAGGCTACTCGTTTTAGGTCTATTGTGCATGATATATGCTATTTCTAGCTTGTGTTTTATGTTAGCCTCTAGGGGCCCACCCATTGGTGGTTTATTTATTATATGTTTTTACTTATGACAACTGGACGTATTCTCATACGGAGATGGAAATTGGTAAAGTTTTTCGTGGAACTGAGATTAGTTGCCTATAATCTCAGAATCTGAGCATGCGCATAAAGCTTCAAATGCTTTATTCTCGTATACTTGTAACATATGTTGTCATCTGCTTCAGGATGATGTTTGTAAATAGAGAAGACAAGAGATACGGGGGTTTCCTACGATAATAGTACACTGGAAGTATAAAAGTTTATATCATTAATTGAGATATCTTAATGGCAGTCAGTAGTTCAAAGGTGAGAAAGGGTCCGGTACAGTCGCTCAAAAAATATCTGAATATTATGGTTGATTACAGAATTCAGCAAAAATATATGGCAACCATTTTTTTAGAAATTAATCATCTGGCAACCTTAGTGTACAGTACACGAAAGTTGCCAGATCACTAATTTCTAAAAAAATCGTTGCCAGATATTTTTCTGAATTCTGTAATCAACCATAGTGTTAGGATATTTTTTGAGCGACTGTATCCACATAATGCAACTTGTACAATGCCAATTATGTCTGACAGGATTGACTGGTCCAGTGCCAAAATTGTCAAACAGGGACGATTCGGCCAATGGACAATTGGTGTAAAGAGATGATTCGTCCAATGGAATAGCTTGTCCAAAGCACAATTGTCCAATAGGACAGCTCATCCAAAGTAAAATTGTCCAAAGAGAGAATTCTACAAAAGTCGATTCATCCAATGAAACATTTCGTCCAAAGATTTTTCATCCCAAGTGAAATAGCCAATGACGATAATATGCTATGAGAACCTATACCTGAGATAGGCTGCATTACCCACGAGAATTCAAGGAAGGGTAAAGGAGACGAAAAAACTGATAAATTTACATACAGTAGACTCCCTCTTATCCGGTCCTTAAGGGACCGGACCTTTGCCGGATGAACGAAGGACGAGTAACCCGAAAATTGTGTCAGAAAATAAAAAAACATTACAGATGACAAACAAACTAACTGTACTTTATTTTTATTAATATTTTGTTGTACAATATTAATAATTTACTCACACTCAGTTGAAAAATTCCGTGATTTTCTTTTGTGTCTTTGAACTTAACACTTTTTTCCTTGCAAAGTCTTGCCATTTTTTAATAAACATCACACGAATCGCAGATAAGGACTTTTGTTGTTGAATGTATCTTACTGTAACATCAAAAGTTCCTTTTCTTTCAATATGGTTAACTTTCCATTCTTCCTCTTCATTCTCCTCTTCTTCTCCGTTCCCTTCTTGGCAGACTGCATTAATAATTTCTTAATCATTCAGGTTTCATTCTCCAAGTGCTCATCACCTTTTAACTATTTTTCAATGTCATCTTCTTCAAAGTGTGTCACATCCAGGCAGCAGTTTAAAGTCATTAAGTAGCGAAATATTGACATTCGATACTTCCGTGTTGTCGTCTTTGGTTCTTTCTACACAGTTTTCAACTTCGGGCCAAAGTTTTCTCCATGACTTCACAAACGTTATACAAGGTATTTCTTGAAAAGCTCTTGCGAACATGGTAGATCACATCCTTGATATATTTATTGTTTTCAAAACATTTAAAAGTTCTATTCCCTCATTTTCGGTTTTTAAAAACAAGTGAATACTTTCAGGTTATTCGATATTATTTCTGTATAATTGTGATAAATAATTTATTCTATTTCATACTGGTTTTTAACTCTATGCAATATTGCAGTAGGTGGCTGTGCGCAAGATCACGACACAAAAAAAAACTGGTTCCATAGTCTGATGTCAGTGGCGCAAAAATTGCCGAAACTGTAGGTGAGTGACTCTCTGTATCATACAGTGACTTGAAATAATTTCTTGAAAACTCTGGTTGTTCTGAGTGGGACCCGAACCCGTGACTCCAAGAAGCACGTTGGGCCTACTAACCGCTGGACATTCAGAAGCTGACAATTCTTTTTAGCAAAGTAATATTATATGCATTCCTGGAATTTTTGCTGATTCACCAGTGGCGTCATCTATTATCAGGTAACGAGACAACCAAGCACAACACCTCCTATACCAGAAGGTTGATGGACCCAGTTATGACGTCGTCGTACGTCGTCCTATATCTAGAAAAACTCTTAGAAATATTTTTCTAATTTTATTAGTGGTGTACAGTCGCTCAAAAAAGTATCCGAACGCTACGGTTGATTAGAGAATTCAGAAAAAATATCTGGCAACGATTTTTTTAGAAATTAGTGATCTGGCAACCTTCGTGCCACGTGACACGAAGGTTGCCATATCACTAATTTCTAAAAAAATCGTTGCCAGATATTTTTTCTGAATTCTCTAATCAACCGTAGCGTTCGGATACTTTTTTGAGCGACTGTACTATTATATATCAATATATTTTGTGGAAATGAACTGATGCCAACTCTGTCTTTTTTCCACTAAATGTGACTATCACTCTTCCCGCGATTTCAGCACCTACTTTTGGCGCCATATATGGTCTCGGGTGGACATTTAAAAAGACAAAAAGTAACACTGTGATTATCAATTACCATTATGAATAATAATATTTATTTAAAAATATACCTAATTTTGAAGGAAAATTATTCGTATTTATTTAGGGATTCTAATATATAAGAATAATGTTTCCTTCCTTTCAGACACTGATATAGATATTATTAGAAAAGGACACCAGTAATAATAATAGAAATAGATTTTCGCATTCCCTTTAATTGCATTAACAATTGATATTTCAGGAAGTTGTCAGAGTATATCTTGAATGCTAAGGCAGTGAAGGTGGTGTGATTTTATGAGACAAAATAGCATTGGATGAAACTTGGCATTGATATTTTGACCAAGAAATATCGATCACCCACAGTATCCAGAATACTCTACCCACAAGATATCTAAGTGGATCAGTTCATATCCAGTGATTGTCTCAGATATCTATGGTATATTTTCTGGAGATTTTGTTTGTGTGGCTAGCCACATGATCCAGTTCTAGTCTTAAGCTCTCTAATGTGCTTTGTCAGAGACCCATGCTTACTGAGTGATTGGATTCACTTTTGATTTGCACATATACTGAATGGCCACTTTATTCTCAACATCCCTTGGACTGCATGTCATAGAATGTCCTTTACCATCTCCACGTGCACCAGGATCGCAATTTTATGTTGCCAGGTTTACGTCTCAACTGGGCATGCATTGAGAATTTTATCCGCTAATTCCTGTTCTGCCTTCGATGAGAAAGGGTGCATCGAAGGGCTTGAAAATGCACGGGCTTTGTAAGATCGCCGTCCGTCCAAAGAATCATTAAACGTGGATCAATCTAGAGGACAGTGATAACGAAGTGATGGAAATTGTTTAATATTACATCACTTGAAGTTATGCATTAAAACTTAAAGGATGTATTAAAACGAGTTAAATATGTCTTCACGCGAACGTTCAATCTGTCTGTTAACAACTGTCTAGAGGAACTATTTCCCCAACTTTCTCTGAACCGATGGTGTCCATGGGATCTAATTTGGCCTTTGTCTAACTAAGGGGAGGACGTGGCTCAGTCGATAGCGCGCCAGGCTCTTAATCTGCAGCTCCCAGTTTCGAGTCCCAGTTGTGCAGGAGTGC
Organism: Ryuthela nishihirai; assembly: GCA_038380435.1. Lineage (NCBI taxonomy): Eukaryota > Metazoa > Arthropoda > Arachnida > Araneae > Heptathelidae > Ryuthela > Ryuthela nishihirai. The sequence continues at coordinate 573,009 of JAWZYU010000151.1, read as the reverse complement.
CATACCCTGTGCACATTAAAGAACATACTGGATGGTCTTAACGAGAGGCTACCATCTGTCTCCCAACAGCTGTTCAATGGGTCCCGTGTCCCAACCTTCTCTGAACCTTTGGGGTCCTTGTAACCTGGCCATATAGCCCATTGTATGCAAAAAAAAGTTCCGCTCAGAAATAAAACTATTAAATCCAATGTGCTAAAAAAAGGGCCTTTCGGAGATAAAATGTTGCACACCCCTGTTCATGCACAGCTGAAAGAGGGAAGAGTAGAGAAATAACAAACTCGGGGTGATTAATTGTATTGTGTCTTTAATTACAATTTCAGTGATCGTATAATAAACTTTATACGGTTAGTACAATTAATTATAATTATTTATTTTTCTCTGCTATTTTCTGGCACCATTTTGTAATCGGGCCTTCCTCTTATGGTTCTTTAAATGAAACTAGTTAATCAAAAATATCTAGAATGGCTTTCGTTCAAAGTTATTCATCAGAATGAATTTCATCACTTCCGGAAAATTAGAGATTTTACATATTTGATTCTACCATGTGAACTTTGTATGCCCATGTGTTGCTGCCCATGAGTACTGCCTATGAGTTGGGTCTGCCTGTAGTTGGTCTGGCTCATAATCTTTGGTTCCCAGCCTCAAGTCCCTAATGTTCTATCACTGAAATTTACTCCCATATCCTTTGCCTGCCCTCAGTAACAAAGGAAAGACTTAATGGTGTGGAAATGTCTGGAGTTCTTCGGATGGGACTTTAAAACAAGGTTCTTTATGCAGTTGACTTGTTTCACGCTGAGCGGTCATTTTTTGAACAAAATGGGCTAAGTGATCAGGTCACAAGGACCCCGAGGGCTCAGAGATGGTTACGTGAAGAGGACCCATTGGAACAGCTGTTGGGAGACAGATGGTAGCCTCCCGTCAAGGCCATACAAAGTGTTTTTAAGGTGTAAGAGAATGGCTCTCCCGCACACAGAGCCAAGGCTTAAAGTCCCATTCCACGGACAACGGCCTTTCCAATCCCATCGGTATCCCCTATTGACGGAGGGCAGGGAGTTTTTCAGAGATAAATCTCAACTCTGGCCCGCCTGGGACTCGAAACTTGAACTGTAGATTATGTACCTGGCACTGTTCCTAATGAGCCATTCCTATCTACGTCGGGAATCGGGGAAGTAGCCGTGTAGGTAAAGATCCCATTAGTTTCAGACAAGACAATGCATTTGTTAAAGACACTGTCAGAGTCAGGACAGAATATAGAAACAATAATAGGGTCGGGGGTTAAAATAGGGGGTGGGGGTTAAAGAAACTGGATTTCCTTTACATTGTAACACTTACCATTTAGAGGGGGGCGGGGGGGGCTCAGTCGGTAGCGCGCCAGGCTAGTAATCTGCAGTTCCCAGGTTCGAGTCCCAGCTGGGTCAGCGTTGAGATTTATCTCCGCAAAATTCCTCGCCCTTCCCACGGTCAGTAGGGGACACCGATGGGCTTGGAAAGGCCGCCGTCCGTCGGATGGGACGTTAAGCCGTGGCTCCGTGTGCGGGAGAGCCATACCCTGTGCACGTTAAAAAACACGCTGGTTGGCCTTGACGGGAGGCTACCATCTGTCTCCCAACAGCTGTTCCAGTGGGTCCCCTCCCCCAACCTTCTCTGAGCCTTCGGGGTCCATGTGACCTGGCCATTTAGCCCATGGTGTGCAAAAAAGTGCCGCTCATAGGTAAAACAACCCAACCCATTTAGAGGTTTTGGAAAACAATTCATCACAAATTCTTTAAATATGCACAAGAATAATAATTTGTGTTTTCCATTACCCTTATTAGGATTCTCAAAAGGAGAAAATCATGAACCTTTCCCTCTTAAATCCGGCCCTGCTATATCGTTATTTTTAGTCTTCTATCGGTCGTAACAAGTTATGTATGGAAAGTGTGTCACATGTGGCACCACGTGAGTCATTGGCATTTTCTTCAATGATTATCACTCATTTGGTCTTGCGGGGGGGAGGAGATCTGTCGGGAAAGCGCCAGGTTCGTAATCTGTAGTTCCTTGGTTCGAGAAATACCACCTTGATACACCAGCCTGGACAACCTTGAACAAAAGGAGATATATTAATTATGCATAAAACTTCAGGTGATTGGAATTCTTTGTCCTTCCTCGGATTTCTGCCTAGCCTACTTCAAGTGATGCGCATTGCTTAAAATTACATCACTTGAAGGTATGCATTAAAACTTAAAGGCATGTATTAAAGCGAATTGAAATAAAGTAATTTATTCATTACAATTTTATTAAAGTATTTCAGAATATTATAAAATTAATTACCAAATTTTTTAAAATAAATATCTACCAGCCGCCCAACTAAGGAATGTCAAAGGGAGAAAAGAGCCAGCTCCATACGCGTAATGTAAAGTTTTCGATTGTAGCACCCTCTAAACATAGCAGTTTCGTGTGTTGCAGTGAAGCCACCTAGCCAGGAAGAGGAGCGAATTTACCTGCATTAGTTTTTCACTGCCCAGCAATGTTTTCCATCGCTTACCCAAAACGTGACTAATTTTACGTACACTTTGACTGAAAATTGTTCATTTCCAGAATACTTGCTTTTATCAGACACCATTATAATTTCTTTTCCTACGGAGAAAAAAAGGGAGGAAAAATTAAAATTACTTCTCTTAATAAAATCCTATTTGGAAACCTCGTAGTAGCTATGCTCATTAAGCAAATTTTAATATTTTAAACATTCTACAATATTTAGTATATTATAATGAGTTCAGATTTATGTGTAGCTGCACACGATAATGTGTTTTATACAGTTATATTTTATACGATTATAAATATTAAAAAAAATCCATGTCTAGTTTCTTACTTGTATAAACTGTCAACAGATGGCAGCAGGCATTTCATATATCAACAATAAAATGAACGTCACTATTAGAACAAAGTGCCGACATCTATATACATCGATATGTTCCAGGGAACAAAACTGCAACATACATTGACTTACATGTTCGCAAGATGATTAAATGTATTAATTTACATATTAATTTCAAAAATTCTGCAAAACTATTTAAAAAAAACTGCTCCTGCAGGTATCGTAAAATGCGCTCCTGAACGGGATAAAATGCTCATTGAATAACTTTAGTTTAACCACTGTACGCAAATAGCGATGGGTGTTAGACAGTTTGAAACACTAATTAAATCACATTAAATATTTCAAGGGTAAGGTTGGGTTGGGTTGTTTTACCTCTGAGCGGCACTTTTTTGCACACCATGGGCTAAATGGCCAAGTCACATAGACCCCGAAGGCTCAGAGAAGGTTGGGGGAGGGGACCCACTGAAACAGCTGTGGGAGACATATGGTAGCCTCCCGTCAAGGCCATCCAGCGTGTTCTTTAACGTGCACAGGGTATGGCTCTCCCGCACACGGTGCCACGGCTTAACGTCCCATCCGACGGACGGCGGCCTTTCCAAGCCCATCGGTGTCCCCTACTGACCGTGGGCAGGGCGGGGAATTTTGCGGAGATAAATTTCAATGCTGACCCAGCTGGGACTCGAACCTGGGAACTACAGATTACGAGCCTGGCGCGCTACCGACTGAGTCACCCCCGCCCCACCCAAGGGTAAGGCAAAGCATAGCTACAGCGGGTTAAAATGATTGCACTGCGCATGTGCAGATAGCCTCTTACAGTTGTTTCTGTGCCTGTACACTAAATAGCCACGTACAACTTCGGCAAAATTCCACAGTGTGGCGCCACTTACGCTTGCGCGAAGCGGCATTCTTCTCCATAGACCTTATTTGGCCCTACCCTACCCTCTGTCAATAGGGGACAACAATGGGCTTTGAAAGAGCGTCGTCCGTCAGATGGGACGTTAAACCATGGCTCAGTGTGCTGGAGATATGTATATATGTTGTGCACGTTAAAGTAAATGAGTGCCCATTAGAATAAAAAAAATAATACTAATGCCTTTATGGAGGATATTGTGTATTAGTTTGTAACAAAGAAATTTTTTTCGTAATGGGGGAATTTAAATTCTAAGAAAATGTTTACCGAAATCAAGATTTATTGTCCTATGATCTGTTCTTGTTTCCCTAGATCCGTTCTCTTAGGGTTGCAATAAGTATAAAATTCACCAATGATTATAACTATTTGAAACGGAATTTTGCAATAAATCTAAACGTTGAGAGTCGATATAAATCAAATATTTAATGCATGTAATCAAACGAGCATAATTCTGAATTTCTTTTTATTCAACATGTTATTTCCATCCGTTTCATTTATATTGCAAAGAAAGCATTAAACGAATTGTTCCATTTAATTCAATATTCACTTTGTTTAATTCTTCAGTATTTGGAAAGTATCCAATGGATATTTAATATACAAAATTTATACTGTCATGAAAGATGCTGGTTATATCCAGTGTACGGTTATTTTTAAAATATCGATATTCTAAAACCCTGGGCTTATTTAATTGAGAAATCGAAAGTTAATTTCGAGAAGCTTCAGTGAATGTCACTCTTTTAAATCCACAAAATAGTACCGGTCACGTTGGTAAACAAGGAAGCTTATGGTTTCCATGGATACGTGTTTTGTTTCGGTATTGGGATATCATTTGTCTGTCTGAAACCAAAATGACTCTAAAATTGATGACTTCTTTTATTTCATTAGAGTAAAATTCCGTAAGTAGATATTGAAAAATTCATTGGCACCGAGGGTCGAATCCAATGGGTCCAAGAGGGCCATCCACCCACCATTTGAGAACGTTGTTAAGGTTAATTGATAAAAAAAAATCATTATTTTTATGAGTTTTTCGTGCATGTTTAAAGAAAAGTTTCAAAGATCTTGTCAAGATCGCTCTTATTTATTTGAGAGATCTGTTAGACGAATGTCTTTAGTGGCTCATAATCACACAGTAATCACCTGCTAAACAAGGAAGCTTATGGTTTCCATGGTTACGTGTTTTGTTTCGGTATTGGGATATCATTTGTCTGTCTGAAAACGAAATGACTCTAAAATTGATGACTTTTTTTCATTTCATTACAATAATATTCCGTAAGTATATAATTAAAAATTCATTGGCACCCAGGGTCGAATCCAAGGGGTCAAAGAGGGACATCCACTCATCATTTCAGAATACTCTTAATTGATATAAAAAAATAATATTCATGGATTTTTCGTGCATTTTTCAAGAAAAGTTTTAAAGATATCTATCAAGATTGCCTCTTAAGCAAATGAAAGTAATTCCTATTAGCTTAAATAATAAATATATTTTCACATACTGAATTGAATTAAACTGCCCAAAATAATAATAATTTCCATGTTATGTCAATGGTAATCTGACTTCGAAGTTCTGTGAGACGAAAAATTGCATTTAATTGAATAATAACACTGAGGAAAAAGTAATAATTTATTGTTTTAATTTTTTTAAAATAATAATTAAATCTGTTTCAATCCAGATTATCAACATATTCTTTCAGTATTTATAAAAGAGTTATGGAAGCTAAAATATTTCACCATAATAGTACTTCAAAAGAATTTATCTCAGAAATTAAACTTAAAAAATAAGTATTATTTCAAATCGTTTAATAATAATAAAAAATATTCCCTCAAGCAGCTGCTTGCCACAGAGGTCTGACAGGAGCTTGTCAGTTAATATGCCATACTAAATATGAGTGATTGGCGGGACCTCAGCTGATTATCTATATTTAATAAAATATACATTTTAGAAATTTGCGTAATGATTTTTTTAAATTTTTTTAATTAGAAATTACCAGAACTTTCTGAAATAGAAAATATAAATTCATTTTGTAGTGTTACGTTAGAAAGCTACATTAAGTAGCGGTCGCTCTTACCAGTACAAGATAACATAGAACGCCACAGCTGCTCTGAGGTATTAAATACCCCTTAGTCAACATCAAATGCCATTATTCGAAATCTCGATCGTGAGGGCTTGAAATATCCGAAGCTTGAATTTGTCAGTGTTTTAGCTGTTATGAAAAAAGCTGTAAACAAAAAGTACTACCCACTTTGAGTTCAAAGAGAAAAAGTGTTAACCCTGTTAAAGTTAACATTTCTACCAAGGTTATACAAAAATAAATTATTTCATTGTTCTTTTAATGATGAGAGCCACATAAAAAACGTTTGTAAGATAATAATACAGAATTTTTTAAAACCATATTTAACGAATTATGGTAGTAAGTATACTGAAGAAGTTGTACAACTCAAGCTGAATTCTAAACCCCTGTCAAGAAAAATGCTTAAATTATAAATATTTCAGTTGCCAATTCCTGGTATATTTCTGATAGAATGTTTACGTATTCAATAAAATCCTTGAATTGCACAAATACTTGAATAAATATTCTTTAATGCGAGATTTTAAGATCAGAAGTAATTAAGAACTGAAATTTTAGCAACACTGAAATAAAGGTGTTATGAGAAAGAGTGAATTCTGTGCTGCAGCATGACCTTCATTTGTGTCTATTGATAAAGTTCCAGTGCCTATGGAAACAGCATTATGCAGTAAAATTATTCCGTTAAAGAATTCTGCATATATATTATAGAAATAAGCCATGGATTAACCTAAACTGAAGGTAAAGTGATTTATTTTTTTTATTAATGTTTTAGTGAATTTTCCTTCAAATAATTACCGTTGAATTGGTCGACCAGATCGCTATATACTTAACGTTAGCGTAGAGTAGCTTACCAGGGAACGGTGCTGCCCTCATATGGCAAGTTCTGAAGCTTCCTATGCGCTTTCTGCGGAAATCGGCAGGCATTCCATTATGCAGGCACCGATATAATGCTTAAAAGAATGAAACAATCACCTAATCGGGGATCGTACCCACGACCGAAAAAAATAAACGGCGACACCATTTTTGACGCATCTATGTAATTAAAATATTATTGCAGTTATATAAATTGAACACTTGAATTGCCATTTAAACTATAGTACACTCTCTCTTATCCGGTTTCGGCTCAATCGGCCACCGCTTTAACCAATCGTTCCAAGAAGCGAAAGCAAGTCTCCACGTGTTTTGTTTATAGTACAGTAATTTTAACGTAATTTTGTTTATAGTACAGTATGTGTTGTAATATATTAATTATTGTGTGGTACAAAACGAGTGGATGCAAACGTCAGCGTAATGTCGTTACGATGGAGATGAAATTAAAAAGTTAGATTGTATTGACAAAAGTGATCCAGTAAATCACATTTGTGATGAAACAGGTGTTGGTAAAAGCACATAACGAATCTTTTAATACATTTCTAAAGAGAATTGTGAAACTTTTGATACTAATTTTGTACCGCATTTTCTCTCAGAGAACGAGTTATGAAAATCAATATAAAAAGTGATATGTCAGATTCTTCACATATAACAGATTGAATTATTTTAATAAGCACATTTCAAACAATTGTACATGGCAATATAACACTTTTAAAAATGCTTCTTCTCATGTTGATCCAAAAGATTCTTTCGCACAAATGATTTCTCACAGTGTTTGCACATGAATGGTTTTTGTAGCAAGTGGGTTCGTCGGTGCCGAGTTAAATCGCTCTGATTTCTGAAAGACTTGCTACAGAGATCGCATGGAAATGGTCTTTCTCCTGTATGGATACGAAGATGTACTTTAAGACTGCCCTTCTGGGTGAAGCTCTTTTCACACTGGAAGCACTTGTGGGGACGATCTCCAGAATGGATCAGCATATGGCGCTTGATGTTGCTTACCTTATCGGTAGAGTAAGGACACAATGAACAAGGATATCTCCGACCTTTTCCTTCCCCTCGATGCCTTTTCTTGTGCTTGATCAGGTAATGTAACAATGTAAACCTGCCCTGGCAGATGTCGCACACATAAACATTCTTCCCTGTTTTAAAGAAAAAAAAACAAGTTTTAATAAATGAAATAAATTATATTGAATGATGTGTATTAAGTCCAAAATATTTATTTTACATTCTTTGGTGTTCGAAACAGAAATAATAAAATGTTCTCTTCAGAAGATCAAAATTTATCGTTAATACAAATAAGTTAAAAATGCAATAATAATAACAAGCAATATAAGGAAAATCAGGAAAAAGAGAAATAGTTAAAAAAACAGGAATTTTCAACGCTTTTGAATTATTTAACAACCGTTTTGTTTTCTGCTTTTTAATATTTAAATACACACAACGTATTTATCAAAATTCAAGTCACAAACTTTATATTCCTTTAATGTAGAAAACTTTAAATGCTTGAACACTCCTAATGATGAGAAAAATAACGATATAAATAAAGTAAAACTTGTGACTGTAGTACTTTCTGTCTGAACATGAAAACAATAAAAATTACAACGGAATGTAATAACTTGCATTGCAAACATGCAAAGTTCATACCGGAAGTAATGCCTTAGGACTCTAAATACGTATAACAATAGGGGTGGGGACTGGCTCAGTCGGTAGCGCGCCAGGCTCATATTCTGCAGTTCCCAAGTTTGTGTCCCACCTGGCCCAGCTTTGATTTTTATCTCTTCAAAACTCCATCCCTCCTGGGCAGTTGGTACCAATGACTTTCGAAAGTCCATCGGTATCCCCTACTAATTGTCCAGCTGCCGTCTGTCGAATGGTAGGTAATGACGTGGTTCTCTGTGCAGGAGAGCCATACGCTGTGCACGTTAAAGAACATACTGGACGGGAGACTGCCATCTGTCTGCTAATAGCTGGCCAGTTAGTTTCCTTCCAAAGCTTCTGAGCTCTAGGAATCCTTTTAACCTTGCCATTTAGCCCATTGCGTGCAGTAAAGTGCTGTTCGAAGGTAAACCAACCAAACGTGTAATAATAGCATTGTGTTTATTTAATTAGTAGAATGTAAATTACACCTTCTTTTGTGTTTCGTATCTTTTAACAGTTCAATGCTGATGAACCATGGATACGAAGATAAAAAAAAATCATGCCAGGATAACCAAACTGTAAAGGGAGCAGACAGTCGACTTCAGCTAATGTGTGAGGTGGGTGAAAAAAATAACCAAAGGAGAAACAATCATCGAGGACAAACCACGAAGTTTGGGGCTTTCAACTGCGGCCACTGACGATAACCGACTGGGATGCCAAAGGTTTCGTCCTCATGGATTTCTTACAGTATGGTGGAATTATTTTCTAATAACAGCACCAATTGCACTGTGTCACTAAAGAAGCTTCAGGAAGGAAAGAACAGGCTTCAAAAACATGCCAAATCCATCCAACCACACAATTACAACTCTCTCTCTCTCACGTGTCTTTTGCCACAGATTCAGAGACCAGCCCTTCGTCGCAATTGCAAAGATGAGCTGGTCTCTCCCCTATTCCTCCCGATGAAACAGCAGTGTCCGGAACAATGATTTGATGACGTGATGGAAATTAAAATAGTTTTCCAGACATGGATGAGAAACTAATCACCACAATTTTTGTAAGAAGGATTCCAGTCTTGAGTTCAGTGGCGGCGAAAATGTATCACTTGTGCCGGAGATTACTTTGAAGAGTTGTTTATGTAGTGGAATAAGAGATGTCCATAAATGTGTAACTGAAGCTTTCTATTAATAAAGATCCTATTACCTAACAGGCATTACGTTCGGTATACTTTACATATGAGTGATAGATACGTTCAGGATTAAAACGGTTAACAAATTCAATAAGCAAATTACAAACGATGGGGATATCAATTTTGAAATTTCATTGTTTTGAAATGGATCTTTTCATGCGGAATTAATTCATTTTTCGTAGCAAATGATATTTCACAGTGTTTACACATGAATGGCTTTTGTAGCAAGTGCATTCGTCTGTACATAGTCAGATTGTTCTGTTGTCTGAAAGATTGGCTACAAAGATCACAAAGAAATGGTTCTTTCTCCAGTATGGATACGAAGATGAACTTGAAGATCATTCTTCAGTTTGAAATTCTTTCTGCACTGGCAACACTTGTGAGGACGATCTCCAGAGTAGATCAGCATATGGTGCTTGATGTTGGTTACCCAATAGGTAGAGTAGGGACATAATGAACAAGGATATATCCGTCCTTTTCTTTCCACTCGATGCCTCTTCTTGGGTTTGGTGAGGAATTGTAATGATATAAACCTACAGTGGCAGATGTCACACTCATAAACACGTCCTGCTGTTTTAGAGAACAAAAATAATGCATTAAATCGCAATCATTTTCAACAGCAAAATGAACTATTGAAATATAAGAAATAGCACTTATAGTAAAATATTCGAAGTATAACTTAAGTTGATAGATGCAATTATAATATAAGTAGGAAAATAATGAACTGAATTAATTTGTTTCGAATATTTTCATTTATTGGTATGAGTTGTAAAAAAATAAAGAAATATTATTTTAAATTCTTTAACAAATGCAAATCATGTAATAAAAAAATAGCAGTGGAAACAGTCTCTATTCTTTTTTTAACAGAAACTTTTGAAAAGTAAAATTAAGTGTTTAAAATGATAATTTCTTTAACACTAAATATTTCGATTAATATTTTACATTTTAATAGCACTCATATTTTGAACATCCATAGCGTTGTTAGAAAACAAGAAGTACAAGGCCATTTCCTTCCTTAATCATTATTCCCTAATAAAATCCTCGGATTAAATAAAGAAACATAATTATGTCCTGGTTTAACAATGCTCTAAAAGAATGAAATATTATCCCAATTATGTATTAGTTTTCCGAAAGTATAATTAATGGTTCATATAAGTAAAGAAATCTCTCGGTTTACGAGCTTAATTCGTTTCTCCTTAAACTGCTCGTAAGGCGAAAACTCGTAAAACGAAAATTAATTTCTCATTACTTCCCATGTTATAGATTTTAACTGATTCTAGAAGTCAAAACTTACTCCACAAATATGCATAATTTACTTTTATAAAAAAACTTAACGGTAGTTAAGTATAAAATACGACCTTAATAGTCCATTACTGTATTTCAATGACATTCTTAATCATTAGCTTATGCAAAAACAATAGTTACATCATTAAAGTTGCATCAAAAATGAATAAAATCTGGTTCCATCATTATTAGAACTAAAAAGGGCATCCCAAATCAACTGAGAACGATCTTAATGTTAATTTACACACTGATTGGTTAGAAGTCATGCGAGTGTATCCATTGGTTAATCATTGCTGTCTCGTAACCATGACAACCGTCGTTTTGTTTTTCTCCGTGTCCTTTTTCACATAGAAATCGTTAGTAGTGAGGCATCTTCGTATCCCCCTGTTATAGGCATTTTTTTGATTATTTCTTTCAATTTTTTTTTATGTTATGTATATTAAAACTGAACAGGAGTTGTGCCATCCAGTTCTGTGATTTCTGAGTATTTTAATTTAAGAAAAATAACGTAAAGACGAAAATTCAGCACGGATTCGGAGGTGGTTTCAAATAAGGAGGCGATTTCGATGGCTGCTCCAAGCAGCAAGTTCCAGAAAACATTTAAAAAATGGTGTTTAATAAGGAACTCTGCAACCAGTACTATAATAATCACATAATTTCCGAAACATCATTGCAAAGTCGGACACAAAATTTTATCGCAGAATATCTGTTCAGTTTTGATATTTATAACATAAAAGCTTGAAAGAAGGAATCACAAAAATGCGTGTAACGGGCAGATACGAAAATTCCCACTTCAAACGATATCTATACGAAATAGAACATAGAGGGAAATGAAAGCAACGGTTGCCATCGCTACGAAACAGTATGATTAACCAATGGTACACTCGGATTATACACAGTGTTCCCAATTTACATTTAAAATATTTTCCATTGTTTAGGGACACTCTTAATATGAATGCAACAGAAATAAATTCGTGCATTTTTGGTCACTTTTTGCCAAGCTTCATTTTTGTCAATAAATAACGCATGGGTGCTATTTATACCTATCAGATCACGAAGAATTTCATTCTGGATTTTGCATACTTCTCAGACGATTATAACTGCCATTTCTTTTTGTTACAATCAGCAAATTTTTTAAATCTTCGAATGTGATTCATAAAATAAATACCCCCTCAAGCAGCTCCTTGCCACAGAGGTCTGACAGCAGCCTATCAATTTATATGCCACAGCAGAAGATCTGAGAGGATGGCAGGATCTCAGCAGAAAAACGACACACACATCCATGCCTTACCCGGGGCTCGAACCCAGGTCCCTTAGAACCGTAGCCAAGCGCGCTAACCACTCGGCCATGGAATGGCTGACTTTATATAAAATACTTTTGCAGAGGTTGCTAGAGTTGACGTAGTCTGAAGTGAGCCACGCTTGTGATCTGCAGTTCCCACTTAGGCCAGCATTGAGAGTTATCTCCGCAAAACTCCCCGCCCTGACCTCGGTCAGTAGAGGACACCGTTGGACTTGGAAAGGCCGCCTTCCTTTGCATGGGGCACAAAGCCGTGGTTCCTTCTGCAAGAGAACCATACCCTGTGCGCATTAAAGAACAACACAGATGGCCTTGATGAGAGTTTACCATGTCTCCTAACAGCTATTCAGTAAGTTCCCTTCCCCAAACATTCTCAGAGACATTCGGGTCCTTATAAACTCGCTATTTAGCCCTATTTGGGGGCAAAATAAGACGTAGAGCAACCGATCTCAACCATTCGAGAGTTATTGAAGGTAAATGAATGGTAACATCATACTCGCAATGGCTCTTGTAGCTACTTAACGGAGCTTAGGATTAAAGAAACTGGCTGCAATTATGTCCATGGCTCCATGAATCAGTAGTAATTTGCCATTAGCGGCACTATTATCCACACAATGGGCTAAATGGGCAGGTCACAAGGACCCTTCCCCGAAAGATTGGGGAAGGAGCCCCATTGGACTGCTATTAGGATTCAGGTGGTACCCTACCATCAAGGCCATCCACCATGTTCTTTAATGTGCACAGAGTATAGCTCTCCCACTCTCTGGGCCCCGGCTTAACAATGGGCTAAATGGCCAGGTCACAAAAACCCTGCGAAGGTTGGGGGAAGGGAACGCATTGGACAGCTGTTAGGAGACCAGATCGTAGCCTCCCGTCAAGGCCATACGGCGTGTTCTTTAATGTGCATAGGGTATGAATCTCCCCCGCACATGAGGTCATGGCCTAAGGTCTCATCCGACGGAGGGTGGCCTTTCGCGAGCCCATCGGTGTCCCCTACTGACCGAGGGCAGGATGGGAAGTTTTTGCGGAGATAAATCTCAGAACAGGACCAGGTGTGAATCGAACCTGGGAACTGCAGATGACGAGACTGGCACGCTACCAACTGAATAAATCCCGCCCCTTTCTTCATCGTACTAAGGATACTTTATCTTTAATGTATCTGTTCTCAGATATCAGTTATTGGGGGAGTAGACTTAAGAATTTAAAATAACTCTTTGAGGCTTAGAGACCAATTATCTTTTATAACTTTGATTTCTGTCGGAAATGACACCTCATTTAAATTCGTTTCGCTAAATGTCGCATTTTCCAAAAACTTTTAATGATATCAGGTGAGGAACCACTGACTGTAATACAGGTGAAAATTACCAAATAAATCTGATAATTTTATTTTGTAGTTTCTTCTATGCATGTATCACATAGTCATCGTGATATACATAAAAAATCAATGAAATACAAAAAATATTATCTATTACCAAATTATTACAGTGCATATTAAAACTAAGTTGAGAAATATGAGAAACAATGTTAACAAATAATACAAATATATGAATGAAACATTTAAAATGCTTCTTTTCATGTATATTTAAAGTAGTTTGTTAGCAAAGGAGTTTCTACACCGTAGAAATTTCTTTGCCAAAAAAAGTCTTTGAGAATTTTAGTTTAGATCCATAATTATTAAAGTGCTGCATAGTACACAGGTAATTCGTGATTTCGTTTAGAAACCACTAGAAACGATTTGGAAAAATATTACAATGCAATGTAATGCCGGGGCTTAGTTATAACCCATTATTGGAAATGTATTTTTCTTGCAAACCACCTTTTATGGCAAATTTATATATTGCTATAAGCAAAATAGATATAATTTAATTTAGCTATTATTAAGAGAATTATTCTAAGACATATATAAATTTACGGAATATTAAGATACGAAAAATTGTCATTATAATGCAAATTCAATCTAAATTTCACATATTTTTTTTTACATTTTCTGACGTAATATAATGTATTCATATTCTGTTCAATATAAAATCAATTGTTTTATAGATCATGGAGAATATCTTGACGACATGCTTTAAATTGCCAAACGGTTTTCAACTTTATAAATAAGCTTTTTACTGAAAAATGTCACTGAAGGTAATTTGAAGATCTCACTCAAAAGACCTGACAGTTTTAATCTTCTTATTACAGATACTTGATAGGAAAATGACAACAGTTCCATGATATCTCAACAGAAAATTACATTCAGAGCTCAATAATTTCTTGAACATGATCCTTATTGAAAAATATTTATAAGGAAAAATTTGAGATCCAGATCTAATCCATCTAAATTTCTATTTTAAACAATATTTGTTCAGTATTGATAAATTTATCAACTCTGGAATATTTGAAAGGCTACAAAAAGGAACGCCAAAATTTAAATAAAACATTGCATTCTATACTCTACTAGAGTCATTTTTTGTAGCCTCTTAAATATTCGATCTTTCATAATAATTTATTCACTTCTTTGAATACTGAAAAAATATTGTTAAAAATCGAGATTTAGATAGATTTGATTGAGATCTTTTACCAATAAAAATATTTATCATTAAAAAAATTATTGAAGTGATGAGCTCTGAATGAGATTTTCTATCGAGAGTAAATGGAACGGTTTCCATTTTTCTGTCCATTACCTCTATATAATAGGCCTAATTCCAAACGGGCCGATATGCGTTTCTTGTAACGCCACCTTGTGACGTCATCGGTGGCACATATTTTCGGGTCCCTGTGGTTCGAGGACTGCTTGAGCGATCGATCCCAAATTTCCTGCCGTGGTCCCACTTGGATCTAAAACCCTGTTAAGAGATCGTATTCCTTGCTGCCACGGAACTCAAACAGTTTGAAATTTCTGGGGGCGCTACAATTGCCTATCTTCTGAATGGTGTAGTACGTTATCGATGGATAGTTGTGAATGGAGTTAAAATACGTTGTCGATTGGAAAATTACGAAAGGAATGACGTTACGCGCGGTTAACTAAGATTTAAATATTTCCTGAAGTTCACAACATTGAAAAGCAGACGCCGGTGTTATGGTCTGTCGAAATATTTTTCTTGATATTTAAAGATAGCTGAAAGGATCATAACCCAACTTCCACATTCACATTTTAATAACAGCCTTGATGTAATAATTATTATTTGCGCTTTAGTTAACTTTTGAGGTAAATTGTTATAGTCAGGGAGGTTTCTGTTAAATGCATGAGCCATCATAATATTTAAATATTAAACAATCGGCAGTAACAATATTACAGAAGCCTCTGAAGACAAGAGACTCATGAAATAACTGATGCAGAGTGATTTCAGTGAGATCTTTAAAATAATCTCCAGTAACATTAATCCCTAAAGAGTTCATTTTCAAAATCAAATATGGTTGTGTCCAAAATTTTCGGTACTAAATCTTCCAAAAATAGTTTTAATTTCTTTTAAAACTATAATATAAATCGGAAATTGATTTTTCTAGTTTTATAACACGAATTTCTTTCAACAATGTCATATTGTTGAATATGTACATCAAAGGAAACAAATTCTTAACAATAAAGCGATTCAGTTCACTTCCTTCAATAAATCGCTCAAAAAAATAATAGAAAGTGACGAAACTTTTCTACATGCAGCACTTCAAGAAAAAAATATATGATAAAATACCATATACTTCGTATTTTTGTGTCACACTTAAATCTTTCAGGTAGTATAGCAAAGCAAATTGTGATAGAATAAATAATATTAGGACAACAAGTTGAGAACAATTAGAAAATGAAAACAGATTTATAAATGTTTCCTTTCATGCCGATTTAAAAATCACATTTCTGAAGAAATGACTTATCGCAAAGTTTACACATAAATGGTTTTTGTAGCAAGTGGGTTCGTCTGTGAATCAATAAGCTAAATTGCTGTCTGAAAGACTTGCTACAAAGATCGCAAGGCAATGGTCGATCTCCTGTGTGGATACGAAGATGCGCTTCAAGAATACTCTTCAATTTAAAACTCTTTCCACACTGGCAACACTTATGAGGGCAATCTTCAGAGTGGGTGAACATATGACACTTCATATTAGATGATATATCAGTATAGTAAGGACATAATGAACAAGGATATCTCCTGCCTTTTCCTTCCTCTCGATGACTCTTCTTGTGTTTAGTGAGGAATTGTAATGATTTAATCCTGTAGTGGCAGATGTCACAGTCATATACACGTTCACCTGTTTTAGAGAAAAGCAAATGATTATTAAATCATACTCATTTAATGCAATAACTGAAATGTAGATATATGTAGACCCAATAGACGCTAAAAGTTTTAATTCTTACAGTAAATTATAAGTTGAAACAAATAAAAATATATCCCTAAATGTTTCTTTTAATTAGAACTGTAATGATACATATTTATAAAGATTATATTTATATCAGTAAGTCCAAATATGTAACAAAGTCATCGCATAACATTTACCTTAACCGATCACATATTTATGTACAAATTTTCAAAACTAAGATCAAATATTCAAATTTGTTTTTCTGCTCATTTGAATGAATTTGCTTGTTTTTCATATGAAGTGGCATTTCATTTACATATTCAAACAGGCTGCTATCTATAAAGAGAGAGATACCTTACATATAAATCTATATTTACTCTTTAAAAAACACTTATTTCAGATACCACTTCTGAAGATTTGACTTTGCATAAACAATTGGTCCATTATTTCTTTTTATAAGAAAACATATTGCAATACGTGTTGGCAATTCAAAGGCAAATAGATATTTTCATTTCCTGTCGCTTTCGTCGAAGGAACTGCATACTTAATCTGTATCTCAAATATCACTGCCCTTTAATATACATGTAAAACCCCTCCCTATTAATGGATTGAAATATTCGTTATATACACATTGAGTGACCAAGTTCTTAGACACAGCTCCATATAAACAGACACTAAGTTTCGAAGATCAGCAGCCGCCACAGTCACATCGCATTGCCGGGGTGCGAGTTTGAGACCTGAGTATTTCACGGTTCTTTATTCTGTCCTATATGTTGTGATTGTCCCTCGGTAAAAAATACAAGTGTTCATTATCGAGATATCAATAAAATATGTTGTCTTACGTAGGGACATAGAGCGAATATGATTACATATCGAAATGTAGTTTCCATCTCCTTACTATACAATAGCCGTAATTCTGGAATGAACGGGAGGACACGCGTTTTTTGCACGTCCCTGGTATTATGTCATTGGTGGCAGAACTTATCTGTTTCCCTCTGGTTCCTCTGGCATTTGAGCAATCGGTCCCAAATTTAGTGTGGTGGTCCCACTTATTTCCATCCCCGTTGGGATAACAAATCGGATTTCTAGATGCCGTGGGTTTTTCCCTATAAAAATGTTCAAAATGTATGGGGAGCTACCGTCGCGTACATTGAGAATGAAGTAGTACGTTATCGACAAGTTTTGAATTGAGTCGCACTTTAACGGTGGAAAGCTATGAATGAAGTAGCAAGTTGTCGATGGGAAAAGTTATAAATATGACATATGTTTTGTGCCAAACGTTTGACGGGGTTTAATCACTTCACTGGTATTTCTAAATGCAAGTGCCTATCTTTGAAGAAAGCGATGATTTACCACTGAACATAACAATGTAATGCAACAATACGTATTACAATAGGGTGCAGTTAAAACGGGGTATTGCAAATGTATGCGAATGGGTGAACACATCAATTTTGTGACATATGGAAAATTAAACGACTGTTTAGACAACATATAGGACACACAAACGGCCATGTTACCCAGGGACTCGAACCCGGACTACGGCAGTTTCAGTGTCATCGCGATAGCACTGCACCACCGAGAAGGCTCTCATGTATTGAAACCTTGATTTCTATGAATATAGATTCTGTATTTCAAAGTGTCACGAATGCTGAAACGTTTTAACAAAAACATGAATGATGATGGGATCGGATCCCATTCCGCTCAAGACAATTTTTCCCCTGTAGTCAGTAATTGGCAGAAATACAACAGCGAAGAGATTGGCTTCAAATAAACCTAATGATAGCTGTGAATGCAAACAAAGATAAATGCATGAACTCTTTGTGAAAACGAAAATTACTGAAACTGATACAAATAGGTTTGTGTAAAATAATAAATTCAAATAAAATGCTCATTGTTTTCATTTTGTAACCGCTTCAGTTAACTTTTCAGAATATCTCAACTGCTAAATATTTTGTCTTTAACAACTCTTTAAATACATAATCAATATTTTTCAAAATTCAGTTTCATGTCGATTTCATTGATCTTTACTTAAAAATGAGAATGAAAAGCATTTTTAAGAAGTTATTTTCTTCCAATGTGACTTTATATTAACATAACAGTTCAATTTCATTCTACTATATTGTTAGAGGTATCAGGTATTTTTGCATTAGAAATATCACAAATATTATGCAATAATTATATAGATTGTTACTTATTTTCCGAAAGTATGGCAGAAATGAACGATAAAATAAATCACCAAACGCTTACACCATTTCCTACATTCATTACAAAATTTACATTTAGTGAATATCTAAGTTCGCCTTAAAAGTAAATGTCCTGCTGTAAAATTTGCATTTATTAGGTTGATGCAGAATGTAGATTCTTCTGTGTTGCTTAAGATTGCTTCTTGGGACGAATGACTTTTATAATGAGAGTTTATGCTTTGAAAAAACGAGTTACTTCCTTCAGAATACGTCTTTCTGTTTTAACATAAGGATCATTTTGTACCGATCTTATCAACAAAAGATCAGGACATGAGGCTCCAAGTTTCGTGCTATGTCAGCAAAATACAGAGACATATTAGCAACTGTAAGGACTTCATGATTACATTTCTTCTATCTCGTAAGAAGAGTAATTCCACATACGAGTATACCTTTGCAGGACTTTCACCCACAAAGACAAAGCTCCATTCTGAAGAGAAAAAAGCATAATTTAGTACTCATTAGAGTAACAAAACATTTAAATGAATATATTTATACACGTTTTATATGATACGGAAAAAACAGCGAAACTTTAGTTTTTCTTAACAGGGCTGGAAATAGGAGAAAGCAGGTGGACGTCGTTGCCCCTTGCCCGGTGGGGTTTTTTATCCCGTATATTTAACGATAGCAAATACACAGTCGTATCAAAATAATATGACCACCTACCATAGTATATTTATGGTAGGTGGTCATATTATTCTGATACGACTGTGTAGATCCACTGTATGTATATCCAGTCCTTTGTCATATTTTTATTAATAATTATCATAATTCCTTGGCTTTTAAACAGATTTTTTATGTATTGCCTAACGTCACCATGTCAACTACGGGTCTTTTTCCAATTTATTCTGGAGTGTTCACCTAGTTCCGGAAACACATTTCCACCCCTGATAGTAAATTTGATGTGGTGAGAAGACGTCTGCCTTATCTTTATGTACACTACGCAAACTGCAAATTGCCACACCAGGAATGTGGATAGCTAGAGCCATGATAATCACCAGAAGAATTGTGTTAACTCTCATATGGAAATGATTACAATCCCTCGACTAACGGTTGTGTTGGAGACTGGCTATGTGGATGAAAAGAACGTCGGCAAGGCACATCACCTGTTGGATTAATTGACGCTTTACAGTGCATTGGGAGATACCTCGGATACTGCAGAATTGCAGTACGTAGGATGCCAATGGGGTAAATGGAGAGGTGGAAGTAGGAGAGCCATGCTATATGGGTTGGTGATACAGTTCTGTTGTTGGGTTAGAGCATAACCAAGCACATGTACAGCCTAACTTGGCCTATCTAAATGATCCAATGATGTTTACACAACCCCAATTGCTGAGCATGTAGAACACTCTAATGTCTGATAATAATAGGCACCAGTTGACTGGAACGGAGGAGGACATGGAAAAGCAATGATTACAAGTTCTGTTCACTGATAAATCCGTTTCGTTTCGGATGAAATGAAATGGTCTAAAACTTGTCGAATTTTCCACGTCCATTGAAATGTCAGAGCCAGCCATCAATAGAGTGAGATGGCATCATATATGACATATTAAAATTTGTCAAATACAAAACATCAGGCAGTTATTATGCCCAGAAGGCCGAATGGGAAAAAGTTCTGATTTTTTGAAACATAACGGTAACGAGAGTATGAGAGAGGTTATGGTTCCATACTCTACAGATTCTCACCCTCTGTGACCTCATATCTTTCGGTGTTTTTGTTTTTTATAATACGGTGAGGATTCATTTGAAACCAGAATTCCTAATTCTACTTTTGAGTATTATCATATTATAATCGTAAAAATGTATGAATCTGCTTTTTCTTCCTGACTACTAATGGTCTCAATTTTTAGCTGTGGCTGTGAACAATGGTGATGTGGAATATACATTGTAATTCCCATAAAGCTGCATTTTTTTAAAATTCAACAAGTATCTTGTAGCAGAATAAAGCCTGCTCGCACAGTGAAATATTTACGGCAGCCTATACGGTGTGGAGCCATGCCACGGTCTTCACAATCGCCTGACCAAACTGCCGTCGATAAGGTCTGGGACAATATTAAAGGAAAACTCCATAGGACCTGTTGTTTCCATCTTACAAGAGCTGTAAGCAGAGGTCAATGCTGAGTGGTTGGATGCATTTCCCACATACATGATTGACAGCCTGTATAGCAGCCAGCTGGTCATACTTATTAACAAATAAATTCTAATGTTCCTTTCAGTATCAAAATTAATCATTCGTTTTTAATGCAGCTTTTGCGATTTCATTGGATTCCGATATTAACTGCATGGTACTGCAATTTCCATGTTGCTTGGTGTACCTTTTGAGAAAAAAAAATGGCCGACCTTTGCTTTTCGGGACAATTACCAAAAGTTCTAAGGTGTATTGTTATTTTTATTATTTTAAATCAACAGTTATGGAAAATCTCGAAAGTTTCGAGAATTACTGGCATAAATTATAATTCTAATAGTGTGTATATTTTTGCCTATATAACACTACTATCCGTAAATGTAATTCAACATGAAATATCAGAATATACATCAAGATTACTAAACTACATTGATATTTGTATCTCAATAAATCTTCTGAAAGGATTTCGGCAATCAACGCCAGCACGACAGACATTGAGTTCATGTAACGATTTGTAAAAGTTTAGCACTAAAGTTAGATACATCTCACAAACCGAATTAGAGACATACATTAGCAGATGGGAAAACAAATCGTAATATTATATTTCTTTTAATACAGTTACTTACTTGAAAGCAGAGTCACGCTCGGAAACGTTTTCGCATTGTCTTAATATCAAACTTTAATGGCGTCAAAATTTTGTTGCCAGATCTTTTAGAGTTTCAGATTCCAAAAAAACAACAACATATTTTTCTAACTGAGACTGGTCTGAGTGTAAACTTGAACTCGAAGTCAAAATATTCTTATCTGTATAAACTTCAAAAAATTTACTTTTGTTCGGTGAGAATTAGAGTTTAATTAACAGTACAACTAAAGTATTAAATTTCACATATTTCAAATTGCATTAACTATTATGCCGAAACTGGCATCAACTTTCTTTGCTTCATTATTTCGTTTGTGTTAAGCTTAAAAGTCACAACGCAATAAATCTGAATTTGTTTTCCCATTCAATTTGAGAGAGGTAAATTGAAAGTTTTCTACTGAAGATCGTTACCTTCTAATTACAGTATATTGATAAATATGTTGTTGAACTGAATTGTACTGATGATACGACTTTACTGGTTGTAGTTATGCGTTAGTGTTTGTTGCTAAGACGCCTTTCTGAAAGAACACTATATAACTGAATGACTTTTTTAATCTGAAGTATATTGTTACAAATCAAGTCCGGATCTAGAAAATAATAAAGGAGGAAAGGAGCAAGAGACTGAATTTCTATTGCAGTGTAACTTTTCCCCTCTGTTTTAGAGATCTTTATATATTTCTCGGTAAATTTATGAAATATGCACAACTGTTATAATGTAATATTTTGTTGCCTTTACCATCCCTAACATTCTAAAGGGGGAGGGGAAGGTGAAATATGCACCATCTAGAAGCGACAATATAACAAATCATATTTAGCATGAAATATAAGCAGTACACTCTGACTAATCTTAGTAGTTGGAGTCGAATTGTTATTAACTGATTTTATAAAATCAAATGTGATAAAACAAATATTACCCTTCAAAGGTTCCTTGCCATAGAGGTATGATAGGAGCTTCTCGGTTTAATGCATCTTATATTTAGGTGAGGAATGTGAGAAAGAAGAAAAGATACATCAAAGTTTTTTACGGACTCTTTACCCAGGACTCTTTTAGCAACAACGAATCGTATTTTTTTGTGACAGGGCCTCGCTTCAAAGCATGTATAATGCGAAAATGAAAATTTAAATGCACGTAGAACAAGTTCACATTCAAATGTGATGACAACTTGCAAACAGAATGCAAACGACACACTCTGCAGAAAAGGGATAGCAAAACTTTTCTGTTGAATTCCGCATGTGCTCGCTAGTTCATATTGATAATAAGTACTAATTTGATAAAGTGTCAAAATATGTCGAACAGAGGAGTTCATTTCCTTACCAGTGTTGTCTGGACTCTGGTGTATATTAAGTGTAGGGTTACCAGATACCAATGTTCCACAAGTAGGACAAAAAAATATGAAAATGCGATCAAAGAAAGAGAGGAGAAAAAGTTAGAAATGAAGAAGGAAAAAAAGCGTTTTTTTATTTGCAAAATGAATCAGTAAACGGTTTTTATTACGTTTTCTTTTTCAAGTACGGACCAACATTTCAGTCAGAAAGAGGTATAATACTTATTCAGTACACTTGATTAATACTTGATAAGCAATCAAGATTTATTTGGCCTTAACTGATATAGTGATTAGTGAGCTAACTACTGTTCAGCAAGTAAATTTGAGTTAGCTCTAATTGAGCTAATGGTAAGCAGCGATTTCGGTTCCTTCTATGAGAAGGCCTGTACATAACAGCAGTAATTTCCAAGATCCTACACTTTGCTTTATGTTTCAAATAAAATATATTTCCACCACCTTTCACAGCGCTATCTATCCATGGGCATGATGGCTTTTAAGTGGGAGGTGGCAAGATTTCAGGTTGATTTTTTTAAATTTCACTTTATTTTTAATCTGGAATGTGTATTGCTAGTATTGCATTTTACAGAAAAATATTAACTTTAGAACATTAATAGATTGACTTTCCTTTTCAGGAGTTGCATTTGCAGCGAATTAAATTGTATTTCACAATTAACAGTAAATTATATGACAGTCACCAGGTACAAGAGATTTAAAAAGAAAATACGAAAAATGCGTATTTTAATTTTAGTGTAAAACATTTTCTTTTGAGTTTGTACGAAATGATTTTCTTAAAATGCCGGAAGGAGATAAATTTTGAGATAAAAAAGGGCATATCCTTCTTTTGGATGACGTATGGTAACCTTAGTTGAGACGGATATACTACAAATGTTGTAATTCTTAAATTTGTCCTAGAGTTCTAAAGATTCAATATCGTCATATAGAAATTTTGAAAAATTATTAAACTTCTCACTGTTCAAAGTAATCAGAATTATCCCATACTATTTCTTACACATGTGGACTTCACATGCATACACACAAAATACTCATGGAGTCATGGGCTACGGAGGTCCAATCGGAATGTGTAATTTTGTTCTCCAGACATCTGTCTTGAGCTACGGCTGCTGCATCTGACCATTGTGGACCAATTCTAACGAAGTCCTATTTGGCATTGTCTGCCCACCACTTCATAGGTCTTCCCTACTTTCGGAGGACTTTAGGCACACTGTCATAACCCTATTCACTAATCTGCAGCTATGCATACGGGCAACACGGCCAAACCAGTCTTTACTGAGGAAGATAATCTAGAATCAAATGCTCTTAAAAAGGGTTCAAGTTTCACTACGATAACTAACCGTAGAAAGAACCAAACTGTTACACAGCCTAATTTTATTCTCTTGGTGTATACGCCTATTCTTCCATAAAAAAATAAAAATAAAATAAATTCCCCCTCAAGCAGCTGCTTGCCACAGAGGTCTGACAGGAGCCTGTCACTTTATATGCCATAGTAGAAGGTCTGAGAGAATGGCAGGCCCTCAGCAGAAAAACGACACAAACAGCCATGCCTTACCCGGGGCTCGAACCCAGGTCCCTTAGATCAGTAGCAAAGTGCGCTAACCACACTTCATGTATTCGTAATCCTAGAATGAAAATAATTTGTTATATTTTGTTTTGATAGTACACTGAAATGTTTTGATACAAGTATATGAAACGAACATGTATTTAGCTTTAAAATAAAGAAATCGGGGAGAAAAGAACAACATTTCAGAAATATTTAGTTGGTTGTTTGGGATTTTATGGAGTACTAGCTACTAAGGTTATAATTTCTATTTATTGCTACAACTAGGCCATTATTTCCTGAATTAATAAAGTAATTAATGGTGTTTTATAACTACAGAAGCGGCATTGGTTGTAATCATAAACTTTGAAAAATAATGGAAAGTTACCCGAATAATTGATGCACAGGCAAACTGAAGCTATGATGAGAGTTTGGGGGGAGTTATAAGAGTAATTGTTGTGAATGTAGCATAGAAATAGAATTGTATACAGCAATTGTTCTGTAGTGGGTTAATCCGGTAAAAAGTCAAAAGTACTTCAAATGTGATATTCGTAAGGTTTTAGTTGTCGA
The DNA here is from genome assembly GCA_038380435.1 of Ryuthela nishihirai. Classification (NCBI taxonomy): domain Eukaryota; kingdom Metazoa; phylum Arthropoda; class Arachnida; order Araneae; family Heptathelidae; genus Ryuthela; species Ryuthela nishihirai. The sequence goes on along the minus strand of JAWZYU010000151.1, from coordinate 548,162 downwards.
AAGGGGATTATAATAAATTTTGGTAGCATTGATAATGGTGTTTACCAACTACTTGAATCTACATTAGATTTGAATGCGAACTTCTTGCTTATTCTTCGTTGTTTAATTTTGTAATAAATCTAAAGTGCGTTACTGTCGATTTTCTGTTTCGTAAAATTATTTATATATATAGTTTTCTCGGCTTCTTTTATAGTTTTAACAATGTCATAATTTTTTGTAATGAAATTATTACTCTAAAATGCAAAATATTTGTTATTTAGTGTTTCTTTCAATTTTGAAGTGAAAAACATGATGGACCATTTTTCTTACACAACGTTACACGAATATAGTATAGTAATAGAGTAAGAAAAATACACTATAATGTACCTCACAAACACGACGAGGAATAAGATTGCTTTGGCTAAAATTTTAACTAAGTGTAGGATTTGTATTTAGTTTCAGTGAATATTTCCTTGTGAGTTAATGAATTATATTTTTTCACCCGAAAAAGGCCTCAACTCTAACAGAGGAAACGTGGCTTTCCATCAAATAAAATCTTCATCAGAGGTTATAACGAAGATTGCATCTGGGAATGACATTTGTCTTCACTCTGTCTCTATCATCACCGATTCACATCTTGTGAAGACAAAGGGATGTGTAATTAAGACAGAAAATAAAAAAAAATTAAAACTTTTATAAAAAGAAAATATTTATGTATTTAATGGTAAATAATAATTTTGAAATGTTTTCATTAATGCGATTTAATAAACTTATAACCATTTTTATTGGACAATGCATCAGTTTTATGTTGTTGTTTTTTTTTCGAGTTTACCTTGCTTAATTTCATAATATCTGTTTAGTGATAAAATCTATTTTACAAGTTATAATTTGTTTATATTAAATTATTGGTTTTATATGCAAACAAAATGGTTATTTAATTGTTGGTTTAATTACAAGAGATAACTGTTAAATAATCGAGTTCATCATTTTAATGGTTATGGATATTTGGCAGTATGTAAGATCTTCATGAAAATATATTGCACTTATGTTCTTATTCCATTGTTAGATGATAATGAAGTAACAAAAAACATCGAAGCTAATATGTTCATTGGAAAGATATATTTCATGCAATTTAAATCTCTCTATAAAACTGAATCGTTAATGAAGAATTGTTTTTTTTTGGTTTCCAAAAATTTTATATGCACAAGGTGTGATATTAAGTTTTCTTATTTCTCCTCTAAGCTGATCTTAATGGTTGCAAGTGTAGCATCTGCAAAAAAGTGTTTCCTCAATTCAGTGGAGCGACACAGAAGACTTCATAATCAGGAAGGACCTATAAGTATCCGTCGTTTGTTGCCCAATTTGTTTAACAAAGGAAGGAACTAAAGAGACATTTGCCCACCCACATTAGCGAGAAATGTTTTGGAGTGTTCGCATTGCAGGAAGAGATTTACACGAATATATCGTTTAATGTCGATAAGTTTACTCACATATGATATCATTCATTCTCTTGCAATGTTTATTAGAAATGAACAACGAAACCTTTCAATAGACACAAAAGAAAAACTCGCTCCCAGAAGAAACCTTAGATGATTTTCCTTCTTTAGATTATAAGTTAACGTTGGCTGTTCTTTTAGTCTATTTATTTTACATATGTTAAGATATTAATTTATATTACTTATAAAATGCATATTCATTTGAATATAGAGGCTATGTTAAGAAAAATGGTAACATCCTCATCTTATGTGAATGGAAAATTAAATTCGAGCTCCGTAACTTCTTATATTAATGTTAAGTCATATTTTTTCATAAACACTAGTTAAATAAATCTTTATGGAAACACATGACTTAACATTAATATAAGATGTCAATTAAACTGTCTAAATTTAGATTTTGAACAATATCTGTTCAGTACTTAAAGAGTTATAGAAGTTTGAATATTGAATAACCGAGATGTCAATCATAAGAAATCACATCAAAAGTTATTTAAAACTTTAAAAAAATATGTTTTTAAAACATTTAATAGAATAAGTATATGTTTTAGAATTTTGTGCCAAATAGGTCTTTCAATAATTGTCGTAGACAAGTTTCTGAGGCCTGACGTTGCTGCTGTTAAGTATTCGAGCTTCCATAGCTCTTTAAATACTCAACAAATATTGTTGAAAATCGAGATTTAGATATATTTGAATGATATTTGAATTTGTCTAGTCCTATTTTCCTATATAAAGGTTTATTGTAAAAATAACGGATCTTCGAATTTGATTGTCTATTGATTTCACATTGAAATGTTTCCATTATTTTGCCCACTATCTTTACGTTTGTAATAATTTCATTCCAAAAATTTATCTATATCGCGAAATGATCACACTCGTGTATCTAATTAATTCTTATCTGAATGATTAAATAGAAAATTTTGTGTCCTAACTCTCATTCCCTGTAGTGATTAGTTTCGTTTATTAATGTGAGAGGGAAGCAAAATATTCACATCTTGCTTCCCTCTAACATTAAAAAATATATAAAGGTTCCCCAGGTTGTAACTTTTTATGTATTATGTCGATATTATTAATCGTTTTGTGAATGCTCTAAACGGAAGAGCTGCTTGAACATAATTGATCCTATATACGGTTGTTTAATATGTTCATTTTATTTCACTCGTGTAATTAAATAATGTAAAACTATTAAACCTAATTAAAAATAACCAAATTGATTTCAGAAATATTTTGGCTTTAAAACGAATTAAAATCAGTTATTTGTTTCACGGTCTGTAAGTGGTAGCTAGGTAGTCACTGGAAGGAGAGCTATGCACCAATCCTCTGTGATGATGCATAGAACCGGCCAGGACTAGCACCTAATGTCCGACTCCGCCTTCTCGTGGTGCAGACCGTTAGTACCTTTCAAAAGAGATACTCTCTTGTGGAAGTGAACGGAAGGGGAGGGCTGCCAGATTAGTGTGGCCTACTGATCTGGACAACTATGGCTACTTTTCTTTTTTTTCTACCCTGCTGAGGAGTGGTTAACCACACAGGGTCCTGGTGCTGACCATATAAACCCACTGGACTGGACAGATATATGGCTCTGAGCTTGATTATGGATCCTGATTTTGCTGCACTGGTGGGCTTCTGTGGAGGGAAAATCTTCCGCTGTGTTTTCTGTTTGTTTGTGGGTTGACAGCCCCAAGTGAATAGATTCACAGGATATGTTTATCAGCTGGTGGATAATCCTGAGCAGAGGTCATAGCAGGCACCTGAACTCTTTGCTTCTATTGGCATCGTCAAATTGTACATTGGAGGAAGTCTTCCAGTGTAGATGGCTTCAGCCTTTAGTGGTGGGGGAATGGGTCTTTGCCCCATGTCTGCGATTAGGGGGTGGTTTGATATTGTCGGCATTCCCTCTCTCAATAAACATAGTTTCTTTAAACATCCCACACCATTTTCTCTCCATAGGTAGTTGGAATGTGAGGACTCTGCCCAAAGCTTTTTCTCTTGATGTCCTCACACAAGAATTCCACCATTATAATTTAGATATTCTCGGCTTGCAAGAGACCAGATGGACAGATAAAGGTCAGATTCTTAAAAATAATCTTAAATTTCTCTTTTCAGGGAGGGACGACAATAAGCATCACCAATACGTGGGTCTGCTTCTCAGCAGACACGCTAGTGATGCTCTTCTAGGGTATGAGTGAATTAATGAAAGGTTTCTTACAGCAAAATTTCAGACAAGCGTTAAAGACTTGAATGTTATCTGCTGTTATGCCCCCACTGATGATGTCGATGAGGATGAGAAGGATAGGTTTTATGAACAACTTCAGGATATTTTGAATTCTGTCAAGAAAGGAGATATTACCCTTGTTCTTGGTGACTTCAATGCCAAAGTTGGTACTGACTCTGACCTTTGGGGAGGGGTAATAGGCCCTTTTGGTATTGGTAGCTGCAATGGCAATGGGCAACGTCTCCTACAGATAAGTAAACTCAATGGATTCAGAATAACTAACACTTATTACAAACACCGCGACATGCATAAGTACACATGGGTTTCACCTGATGGGCTGCATAAGAATATGATTGATTACGTATTAATTAATAGCAAATGGGCTAGTTCTGTTAGGAATACCAGGGCATATAGGGGAGCTGAAATTGGATCTGACCATTACCTTGTTAAAAGTGTCTTGGAACTTAAACTTAAAAAGTGTTGTGCTAGGGTAAAAATATTACTTTTAATACTGAAGCCCTGAAAGATCCAGTTATAGCCAAAGCTTACCATAGTTGTCCAGATCAGTAGGCCACACTCACCTGGCAGCCCTTCCTACCCATTCCCTTCCACAAGAGATGATCTCTTTTGAAAGGACTTAAAGGCCTGCATCACGAGAAGTAAGGGTCGGACATTAGGTACCAGGCCTGGCCTGTTCTATGCATCATTACAGGGGATTGGTGAATAGCTCTCTTTCCAGTGAATACATAGCTACCATTTACAGACCAAATTGGTCTGCAAATTAGAATGCAGCCTGTGTTCTAATTCAATGCGAATTATACGTAAAAGCCAATTATACAATCAAGTTTTTTTTTTTCAGAAAAAAAGTTGTCTTTATTATCTTAAAAATTCTTCGAAAATAAAATGAAGATAACGCAGTAGGTAAACCCTATGTTTAAACCTAGTCAAGCTGTTCATACCAGCAATTAATATTTTGTGTGTGTGTGCGTGTATTGTTTCTAAGCATCAAGAAGATCACTGGTTCTCAAACTTTTATGCTTCACGTACCCCCTGGAAATGTGTATGTAACTGTGGTACTGTACCCCTTGTATAGATAAATAAAACTATAGTTATAGTATAACAATAGCAATAGGAATAAAACACACACATATATATAACATATATCTAGCGACTTTTGAGTTCTCAGGGCGTACTCCAAAACATTTTACCGCGTACACACAAGGGTTACGTGTACCCCACGTTGAGAACCCTTAATGTAGAGAATGAATGGCCGCTCATTCAATTTGACTGTGATTATTCTTCAGGTCTTTAATGACGCTGAGATCGGCGAAGCTCCCAAACTCAATGTAACAACAAAAGTATTCTACTTAAAAGAAGACACTTTAATCTATGGTCTTTTTGTTGCTAACAATTTAATTTTTCGGTGCTTATTTTATCACGATTGGTCAGAAGACATTTTATGTGAATGGAAATTAAGTGATTTCCCTCTCTTGCACTCGAATTTTTAATTGAATATAGAAATAATTTATAGTTGAAAACAATAGGAAATGAATTATTAGTTGCATTCAAATGAGCAGCTTTTCATTTTTATTTATTTGAAAAAAAAAGACAAATGCCATACGCCTTTGGAAAATTTCTTTTCTGAAAGTGTGGAGTGCATTTATTTCTGTTCAATAGTTTACATTCGTTTGTTCTACCCTATTCATAAATCTTTCAGCCTATATTTTTAGAAGAATAAAAATTAAAAGTGAGAGTTAGAAATTTATGTGTTTTTTTTTATTTTAATTGCGCAATTTATATTTTCAAGTGTAAAACAGTCAGTCATAATCAAATCGCATTGGAAAAAAATGGGTTTTTTTTAATATTGAAATATTTTTTAAAATTATGTATCTGTAAAATCCAACAGATGTCAATTTTACAAGTTAGAATACAGCAAAAGTTTACAAAGCGTTCTGTTCCTTAGAAGTAAATTATATAAGATGTGCAATTGCTAATAATCATATTCCACCTACCTCTCCACTTACCAGCGTCTTCGTTCTCACCTGCTTGATGGCGACCCCTGTTGGAGGTCTCCACAGGGTCCTGGATACACAGGGTCTTGGATCTCCAATGATGTGGGATGACTTGATCCTTCCCTCTATAAGTGATATGACTGTAATCAGAGCACATAGAGGGCTTGTAGGGACCCTCTCGCTGGTCTTCTCACCGGTGACAGTTATCCTCATGTCTACCTTCAGATACAGGCCGCACGTGTGTCTAGGCGGATTGCTGTGCAGCGCTGGCCTCGCCCTCAGCTACCTGGCCACCTCCGGTTCCTTCCTTATAGGTACCATTGGAGGCGTCATGGGGGTCGGTACATCCTTCGCCATCACCACCGGCATAGTGTGCACCAGAAATTACTTCACGACACTGAGGCCGGCAGCGATGGCTTTCGACCTGTCCGGAGGCTGCTTCGGGGCCATGGCCCTGCCCACTGCAATCAACGAGCTGCTGATCGCTGCCGGCGTACACAACACCTTCATTCTGCTGGCCGGTGGCTTCACGCTCATAGCAGTCTGCAGCCTGCTCTTTGTGCAGCCCAAGAGCCGCTTCCGCGAGGTGCCCGCCGACTGTGACAACGATTCCGTCGTAGTGACCCCCATGGAAGCCGGAGAGATGGCACCCAGATCCTGCGTGAAGGTGCTCGTCGAGAGGCTTTCCCTCCGTTTCCTCATGGATGGCCTGTTCCTCCTCACGAGTGCTTCCATCTTCGCGATGGGTATGGGTAACCCTCACTTCCTGCACTACATTCCACAGCACGCCAAGTCGCTGGGTGTCGAGAACAGCAGTGGCATGCTACTTCTGACGTACTCCATCGCCGGCGACCTGGTCGTACGCCTCTCGTATGGTCTCCTCGCCAGCCGCTCTCCCCTGCCGAGGATTGCCGAATATATCGCGGCCATCTCCGTCTTGGGTGCCGCCGTCATTTCACTGCCCTTCTGCCGCGAATACTGGCAGCTTGTCGTCGCCTCCGTTGCCGCAGGACTGGGAACCGGTGTGTGGACCATCCTGATCTCACTCCTGCTTAGCTCGAATCATGGAGTCGACAACGTGAACGGCTCTTTCACCCTGGTGAGGCTGTTCCAGGGAGTTGCCAACCTCATCTACCCTCCCGTGGCTGGAGTGCTACGGTCCACCTGGGGCGACCAGGCAGTCCTGCTGTTCATGGGATCGAAGATGGGCATCGCTGCTGCCTTTGGCATAGCCCTACACGTGGCTGCCGTCCTGCGCAACCGCAGGCAGGAAGCCAATTTGCTGCAGGAGCGATAGTAAGTCCTCACCTACCTGTGAGCTCTGTAGCATTCCAGGGCTTGTAATGCCAAGAGAGGGTAAGTTCCATTGTTTGCTCTTCCCTTTCAGGAACAGGAAAACCTTTAAAATAAAAAAAATGTCAATAATTTTAAAAAACCAAAGAGAAGATACTCCCTTATTGTTGTTCTAAATTGTACGGTTCTATTTTTTTTCTATGTAGTAAACTCTGTACATTGTGCTGCGAGACAAAGTCTGCCAGAGACACAGACAACTTTTAAACGCAATGCGCTGCCAGTCCTAAGCCTGGATAAAGTGTGAAGGAAAGTTGTGAGTCACGCGACTCTGAATAATAATAATAATAATACAAATCACAGGTCCACGACACACATCCCATATAACCCCTTCCCCTAAGGGGGAGGGGTGGATGCACCAAGATAAATTTCACGCGAAAACTACACCCAACCCGTATACCCCTTCCTATAAGAGGGTGAAGGCGATGGGTTCAGATTACATACACGAAAAATAATAAATTTAAAGGGGGAGGGAGGTGACAACCCATATAATTTCTTCCTGTGGTGGTGGTGTATGTCACAATAGAGAAAAATAATTTGCATGGGCAAGGCCACCCAGCCCATATAACCCTTCCTCTGTGAGGGGTGGGGGTACAACGAAAATATTCCTCGTGGGAGGGACACCCATCACATGTAACCCTGTCACCTGCAACAGGGGAGAGGGACAAAAACACACAAAAAAAATCACATGCACCTAAACCCAAACCATATAACCCGTTCCCCTGCAAAGGGGTGGGGGAACACCGTAAGAAATTACACAAGGACAGCCTCCCTTGTAAATTGCGTGTTTCTATTTTTTATTGTGTGCTAAATGGCCAGTTTTACCCTATACTAAATGGCCAGTTTTACCCTACACTAAATGGACAGTTTTACCCTGTCCACGGGTATTGCTGCTGCTTTTGGTAGAGCCCTACCCATCTTCTAGCTCAAAACACAAACCTTCCCCTGTGCATGGGGGGGGGGGGTGAAATACGGAGGAAAAATTTCACAGTCGCCAACCCACCAAAAAAATTTGACAGGACACAGACACCCGAAACGATGTAACCTTTCCACTGAAGAAAAAAATTGGGGGCAGGCAAATTCACGAAGAAAAATAATCACATGGTAGTGACACACAACCCATATGACCTTTGCTGTGGAAGCCGGGGAGGGGGGGGGGTGGCAAACCGATAACCAATGAATCGACTTGGTCACTACCCAGAAGCCATCAAACCTTGCTCCTCTGTTTACAACTAACCCATCTAAACTTTCTCCCCTTCTGCCATTAAGAACAAGGTGAGGGGATGGTCAATCGGTAGTGCGCCAGGCTCGTAATCTGCAGTTCTCAGGTTCGAGTCCCACCTGGACCAGAATTGAGATTTATTCCTGCAAAACTCCCTGCCCATGGTGAGTAGGGGGACACCGATGGACTTGTTTGGTTGGTAAAGGCTGCCGTCTGTCGGATGGGATGTTAAACCCATGATCCCATGTGCGCGAGAACCATACACTGTGCACATTCAAGGACACACTGGATGGCCTTGAAGAGAGGCTACCATCTGTCTTAAAAAGCTGATCCAGTGGGTCTCCACCCCCCACATCCTCTGAGCCATAGGGTTCCTTGTGACCTGGCCATTTAGCACAATGTGAGCGAAAAAGTGCTGCTCAGAAGTAAAACAACCCAACATAGCGGTAACAACAAATGAGCGAATAAAATCCCAGGAATAATGCTAATCGTTAAAAAAAAACCACCTAGAAAACCGTAAAAAAAACAGAAATATTACTGCCGTGTAAGAAACACAGCGTATAACTCACGTCTGTGGAAAGCAGAGGGACGGGCGTCAGCGAACCACTGAAGGAATCTCACAAACCATAGACCCTTTCTTATACAATAGCCGAAAGAAAATGTGAATAATAGTGTGAGAACAAAGGATAGCATAGCATCCTTGCTCTCGTCCGTTAACAGGGAACAAAGGGAATTGGAGGCAGCTGTTAAACAAAGGCAGAATGCAACAACAATGAATCCATATCACCTCCTCCCATTTGCGTGGTAGGGAGAGAGTGAGGGCAAGAGTGAGGGAGTGAACAATGAAGGAGACAAACAATCGTCGATCATCAATGAAAATACACAACCATTCCCTTGGAAATCGGGCTGCGATGAAGGGGGTGGGGCAGTTGGGTTGTTTTATCTATGAGCGGCACTTTTTTGCACATCGTGGGCTAAATGGCCAGGTCACGTGGATCCCGAAGGCTCAGAGAAAGTTGTGGGACGGGACCCACTGGAACAGCTGTTGGGAAACAAATGATAGCCTACGATCAACGCCATCCAGCGTGTTCTTTAACGTGCACAGGGTATGGCTCTCCTGCACACGGCTTAACATCCCATCCGACGGATGGCTGCCTTTCCAAGCCACATGGAGGGGAGGCAGTTTACTATGTACAAAAACTAATTGCAGGTGTGGAAACCCCGAATGCGAATGATGTAACCTCTGTAGGTGGTTGGGGGATGGTTAAGGACCCAATCGGAGCATAGGCGACTGAAAGTGACCACATATTCATTGACATGAAAATGATTTAATTGGGGGTATGTTTTGTCAAACAGCAAGACCCTCCTTGGCAGTTCAATACCTTTTGTTTTTCCTACAGTAAAGAGTACGCATTTATGAAATAATCGTTTTGACCGTTCTGCTGTTTGCAGAATTGTAAGTGAATATGCCTGATTACGGAAAGAGCCGTGAATTTGCATTGGGTTTATCTTAAAGAAACATCCGGGGATTGTTTTTCGAAGCCAAACGATAACAATTGAAGAACAACAGTTGTTTTTTCGAATTCCAATTGTTGCGTAGCGAAAACAGTATACGATACGAAAGTCTTCAGAAAGCACTGTTGCGTCACATATAGGTATTAGAGTTGTCTTTTGTTGTCAGATTTACAATTTTCCGTTTAGATTCATTCGTCATATTTCTGCCATCGGTCCGATCTGATGTACGTTTCCGAGAGTAAAATGCTTTTTAACCAAATTGTTCAATTGTCTAGTTGATTGCGATAGGGATGAGACATATCTTTTGTGATTCAATCAATCTTTAGGTGTGAAAAAATAATAATTTTCGACGTAGAGGGATTTGAACTGTCGACATCCAATCCCTGACCTTGGGCAATACATTTTTTTCACATAAGTATTCTGTGACTTCTATAGGTACAGTGGTGTGTGCATTTATTTACCATCTAATGATCTCGTTAGCGATTTTTGTGGTAGGCAAAATCGCAATCGTGATCGACCCTACCTGGTCTAGTGGTTATCCTACCTGACATCTAAGACCAGCGCGCAATGTGTTTGGCATCAGTGTTTCCACTGATGTTTGTAGGTCATCTCCGTCCGTTGTGTAGGGTGACAACTTCTCCCCTTTTTAATGCGACGAATTTAATTAAATAGGGAAGTCCAGGAAGGGGTTGGCATCCTAAATAAGAGAAAAGAAATAAATAGCAAATAAAAAAAAATAGAAAAAATTATAATATTTGAAAGAGTAAAAATCTCTGATCCCAAAGGCTCAGAGAAGGTTGGGGGAGGGGACCCCGTCGAACAGCTGTTGGGAGACAGTTGGTAGCTTCCCGTCAAGGTCATGCGGCTTGTTCGTTAACATGCACAAGGACCCATGGCTTAACGTCCCATCTGGTGGACGGCAGCCTTTCCAAATCCATCATTGCTCCGTAATAACTGAGGCAAGGAGATTTGCGCACATAAATCTTAATGTTGGCCCAGCTGGGTCCCGAACCAGAAAACTGCAGATTACGAACGCAGTGCGCGACCGACTGAGCCACCCTGTCCCCTACAGACAGAGACCTCCTATTAACTGAACAGTTACATGGTGCCTTGAAAGAATTCCTCTTTTTACGAATCCTCTAAACACATGGACAAAAGAGAAAAATAAAAAGACAGCACTACCTCAACATTTAGCGGAAAAAGTATATGAGAAAATATTTATATTTGGGTCTCACCAAATGTTCGTAAACTCTAGATCAGCTGATATTGACTTTCAGTGTATTATAATCTCGAAATGAGAAAGAACTTTTCATAACATTTGTTCAGCTTCTGAAAGAAATATCTTGAAGTGCAAATCCTACGTACCATCGAATATGTATAAGTTAAAGTTGTGAAAAATTATATTTCCTGGTGTCGAGGTAGATATGGTCTACGTCCGTTTAGGTCTTCAAAACTTTAACAAAGTTCGTGATGTTAGAGTTTATAATTTAGTCAGAATCCTGGTTATCAAATGTATCAGTAGGTAAAACGGTTCTGGCATTAAAAAAGAGATGTTTCAATTTTTACCCAACAAAGAAGGCTTTAAATTATCCCTGGAGTGTATTAAACTGTGGGCTAAAAGGCGTGGTGTGTATTCCTCTCATGGGCAATATTAGTCGCAAGAATATGACAATTTTGTCCAAATGCGAGCTGTTCAAAATTAGTCAATATTTTCTTTATGATGGATATGAAGTCGTCGATGAAGACATCAATGCGTTCGAGGAAACGGGTTGTGTCATTCAACAACAGAATTTATTTTTTAAATCTCGTATCTTGTACTTGAATGGAGATATGCGTTTTGAAGATAAGACGGTGTTACGATGGGTACTTAATGGTTAGCTAACCATTTAGTAACGATCGTAATATTTTCTTATCTTTATCTGTATTCTTTTGTTAATGAAACAAGTGAGTAATAAAAGATTAATTTGTGATAGGTTTTTTCCTTAATAAATAATATAATGTGAGGAATATTCAAATGGGATGAATTATTTGAACCAATTAACTTTTACCACTTGAAAGAATTCTCTTATTTTGATTGCCACCTCCTTTTCGGAAGAGACACATTTGGAATTGTGCGGTTTGGTTGAATGGGGGATTGGTTTTATTTTCTTAAGCTCAGAATCTCATTGGAAATATCTGTGAATAAAATGCTAATTTTCTCTGTCGAAAAGGAAAACTTGAGTGTACTAGCCAATCGTTCTGATTAATTGGTTTTGGTTTTAAAGTGAAGAATGTTAATCTAATCTTAGATATTAATAACTTTGTCCACATTATTACCAAGCATGCTGTTGCATATAAGAGGAAGTGAACTATCTAAGAAGAAACCAACTAGGAACTATTTATTTGGAAGTATTCTGCATGCAAGAAGAAACAGTGATCAGTAAATATACACGTTTCTAAGAAAATCTTTCAGGAATTAGAAGTTTCTGATGCGTATTACGGCCGGCAAAATATTTTCATTCAAAGGATAAATATTTTCGTATATTTTTATTCATTTTGAGAAACTAGAAACACGTTTTAATACAATGTTCACTGTTGTGGTGTATTGTCAATGTTTTTCCATTTGAAAGGGAAAACAACTACATTTTAGCTTTCTTATTTTCGTTGATATCAATTTTGTGTTATGGTGCTAGGAATTTATTTCAAATGTTGGAAAAAAACGTTTTTTTTTTCACTTTGTTTTTGTAGAGTTTAGTAGATTTTGCAGAATAGTAGATAAGAATTCTTGAAGAATATCATATATTTGAAACATTTCGAAATGAAAAAAATATTTTCTCAGAAAGGAAAATTGACGAACGGTGTTGTATCCCTCCTGCTGATTTTCAGAAGTTTGTAAACTCTGTGCAACTACGTAACAGGCTGTATAGAAAACAAGTGTTAGTGCAACACGATGTTAATGATTTTCCGTTGGTCTTCAGTATTTGTCCATTACTTCTGGATGTTAATCGTTTAAAAAATATCGATAAACATCTGATTGGGCTACTACTACTCCATTTTGTTGTTGTTATTATTATTATTATTGTGTGGTTGTAGTAGCGTATATGGTGCTTATTATACAAACACTTATCTTTCGTTGTGTTTCCAGAGTTATTGATCTACTGAAGGACGATAAATGGCGGAAGACGTTGGACAACACCCACAAACGAATCATCTTTGTGTTACATCGTCCATAGATGAGCATTATCCAACAAACAGAGACCGTCTATTAACTGAAGATTTAAATGAGGCTTTGAAATAATGTCTGTTTTATGAGTTCCCGAAAGAAGCTGTGCATCGAATGAAAGTCCTGTGAAAAATTCACAAACTGTAGAGTGTGTCCCATGGCCGAGTGGTTAGCGTGCTTGGCTACTGATCTTAAGAGATGGGTTCGATCACCGATTAAGGCAGACATGGATGTTTCGTTTTTCTGCTGATTTTCTGCCATCCTCTGACCTTTTACTCTGGCATATAAATCGACAGGCTCCTGTCAGACCTCTATGGCAAGCAGCTGCTTTAGGGTGTATTTATTATTATTACAGATAACAGAAATAGGAAAACAGCACTTCCGCAACATTTATAGGAAAAGGAACATGCGGTAATGTTTAGGTTTGGGCTCACGAAATGCGCGTAATCTCTAGAACAGCTGACATTGTCTTTCTGTGTATTACATCTCGAAATGTGTTGAGAAAGGACTTTTCACAATATTTGTTCAGTTTGTCCTGAAATGGAAAGTCTACGTACCATCGGATATGCATAAGTTCCAGTTGTGATTATTGTGTTTTCTGGTGTCGAGATAGATATGGTCTACGCTCGTTTAGCTCTTCAAAGAGTTAACAAACTTCGAGATCTCAGAAATTATAATCTACTCAGAAACCTGTATATCAAGTGTAACCGCAATTTAAAAAAGTATATAAAGTGTATATAAAGTGTATCCGCAATTCTCGCATTACAAAAGAGCTGTTCCTAGTTTTACACAACAAATAAGGCTCTACGTTGTCTCTCAGTTGCATTAAACTCTGGGCTTAAAATGCGTGGTGTGTATTGTAATATACTTGGATGCAAAGGAGGCTTTTCCTGTGTAATATTAGTCGCAAGATTTTGTCAATTTTATCCAAATGGGAACTGTTCAAAAGTAGTTAATAGGTTCTTTATGGTGGTCAGAAATTCGTAGTCGAAGATACCAGAGCGTTTGAAAAACTTTCTGCCTTCAACTACCGCACTTTTGTTTTAAATCTCGGATCCTATACTTGAACGGAGATATGCATTATGAAGATAAGACGGTGTTACGATGGGTAGTAAATAGTCAGCTAACCATTTAGCACCTATCTTAAGATTGTCTTATCTTTATCACTATTAGTGCGTTAATGTAACAATGTCAGCAATAACTGTAATAAAAGATGAATTTAAGAAAGGTTTTTCCTTAACAAATGACATAATGATAGGAAATACAAATGACATGAATTATTGAACCGATTAACTTTTACCACTTGTACAAGCATTGCATTATTTTAATTACAACCTCTTATCCGGAGGTGACATTTTTGGAATTACGCGTTTGGCTGGCTTTCTTTAGAAAATTAGTTTTCTTATTTCAAGTTTAGAATCTCATTCAGAAATATCCGTAGCTCAACGTAATATTAATTTTCATTGTCCAAAAGAATATATTCAAGGTACTAGCCAAATTGGGTTGGTTTGTTTTGCCTCTGAGCGGCATTTTTTTGCACACCATGGGTAAATGCCCAGGTCACAATGACCCGGAAGGCTTAGAGAAGATTTAGGGAGGGAACCCAATGGAATTGCTTATGAGAAATAGATAAAAGCCTCCCGTCAAGGCCATCCAGTGTGTTCTTTAACGTGCACAAGGTATGGCTCTTCCTCACAGGGTGCCACCCACTTAACGTCCCATCCGACGGACGGCTGCCTTCTCAAGCCCATCGGTGTCCCCTACTGACCGTGGTCAGGGCGACGTACTAGCCAATCGCTTTCGTTATTTAGATTAGGATTCAAAGAGAAGAAAGTTAATGTTGTAGATCTAATGTTAAATATTAATAACTTTTTTCTCATTGTTACAAAGCAAGTTGTTGCATGTAAGCGGAAGTGAAGTATGAAACGAAAAACAAAACAGTTCCATGAAGGTGTTCCGCATGGAAGATGAAACAAGGAAATGTACCTGTTTCTAAGAAATTCCCTCATGATCCTGAGGTTTCTGATGCCATACTATGTTCTGCGAAATGTTTTCATTTGAAGAAAAATATTTTCGTTGTATTTTCCATTGATTTTAAAAAACAGAACACGTTTGAATACGCTACTCACTGTTGTGGTGAAGTGTTAATTATATTTAATTAGCAGGAAAACAATTACATTTTAGTTTTTTTTATTTCCGTTGATATCAAGTTCGAATATATTATGCAAGGAATATTTTTGAAATGTGGGGAGAAAACTTTATTTTACTTTGTTTTGTAAATATTACTAGATATTGCATAATAATAATTAAGGGTTCTTGAAACAAACAACGGTTGATTCTCTCTTATCCGGTATCGGCTCAACCGGCTTCTGCTTTAACCGGTCGTTACAAGAAGCGGAAGCAAGTCGCCGCCTCTTTGTTTATTTGCTTCAGTTCCAAGAAGCGGAAACAAGTCGTCGAGTGTTTTGTTTATAGAGCAGTGCATATTTCTTCAGTTCCTCTTTGTGAATATTACAGTGCACAATGTACTGCGCGTATAAAAGAGTATGTGTTGTGATATATTAATTATTGTGTAGTACAAAATGAAAGGGTGCAAACGTAAGCGTAATGTGGTTACGATGGAGATGAAATTAAAAGCGTTAGAACATATTCACAAAGGTGATCAAGTAATGCATATTTCTGATGAACTATGTGTCGGTAAAAGCACGGTATATGACTGGAGAAGGGATGGAAAAATCTTTACAATATTTTTTCACTCAAGTCGAGTCTGAAAAAACGCTTTTTTCTCGGTGCACTCTTAAAAAGCCGAAAAATGAAACTGTCGGTAATGCACTTTGGTTATGGTTTATACAAGAGCGTTGAAAAGGAACGCCAATCAGTGGGCCAATTTTGAAAGAAAATGCATTAATCCTTCATTCTAAAATAGCTAATGTGGGAGATTTTTCAGCAAGCGTGAGATGGCTTTTTCGCTGGAAAAAACTGCATGGTGTTCATTACCTTGTTGTTTGTGGTGAGAACTTGTCAGCTGATCCGTTAGCAGAAAAGGAATTTTTAGAAAAACTTTTAGTGCTTATTGAAGAAGAAGACCTATGAGCAGAACATATCTACAATGTAGATGAGACTGGGTTAAATTTTAAACTTCTTCCAACGAAAACGTTTATGACAGTGCACGGAACCTCAGCATCAGGATTTTAAACATAGAAAGAATCACTATAGTTGTCTGTACAAATAATGAAGGTATGCACAAACTTCCTCTTTTTGTAATTGGCAAATCAGCGAAACCTCGAGTCTATTTCGACAGACTCCTATTTGTTTAAAGAATGCTTCTCTACAGAATTTGTTCCAAAAGTAAAAAACCACTTGGCAGGTCTGAAAATGCCTGTAAAGGCCCTACTCATTCTCGGCAATGCCCCAACACACTCAAGCGAACTCATTTCTGACAACATGAAAGCCATGTTTTGCCACCTAATGTAACATCTTAAGTGCAACCAATGGATCAAGGCGTGCTTGTAAGTTTAAAAAGGCGATACAGGAGAAAGCTTCTTTCAGAAATTCTACAGCGAATCGAAAATAACAGAATAGGACTTTTAAATGCTTTGAAACATTGTCAAGTAATGATTAACAACCTCAAGGAACCATTTTGAGATACATTTAATATGGGAATATTCGTGGTCGATGCCCAAATCTTTATGAAGATGTCTGTTAGTAACAGACCAAGCGACATCAACAGCAGATCTCAATATTTTTTTTTGCAAGAACTAAATCTTTTGTATATTCGTGGACAAATAATCTCAGCAAAATTTGTTTTTCTTAAAAAGTGTGGACATATTGTTGAAATACATCCGTGATATACCATTCTATTCTAAATGAGAGAGATATATTGTGGATTGAACGAACTAAAGTTTATTTAATTAAATTGTTTTATAAAACAGGTGGTAGTTAAATGTCAAATTTCATTTCTCTTTTTAACTTGTTTTCTTATTATCCTTCACTCGTAATTTGTTTTGTTTGCATTTTGTTTTAATAATCATAATTTGTCAAATCACAAGATTAAATAAAGAAATTAAACGCCATATGAATTCTATGTTCTGTTGAAAGCTACGAAAGGAGACAGATTAATGGCGGTCGTAACATGACGAGAGGTGAGAGAAAATTAGTAATTCGGATCTTACGGTAGGTGGCGCTGCACTACATTTTCAGTTCGTTACTTCTATGTCTTCTCCTTTATCTGTGAACGTTACAGTTCTCTCATCTGTGAGACACTTGCCCAAAGGGACATCACCCGATGGTATCTTGACCTCCGTATTAGTGGGCGTGACTTGCCGTACACGTGGCAAGAGCAGCATTCGTATGCAGATGGAAATGGAGAGCGGGAGCGGTGCTATGGAACTTTCTAGAAGTCTGCCTAGCTCCTCTTCGTTGTTTCTCACGGAAACAGGTCAGGAGGGAGAAACAAAGGATCGAGAAAGGGGAAAAGGCAAAAGGAGGCAATTCATTTCGAAATGGCGCCAGTTGGAGGATGTAGACAAAAATGACGAAAACGGATCCAAAGGCATACGATTACGACACTCCCCACAAGATAAGCTTTCATTTGACAACCTAATCGTGGATGCTCATATTCGGAAGATGGAAGAATGATTTGCATAAATCTCCTTTTTTTATGGGTAGAAAATTATGGGGCCAAATATTTACATTCCATAACTTTTCTGACACCCAAGTATTCATACAATGCAGAATGTAGTACGTTTGATGGAACAATTGCCATGAGAAAAACACAAAGTGACACATGAAATAATAAGATGAAGAAATTTTCAGGAGTGACAAATATAAAATTTCAGCTTTAAGAGCCAACATAGTTACCACATACCGATAGATGGCGCCACTATTCGAATCCCCAAAAAAGTGTGGGAAAGCTCTCATAATAGTGATATTCTAGAGAGCTTCCATTATGTTAACTAACCCTGTCTGGTATACCATATGATCTCAAAATCAACCATAAATTATGACGATCAACAGAGTCGAAAGCATTTTTGAAATCAACAAAGCTAGCAACCAAAGGTTTCTGAAACTCTAAGCATTTCTCAAGAATCTGCCTAAGTGAAAATATCTGATCCACACATCCCATACCACTTCAGAATCCACATTGCTCATCACGCAATTAACTGTCAACCATAGTCTTAATTCTATTAAGCACAATCATGGAAAGAACAAATTGCTTGAGAATCATGATACCTGGAACAGAGAGTAGGCTGATACCCCTATAGTTATTACAAGAACTGCGATCACCTTTTTTGAAAATTTGAATAACAATAACTCTGGTAAAATCCTTAGGAATCATGCCTTTATCATAAAAGATATTGAAAATTTCATTCATCCAAGTGGTAACCGAAACATTCCCAACTCTAAGCATTTCCGTAGTAATATCATCTACCCCTGGGGATTTATGATGTTTAAGTTTAAAAATAACCAAAATAATTCAGATTGTGTTATAGGGCCAACATTAAAGCCATCACTGCATCTATCATCATTCTAAACAATGTGAATAGAACTAACCACATTGTTTAGTACATCACTGAAATGCTCAGTCCACCTAGCCATGCCTTGTTTATCCTTCAATCCCTGTATACCTGTCCGTTTTCTACCACACAAAACATTAACTATCTGGTACAGCTCTCTGCTGTTGTGCTGTATAACTGCTTCCTCCGCTTTGTCAGCCATGCCATCATGCCAAAGATTCTTATCAGCAAGTAACTGATCCTTTACACATTTATTAAGCTCTCTGTAATGCTTTCTATTAGGACTAGTAGGGTATTGATTAAGGACATTCCTGCAGTTCTTTCTTTCCGAAATAAGCTCAAGTGCCTTATCACTCAGATAATTCTGCCTCTTCTACTCCTTTTTTCCTAAAAGAGTATTGTTAGTGTCCAAAAAAGCCTGTTTATAATGATCCCATTCTTCCTCAACTTCAGTAGTAAGCATACCATGACTGCCATAATGACTAAGTAAGCTATCATGGTAAGCTTTAGGTATAACTGGGTCTTTAATAGCTTCAGTATTAAAAGTAAATTTTTTAACCCTAGCACAACACTTTTTAAGTTTAAGTTGCAAGACACTTTTAACAAGGTAATGGTCAGATCCAATTTCAGCTCCCCTAATGACCTGGTGTTCCTAACAAAACTAGCCCATTTGCTGCTAATTTATATATAATTAATCATATTCTTATGCAGCCCATCGTGTGAAACCCATGTGTATTTATGTATGTCACTGTGTTTGTAATAAATGTTAGTTATTCTGAAACCATTGGGTTTCCTTACCTGTAGGAGGCGTTGCCCATTGCCGTTGTAGCTGCAAATACCAAAAGTGACTTTCAGCCCTCCCCAAAGGTCAGAGCCAGTACCAACTTTTTTTAACTTTTTTTTTGAAGTCACTTAGAACAATGGTAATATCTCCTTTTTTGACAGAATTCAAAATATCCTGAAATTTGCCATAAAACCTTTCCTTCTCATCCTCATCGGCATCCTCAGTGGGGGCATAACAGCAGATAACATTCAAGTCTTTAATGCTTGTCTGAAATTTTGCTGTAAGAAACCTTTGATTAATGCACTCATATCCTAAAAGAGCATCACTAGCGTTCACATCATAGTGAAGAGCATCACTATGAGAAGCAGACCAACGCCTTGATGATGCTTATTGTCGTCCCTCCCTGAAAAGAGAAATTTAAGAATATTTTTAAGAATCTGACCTTTATCTGTCCATCTGGTCTCTTGCAAGCCGAGAATATATAAATTATAATGGTGGAATTCTTGTGTGAGGACATCAAGAGAAAAAGCTCTGTGCAGAGTCCTCACATTCCAACTACCTATGGAGAGAAAATGGTTAGTGGGATCTTTAAAGAAACTATGTTTATTGAGAGAGGGAATGCCGACAATATCAAACAGCCCCCTAATCGAAGACATGGGGCAAAGACCCGTTCCCCACCACTAAAGGCTGAAGCCATCTACACTGGAAGACTTCCTCCAATGTAGAATTTGACGATGCCAATAGAAGCAAAGAGTTCAGGTGACTGCGATGACCTCTGCTCATGATTATCCACCAGCTGATAAACATATCCTGCGAATCTATTCACTTGGGGCTGTCAACCGACAAACAAATAGAAAACACAGCGGGATATTTTCCCTCCACAGAAGCTCACCACTGCAGCAAAATCAGGATCCATAATCGAGCTCAGAGCCTTAATCCAGTTCAGTCCAGTGAGGTCAGTATGATCAGCACCAGGACCCTCTGTGGTTCACTACTCCTCAGCAAGATAGAAAAAAAGAAAAGTAGCTGGAGTTGTCCAGATCAGTAGGCCACACTAATCTGGCAGCCATCGCTTTCCGTTCACTTCCACAAGAGATTATCTCTTTTGAAAGGTACTAACGGTCTGCACAACGAGAACCGGGATCCGACATTAGGTGCTAGGCGTGGCCGGTTCTACGCATCATCACAGAGTATTGGTGCATAGTTCTCCTTCCAGTGACTACCTAGCTACAATTAACCGACCTGTTATTTTTTAATACCAAACTGTTCACATTTTTTGGTATTAAAAAGTTACCGCCCGACTAAAATTATGGCAAATTTAATTATACATTAATTCATGATGCTTAAGATTTTCACCCTAGGTGAGATGTTGTTTCGTAGAAGATATATTTATTAAGATGCGAAGATTCCATATGGCCTTAGTATGTGTTTACCGAGAAATGATCGACGAAAGCATTTACCACTTTCTAAAAGAAAATTACAAGGTGATATTCTAAAATGTCATGAATTATGCGTTTAAGAAGGACTTAGTCATCACTATAAGTAATATTTTGAGACTCAAGGATCAGCATGTGACTCTGGAATTTGAAAAAATTAGTTTAAATATTAGGCATACTCCTATCCATTCTCATCACTCAAAAAATTTCGCATTACTTCATGTGTAAAACTATTCTGCAATTTGAAAAAAATCATAACTCGCGCTACGTTTTTGAGATATTAAGTGTAGCATTTAACAGCTAAGCATAAAATCAGTTATTTTAACCACATTTAATCAGTTTAAGAGATACTTATAGTTTAGACTTCTTGAAGCCTATAATAAAGTTTTTTTTTTGGGGGGGGGGGGAGAAAAACGATGTAATTTATCACACTTGTTCGGATATTTGATCCTTTTAAATAAAATATACTTTATCAAAAATTTATAGGACAGTTTTTAAAGGAGGCATTATTAAACTTATATAATTTTAATAGCAGTTAATGTAAAATAATGAAAATATAATTGGATTTAAACTGTAAACAGCGGAGGGGTTTAGATGCCACTAAATATGACCTGGATTCGATCCCTGATAAGGCACGGATATTTCTGTTGCCCATTTGCAGAAACCTCGTCTTCCTCGCAAATAATTTATTAAATATAATGTATATTAAATGTATATTGAACTGAGAAGCCTTTGAGATAATTCTGAGGGAAGCAGCTGGCTAAAAGGCAATTGCTGTATTTTATTTTTTCTATCATTTTTGCAATAACTTATCAAAAATCGATAGAACTCATATTTCAGTTAGAGATGACATTTAGAATTTTAAATATTAGGTTATTTTTGATGTAATTTATTTTATTACTGCAACTGAAGTGAAACTTAGATTGATTTACACATAACATATATAGTTTTTTAAAAATATTTTTTAATTTTTTAAAATAAACCTATTAAAGGGATTACTGTATACTAAAATTGACCGTAATTCATTCTGCGCTCTTTCACTTGGAGACATAAACTAACGAAATCTAAAAAATAACTTCGACTTAAATTGAACCTAAGAAATGTGTGAATATTATATATTTGTGAAACCTTTCATAAATAAGGACGATAACTAGATATTATAATACAATTATACAAAAAAGAATGATAGAAATATTCAAACCTTCAGATGAAATAAAACCATAAATTATTTCATTCACATTTAATAAATCGAACTGAATTCAAATTTGTACAATTGTATAATTACAGTGTACGCATAATCTGAATCGTCAAATTTCGAATTTCCATCCTTAAAAAATGCAGAATGAAATGTAAAATCCGCTAGATGTGAAAACCAGTTTTCCATAATCACCAGAAGCACTATTATATTTTAATACGTATCTGTAGTTTGAAACATTGAATTCCTCAAATTATACAATTAGTTTAAGAGATATTTGCTGGGGTTTGGTAGGATTTCTGGACCAATGTAGTTTTGTGTTTCATTCCTATAGACGCTGTTAAGTAGCAATATCTTGGGTGTTCCATGTCGTGTGAGTTTTCAGATTCTGTTGCTCGGGTTCAGTGGTTTTCTCCCAGTTTAGGGCTTTGGAAATCTTTTCTGCCTTTCTTCTTGATTTTGGCTCATCTCTCTCACCCTGGGAACTTCGTTTTTTCTCGTGTTTGGAGTAGGGCTACGCTGGATGTTTTGCAATGTCCAGGTCATTTTTCTATTTACTTTTTGTCACTCACTACCTCCTCCAGAGGGTTATTCCAATTCTTCATTGTGTGGGTTCTATTTCAGGGTTTTTTGGGGCTTTTGGAGAATTGGGGAATTATGGTGTGTCGCTATTCAGAGGAATCTCTGTTACATAGTTTCTCATATTTGCTGGGTTTTTGTAGGATTTCTATGCGGAAAAAGATCATCTACAATGAGGAAGAAAGGTCTTTAGCGAATGTGAAAAGAATACTTGGAAGCTGAGATACAGCTACGTATAGTGATAGCGTAAGGTGAGGCCTAATGAAAGTGAAGAGATATCGAAAATGATCTCTTCTGAAGTTATTTCCATTTATTAAGTAGATAAAATCTTTGCGCAATCGATAATAAATAGAAATCGATTGAAAGAATGAAAAGAAAAGCAAGAGAAATGACTAAAATCACTTAAAATATTACCGTCATTAATGTATTTATGAGAGCAGACATATTGAAGGGAAATACGAATTGCCATATCCGCGTTATAGGATAATGCAGAAATGAGATTTGTAATTAAAAAAAATCGAAACTGCCTGTGGTGTAACAGTCATTATTAGAATAGGGTGATTCTACCGTTTTCTTTTTTTTACCCTACTTCCCATCCTCAGGTCGACGAGGCTTAGGGCTGGGGGCGAGGCAAAGAGATTCATTTAGTGTCAATGAAATAAGAGGTTGTGGGGTGGGTGGATGGACTTTAAATATATATATATACATAGAGTTGTGATTTTATCATGTGTATATTATTGATTGGTCAAATGATATGGTGTTACAATAGGCTTATGGTTTCGAAAACAGTGCAGGCTATGATTAGTGACTGCCATTCATGCTTTCCAATTGGCTGAGACAATTTTGCAAGACTGATGGCCCTATTTCTTCTCCATAGGAATAACATTAATAAAGTTAATCCTACGGAAAACTTCGCCTCTGCTTTGACATGGTAATGTTAATCGTATGGGGAAATTTTAACCAATGAGATTATGGTATATAATTGGACTGAGTGCTGAGTGTTCAAATATTAACTTTTTAGGTATTCGTCGTAGCCAGGTTATGTGACCACTCTTTTCGAAGGTCTCAATGAGACGAAGCGAGCGACGGAACTGGATTCCACGTACATTGAGCCGTTTGCGAGATCTGTAGTTTGATGACGGAGTATATCTCTAGTTTGAAGCGTTGAATTCTTTAAATTGTACACTTACCATCAGAGATTCAGCGTTGAAGTATCGTCTTACATAATATTAATTTTCGGTTCCTGGGGGAAGAGAAGAGTGGGGGTCCCTCCTGCCTGTGGAATAAAACAAACGCCTTATTTGACCTTACCTCTGAATCCATTGATTGCCCCTTCCCTTAATGAACCTTTTGAGATCCACCAGTGATTAAGGCCCCTTTCATTTATCTAGACAACTGAGATGAAAATCATAAGGATGAGTCGAATCTTTTGAGTATTAAGAAAGAATGCCAAAGTAGGGTATTGTGTCTTAATTATGAGAAGCCCCTCTCCCTGCCCCGGATGTGAAATAAGTTGCTTTTACCTTTAGGAAATCGGTTTCTATCCAACTGTAATCTAAGATATGACTCCTGAAATTATTTCCTTTAGGAACTGAATTCTGAAACCTTACGTCAAGTCTCTTGCACTTTGTTAACCGAAAAGACATCTTTCTCCAAAACGGAAAATTTAATAGACGGAAGAGAAAGTAAAAAACGCGAAAATATCTGTATAAGAAAGAAGGACGGCTACGCTTTCTCAAAACCCTTTCTCAAGATTTTCATTAGAGCTGATAAGTAGACCAAAAACTGAAAGTAATTGAAACGTGCAAGTTCATATCGAAAAAAAAAATAAAAAATAAATAAATAAATAAACAGTGACGGTATGTTATCATACAAACTCTACAAGTTGCTTTTTTTCTTCCCCCCCCCCCACACCAAAGGCTTAGACAAGTCTCTCGCAGGACGTATTCTACTCAGAGAAATATCGATTTTTCACCAAAGGGTGCAAGCACTTTAATACAAATATTCTTTAAGCTTAGAAAGGCCGCCCTCCGTCGGATGGGACGTTAAGCCGTGGCACCGTACGCGGGAGAGAGCCACCATCTGTCTCCTAACAGCTGTTCCAGCGGGTCCCCTTTCCCAACCTTCTCTGACCTCTGTGGCAAGCAGCTACTTGAGTGGGTATTTATTTTATTTTTTATTTATTATATGGAGTTGTTTCAACTTTGATTTTGGCTGTGGCTATTTCGCTTTTTGATAATATATAGAAAAACTCAAATACAGGAATGAAAAACCTTTACCAGTCAAAATTCACCTGAGGACTATAGAGATTTTATTTTAAAATGAATTACGAATTTTCGAAACTCCAAATAATATCTGACTACCTTAAATTCAGTTAAACAGTAATTAATCTTTCACTTATTAAGTTTGAAATATATAATTTTGCTGCTAGGTCTACTGTGTTTTTAGAGAAATTATTTAAATAGGGTAACTAAGAAATTACAATTAATCGCAGAAAAATTTCGCAGTTTAAAAAGTTCGGACAGATTGCAGCATAAACCAAACTAATATTTTCGCTTTCGATGATTTCGCAAGAAATTTCCATGAAGCAACAGAATACACAATGTGTTCTCTGCAAGATTTCCTTTTTCGCTGTTCGATAGAGAAAGAAATTATTCCTTTAAGCTATAAAGCGATCACCCGAAAATCGGAGATTGTTGGATATTTATCTGTTAGAATATTGGAACCGTTATGTAAATGCGTCGCGAGTCACCAGGAGAGGAAAGAGTAAAGAGAGAGGAATTAATATTACAGGAGAGCGCACGGAAGAGATGGTTGTGACATTATGAGTTACAGAAGCAAAGTTTAAAAAATGAAAATTTATGAGGAAATAATATTAACACGAAAAACGTGGCGGAAGCTTAAAATAGAAGGCGAACGAAACTTGACATTAAAGTTATTTAGGATTATTTTATAAATGTTTATTTTTTTTACGTTTAGCAGCAAATGTTCTTAATAGTGAAAGAATTAGAGCCATGTATTAAGTCTTTAAACGAAATGGAAAAAATAAACGTTATAAATTTCAGGTTTCAGACAACTTTACTGTTAACATATATATTTATGATCAATTTTATTTCAAATATTTTTACCTTATGTACTATAATAATAGGCTAACTTTTTAAAGCAGTGTGGTTGCCAGATCGTCAAATCAAATTATAGATTGAAATGTATTTTTAACCGATTGTGAGAAGATTGGTTTTCGTTGAATGGCAACTTCACCCTCACAGTAAACAAGTTCGTACGTTATCATTTCGCGCAACATTCGAAATTTCGAAGTATTTCGAAGTATTTCATGGTACTGAAGAATTTTTGAATTTAGGTGCATCTAATGATAGAAAGAGGGAATAAAAATTATATATTGGAAAGTATGCTGTGAAATACTTCCCAGAATAGATGCATCATTTGACTAAGAGTCAAAATTTGTAACTGAAAAATGTATTTTATTAGATTATCAGAAGATTTTTCATTAAACGGCAATTTGATTCAACAGTCATAGTTATGCTTCTTCAGTTTTATTTAATCTCCGCTTCAGCAGAAACCATTCTCGAGTGGATTGCGTTCGGATATCAAACGTTGATTTAACGAAAAAATAGAACTTCAATCGATTTTTTCTAAATTTTGTACCGGTAATTTCTGTAAGCTATGAAAATCTAACAATCTTAATAAGACAAAAATAATAATACAGAATATTAATATTATCCTTTCTTATTTCATATGTTGTTACCCTAATATTGAAGTCTCATCACGAATAATTTAGCCGAATTATTTTTCCATGCCATGTAACAGAATACATAACTAATATCAGACGTATCCAAAAACACGAAATGTGAATAAAAGTATTTTTACAGATTTTCAATTCTATTTGGATATTTGGCAACGGAACGTGAATTTCAAATAAATAAACAAACTATAAATGAACGAATTTATTATACTTTAATTAATATTACATTAAGCCACGAACCGTTTTGAAGGACAGCCGTAACATTTATGTAACAAAATTGCATAAATCATAAACGATTTGTTAATTCATTTGGTTTGAGCCAATTATGATGAGCGAATATCAAAAGGAGTAAAATATTTCTGAGGGAATAAATTTCTAGTGACAAAAATAATAATGCTTAGTGGATCTCTAATATTTCTTCAAAAGTAATAATGCTTAGTGGATCAATAATATTTGAAGTATTGGTAGATAATATGCCAAGGCAGACTCCTGCTCTGATTTGGGTTTTGATGGCATCGAGGTGTGTGTTGCTGACGTTTGTGTCAAGTGGGGTCAGAGACTAACTCGCAGACTCGCCCAGAAGTAAACCTGTCCACGTGCATCTCGTCCAATCCACGGATCTCCCGTTCCGTTCGTAAGTTACATTGGGACTGCTTTCTGTGCATTAGAACTCTTTCTGTACTCAGAATTCACGAATCTTGCATTTCAGTTCGGGGGGATGTTAGGGGGGTAAGGACGGTAGTTGGGGCGATGTCGAAAAGTGTGGCTTACATTTTGAATTTTAGGAAAACTGGGGAACTGTGCATCTCCCTGAAACAGCTTAGTCACTTGGGAGTACCCTTATGATGGACAGCATGTAGGGAAAGCTCTGCAGTTCGCTCTTGTAGGAATCTCTGCTATTCTCGTCACCAGCGTTAAGCGCGTGTCTGTGGCGACGGTCGCGAGCCTGTAAGAGTAAACCATTAAGATTCAGGAGTCTGTGTAGAGTCGTCCTTGCGAGATTCCACTAACCTGTAACATAAATTTTCCAATACTCGGAATTTTCATAATATTAAAAGGTTACAGAGATAAAGTTTGAATTTGCCTAATACGATTTTCTATTTTTGAAAAGCTGGAAACCCGTTTCCAAGTGCCGATAGTCCATTGGCTGTAACATTAAGCCACGAACCCTTATGAAGGAGAGCCATTCTTTTGCACTTAATAAACACACTGGATGAGTCCTAGAGTCTGTCTGATATATGACCTTCTTCTGACAGGACGAAGCTCCCTATATTACATTAGGTCAGGATAGTGAATTAATTTTTTTTTCTATTAACCTAATTTAACTAAATATGGTACTTAAAATTCAACTGATAGTTACTGATTTTAGAACATGTTTTAAACCTTTCAAAATAATCAGAAATGCTTTATTTTGGACGAAATAAAATAATTTATTTATTTTACCTAATTTAAAAGTAAATTAATTTTACTTAAATTTCAAACAAAGTAAAATTGAAAATATTTATGCATATTTGACTTCCGTCCTTTTGCTCAACCGCTGTTCACGCTTGGTGTATCAAGGTGACCTTGACCAGAATCACCGTGCTCGGACAGCTGTCGAACAAAAAATGGATATAAATAAATAAATAACCCCTCAAGCAGTTGCTGGCCGCAGTGGTTTGACAGGAGCCTGTCAGTTTACATGCCTTTGTAGAAGGTCTGAAAGGATAGAAGGACCTCAGTAAAAAAAGACACATGCATCCATGCCTTACCCGGAACAGTAATAAAAAATAATTAATAATATTTAAAACCTTTTCCTCTATGCTTTGAATGGAGTCTGTAAGAATTGTAATAGTATTATTTCAAGTATTGTTAGAGAATAGGCAATATAATCTTTGATGATTTAGCTTCATACTGATGAAGATAAGGATTTGTGTTAATTGAATTTATGTCATATGATGTGGTTTTATACTTTTGCAATTAATTAATTTAGCTATGAATTTTTGTTGCGAAACATTCTTTTGAATTTACGCTGAAGATTTCCTACTAAAAAAATGCATAACAATAATAAAATTTTCTGTTCATAAACCGGAAGTGGTGTGTATGTAGAATTCCCCTCATGAATACGTATTGTTATATAAGATGAAGTTGGCTGGGGGAATGGTTAATTCAGGTATAACAGATTTGGGTTATTTGCGGACGACCCCTTATAAAGGTTTCGTTCCAAATATTAAAAATGATAAATTGCGTACTTTTATCACTTAATGTACATTATTCCAAATTAGGACCGGATGTAAGGGGAGGAATTTGCAAGAGTGTCATCCCCCCTTTGATAATGCTATTAAAGGTAATAGAGTAAAAAAAATTAATAAACCTTTGATTCTTATATCAATACTTATATCACATTTCAATACTTATATTTTAAAGACTTGTAAAAGGAAAGAGGCGAGCAGTTATACTGCAATGGAAATTTAGCATCTAAAATAATGGAAATAAGATTTGATTATTTTATTCTTTCTCAGATTCTTTCTTTTCCTTTATTTCCGTTCGATCGATTCTTTCCTTCTCTCCCCAACCCCATTCCTTTCTTTTTTCCTAGATCCAGGCCTATTGCAAACTAATGTTATTAAATGGGAGAATGTTATACTAAAGCTTAATTTTTATAATAATATTTATTTCAAAAAGATGTTACTGATTTTAATTTGTTGTCTATGTGTCTTTTCTTTTGTAGATATACATATTTTTGGTTGTAGGGATAAATGAGATTTTTCGTTGCGATTCAAAATAAGTTAGACTAAACTTGGCGTCAGCTAAAACAGGCTTTATTTTTTTAATTTACCATCCAAATGGAATACAACAGAGTAAAATTCATGATTCTTATTTCTGGTACCTTTAAGATATTTATTTTTCATAACGCTACCTGCAGAAAGTTTAAATAAATTATTACAAGTACTCGTGTTTCCATATAATCGAAATATTCATTAAATCTCTACTTATGCGATCGAGTAAAATGACAAAAAATATAAAAAGCAGCGGAAAAGATAAATTTACATAATGGACAAAATGTCATTGGAACTGGACTTTGGTAGCTGAGAGAAAGTTGGAACCTCCATTCAACAAATGATGACTTTGGGATATTGTAGTAATATTCGTCTATAAATTAGGTAATTGGATTGGATTGTTTTACCTCCGAGCGGCACTTTTTTACACACCATGAGCTAAATGGCCAGGCCCAAGGATCCCGAAGGCTCAGAGAAGGTTGGGGGAGGGTACCCACTGGAACAGCTGTTGGGAGACAGATGATAGCCTCCCGTCAGGGCCATCCAGCATGTTCTTTAACGTTAGGTTGTCTTACCTCTGAGCGGCACTTTTTTGCACACCATGGGCTAAATGGCCAGGTCACATGGACCCCGAAGACTCAGAGAAGGTTGGGAGAGAGGACCCACTGTAACAACTGTTGAGAGACAGATGGTAGCCTCCCGTCAAGGCCATCCAGCGAGTTCTTTAACGTGCACAGGGTATGCCTCCCCGCACACAGGGCCACGTCTTAACGTCCCATCCGACGGACGGCGGCCTTTCCAAACCCATCGGTGTCCCCTACTGACCGTGGGCAGGGCGGGGAGTTTTGCGTTGATAAATCTCAACTCTGACCCAGCTGGGACTCGAACCTGGGAACTACAGATCACGATCGTTTCGCGCTACGAATTTTATATCATTATATATATATTATTTATATTTATATATTTTATATCTTTTTTATCAATATCTCGATTTTCAAAAATCGAGATATTGATATATTTGATTGAGAACTTTATCTGCAATCGCATTTTTCAAAACAAAGAAAGATTGTTGTTAAAGCTATATAGATTCCACGTTAAATATCATTTATTTAAACAGTCTATATAAATACGATGATTTCCAACCTAAGTAACATTCAAATTATATAAGGGTTTGCAGAACTGAATGAATAGAATTTAGTTATCCCTAGTGAAAATATCATATACACTGCTCGACATTGAAAGTGCCCCACCCAAAAGGACATGTCGTACAAACATGCAAATAGAAAGGTGGGTGTGTGCAGTTGAGATATGCAAATGATGATAATCCCTAGCCAATGACGTGTTTGGCTCAAGAGATAAAAGGTGCAAGAAGGAACAAGCATTGTGTTTTTTTATGCAGGTGGAATTCGTGTGAGCGGTTGAAATTTGATGGTTCCATTGGAAATTGTTCAGCGAAGGCCGAAAATATCTGCTACAAGCCGTCGACAGGTTTATCGCCATTTGGATGCTTTTGAGAGAGGAAAAATTATTGGCCTATGTGAAATGGATAGACTACACGTCATGTTGCTGCCCATGTTCATCGGGATGCACGAACTGTTGGATGCTGTTGGCAACATTTGCGAAATGAAGGTTCTATCTTGCATCGCAGAAGGAGTGGTGCTGTCCGGCAGACGTCAGTACGGCTTGATAGGCGAATAGTTCAACATGCTCGTTCGTCACCACAGAGCACTGCAGGCGATGTTCGATGGGCTGTGTCAGCAGCCATGGACGTCCCCATAACGACCATAATGATAAACTGAATTTTGCATCAGGCACACCTGCGCTCTATGCAACTGTTACAATGACTGCCATTGACTGCAAACGATCACAGCGCTCGTCTGGCTTGGAGCTGAAGTTGTGCAAACTGAGGTAACTAAACACACTGTTGTGTTTAGTGATGAATCAAGTTTCTGTCTGTGTGCTGACGATTGAAGGATCCATGTATGGTGATAACCTGGAGAGATGAAGGATCCAGCTTTTGTTCCTGACCGGCACACCACCCTTCAGCCAGGCATAATGATATGAGGTGCTACTGGATATGACAGCAGTCAATCCATTTGATTACAGTTCCTGGGAGGCATGCAGCAGCCCATTTTCCACCATGACAACATCCGTGGACACTTTGCTAAGGTTTCCAGACAATGTTTGCAACATGTTCAAGTATTTCCATGGCTGGCAGGATCTCCAGATTTATCCCAAAAAAAAATCTGTTGGACCACATTTGACGACGTGTGCAATTCTCTCACCAGCTGGCACTATATATCTCGATGAATTATGGGAGCAAGCCAATGCTGCTTGGTGTGCAATTTCTCAGAACCATGTCCATCGACTGTATGACTCCATGCCACGCTGTATTCACGGTGGTACAACCACCTATTGAAGCAATCATATTGTGCTGCCTTATCTCATCTTCTAACTACTGTCAGAGGCTGCAAATTAAATCATGGTAAGCCAACATGTATTGCTCTGTGTGTGCTACATTTCACCTTTATCACCACAATCCTTCTGGGTGGAGCAATTTCAACGTCGTGCAGTGTATAACGTTGACTTTTCTGCACATGCATAATACGATTTTTTGCCAGATCGTCAAATCTAATTATAAAATGAAATGTATTTTTAACCAATTATGAGAAGATTGGTTTTCGTTGAATGGCAACTTCACCCTGACAGTAAACAGTTCTTACGTTATCGTTTTGCGTAACATTCGAAATTTCGAATAATGGTACTGATGACTTTTTGAACTTAGTTGCATCGAATGATAGAGATAGATAATTATTATGTATAGGGAAGTGTGCTGTGAAATACTTGCCGGAAGAGATGCATTTTACTAGATTATCAGAAGATTAGTTTTCAATGAATGGCAACTTGATTAAACGGTCACATTCATGCCTTTACAATTTTTATTTCAATCTCCGCTTTCGCAGACCTTTCTCGAAATAAGTTTAATGAACCACATTGGCATTTGATGAAATAATAATAATAAAAACAAAAAAAAACGCTTTTAATAATTTATCTAAGTTTTATACAGCTAGTTTTAGTTGACTATAAAAAGGTAACAATCTAAATTAGACAAAATAACAATCGGGAATATTATTTATTTTTTTTTCTTTTTTAATTTCATACTACCTGAATGTACCCTGGCGCTGCTCGTGTGTCACTTTCAAACGGTATATTCTCATTTTCACTGCATTAATGGTAAATTTTTTAAGAAGCCCCCCCCCCACACACACACACACTTTAGCAGAGATTTTCAACGGGAAGAAATTTTCCCGGATCGTTGTTGACGTCAGCGAGCACTCCTCATAGCCCGTTGCTTAGTTTCTGCGTAAGCTATCGAGATTTTATTTCCGTTTCGACAGATTTTACCGCCCTATGTCTCCCGTGATATTCTTCCGCACAGTCTAAAATTCTTGCCCAGTGTGGCCCGGTGATTGTTTAAAAATCTGGTTCTCACTTGGCCCGTGGCTTCCCTTTTATACAAATTGTGACAGCTAGTGTCTCACTTTTAATCTGCATGTTGTTTCCTGCAATGAAGGTTACTTTTGTGAGTATTCCACCCACTCCCGACATTTTATCACAGTTTGAAAACGAATAATTCCCGGTGTTGCCAAGGTAATTGCAGACTCGGCGCGCTGTCAGAGCACGTGGCAAACGATCGAGATATTTATTTCGTCATATTTTGGTATTCTGTAATTCCCGACGAACTTCATCGAAAGGTTCCTAATTTCGCAGGCGGGTTCCCCCTGACCGACCCCATGTCTGGTTAGGAAATCAGGTAGGTGGCTGCAATGGAACGCCTCAATAATGTCTTTGGATATGTGGGGAATCTGGCAACGGCAGTAGATTTAAATGCTCTTTTAACTCTTTGCTTTCAGAGTTAGGGAGCACTGAATGGCAACAATATATTTGATAGCGTTTCTCGTTTCCCGTAGGAATAGCATGGTAAATTTATTTGCTTCTAGCTAGAGGCCCTGTATAGGTAGAGGTTGGCCATCTCAAATTGGACGGATTGTTTAGCGTGCAACAGCTGAATGGTATTGCACGGTACTTAGGATTCCGGAAAAGGGTAGGGTAATATTTGATAGAGATTTCAGTGCTTATGATTGGAAGCACTTTAGAAAAGAGCTAAAAAAGGAAGTGTAAATTTTAGGGCTTTTTTTTTAACAAAAATACATAATTTCACTTTGTTGTCTATCCGTCTGTTGACATCGAACTTTTTTGTTTATAGAGATAAATATAAAATTCTTTCTCTGTTAGATAGGAATTAATGATATATTATGATTTGCATTTTTCGTATCTCCCAAAAGTTATAACTGCGCCCTCTAACGGTGGAAAAATTTGAAAATTGCAAAATATCAATCGAATATTCCAAACGATGTAGTTATGTTAGAAGTTTAAAATTTTGGTGTTGAAATGTGGAGGTTACGAAGTTACCATTGGCAATAATCACTTGACCCTTTAGAAACAGGGGGGGGGGGTGAATCTCACTTTTTTTTGTTTTAACAGAAAAGTGTATGATTTAAGAGATAAATAAAAAATTCCTTTTATTTTGGACAGCTATAGATGAAATATTACAATTTCATTTTGCGAATTTCCCAAAAGCTATAATTGCGCCCTCTAACGGTGGAAAAAATCGAAAATTTTCAAAAATTTAAAATGAATATTGCAAAATAAATAAAAATAAATAAATACCCCCTCAAGCAGCTGCTTACCACAGAGGTCTGACAGGAGCCTGTCACTTTATATACCAGAGTAAAAGGTCTGAGAGATGGATGACAGGACTCAGCAGAAAAAAGACACATACATCCATGCCTTAAACGGGGCTCGAACCCAGGTCCCTTAGATCAGTAGCAAATGTATTTATGCTAGAAATTTTAAATTTTGGTCGTGGAATATGGCGGTCTCGAAAATTCCATTGACAACAATGAATTCACCCTAAGCCCAAGGTAGGTAAGAAACGGAACGGCTTTATTTTAAGAGATAATTGGAAACCTCTTTTTTAGTTGGCTACTAATGAAATGTAATTCGCATTTTCAATGGTAGTTTTAATTTATATAATCTGAGATCATGTTTATGGTAGACATTTCAGCGTATAGAGTTCTCTTAGAGTAGAAATTCCACTGACATCAAGTATCTTATTTAAGTTTTTTTTAGTCCATAATTACCAATAAAATACTACTATGTGCATTTCCCCCATAATACATTAAAAAATAAATAACCCCTCAAGCAGCTGCTTGTACAGAGGTCTGACAGGAGACTCTCAGTTTATACGCCATAGGAGAAAGTCCATGAGGATGACGGGACCTCAGCAGAAAGACAACACGAACATCCATAATTGAAACTTTAAGGAGTGAAGAAGTAGGCAAAGGAAGAACTTCATTCCCTTTGGAAATGAGATTCCCATATGCGCCAGAGGCGATATGCGTTCTTCTGGTTATTTTACACTTTCAGTGCCCTCTGACAGTGGAAATTCGAACTACTGTTTAATTGAGAAAATAAACTATTAATATTTTATTAGTACCTGTAATGTGCAAAACAAGTTTTTCATTTATCTCTTAAAGCAGAAAAGTTGCATTTTTCCAACGGGACAAATCATTACTATTGTTGTAAATCACTTGACCATTACACTCGATGACAAACACTTTAAGTTTGTAGCAAAAATAAATCGTTTGCAATATTTATTTAAAGATTTGGTATTTTCCAGCTTTTTCCGCCACTAGAGTTCGCTTTTCGAGTTTTTATTTACCGACTTTAGCACTCTCGAACACTGGAAATTCCAACTGATGGGTATTCGAAAAATGTAAATATAAATATTTCTGTGGAAAATTTTTTTTGCCAACACACAGGATTCGAACCCGTATCTCTCCAGAAACATGCCAGAGTATTTTAACTTATTGAACTAACGCCGGGTTTTTTCACAAAAAAAATTTATTGATTTATAGATGTTAACACGTCTATAGGTACGCCGAGAATATCAAATATATGTTTAAATCATTAATGACGTTAAATAGCATGATGTGACTTCATTATTTATATAAATATTACTCAGAGCACTAAAAAAGAAATAGTTGCCATTCGAGATCATAGATGTCATATGGAGGCGCCCAAAATTCACGGGAAGAGTGATAGTCATTATTAGTGGAAGAAGGACAGACAGCATTAGTTAACAGGTTAGAATACTCTGTCACGTTTCGAATCCCGTATATTGGTGAAATTTTTTCCATAAAAACATTTATTGATTCATAGTCGTTTAAACATCTACAGGTAACACTGAGATTATCAAATATTGTTTAAATTATTAATATTTTGTTAGTGCCGTAAAACAAAAAAAAAAATATGGTTTCGTTTATTTCTTTAAGAAAAAGTTTCATTTTCGCACCCCCTTTTAGCTAAGACGTCAAAGCCTTGTTGCCATTGTAAACCTTATGACCATAACACTCTACTACCAAAATTTCAGATTTCCAGTATAAATAGTTTGTTTGCAATATTTGTTTAAAATTTTAGCATTTTCCGTTTTTTGGCACCAATAGAGGGCGCTATTAAAGATATTGAAATTTTTCAAAATTGCGAATCAATCGCAATATTTGTTCCACACCTATCGAACCTAAAAAGAATTTTTCATTTAGCTCTAAAAGCAATTAAACAAAAAATGATAAAAGTGAACGTTATCTATAGACAGACAGACAGGTGGAAAGACAGATGGATAGACAACAGAGAAACGGACAGACAGACGAACAAATATTCGCATAGGCAGATGACAAAGTGAAAACATTAGCTCGTTTTTCAAACGATATATATTATTATATATATTAATAATATTTCAAATGAAAGTATTTCAGTTCTTACGTCACTTAAACGAAATCCCCATCATGAAAATTTCTACCTATTTGATTAACAGGTAGTGTGAAGCGATCATGCCAAATACCTAGGCATCAGGATCCATCACAAGGATGCCCATGTAGGGAATCAGAGCACTATACTACAAACTATTCCCTCTGCTTGGGGGAAAATCTCGTATCGCAACATCACATAAAGTGCTAATTTATAATCCGGTAACCAAACCTATCCTTCTCTATGCTGCCCCCATCTGGGGTGCATGTTGCAATAAAAATCTTGCAAATCTCCAATCTCTACAAAATAAAAACCTACGATCTGCTGTAGCAGCTCCCTGGTTTGTCAGGAATACTATCATTCATCGAGATCTAAATTGTGAAACAATTCTTCAATCCTTCAAGAAAATGGTCAAGAACTATTTTGCAACTATCGCAGAACATCCTAATCAACTTATTAGAGATTTACTTAATTATCATGTGTGCCCCTCACACAAATTCAAACGACCAAAATCTCTACTTGATAATCAGGATTAAGCAAGGGATCGAAGCTAGATGGCGCCACTTGTACTGACCCCATCTGGAGCCGAACCTTAACTTATTCCTTAATTATTACTTACCTTTCTCTTACTTCTACCCTTCCCCCCCCCCACACACATACCCCCATTCTTTTCAACTCATATTACGGTTCTACCGTCATTTATTCACATATTTCATTCATTTGGCTACTGGCGTTACCCCCCCCCCCCCGGCCTGGGACTGCTGTTGTCACTGTATGATCTTTGATGTCTTAGTGTGGTCAAAGGAGGTCTAAGACGAAGTGGCAAATTGATGTGCAGGCACAAAAACAACTGTAAGGGGCGATCTGCGCATGTGCAGTGCAATAATTTTAGCCCACCTCAGTTATGGTTTGTCTTACTATTGGTATATATATATATTGCGATTTAACCAGTGTTTCCAAATGTCTAACAGCCATGGCTGTTTGGCACAGTGGTAGCTGACCCTAAAGTTATTCAATGAGTGTTTTATCCTGTTCAGGAGTACATTTTACGATACCTGGAAAAGCCGTTGTATGTTTATTTTGAGCAATTTTGCAGAATTTTTAAAATTAATATGTAAATTAATACATTTAATCATCTTGTGAATATATATGTCAATGTATGTTGCAGGTTTGTGTTCCCTGGAGCATATCGATGTACATTGGCTTCTGCACTTTGCTCTAACAGTGTAATTCTTTTTTTATGGTTGATACGGTTAGTGCCTGCTGCCATCTGTTGAACGTTTATACAAGTAAAAAACTCGGTATGATATTTATTGAAAATATCAGCAATTGTATAAAATATAATTATATAGATCATGTTATCGTGCATTGAGACACAAATTTCAATTTATTATAATATACTAAATGCTGTAGGTTGTTCAAAATATTAAAATTTTGTTCTTTAGTATAGCCGCTACCAGTTTTACAAAATTGGATTTTATTAAAGAAAATGATTTCATTACTTCTTGATATTATCTGTCTAAACGAAAAGTAAACTATGATTGTGCCTAATGAACAAAATCAAAATTTTTCAGAGTCAAAGTATATGTAAAATTAGTCACGTGGTGTAAGGAATTGAAAACTTTGCTCGGCGGTCGAAAAATAATGCAGGGAACTCGCTCCTCTCCCTGGTTAGGTGACTTCACTGCAATGCACTGCTTAGAGGGCGCTGCAATCGAAAAGTTTACATTACGTCTATGGAAGCTAGCTCTCTTCTCCATTAGACACTCCTCCGTGGTGTCCAGGCGTATTGTATCAAAGTGACCTTGATCAGCTACGAAATTCGGGACCTTTCGGTCACGGACGTCGGAAATAACACAATAGCAAAATCTGTCGGAATGAAAATGTGAATGAATGAATCTGAATGCTTCTACTGGTATCGTCAAATTCTACATTGGAGGAAGTCTTCCAGTGTTTATGGCTTGGTGGGGGAACGGGACTTTGCCTCATGCCAGCGATTAGGAGGCTGTTCAATATTGTCGGCGTTCCCTCTCTCAATAAACGTAATTTCTTTAAACATCACACTAACCATTTTCTCTCCATAGGTAGTTGGAATGTGAGGACTCTGCACAGAGCTTATTCTCTTGATGTCCTCACACAAGACTTTCAGCTTTATAATTTAGATATTCTCGGCTTCCAAGAGAATAGATGGAGAGATAAAGGTCAGATTCTTAAAAATAATCTTAAATTTCTCTTCCCAGGGAGGGAAGATATTAAGCATCACCAAGGCGTGGGTCTGCTTCTCAGCAGACACGCTAGTGATGCTCTTTTAGGATATGAGTGCATTAATGTAAGGTTTCTTACAGCAAAATTTTAGACAAGCGTTAAAGATTTTAATCAAGATTGGCGACTCTATTCTTCACGACCATATTCATCATTTCGAATTTTTTTAAATATTTTTTTTTATTTTCAGTTCCAGTAGCAATTATCTAACCCGAGCAGTTTTCTGAACTTATAAAAAAATGAAATTTTCTTTTTCGCTCTTCGAGAGAGTAAGAAATTATTCCTTTAAGCTAAAAAGCGATCATCCCAATATCTGAGGTTGTTGGACAATAACTGTCAAAATTTTCGAACAGTTATGGAGATGTGTCGCGAGCCACCAGGAGAGGAAAGAATTAAGAGAGGGATTAATATTAACGGAGAGCGAATGGAAGGGAGGGATGAAAAGAGAGCTGCCGCCACGAGGTATGGGAAGAAAAATTTTTTAGAATGAAAGTTTTAAGAAAAATAAAAATTAAGTTTAGAAATTTTAGAATGAAAATGCAAAATTGGCTACGACTTCTGAGAAATCATCAGTAGTTTCTTATATAACAGAATAATGCGTACATATGACATGTATCGGTAAAACTCCGCTTCTACTTCCGATATCGCTTGTACAGCTGCTCAGGATCATTTTTGGCGAGCGTCCAACAGTAGTCAGCCAACATTGAAATGGAAGAGTTTCCCTGGTATCGTTTTTCCATCGTTGCAATGTCCTGGTGAAAACGTTCACCATGCTCATCACTGACCATGCTGCAGTTGTTGGGGAAGAAGTCTAAGTGAGAATGGAGAAATAGGATCTTTAAGGAAGGAAAAATAGAAGGCGTACGAAACTTAATATAAAAATTATTTTGTAATTATTTTTTATTTCTAGCAGCAAATGTTCCTAATAATGAAAGAATTGGAGTCATGGATTAGGTCGAAAAACATAATGGAAAAAAATAAACCTTATAAATTTTAGGTTCCAAACAACTTTATTGTTAACATGAATATTTATGATAAATTTTATTTTAGATATTTTTATTTTATCTACTATAATAACAGGATAACGTTTTAAACCAGTCGGTTTACACATCGTCAAATCAAACTGTAAATTGAAATGTATTTTTAACCGATTATGAGAAGTTGGTTTTCGTTGAATGGCAACTTCACCCTCACAGTAAACAGTTCGTACGTTATCGTTTTGCGCAACATTCAAAATTTCGAAGCATGGTACTGATGACTTTTTCAACTTTGGTGCATCGAATGACAGAAAGAGGGAATAATAATTATATATATGAAAGTGTACTGTGAAATACTTGCAGAAATAGATGCATCAGTTGAATAATAGTCGAAATTTGTAACTGAAAAATGTATTTTACTAGATTATTAGAAGTTCACATTTCATTGTTGTTGGGTTGGGTTGTTTTACCTCTGAGCGGCACGTTTTTGCACACCATGGGATAAATGGCCAGGTCACATGGACCCCGAAGGCTCAGAGAAAGTTGGGGGAGGGGACCCACTGGAAAAGCTGTTGGGAGACAGATGGTAGCCTCCCGTCAAGGCCATCCAGCGTGTTCTTTAACGTTGGGTTGTTTTACCTCTGAGCGGCACTTTTTTTGCACACCATGGCCTAAATGGCCAGGTCACATTGACCCCGAAGGCTCAGAGAAGGTTGGGGGAGGGGACACACTGGAACAGCTGTTGGGAGACAGATGGTAAACTCCCGTCAAGGCCATCCAGCTTGTTCTTTAACGTGGACAGGGTATGGCTCTCCCGCACACGGGGACACGGCTTAACGTCCCATCCGACGGACGGCGACCTATTCCAAGCCCATCGGTGACCCCTACCTACCGTGGGCAGGGAATTTTGCGGAGATAAATCTCAACGCTGATCCAGCTGGGACTCGAACCTGGGAACTACAGATTACGAGCTTGGCGCGCTACCGACTAAGCCACCCCCGCCTCAAACACTTCATAGAATGGCAATTTCATTGAACAGTAACATTACTGCTTTACAATTTTATTTTTTTTTCAATCTCCGCTTCTGCAGAGATTTTTCTGGAACTCATCGCAACAAAGCAACACACACCGATTAAACGAAAACAATAACTCTTCTATATACCTAACTAAATTTTATTCTGGTGGTTGCTGTTAGCTATGAAAAACTAACAAATTTAATAACACAAAATTAACAATCGATAATATTATTTTTATTCTTTTCTATTTCATATGTTTTTACAAAATATTGAAGTCTCATCACGAATAGTTTAGCCGAATTATTTTTCCATGCCATGTAATAGTATATGAAATTGATAATACACGTATTAAAAAATACAAGATGTGAATAAAAGTATTTTTAAAGATTTTCAATTCTATTTGGATATTTGGCAACGGAACGTGAATCCCAAATAAATAAACAAACTCTAAATGAACTGATTTATTAACTAAGGCAACAAATTGCATAAATCATTAACAATTTCTTCACTAATCACAGAAAACAACACTATGCTATCAATTAGTATAAAATGATCCCAATATCCATAATTGCCAGATTTTCCTTCAAGCAAAGAGCATTTTTCTGCGATACAGATAAATTGCTATTTTACTTGAAACTAAAAACTTTCTTATCAGTTAAATATTCCAAAACTGATCACTGAACATAACACAAACTAAAAGTATCTCCAAAATATTCTCACTACCAACGCTCACAGATTACGATTAATCTCTTTCTTCTAAACACAGAATCTCCGAACTACTATTAGACATTGAACTTTCTGGTATATAATCACAGGCAAGCAGGGAAGAAATAGAATTCTGTTCTTTCATTTCAACTTCATCGTTCGAACTCGTAAGTGACGTAATTCTCACCCCGTGCTATACCTCAAGTGACACGTTGTAACACAGTCTCATTTTCCATTGTTGTACGTGCATCTTCCGTTTCATTATATTGTAAATTGAAGTCTTGTTCATAGTACATTTATAGAAAGAAAATCCTTCTCAGTCATGGGTTACGGAGTTTAAACCATATTACGTAACGCGTATTAATATTACGTACGTTCGCCAAACGCATCTGTCCTGAGCTGCATCTGCTGCACCTGGTCATTGTAGACCCATTCTAACAAGGTCCTATTTGACATGTACGCACATCTCATCCTATGTCTCCCCTCTCTTTCTTTGGCCTTTAGGCAACTATTCATAACCCTATTCGCTAATCTACAATTATCCATACGGGCAAAATGGCCAAACCAACGGAGTCTCTCTCTGCACAATATGCTGCTTAAAGGAGGTTGCCGACTCCTTTGCATAACCTCATCATTACTTATAAAATCAAACCACATAATGCCAAAAGTGCTAAATCATCAGCATAATCTAAATCAGAAATTTTCAGATCTCCGGACCATTTCAGAGCAAAAATTTACCGTGCAGTGAAATTCATATAATATAATGAATATCCAAAGAAAAGAGAAAAGGAGTTAAAAAAATACACCATTTTGGAACATCAGAAACAATGCTAAACGAACTTCTACAAGCCTTACAAACTCTCACACACGACTCAATGCTATTATAAAGAACTTTCATTATGTTAACTAACTTCTCCGGAATGCCAAACGATCTCACAATCAACCACAAATTAAGGCGATCAACAGAGAGAAAATTCTTTTTGAAATTAACAAAAGTAGTAACCAAAAGTTTCTGATACTTTAAACATTTGTCAAGAATCTGCCTATGTGAAAATATCTGATGTACACATCCCCCACTAATTTTGATTACTCATCACGCAATTGTCCATTAACCAAATTCTTAATTCTATTAAGCACAATCATGCAAAGAACAATTGATGAAAGGGACCTAGGTTCAAACCCCGGGTAAGGTATATGGATGTCTGCATTGTCCTTCTGATGAGGTCTCGAATTCCTCACAGATCTCCTCTATTATCCTGACAGGCTCGTGCCAGACATCTGTGGCAAGGAGTTGCTTGAGGGATTATTTCTTTATTAACACCTTATTCATACTTCTCTATCCCAGAAACATTTCTTTATCTATATATTTTAAATAAATATTAATATTATATTTATTATAATAATTATATAATTATTAAAATAATTATTATATTATTAATTATGACATTAAGATGTCCCATGATAAGGAGGAACCTGATTTTTTCACCCAATATACGTTCAGAGGAGGAACCAAAGTGTGAGAAATTTGACACCATTCGTAAAGTGTTTTGGGAATGGAAGGGGACCAAAATTTCCTCACATGGAAAAAATTTGCATAAAAACGAAGTAACGGGCTATGAGAGCAAACGTGGACAACAATACTCAAACTCTTAGTAGGGGAGAGACCAAAATGGTTTTCCTGCAGAGGGGGGGGAGGCGGAAATATAAAGAAAAAATTATTGCAAATCTCATAAATGCTCGCCATCCTGGATTGGAGCATTCTAAAACTATGGAAAGAAATTGAGTAATCTTCACGATAGGAGCAAACATATTATACTTTCTGAAAAAAAATTCTCTACAGTTAATGATTTTTAGAAAACTAGTGAACTTGAAATTGCAACACTCTTGATAAGGGAAACATATATCCACACTTCTAAATAATCATATCTAATTTTTTTCAATTTATTAATTCGAATTTTAAAAATGAAATACTTTTTATTTTTGAAAAGCATTGTGACAGACCATCTACTATCGTATTAAACAGAAGGCTCCAGTCAGATCTCTGTGGCAAACAGCTGCTTGAGAAGATCTTTATTTCCTTT
Source organism: Ryuthela nishihirai (assembly GCA_038380435.1). NCBI lineage: Eukaryota > Metazoa > Arthropoda > Arachnida > Araneae > Heptathelidae > Ryuthela > Ryuthela nishihirai. Next base: position 505,234 of record JAWZYU010000151.1, on the reverse strand, counting down.
TTTGATTTATTTTGAATACTATATCCAAGGGTATACTGCAGAAACGGGGCTTAAATTCCCACAAAGAAATGTCTTCATGGGGAGGTAACATAGACCATATAACCATAATGTCTTATGAAGGAATTCTCTATCTGGGTCTTTAATGGGATCAAAATCTCTATGTAGGACCTCTATGGGATCAATTCCTGCAGCCTTGTCCAAAAGGAACTTCGTGCAATGCGAATCAAGTGAGTGCATCGCAACATTATTTGATGACCAACAAAATTATAATTTTATTTTGTTCCCCAATACAATTTTTTAATTTCATTGTAACTTAGTTTTTTAATTCACTGTAATGTATAATAAGAAATGAAGAATGTTTAATAGCTTTTAAGAAACGTTTGCGTGCATGTTTTTCAAATTTCGACAACATCAAATATACGTTTACTGTGATTAAATAATTTCATGCATTATTTTTATGGGAACTGATATTTGGTGAAAATGTTTATCCCACCATATAAGTCTTTTTAATTTTTTGTTCAATTCCTTATTTTCTTTGACAAAAATAAATAATTTCGCTTATAGCCTGAAAGAGCTGGAAAGCTCCTTAGTTGATGATATACAATTTATTGATGGTTTTGCTTCCTTTAGAGCTTTTATAGTTTTGATGGTGTTTGCGAAGTGTTGCATTGATAATATATTTAAAAAAAAAGTGTTGTTTGCGTATCTGTTTCTTCATGAATTGATTTGGGAAAAAAAAACCTCTCTCATCAAAAAAATTTGTTTTCAAAAATAAACACTTAATGCATTTCTATATATGTGCTGAAAGTTTTTTGACAAATTTATATTTAGAGCTTTTTATTTCCATTTTTGTGAATTCCAAAAGAATCATACAGCTGCGATTAAAAGAATTAAAGTGCAATTTTGTTTTTATAATATATATTAGCACGCTTGACTGCTGATCTAAGGGACCTGGGTTCGAGCCTCAGGTGAGGCATGGATGTGTGTGTCGTCATGGCATATATACTGACAGGCTCCTGTCAGACCTCTGTGGCAAGCAGCTGCTTGAGGGGGTATTTATTTTATTTTTCATTTATTATATGGAGTTGTTTCAACTTTGATTTTGGCTGTGGCTATTTCGCTTTTTGATAATATATAGAAAAACTCAAAGACAGGAATGAAAAACTTTTGTCAGTCAAAATTGATCTGACGACTATAGAGATTTTATTTTAAAATGAATTAGGAATTTTCAAAACTCCAAATAATATCTGACTACCTTAAATTCAGTTAAACCATAATTATTCTTTCACCTATTAAGTTTATAATATATAATTTTGCTACTAGGTCTACTGCGTTTATAGAGAAATTATCTAAATATGGAAACTAAGAAATCACAATTAATTGCAGAAAATTAAGATTAATATTCAATATTTTGCTAGTGCATTTATTATCTTGTAATTATCAATTTTAAAGATTCTGAATAATGTTCTTTTTAGCACATATAAAATCTCATTCCGATATTTTCCTTCCTGTACAATTACAACTTAAATAGAATTCTTAATTTCGAGGTTTTAAAAATGTCCGACAGATGGCAGCATAAGCTAATGTAATATTTTTCCCTTTCGATTATTCATGAAATTTCCACATAGCAACAGAATCAACTAATGTGTTCTCTGCAGTATTTCTTTTTCGCTGTTCGAGAGAGCAAGAAATTATTCCTTTAAGCTATAAAGCGATCACCCCAATATCGGAGGTTGCTGGACATTAACTGTAAAATTTTGGGACCGTTATGAAGATGCATCGCGATCCACTAGTAGAGGCAAGAGTTAAGAGAGGGATTAATATTACCGGAGAACGCATGGAAGGTTGGTGGTGGGGGGGGGGGGGGGGGGAGAGCTGGGGCCACGAGGTACGGGAGGGACTCATCGTCCTGTCATTATGAGTAACAGGAGCAAAACTGGCAAATTGAAAAACTACATTAAAATAAAAAAAAAGCGATGGAAGCTTAAAGAATTGTGGTTTTGTAGATACTTTTAGCTTGTGTTATGTTCAGTGATCAGTGTTGAATGTTTAACTAATAAGAAAGGTTTTAGTTTCAAATAAACTATCAATTTATCTGTATCGCAGAAAAATGCGCTTTGTTTAAAAAAATCTGGCACTTGTGATCATTTTATACTAATTGATAGAATATTGTTGTTTTGTTTCATTAGCGAAGAAATTGTTTATGATTTAGGAATTTCGTTGCCTTAGTTAATATATCAGTTCATATATAGTTTGTTTATATATTTGGAATTCACGTTCGGTTGCAAAATATTCAAAACAGAATTGAAATTCGGTAAAAATTATTTTATTCACATTTTGTGTTTTTAATACGTGTGATATCAGTTATATATTCTATTGCATGGCATGGAAAAATAATTCGGCTAAACTATTTATTCGTGGTGAGACTCCACATATGAAGTAAAATAGGATAAAAATTATATTCTCCATTACTATTTCGCTGTTAGGAAGTTTGTTCGCTTTTCATAGGTAATTGTAACTACCAGTATAAAATTTAGATACAGTAATAGAAGTGTTATTATTTTCGTTTAATCAACAGGCTGCGTTTGTTACGTTGCAGTTCGAGAATGGTTTCTGCGAAAGCAGAGCTTGTAATAAAATTGCAAAGGTTTGAGACTTCAGTCACAGTTACGCCTGTGAAATGCCTGTTTAATGGATATCTCAATGAAGTTGGCAATCCTCAAAACAGCCTACATAACTGAACAATACCGAAAGTGTAGAGATGATGTCATTTCCTGCTTCACTAGTGTATACGATGTGTGGGGCATGTCATTCACGAATTACATTAGTGTGTCAAAGAATCAGAACACAGGCTTCACAATTTTTCTGATGGTCATTCTAAATAGCTGGACTCCTTCGCTGATTCGACTTCTTTTGTGTGCGCGCAGGCGGATCAATGACTACTGGGCAGACTCGCCCACAAGGAAAGCTGTCCACGTGTATCTCGTCCACTCCGTGGATCTCCTGTTTCGTGCATTGGAACAGCCCAGAATTCGCCGAAACTTCCATTTCTGGGCAGCGAAGCTAGAGCGGTAAGGACGGTAGCTGAGGCGGCTTGGGCGCTTAGGCTTCTTTGGCTTAGGTGTCCCCTTATGATGGGCGGCATGCCGGGAAAGCTCCGCAGATCGCTCCTCTAGGAATCTCTCTTAATCTCGACACCAGCGTTAAGCTCGTCGTGGTGGTGGCCGCTGCGGCAGTGGAGGTGGTTCAGGCAGTCAGTGTGTTTGGTGAACTCGTAATGAGCGAGGTTCGAGGCGGTGGTGATTCTGTCTGCAGTGGGGAGAATAGTGACTCTACAATTTGGGCCACAGTGACGTAATGAATGCGAGTGTGGACTGTCATTGAAGGGGTGTACTCGGATTTGACAGTGTGGCAGTGACTCTTTCTAAATTAGGTCTTCTGTTACTGCAGACAGGACTCTGGGCGCTGCGCGGCCGGATGGACTGTGACGTGGTTCTAAGTGGCTCGAGGTTACAAATTCCAGTTGTGCTCTTCTGGCTCCGACTCTGAGGTCGCATTGGGATAGAGCGTGCGGTGAAAGCTGCCTTGATACATCAGGCTTAGACAGCCTTCAGTAAGAGGAGTGAAGAAAGGAGCGATGTTAATTATGCAGAAAATTTCAAGTGATATACTATGTTTAATATTAAAGGCAAAGCGATCTCTTTTAAAACCAATTAAAATAAAATTATTTATTCATATGGATTTTATTAAAATATTTGAAAATATTCGAAAATTAGTAACCAGATTTTAAAAATAAACAACTACCAATCTATTTTTAGAAACTTTACTCTAATAAGTTGTGCTACATATTTCTCACAATTAGGTTTTTTTAGCGGTTTTGTGCTTCACTGAGGAAGACGTAAAACCGGCTCATTCGACGGTACTTGTCGCGGCAGCCTTTTACTCCCGCGACGGCATCCCATCGACGCATTTCACGGTAGACTGAACCACGTTTTTCTGCAACTTAGATTTTCCTTTGTCTTTTGATCATAACAGTCTTTATGAGACTAATTTCTTTTGTTCTCTTTTTGTCTTTTGTGACTTTTATTTTATGATATCTGAACAGTCTTTATGAGACTAATTTTTATGTTCTTTTCACAGTCTTTATGAGACTAATTTTTATGTTCTTTTCACAGTCTTTATGAGACTATCTTTCCGATTTTTTTTCACAGTCTTTATGAGACTATTTTTCTGATATTTTCACAGTCTTTCTGAGATTAGCTTTTAGCTTTGTACTGACTTTTACTGTTTATTGTTATAAATTTCGCCATGTTTTCTCTAAATGATCCGAGATTGAGCAGATCCTTTCGCTTCATGCTGAAAGGCCTTGATATTAAGGATTTAATTTCTCCTCTCCTAGATACTTTTAGCTCTGATTTTCAAGACTTAATTCAAGTAGCGCGATCCATCAATCGTGGAGTTGCAATTGTCACACTTAGTTCTAGTGAAGCTACTGAAAGGCCCAATCAAACTAACGTTTTGAAAATAAATGAGATTGAGATTCCTTTCACTTTTCTTGGCACTTCAATAAAAAGGGGCGGGGATGGCTCAGTCGGTAGCGCGCCAGGCTCGTAATCTCTAGTTCCCAGGTTCGAGTCCCAGCTGGGTCAGCGTTGAGATTTTTCTCCGCAAAAATTCCCCGCCCTGCCCACGGTCAGTAGGGGACACCTATGGGCTTCGAAAGGCCGCCGTCCGTCGGATGGGACGTTAAGCCGTGGCCCCGTGTGTGGGAGAGCCATACCATGTGCATGTTAAAGAACACGCTGGATGGCCTTTACGGGAGGTTACCATTTGTCTCCCAACAGCTGTTCTAGTGGGTCCCCTCCCCCAACCTTCTCTGAGCCTTCGGTGTCCATGTGACCTGGCCATTTAGCCCATGGTGTGCAAAAAAAGTGCCGCTCAGAGGTAAAACAACCCACCCCAACCCTTCAATAAAAAAGGTTATTGTCTCAAACCTGCCATTTTTTTGTCTTGAATGAAGATGTTTCCAACGAAATGTCCAAATTTGGAGAAATTCTCCATATCGAAGATGAGTTTTACTTTGAAGAACGCTTTCAAAAAATTAAAACGGGCAATAGAATTCTGAAGATCAAGCTAAATGAGAACGTCCCCAATTTCATTACTATTGCTGGCTTTAATGCCACAATTTACTATCCAGGCATCGTTAAATTATGCTGACGATGCAAATTGCCCGGACACTTTGCGGATAACTGCATCTCTACTTTTAGTCTCAAAAAATCGTACGCTTCAGCTGTTGAAAGTCAACAACCTTCATTTATCTCCGCAAAATTCCCCGCCTTGCCCACGGTCAGTAGGGGACACCGATGGGCTTTGAAAGGCCGCCGTCCGTCGGATGGGACGTTAAGCCGTGGTCCCGTGTGTGGGAGAGCCATACCCTGTGCACGTTAAAGAACACGCTGGATGGCCTTGACGGGAGGCTACCATCTGTCTCCCAACAGCTGTTCCAGTGGGTCCCCTCCCCCAACCTTATCTGAACCTTCGGGGTCCATATGACCTGGGCATTTAGCCCATGGTGTGCAGAAAAGTGCCGCTCAGAGGTAAAACAACCCAACATTAAAGAACACGGTGGATGGCTTTGACGGGAGGCTACCAGCTGTCTCCTGACAGCTATTCCAATGGGTCCCCTCCCTCAACCTTCTCTGAGCCTTCGGGGTCGATGTGACCTTTGCATTTAAGCAATGGTGTGAAAAAAAGTGTCGGTCAGAGGTAAAACAACCCAACGTGAAAGAACACACTGGATAGCCTTGACGGGAGGCTACCAGCTGTCTCCTAACAGCTATTCCAATGGGTCCCCTCCCTCAACCTTCTCTGAGCCTTCGGGGTCGATGTGACCTTTGCATTTAAACCATGGTGTGAAAAAAAGTGCCACTCAGAGGTAAAACAACCCAACCCAACCCTCGCTGATCACATTAAATTAGTTTAACCTCATGCCCGACAGCTGAGTGTCTGAATCTTAGTTCGACGGCACAAGGGATTAAGAGAAACTCAAGTGAAACTGATTTTAGATATAATTTGCTTTCGAGAGTTTTTCCTAATTACAAAGGGAGGGGGAGAGCGTCGGAATATTTTCCCCTTTGGCTTTTCATCATAGGCGCATCTCTGCAGAAAAAAATGCATGTCTGCACATAGTCGCGAATGTCGGACTTCATTCCTGACCAATATTATTTAGATTCAACTCTCTGTTGTGTTTTGTCCTTACCAAGGAGACCTGAACAAAGGTTATCGAGGCACAACTCTAAAATTTGGCCTCTTAGACTGAGCAGTACAACCAGTTGCTCTATGACGTCAGTGCCAGAGTTTCGTTGGTCCAAATGAAAGAGGAATTTTTCATTTGGACCAAATTTCCATGTAAAAATGGTCAGAAGCGTTCGTGGCAAGGCTAGTGTTTTGACCTTCCAAGGCATCTATAATCCCCCTGAGGGCAGGTTCCTCCATCTACATCTCCCTCAGCAGGGCTCAGTCTCGTAATTGGGTGGGAAGGTGTGCGTCCTTCTCAAGTGCCTGTATGTTTCGCGACAGGGTATCAAAGAGAATATTATATTCCTATGGGTGATACACGACATCGATATCATAATCCTGAAGTGTGAGGTTCCACTTCGCCAATCTGTTGGAAAACTCTTTAAGCTTCATTAGCTATGACAAGGGGAAGTGATCAAATACGACTGTGAATCGATGGCCATAGAGATACCGTTTGAAATGGATGATTGCAAATATTATGACGAGGGCTTCCTACTCGGTGGTGGAGCAGTGATGGATGATTAACATTCTTTTGAACTCACGCGCAAGATTTCCTATTTAAAATTCCTAACAATAATAAAAGATGTTTGTGGAAAAACCGACCGAGGGTGAATTCCCATCATAAGTTAGCTATTGTTCAATAAGATGAAGTTGGATGGCGGAATGGTTTATTCATCATCATCATCATCATCATCAAGCCATGGGCTACGGAGGTCCAACCAGATAATATTACTCTGCACAATATTCTGCTTAAAGGAGGTTGCCGACTCCTTTGCTTAACCTCATCATTAGTTACAAAGTTGAACCACCTAATACCCAAGATACTGCGTAAGCATCTGGAATCAAAAGCATCTAGTTTCCTGTTATCTTGTTTACAAAGTGACCAAGTTTCACTACCATAACTAACCTTGAAAGCACCAAACTATTATACAATATAATTTTAGTCTTTAGGTGTATACGCCTATTTCTCCATACTCTCCCTAGATTCTTAAAAGTCCCGGCAGCAATCCCTATTCGTCTGTTAATCTCATGCCGCACATCACCATTATCTGTTACATAGCTCCCAAGATAATTAAACTGTGACACCTGCTCAAGACTGCAACCATTCAGATTAACTGAATCACAGCCTGCCTAACCAGTTTTCATCACTTTAATTTTCTCTCTGTTTATAACCAAACCTACTCTACTACTAGTCTCATCAACAGCTCGAATGAAAGAGTTCATCTCATCAACATCATTTGCCAAAAGGGCTAAATCATCAGCATAATCTAAATCAGAAATTTTCGTATCTCCAGTCCATTTAAGGCCAAAATCTTTCCCTTGAAGTGAATTTCGCATAACATAATCAATAACCACGCTAAAGAGAAAAGGATACAAAATGCACCCTTGTCGAACACCAGAAGAAATGCTAAACCAATTGCTACAAGCCTTACCAACTCTCACACACGACTCAGTGTTATTATAGAGAGCTTTCATTATGTTAACTAACTTGTCAGGTATACCATATGATTTCACAATCAACCACAAATGATGACGATCAACAGAGTCGAAAGCCTTTTTGAAATCAACAAAGCTAGCAACCAAAGGTTTCTGAAACTCTAAACATTTCTCAAGAATCTGCCTAAGTGAAAATATCTGATCCACACATCCTCTGCCACTTCTGAATCCACATTGCTCATCACGCAATTGACTGTCAACCAGATTCTTAATTCTATTAAGCACAATCATGGAAAGAACTTTACCTGGAACAGAGAGTAGGCTGATACCCCTATAGTTATCACAAGAATTGCGATCACATTTTTTGAAAATAGGAATAACAATAGCTCTGGTAAAATCCTTAGGGACCATGCCTTTGTCATAAAAGATATTAAAAATTTCAGTCATCCAAGTGGTAACCGAAACATTCCCAGCTCTAAGCATTTCAGTAGTAATTTCATCTATCCCTGGGGATGTATGAAGTTTAATGTTTAGAAATAGCGAAAATAACTTTAGACTGTATTATAGGGCCAACATTAAAGCCACCAATGCATCTATCATCATTGCAAACAATGGAAGTAGAACTAACCATATTGTTTAGAACATCACTGAAATGTTCAGCCCACCCAGTCATGGCAGAATCCTTACCTTCTATAACCTTACTTTGTTTATCCTTCAATCCCTGTAGACCTGTTCTTTTTCTACCAGACGAAACATTAACTATCTGATACAGGTCTCTGCTGTTGTGTTGTCTAACTGCTTCCTCGGCTTTGTAATCCAAGCCATCAAGCCAAACATTCTTATCAGCAGCTAACTGATCCTCTACACGTTTTATTAAGTTCTCTGTAGTTCTTTCTATTAGGACTTATAGGGTATTGATTAAGAAAATTCCTGCAGTTCTTTATTTCTGAAAAAGCTTAAGTGCATTATCACTCAGATAATTCTGTCTCCTCTGCTCCTTTTTTTCTAAAAGAGTACTGTTAGTGTCCAAAAAAGCCTGTTTAAAATGATCCCATTCTTCCTCAATTTCAGTAGTAAGCATACCATGACTGTCATAATGACTAAGTAACCTGTCATGGTAAGCTTTGTCTATAACTGGGTCTTTCAGAGCTTCAGTATTAAAAGTAAAATTTCTAACCCTAGCACAACACTTTTTAAGTTTAAGTTGCAAGAGACTTTTAGCAAGGTAATGGTCAGATCCAATTTCAGCTCCCCTATATGATCTGGTATTTCTAACAGAACTAGTCATTTACTGTTAATTATTATATAACCAATCATATTCTTATGCAGCCCATCGTGTAAAACCCATGCGTACTTATGTATGTCGCGGTGATTGTAACAAGTTTTAGTTATTTTGAATCCATTGAGTTTACTTACCTGTAGGAGACGTTTCCCATTGCCATTGCAGCTACCAATACCAAAAGGGCCTATCACTCCTCCCCAAATGTCAGAGCCAGTACCAACTTTGGCATTGAAGTCACCTAGAACAAGGGTAATATCTCCTTTCTTGACAGAATTCAAAATATCCTGAAGTTGTCCATAAAACCTATCCTTCTCATCCTCATCGGCATCCTCAGTGGGGGCATAACAGCAGATAACATTCAAGTCTTTAACGCTTGTCTGAAATTTTGTTGTAAGAAACCTTTCGTTAATGCACTCATATCCTAGAAGAGCATCACTAGCGTGTCTGCTGAGAAGCAGACCCACGCCTTGGTGATACTTATTGTCGTCCCTCCCTGAAAAGAGAAATTTAAGATTATTTTTAAGAATCTGACCTTTATCTGTCCATCTGGTCTCTTGCAAGCCGAGAATATCTAAATTATAAAGGTGGAAATCTTGTGTGAGGACATCAAGAGGATAATATCTGTGCAGAGTCCTAACATTGCAACTACCTATGGAGAGAAAATGGTTAGTGGGATGTTTAAAGAAACTATGTTTATTGAGAGAGGGAATGCCGAAAATATCAAACAGCTCCCTAATCGTAGAAATGGGGCAAAGATTCGTTCCCCCCACTACTAAAGGCTGAAGCCATCTACACTGGAAGACTTCCTCCAATGTAGAAATTGACGATGCCAACAGAAGTACAGAGTTCAAACAGAATTGGAAATCTCTGATGATACTTTTATTTAAACTTTTTTGTTTTTGAATACGTGTTTTATCAGTTATATATTCTATTACATGGCATGCAAAAATGATTTGACTGAACTATTCGTGATGAGACTTCAATATTTTTGTAAAAACATTTCAAATAAAAAAAGGATAAAAATAATATTCTCTATTGTTATTTTTGTGTTATTAAGATTGTTAGCTTTTCATAGTTAACAAAAGCACTTGTATAAAATTTAGACATAAGATTAGAAGAATTATTTCTTTCGTTTAATGTAGTGCCGTCCAACTTGTATAAACCCGCGGGCCATTTTTTGCTTTGCCAATATTTCGGGGGCCAATAAAATAATATGACATAATAGGTAACTGAAAAATCAGTTATGTCACTTCACTAAATTATTGTATTTATACGAAAAATAACAAGTAATAATAAACGTCAAAACCCCCAAAAATTATTGTATTTATACGAAATATAATAACTAATAATAAACTTCAAAAACCTAAATATTGTTATATTGATACGAAAAATAATAAGTAATAATAAATCTAACAAACCTCAATTCTTTTTTTTACTTATACGATAAATAATAAGTGAAAATAACTTAATATGGGTTCGAATCCCACTCATGGCAAAACCAAATTTTTTTCAGTTCAACATCTCATGAGTTCCATGTCTACAGGTCTTATCCTGTTAATATTTACTTCTAATATAAAGTTTCTAAACCTTTTCAAATATTTAATAAATTTAATGGGAGCATTGTGGCGTAGTTGTTGGCAATAATTTCTTTTACGCCCATATCGATATTTGTTGTTGCGAGCCGAAGTATATGTTCAGGTGTCGAGTCTTTCAAGCAGTTTCTGTACCTGGATTTTATATATTTCATATCAGAAAATGCGCGCTCGCAGACATATGTACTTGCGAATACAGAAATTATTTGGACTCTAAAATCTTTCATTTTTGGATATTTTTCTTTAGGTAAAAGTTTGAACAATTCTTTTCCAGTTTCTCTATTGGATGCAATAATTGGGTCGGTCTGAAGGTCACATAATTCCATTTGATATTTAGGATCTAGGTGCTAATTTCAATATTCAATGGATTACTGAATAAATTTAAATTTTGCTTAACGTCATCTAATTGAGAAAATCTTGTAATAAAATCTTCAATTTGGATATATAATTTAAGAACAAATTTTTCAAAATTAACTCTTTTATTAAGTGGCTTCATTTCTTCTTAGAACTCTTTACAAGCTTCAAAATGAATTAAATTGTTTTCCGGGAAATATGACTTCAAAAATTGTAGTTTGTTCCTATACCAGTAACATGATTATGAAGACAGCACACGATTTGATCTGTTTAATTGAGAGTGTTTTGGGTTGGGTTGTTTCACCTCTGAGCGGCATTTTTTTGCACACCATGGGTTAAATGGCCAGGTCACAAGGACCCCTAAGGCTCAGAGATGGTTGGTGGAGGGGACCCACTGGAACAGATCTTGGGAGACAGATGGTAGCCTCCCGTCAAGGCCATCCAGTGTGTTCTTTAACGTTGGGTTGTTTTTACCTCTGAGCGGCACTTTTTTGCACACCATGGACTAAATGGCCAGGTCACATGCACCGAAGGCTCAGAGAAGGTTGGGGGAGGGGACCCAATGGAACAGATGTTGGGAGACAGATGGTAGCCTCCCGTCTAAGCCATCCAGAGTATTATTTATTGTTGATTATTTTGCCTATGAGCGGCAATTTTTTTCACAAAATGGGCTAAATGGCCAGGTCACAAGGACCCCGAAGGCTCAGAGAAGGTTGGGGGAGGGGATCCACTGGAAAAGCTGTTGGGAGACAGATGGCAGTCTCCCGTCAAGGCCATCCAGCGTGTTTTTTGATGTTGGGTTGTTTTACCTCTGAGCGACAATTTTGCGCACACAATGGCTAAATGGACAGGTCACAATGACCCCTAAGGATCAGAGATGGTTGGTGGAGGGGACCCACTGGTACAGCTGTTGGGAGACAGATGGTAGCCTCCCGTCAAGGCGATCCAGTGTGTTCTTTAATGTTGGCTTCTTTTGCCTATGAGCAACATTTTTTTGCACAAAATGGGCTAAATGGCCAGGTCACATGGACCCTCGAAAGCTCAGAGAAGGTTGGGGGAGGGGATCCACTGGAAAAGATGTTGGGAGACAGATGACAGTCTCCCGTCAAGGCCATCCAGCGTGTTCTTTAATGTTGGGTTGTTTTACCCCTGAGCGGCAATTATTCGCACACAATGGCTAAATGGCCAGGTCACAATGACCCTTAAGGCTCAGAGAGAGTTGGTGGAGAGGACCAACTGGAACAGCTGTTGGTAGCCTCCTGTCAAGGCCATATAGCGTGTTCTTTAACGTTGGTATTTTTTACCTCTGAGAGGCACTTTTTTCCACACCATGGACTAAATGACCAGGCCACAAGGACCCCGAAGGCTCAGATAAGTTTGGGGGTGCGGAACCACTGGAACAGCTGTTGGGAGACAGATGGTAGCCTCCCGTCAAGGCCATCCAGCCTGTTCTTTAAAGTTGGGTTTTTTTAGCTCTGCGCGGCACTTTTTTGCACACCATGGTCTAAATACCCAGGTCACAATCACCTGGTCATTTATTATATATTATTTATTATATATTAATAACGTTTCTCATCTGTCCGCATAAAACAATCTCCCCTCTAATACTTTCTGTCTTCTCTCTTTCTCTGCCCGTTCCCTCAAACTTTCTCCTGACGAAAGGTATCATCTGCCCCTTCCAGTGGTAAGCATCCGCCAATCAGAAGGAACAAATATTAGCAAGGGCTTGAGAGTTCTTTGATGTTGCACTCTCTACCACGTGGGTCGTTTCTTTTCCAGGAACGTTTAGTTGCTATGGTCTTGATCGCTCCCTAGGGATGCATTTGGTGGTAGCAGCGTCTTTGCACGTCGAGGCATAGCGGAAGTTGCAGTCTCTGGTGGTGTCATCACCGCTTGTATGAATACCGGACAGCAGACGAGAAGGTGAATTCTGGAGCCAACCAGAATCCACCGGAAGTTGTTCGCAAGTCTTTGGTCCCTGTGCCGACAATGCTTCATAAAGGACACTTTTGTTATCGTTCTGCGTATATATGAAAATGAATGCAGAACACTCAGGACAAATATGCTTCGAGAATTAAATTGCCAGATCTGGTTGGACCTCCGACGCCTATGGCTCTTTGATGATGTTTACGACGACGACGACGACGACGATGATGATGATGATGATGATCATGATGAAAGAATGTAATTAATTAAAAATAAAAAGGAAAATATTTATTTTACAATTATGAGAAAAATTAAAAAATATTTCATTATCTCTGTTTACAGAAAATCTAAGATTAGGTGAAATTACTGTCGAAATGCTTAAAGTTGGGAATGTGTCTGTTATCACATGGTTGACGGAAATGCTTGATATCTTTAATGATAAAGGTATTGTTCCTAAGAATATTATCAGAGGTATTATTACACCTATTTTTAAAAAGGTTTATCGCAGATCATCTGATAACTAGACGGGTATCAGTCTACTTTGTGCTCCAGATAATGTCCTTTCATAGTTGTTCTTAACAGAATTAGGAATCTGGTTGATGGACAACTGCGTGAAGATCAATGGAATTCAGATGTGATACGGGATGAACAGGGTGATCCAATAGTAACAGAAAAGGTAAAAAGGCAATAATTCGAAAAGTTCTACCATCTGTCTCCCAACAGCTGTTCCAGTGGGTCCCCTCCCCCAATCTTCTCTGAGCCTTCGGGGTCCTTGTGACCTGGCCATTTAGCCCATGTTGTTCAAAAAAGTTCCGCTCAGAGATACTTCTTATGAACTCAGAGATCAATCGGAGCGTTCCGATGTCATTCCGTGAGGCAGTTCGGAACCCGAATGTAGCCAGATCCCTGAACTATTTTAAATAATAGTTGCCAGTTACTTCTTCTCAAGTGTGAGATCGGTCGGAGCGTTCCACTGTCATTCGGAGAGGCACTTCGAAACACGAATGTTGCCAGATCCCTAAACTATTTTAAATAATAGTTGCCAGTTCCTTCTTCTCAACTCTGAGATCAGTCGGAGCGTTCCACTGTCATTCGGAGAGGAAGTTCGGAACCCGAATGTTGCCAGATCCCTAAACTATTTTAAATAATAGTTGCCAGTTACTTCTTCTCAACTCTGAGATGAGTCGGAGCGTTCCACTGTCATTCGGAGCGGCAGTTCGGAACACGAATGTTACCAGATCCATAAACTATTTTAAATAATAGTTGCCAGATACGTCTTCTGAACTCTGAGATGACTTGGAGCGTTCCAATGTCATTCGGAGAGGCAGTTCGGAACCCGAATGTTGCCAGATTACTAAACTATTTTCAATAACAGTTGCCAGATACGTCTTCTGAAGTCTGAGATGACTTGGAGTGTTCCAATGTCATTCGGAGAGGAAGTTCGGAACACGAATATTGCCAGATCCCTAAACTATTTTAAATAATGTTTGCCAGATAAGTCTTCTGACCTCTGAGATGACTTGGAGCGTTTCAATGTCATTCGGAGAGGCACTTCGGAACCCGAATGTTGCCAGATCCCTAAACTATTTTAAATGATACTTGCCAGATACATCTTCTGAAGTCTGAGATGACTTGGAGCGTTCCAATGTCATTCGGAGAGGCACTTCGGAACCCGAATGTTGATAGATCCCTAAACTATTTTAAATAATAGTTGCCAGATACATCTTCTGAACTCTGAGATTAGTCTGAGCGTTCCAATGTCATTCCGAGAGGCAGTTCGGAAAACGAATGTTGTCAGATCACTAAACTATTTTTAATAATAGTTGCCAGATAGTTCTGAGTGTCTTTGGGGCATTTTTTGCCTGTCCCTATGCCTTCCGTTGACTTCTTTTTTCCCCTATAAAATCGGTCTGTTTCTGGCGGTTAAACCGCTGTTCTCTGGGCGGGAAACTACCTAATTGAGCTATTTCTTTGTTCTCTGAGTCTCTGGGGGTTCCAGGGTTGCCTTCCTAGTGTCCGGTCACTCTGCTCTGTTGAAATACAAATGGCGGTCTTTTTTTGGGCTCTATGGGGGATTTTTAGTAGCTTTTTGTTCCTGGCTTCTTCTGGGAGTATTTCTGGGGCGTTTTTTTGCTATATTTACTCATTTTGGGTGGTATTGAGCACTATCGGTGTGTTTTTGGAGAAGTGGGTGGGTTTTTTGGGAAGCAGAGAGTGTTTTTTAAGGGTATTTTGGCGCTTTGCATTCTGGGGTTTCTTTTCGCTTTGGGGCTTTTTGCGTCACTTCAGGTGTGTTTTGGGTGTCACTTCCGGTTCTTTTGGGATTTTTTGGGGCGTTTCATTATACTACGGACAGCTTGGGGCCTGTCGGACCACTGCGGCTTTTTTGTGGTTTCTTTCAGAAAACGGGTACCTTTAATATTTAAGAAGTTAGAATCAGCCAATCAGCATTCAGCATTTCAAAATACCGGAATCCCATTCGTTCTACGTGGTAGATTTAACGTTCGCGCTCTTTTTTTCAATATAAAGGAATTCCTACGATAAGAACGCACTAATAATTTTCGACGAATAAGAATAACTTTACTGATTCGTTCTCACTTGGCTTTAAAAGAAAAGAAGGGCGTGTCATTATAATTCGGAAAACGGATTCTTTTCTTACTAGGAGGACTGAAAGGGTATAGATATTTATCCCTAACGTGATGGATAAATAAATATTTCTAACCAATCACAGCTCGGGAAGCAGATGAAGAAAGGGTTAAAATGGCTCCTAAAGGTACTACTAGTATTTCCTAGACTTGAGAATAGGGAATCACCAAATCGACTGATTAAGGTATTTGAATAGGGTTTAAACTTTTCATATATTTTAAATCTTCCCTATTTAAAAAAGATAATGGAATCATTATTTTTAACCCATCAGATTGAAACGCTCAGATGGCAAAGGATTTCATTGGATACCTAGTTTCAGTTCGGACCTGCTCTATTCTGCACTCTCTGCCATAGCGATGTCATTGCACATGAGATCTGCGCATAGGTAGGACGTCACTCGTAAATGGCCATGTAAGGACACAGCGATGACGTCATCCACATATCACCTTTTCATATAATATATATCCTATAAGAATACCTTGGCGATTTCATATCTATGACGTCATACTGCACATAATGATCACGTTATCGATTACTTGCCATATAAGGTCAGATCGATGAGGTCATATGGAAATAACCAATCACGTGAAAGCCTAAGGATGACCTCAGCGTATACTTATCCTAATATATACTCCGTTTAGAACTCTAAAGCGCATTCAATCGGAGCATTTATACGTAACAACGTGTACATGGACAGACTTAGAGTCGTAACTTTTTTAACCAATCAATTCAAACCTTAATCATGTCTTCAGTAATACTCATGTAATATATAATGATACTTAATTACTAATAGTAATACTTACACAATCCTATCTCTCGATTTACACGGTACTCAGTTCACACATTTTTGGCTTTGCACGGTCAAAAAATGCAACCCGTTTCGATTGACACGGTACTGACTGAGATTTCCTTTCTATGTACGTCTCAGTCAGTACCGTGTCAATCAAAACTGGTTGCATTTTTTGACCGTGCAAAGCCAACATTTTGTGAACTGAGTACCGTGTAAATAGAGGTATAGATGTACTGTACTTAATTTCTAATTGTAATACTTACACAATACAAAATAATACTTAATTACTAATAATTACACTTTTCTTTTCATGTCATCAGTAATACTTATGTAATATATAATAATATTATTATTATTATTATTATTATTATTATTATTATTATTATTATTATTAACACTTAATTACTAATATTAATACTTACACAATATATAATATAATAATAACACTTAATTAATAATAGTAATACTGGCAATTTTTTTTTACTTATGTAATATATAATAATAATACTTAATTACTAATAGTAATTAACCCTACAACACAATATATTTTTTTTTTCAACTCCAGCCACCCACCCCTGCGATGGGACCATAGTTTTTCTAGGGAGCTCGTCAATTGAACTCTTCGAACAATATTCAGAAATATTCAATTGTTCATTCATTCACTTTCCTTATTATTCACGTGCATCATTTCCTTAAAAAACAACCAGTTACATTGTTATTCCTACCCACGTGTTCCACTCTCTTATCTTTTGACGACTATTAACTCAAACGATTCAGAGACTTTTTTTTTATTCTACTCATCTCTAAAGAATCAATAACTACACTACGCATGAAATGGACGAAAAATATTCCGAAAGTATATCAATCCTTTGCGGAGTGTTATATAAAAAAGAAAACAGTGAAATTCTGATCAAAGTGGCTCTAGAATTCTTTAAGAGAGATGTGAAAACCCTTACATTGCTCTGCCCCGTACGCATCCATGTTTTTTAAGACATGAAGAATGCCAGATCTTCATAACAGCAGAATGAAAATATATTATTAATTCATTTAGTTCGTGGCTAGACTTGCTCACCGTTTCACCCAGATTACCCATTCAAGTGAGGAGCTGCATAGAGAAAGCATGGTGCCATCTCCCTGCGATGGGACCGTGCTATATCTATGGATCTCATCAATTCAACTCTTCGAACAATATTCAACTCGTAGCCATCAGAAATAATCAATTCATTATTCATTTATTTATTTATTACTACGATAACTTATAGCGATCTGGCATCGTTCTTCATATCTCATCGACAAGATGGATGCCTACAGGTATTATTATTATTACACATCTGTTCGTCAATTTTAAGGCCTTTCTTATCATTCTTTCTCTCGTTCCTTTTTTTATCACACACTCCGCAAACACTTAGTATACTTTTTAAACAGATACATTAAGAAGAAAGCACTTTCTTAACGTATCGGATTTTCACTAAGCCTATTCCAATACAAATAACGTCGTTCCAAATACACACCAACGTAGTTCCCTCCCCCAACCTTCTCTGAGCCTTCGGGGTCCATGTGACCTGGCCATTTAGCCCATGGTGTGCAGAAAAGTGCCGATCAGAGGTAAAACAACCAAACCATCCCCCATTATTAAGTAGGTGGTCATAAAATAAGTATATATTTTAGAACTCGAAGTAAAGAACTGATTATTAACGATATTTGTTAACTTTTTCTACAACACACTGCTCTTGTTATATTGTAGTATATCGTTAAATTTTAAAACACGAAAATGAATAATATAAGTAATACCTGTAAGTATTCCCGCCACCTATATCGGGCATATGAATATCGCCTTTAGAGTTCAGTGACAATGAATGCTAGTTTACAGCGTTTGAACAGGGAACGCGTGAATTCCACTTTCCAAATGCCTCTTTTTTTTTTTAATATAAAGCTGTAATATAATCATTTCTCTTTTTCAACATCAAGAACCACCAACACAAAAGAAGCACTTCACCCAAATGCCACGTGACATTGTTGCATTAAAAATTCGAATCTCTCAGCAAAACTCGAAATTTCCTTCTTTTTCGACTTTAAGAACCCGTCGCATTTCAACGGGAGATTTGCCAGTTTAGTAACAAATTGCAATCTGGATTTCATAATTCCCTACAGATCTCTTATTTTTGGAAGACACAGCTTTGAAGTTCGCATCCCTTTGATTACTATTTGCTAATATCGGAACATTTGGACATCAGTTTATATATGCTTGAAACTTCGAAATGTTAACAAGAAATTTTGCTATAAATTTTCGGGCGTTTATGCAATCAACGTATTGTGTAATTTGTAATAAAATTCTTGAAGGAAGTGTTTTCACGATTCAATTGGTTATGTAATTCACGACTACTAAAGTGATCAGTTTCATATCACAGTTTGTTGGTGGGTTGAGAGCCCCTAGTGAATAGATTTCCAGGATATGTGTTTATCATCTGGTGGATAATCCTGATCAAAGACCATCACAGGTACTTCAACTGTCGCTTCTATGGTCATCGTCAAACCTACATTGACGAATTCCTTCAATGTAGATCTCTTCAGCCTTTAGTTGGGGGGGGGAGGGAGGTGGTTCAGTCGGTAGCGTGCCACGCTCGTAATCTGTAGTTCCCAGGTTCGAGTCCCAGCTGGGTCAGCGTTGAGATTTATCTCCGCAAAATTCCTTGTCCTTCCCACACTCAGTAGGGGACACCGATGGGCTTGAAAAGCCCGCCGTCCGTCGGATGGGACGTTAAGACGTGACCCCGTGTGTGGGAGAGCCATACCTTGTGCACGTTGAACAACACCCTGGATGGTCTTGACGGGAGGCTACCATCTGTCTCCCAACAGCTGTTCAAGAGGGTCCCCTCCCCCAATCTTCTCTGAGCCTTCGGGGTCCTTGTGACCTGGCCATTTAGCCCATGGTGTGCAAAAACTTTCCGCTCAGAGATACCTCTTATGAACTCAGAAATCAATCGGAGCGTTCCGATGTCATTCCGAGAGGTAGTTCGGAACCCGAATGTTGCCAGATCCCTAAACTATTTTAAATAATAGTTGCCAGTTACTTCTTCTCAACTCTGAGTTCAGTCGGAGCGTTCCTCTGTCATTCCGAGAGGCACTTCGGAACACGAATGTTGCCAGACCCCTAAACTATTTTAAATAATAGTTGCCAGATATGTCTTCTGAACTCTGAGATGACTTGCAGCGTTCCAATGTCATTCGGAGAGGCAGTTCGGAACCCGAATGTTGCCAGATCCCTAAACTATTTTAAATAATAGTTGCCAGATACATCATCTGAACTCTGAGATCAGTTGGAGCGTTCCAATGTCATTCGGAGAGGCACTTAGGAACCCGAATGTTGCCAGATCCCTAAACTATTTTAAATAATAGTTGCCACATACATCTTCTGAACTCTGAGATTAGTCTGAGCGTTCCAATGTCATTCCGAGAGGCAGTTCGGAAAACGAATGTTGCCAGATCCCTAAACTATTTTTTATAATAGTTGCCAGATAGTTCTGAGTGTTTTTTGGAGCATTTGTTGCCTGTCTGATGCCTTCCGTTGACTTTTTTTTTCCCCCTATAGAATGTGTCTGTTTGTGGCGGTTAAACCGCTATTCTCTGGGCGGGAAACTACCTAATTGAGCTATTTCTTTGTTCTCTGAGTTTCTGGGGGTTCCAGGGTTTTCTCTTATACCTTCCTAGTGTCCGGTCACTCTGCTCTGTTGAAATGCAAATGGCGACCTATTTTTGGGCTCTATGGAGGATTTTTAGTAGCTTTTTGTTCCTGGCTTCTTTGGGGGTATTTCTGGGGCGTTTTTTTGCTAGATTTAGTCACTTTGGGTGGTGTTGAGCACTAACGGTATGTTTTTGGAGTTGGGGTGGGTTTTTTGGGCAGCAGAGAGTGTTTTTGTGGGTATTTTGGCGATTTGCATTCTGGGGTTTGTTTTCGCTTTGTTGCTTTTTGCGTCACTTCAGGTGTGTTTTGGGTGTCACTTCCGGTTCTTTTTGGACTTTTTGGGGCGTTTCATTATACTACGGACTGCTTGGGGCCTGTCGGACCACTGGGGCTTTTTTGGGGTTTCTTTCAGAAAACGAGTACCTTTAATATTTAGGAAGTTAGCATCAGCCAATCAGCATTCAGCATTTCAAAATACTGGAATCCCATTGGTTCTACGTGGTAGATTTAACGTTTGCGCTCTTTTTTTCAATATAAAGGAATTCCTACGATAAGAACGCACTAATAATTTTCGACGAATAAGAATAACTTTACTGATTCGTTCTCACTTGGCTTTAAAAGAAAAGAAGGGCGTGTCATTATAATTCGGAAAACGGATTCTTTTCTTACTAGGAGGACTGAAACGGTATAGATATTTATCCCTAACGTGATGGATAAATAAATATTTCTAACCAATCACAGCTCGGGAAGCAGATGAAGAAAGGGTTAAAATGGCTCCTAAAGTTACTACTAGTATTTCCTAGACTTCAGATTAGGGAATCACCAAATCGACTGATTAAGGTATTTGAATAGGGTTTAAACTTTTCATATATTTTAAATCTTCCCTATTTAAAAAAGATAATGGAATCATTATTTTTAACCCATCAGATTGAAACGCTCAGATGGCAAAGGATTTCATTGGATACCTAGTTTCAGTTCGGACCTGCTCTATTCTGCACTCTCTGCCATAGCGATGTCATTGCACATGAGATCTGAGCATAAGTAGGACGTCACTCATAAATGGCCATGTAAGGACACAGCAATGACGTCATCCACATATCACCTTTTCATATAATATATATCCTATAAGAATACCTCGGCGATTTCATATCTATGACGTCATACTGCACATAATGATCACGTTATCGATTACTTGCCATATAAGGTCAGATCGATGAGGTCATATGGAAATAACCAATCACGTGAAAGCCTAAGGATGACCTCAGCGTATACTTATCCTAATATATACTCCGTTTAGAACTCTAAAGCGCATTCAATCGGAACATTTATACGTAACAACGTGTACATGGACAGACTTAGAGTCGTAACTTTTTTAACCAATCAATTCAAACCTTAATCATGTCTTCAGTAATACTCATGCAATATATAATAATACTTAATTACTAATAGTAATACTTACACAATCCTATCCCTCGATTTACACGGTACACAGTTCGCACAATTTTGGCTTTGCACGGTCAAAAATTGCAACACGTTTCGATTGACACGGTACTGACTGAGATTTCCTTTCTATGTACGTCTCAGTCAGTACCGTGTCAATCGAAACTGGTTGCATTTTTTGACCGTGCAAAGCCAACATTTTGTGAACTGAGTACCGCGTAAATAGAGGGATAGGTGTACTGTACTTAATTACTAATTGTAATACTTACACAATACAAAATAATACTTAATTACTAATACTTACACTTTTTTTTCATGTGATCAGTAATACTTATGTAATATATAATAATAATAATAATAATAATAATAATAATAATAATAATAATAATAATAATAATAATAATACTTAATTACTAATATTAATTCTTACACATTATATATAATATAATAATAACACTTAATTACTGATAGTAATACTTGATTTTTTTTTACTTATGTAATATATAATTTTAATAATGATACTTAATTGCTAATAGTAATTAACCCTACAACACAATATTTTTTTTTTTTAAAGTCCTACCACCCACCCCTGCGATGTGACCATAGTTTCTCTATGGAGCTCGTCAATTGAACTTTTCGAACAATATTCAGAAATATTCAATTGCTCATTCATTCACTTTCCTTATTATTCACGTGCATCATTTCCTTAAAAAACATCCAGTTACATTATTATTCCTACCTAAGTATTCCAATCTCTTATCTTTTGACGACTATTAACTCAAACGATTCACAGACTTTTTTTTTATTCTACTCATCTCTAAAGAATTAATAACTGCACTACGCATGAAATGGAAGAAAAATATTCCGAAAGTATATCAATCCTTTGCGGAGTGTTATATAAAAAAGAAAACAGTGAAATTCTGATCAAAGTGGCTCTAGAATTCTTTACGAGAGATGTGAAAACCCTTATATTGCTCTGCCCCGTAGGCATCCATGTTTTTTAAGACATGAAGAATGCCAGATCTTTATAACATTAGAATAAAAATATATAATTAATTCATTTAGTTCGTGGCTAGACTTGCTCACCGTTTCACCCAGATTGCCCATTCAAGTGAGGAGCTGCATAGAGAAAGCATGGTGCCATCTCCCTGCGATGCGACCGTGCTATATCTATGGATCTCATCAATTCAACTCTTCGAACAATATTCAACTCGTAGCCATCAGAAATAATCAATTCATTATTCATTTATTTATTTATTACTACGATAACTTATAGCGATCTGGCATCGTTCTTCATATCTCATCGACAAGATGGATGCCTACAGGTATTATTATTATTACACTTCTCTTCGTCAATTTTAAGGCCTTTCTTATCATTCTTTCACTGGTTCCTTTTTTATCTCACACTTCGCAAACACTTAGTATACTTTTTAAACAGATACATTAAGAAGAAAGCACTTTCTTAACGTATGGGATTTTCACTAAGCCTATTCTAATACAATTAACGTCGTTCCAAATACACACCAACGTAGTTCCCTCCCCCAACCTTCTCTGAGCCTTCGGGGTCCATGCGACCTGGCCATTTAGCCCATGGTGTGCAGAAAAGTGCCCCTCAGAGGTAAAACAACCAAACCACCCCCCATTATTAAGTAGGTGGTCATAAAATAAGTATATATTTTAGAACTCCAAGTAAAGAACTGTTATTAACGATATTTGTTAACTTTTTCTACAACACACTGCTGTTGTTATATTGTAGTATATCGTTAAATTTTAAAACACGAAAATGAATAATATAAGTAATACCTGTAAGTATTCCCGCCACCTATATCGGGCATATGAATATCGCCTTTGGAGTTCAGTGACAATGAATGCTACTTTACGGCGTTTGAACAGGGTAGGCGTGAATTCCACTTTCCAAATGCCTCTTTTTTTTTAATATAAAGCTGTAATATAATCATTTCTCTTTTTCAACATCAAGAACCACCAACACAAAAGAAGCACTTCACCCAAATGCCACGTGACATTGTTGCATTAAAAATTCGAATCTCTCAGCAAAACTCGAAATTTCCTTCTTTTTCCACTTTAAGAACCCGTCGCATTTCAACGGGAGATTTGCCAGTTTAGTAATAAATTGCAATCTGGATTTCATAATTTCCTACAGATGTCTTATTTTTGGAAGACACAGCTTTGAAGTTCGCATCCCTTTGAATAGTATTTGTTAATATCGGAACATTTGGACATCAGTTTATATATGCTTGAAACTTCGAAATGTTAACAAGAAATTTTGCTATAAATTTTCGGGCGTTTATGCAATCAACGTATTGTGTAATTTGTAATAAAATTCTTGAAGGAAGTGTTTTCACGATTCAATTGGTTATGTAATTCACGACTATTAAAGTGATCTGTTTCATATCACAGTTTGTTGGTGGGTTGAGAGCCCCTAGTAAATAGATTTCCAGGATATGTGTTATCATCTGGTGGATAATCCTGATCAAAGACCATCACAGGTACTTCAACTGTCGCTTCTACGGTCATCGTCAAACCTACATTGACGAAATCCTTCAATGTAGATCGCTTCAGCCTTTAGTTGGGGGGGGGGGGGGGAGAGGTGGCTCAGTCGGTAGCGCCCCACGCTCGTAATCTGTAGTTGTCAGGTTCGAGTCCCAGCTGGGTCAGCGTTGAGATTTACCTCCGCAAAATTCCCTGACCTTCCCACGGGCAGTAGGGGACACCGATGGGCTTGAAAAGCCCGCCGTCCGTCGGATGGGACGTTAAGACGTGACTCCGTGTGTGGGAGAGCCATACCCTGTGCACGTTAAAGAACACGCTGGATGGTCTTGACGGGAGGCTGCCATTAGTCTCCCAACAGCTGTTCCAGTGTGTCCCCTCCCCCAATCTTCTCTGAGCCTTCGGGGCCCTTGTGACCTGGCCATTTAGCCCATGGTGTGTAAAAACGTTCCGCTCAGAGTTACTTCTTATGAACTCAGAGATCAATCGGAGCGTTCCGATGTCATTCCGAGAGGTAGTACGGCCCCGAATGTTGTCCATCCCTAAATTATTTTAAATAATATTTGCCAGTTACTTCTTCTCAACTCTGAGATCAGGCGGAGCATTCCACTGTCATTCGGAGACGCACTTCGGAACTCGAATGTTGCCAGATCCCTAAACTATTTTAAATAATATTTGCCAGATACGTCTTCTGAACTCTGAGATGACTTGCAGCGTTCCAATGTCATTCGGAGAGGCAGTTCGGAACCCGAATGTTGCCAGATCCCTAAACTATTTTAAATAATAGTTGCCAGATACATCATCTGAACTCTGAGATCAGTTGGAGCGTTCCAATGTCATTCGGAGAGGCACTTAGGAACCCGAATGTTGCCAGATCCCTAAACTATTTTAAATAATAGTTGCCACATACATCTTCTGAACTCTGAGATTAGTCTGAGCGTTCCAATGTCATTCCGAGAGGCAGTTCGGAAAACGAATGTTGCCAGATCCCTAAACTATTTTTTATAATAGTTGCCAGATAGTTCTGAGTGTTTTTTGGAGCATTTGTTGCCTGTCTGATGCCTTCCGTTGACTTTTTTTTCCCCCTATAGAATGTGTCTGTTTGTGGCGGTTAAACCGCTATTCTCTGGGCGGGAAACTACCTAATTGAGCTATTTCTTTGTTCTCTGAGTTTCTGGGGGTTCCAGGGTTTTCTCTTATACCTTCCTAGTGTCCGGTCACTCTGCTCTGTTGAAATGCAAATGGCGGCCTATTTTTGGGCTCTATGGAGGATTTTTAGTAGCTTTTTGTTCCTGGCTTCTTTGGGGGTATTTCTGGGGCGTTTTTTTGCTAGATTTAGTCACTTTGGGTGGTGTTGAGCACTAACGGTATGTTTTTGGAGTTGGAGTGGGTTTTTTGGGGAGCAGAGAGTGTTTTTGTGGGTATTTTGGCGATTTGCATTCTGGGGTTTGTTTTCGCTTTGTTGCTTTTTGCGTCACTTCAGGTGTGTTTTGGGTGTCACTTCCGGTTCTTTTTGGACTTTTTGGGGCGTTTCATTATACTACGGACTGCTTGGGGCCTGTCGGACCACTGGGGCTTTTTTGGGGTTTCTTTCAGAAAACGAGTACCTTTAATATTTAGGAAGTTAGCATCAGCCAATCAGCATTCAGCATTTCAAAATACTGGAATCCCATTGGTTCTACGTGGTAGATTTAACGTTTGCGCTCTTTTTTTCAATATAAAGGAATTCCTACGATAAGAACGCACTAATAATTTTCGACGAATAAGAATAACTTTACTGATTCGTTCTCACTTGGCTTTAAAAGAAAAGAAGGGCGTGTCATTATAATTCGGAAAACGGATTCTTTTCTTACTAGGAGGACTGAAAGGGTATAGATATTTATCCCTAACGTGATGGATAAATAAATATTTCTAACCAATCACAGCTCGGGAAGCAGATGAAGAAAGGGTTAAAATGGCTCCTAAAGTTTCTACTAGTATTTCCTAGACTTCAGATTAGGGAATCACCAAATCGACTGATTAAGGTATTTGAATAGAGTTTAAACTTTTCATATATTTTAAATCTTCCCTATTTAAAAAAGATAATGGAATCATTATTTTTAACCCATCAGATTGAAACGCTCAGATGGCAAAGGATTTCATTGGATACCTAGTTTCAGTTCGGACCTGCTCTATTCTGCACTCTCTGCCATAGCGATGTCATTGCACATGAGATCTGAGCATAAGTAGGACGTCACTCATAAATGGCCATGTAAGGACACAGCAATGACGTCATCCACATATCACCTTTTCATATAATATATATCCTATAAGAATACCTCGGCGATTTCATATCTGTGACGTCATACGGCAAATACAGATCACGTTATCGATTACTTGCCATATAAAGACAGATCGATGAGGTCATATAGAAATAACCAATCACGTGAAAGCCTAAGGATGACCTCAGCGTATACTTATCCTAATATATACTCCGTTTAGAATTCTACAGCGCATTCAATCGAAGCATTTATACGTAACAACGTGTACATGGACAGCCTTATGACGTCGTAACTTTTTTAACCAATCAATTCAAACCTTAATCATGTCTTCAGTAATACTCATGCAATATATAATAATACTTAATTACTAATAGTAATACTTACACAATCCTATCCCTCGATTTACACGGTACACAGTTCGCACAATTTTGGCTTTGCACGGTCAAAAATTGCAACACGTTTCGATTGACACGGTACTGACTGAGATTTCCTTTCTATGTACGTCTCAGTCAGTACCGTGTCAATCGAAACTGGTTGCATTTTTTGACCGTGCAAAGCCAACATTTTGTGAACTGAGTACCGCGTAAATAGAGGGATAGGTGTACTGTACTTAATTACTAATTGTAATACTTACACAATACAAAATAATACTTAATTACTAATACTTACACTTTTTTTTCATGTGATCAGTAATACTTATGTAATATATAATAATAATAATAATAATAATAATAATAATAATAATAATAATAATAATAATAATACTTAATTACTAATATTAATACTTACACATTATATATAATATAATAATAACACTTAATTACTGATAGTAATACTTGATTTTTTTTTACTTATGTAATATATAATTTTAATAATGATACTTAATTGCTAATAGTAATTAACCCTACAACACAATATTTTTTTTTTTTTAAAGTCCTACCACCCACCCCTGCGATGTGACCATAGTTTCTCTATGGAGCTCGTCAATTGAACTTTTCGAACAATATTCAGAAATATTCAATTGCTCATTCATTCACTTTCCTTATTATTCACGTGCATCATTTCCTTAAAAAACATCCAGTTACATTATTATTCCTACCTAAGTATTCCAATCTCTTATCTTTTGACGACTATTAACTCAAACGATTCACAGACTTTTTTTTTATTCTACTCATCTCTAAAGAATTAATAACTGCACTACGCATGAAATGGAAGAAAAATATACCGAAAGTATATCAATCCTTTGCGGAGTGTTATATAAAAAAGAAAACAGTGAAATTCTGATCAAAGTGGCTCTAGAATTCTTTACGAGAGATGTGAAAACCCTTATATTGCTCTGCCCCGTAGGCATCCATGTTTTTTAAGACATGAAGAATGCCAGATCTTTATAACATTAGAATAAAAATATATAATTAATTCATTTAGTTCGTGGCTAGACTTGCTCACCGTTTCACCCAGATTACCCATTCAAGTGAGGAGCTGCATAGAGAAAGCATGGTGCCATCTCCCTGCGATGCGACCGTGCTATATCTATGGATCTCATCAATTCAACTCTTCGAACAATATTCAACTCGTAGCCATCAGAAATAATCAATTCATTATTCATTTATTTATTTATTACTACGATAACTTATAGCGATCTGGCATCGTTCTTCATATCTCATCGACAAGATGGATGCCTACAGGTATTATTATTATTACACTTCTCTTCGTCAATTTTAAGGCCTTTCTTATCATTCTTTCACTGGTTCCTTTTTTATCTCACACTTCGCAAACACTTAGTATACTTTTTAAACAGATACATTAAGAAGAAAGCACTTTCTTAACGTATGGGATTTTCACTAAGCCTATTCTAATACAATTAACGTCGTTCCAAATACACACCAACGTAGTTCCCTCCCCCAACTTCTCTGAGCCTTCGGGGTCCATGTGACCTGGCCATTTAGCCCATGGTGTGCAGAAAAGTGCCCCTCAGAGGTAAAACAACCAAACCACCCCCCATTATTAAGTAGGTGGTCATAAAATAAGTATATATTTTAGAACTCCAAGTAAAGAACTGTTATTAACGATATTTGTTAACTTTTTCTACAACACACTGCTGTTGTTATATTGTAGTATATCGTTAAATTTTAAAACACGAAAATGAATAATATAAGTAATACCTGTAAGTATTCCCGCCACCTATATCGGGCATATGAATATCGCCTTTGGAGTTCAGTGACAATGAATGCTACTTTACGGCGTTTGAACAGGGTAGGCGTGAATTCCACTTTCCAAATGCCTCTTTTTTTTTAATATAAAGCTGTAATATAATCATTTCTCTTTTTCAACATCAAGAACCACCAACACAAAAGAAGCACTTCACCCAAATGCCACGTGACATTGTTGCATTAAAAATTCGAATCTCTCAGCAAAACTCGAAATTTCCTTCTTTTTCCACTTTAAGAACCCGTCGCATTTCAACGGGAGATTTGCCAGTTTAGTAATAAATTGCAATCTGGATTTCATAATTTCCTACAGATGTCTTATTTTTGGAAGACACAGCTTTGAAGTTCGCATCCCTTTGAATAGTATTTGCTAATATCGGAACATTTGGACATCAGTTTATATATGCTTGAAACTTCGAAATGTTAACAAGAAATTTTGCTATAAATTTTCGGGCGTTTATGCAATCAACGTATTGTGTAATTTGTAATAAAATTCTTGAAGGAAGTGTTTTCACGATTCAATTGGTTATGTAATTCACGACTACTAAAGTGATCTGTTTCATATCACAGTTTGTTGGTGGGTTGAGAGCCCCTAGTAAATAGATTTCCAGGATATGTGTTATCATCTGGTGGATAATCCTGATCAAAGACCATCACAGGTACTTCAACTGTCGCTTCTACGGTCATCGTCAAACCTACATTGACGAAATCCTTCAATGTAGATCGCTTCAGCCTTTAGTTGGGGGGGGGGGGAGAGGTGGCTCAGTCGGTAGCGCCCCACGCTCGTAATCTGTAGTTGTCAGGTTCGAGTCCCAGCTGGGTCAGCGTTGAGATTTACCTCCGCAAAATTCCCTGACCTTCCCACGGTCAGTAGGGGACACCGATGGGCTTGAAAAGCCCGCCGTCCGTCGGATGGGACGTTAAGACGTGACTCCGTGTGTGGGAGAGCCATACCCTGTGCACGTTAAAGAACACGCTGGATGGTCTTGACGGGAGGCTGCCATTAGTCTCCCAACAGCTGTTCCAGTGTGTCCCCTCCCCCAATCTTCTCTGAGCCTTCGGGGCCCTTGTGACCTGGCCATTTAGCCCATGGTGTGTAAAAACGTTCCGCTCAGAGTTACTTCTTATGAACTCAGAGATCAATCGGAGCGTTCCGATGTCATTCCGAGAGGTAGTACGGCCCCGAATGTTGTCCATCCCTAAATTATTTTAAATAATATTTGCCAGTTACTTCTTCTCAACTCTGAGATCAGGCGGAGCATTCCACTGTCATTCGGAGACGCACTTCGGAACTCGAATGTTGCCAGATCCCTAAACTATTTTAAATAATATTTGCCAGATACGTCTTATGAACTCTGAGATGACTTGGAGCGTTCCAATGTCATTCGGAGAGGCTCTTCGGAACCCGTATGTTGCCAGATCCCTAAACTATTTTAAATAATAGTTGCCAGATACATCTTCTGAAATCTGAGATTAGTCTGAGCGTTCCAATGTCATTCCGAGAGGCAGTTCGGAAAACGAATGTTGCCAGATCCATAAATTATTTTTAATAACAGTTGCCAGATAGTTCTGAGTGTTTTTTGGTGCATTTGTTGCCTGTCTGATGCCTTCCGTTGACTTTTTTTTCCCCCTATAGAATGGGTCTGTTTGTGGCGGTTAAATCGCTATTCTCAGGGCGGGAAACTACCTAATTGAGCTATTTCTTTGTTCTCTGAGTTTCTGGGGGTTCCAGGGTTTTCTCTTATACCTTCCTAGTGTCCGGTCACTCTGCTCTGTTGAAAGGGAAATGGCGGCCTTTTTTTGGGCTCTATGGAGGATTTTTAGTAGCTTTTAGTTCCTGGCTTCTTCTGGGGGTATATCTGGGGCGTTTTTTTGCTAGATTTAGTCACTTTGGGTGGTTTTGAGCACTAACGGTGTGTTTTTGGAGAGCAGAGAGTGTTTTTTGGGGGTGTTTTGGCGCTTTGAATTCTGGGGTTTGTTTTCGCTTTGGGGCTTTTTGCGTCACTTCAGGTGTGTTTTGGGGGTCACTTCTGGTTCTTTTGGGACTTCTTGGGGCGTTTCATTATACTACAGACAGCTGGGGCCTGTCGGACCACTGGAGCTTTTTTGGGGTTTCTTTCACGAAACGGGTACCTTTAATATTTAAGAAGTTAGCAGCAGCCAATCAGCATTCAGCATTTCAAAATACTGGAATCCCATTGGTTCTATCTGGTAGATTTAACGTTCGCGCTCTTTTTTTCAATATAAAGGAATTCCTACGATAAGAACGCACTAATAATTTTCGACGAATAAGAATAACTTTACTGATTCGTTCTCACTTGGCTTTAAAAGAAAAGAAGGGCGTGTCATTATAATTCGGAACACGGATTCTTTTCAAACTAGGAGGACTTAAAGGGTATAGATTCTTATCCTTAACGTGATGGATAAATAAATATTTCTAACCAATCACAGCTCGGGAAGCAGATGAAGAAAGGGTTAAAATGGCTCCTAAAGGTACTACTAGTATTTCCTAGACTTGAGAATAGGGAATCACCAAATCGACTGATTAAGGTATTTGAATAGGGTTTAAACTTTTCATATATTTTAAATCTTCCCTATTTAAAAAAGATAATGGAATCATTATTTTTAACCCATCAGATTGAAACGCTCAGATGGCAAAGGATTTCATTGGATACCTAGTTTCAGTTCGGACCTGCTCTATTCTGCACTCTCTGCCATAGCGATGTCATTGCACATGAGATCTGCGCATAGGTAGGACGTCACTCGTAAATGGCCATGTAAGGACACAGCGATGACGTCATCCACATATCACCTTTTCATATAATATATAGCCTATAAGAATACCTAGGCGATTTCATATCTCTGACGTCATACGGCACATACAAATCACGTTATCGATTACTTGCCATATAAGGACAGATCGATGAGGTCATATAGAAATAACCAATCACGTGAAAGCCTAAGGATGAGCTCAGCGTATACTTATCCTAATATATACTCCGTTTAGAATTCTACAGCGCATTCAATCGGAGCATTTATACGTAACAACGTGTACATGGACAGCCTTATGACGTCGTAACTTTTTAAACCAATCAATTCAAACCTTAATCATGTCTTCACTAATACTCACGTAATATATAATAATACTTAATTACTAATAGTAATACTTACACAATCCTATCCCTCGATTTACACGGTACTCAGTTCACACAATTTTGGCTTTGCACGGTCAAAAAATGGAACCCGTTTCGATTGACACGGTACTGACTGAGATTTCCTTTTTATGTACGTCTCAGTCAGTACCGTGTCAATCGAAACTGGTTGCATTTTTTGACCGTGCAAAGCCAACATTTTGTGAACTGAGTACCGTGTAAATAGAGGGATAGGTGTACTGTACTTAATTACTAATAGTACTACTTACAAAATACAAAATAATACTTAATTACTAATACTTACACTTTTTTTTTCATGTCATCAGTAGTACTTATATAATAGTAATAGTAATAATAATAATAATAATAATAATACTTAATTACTAATAGTAATTAACCCTACAACACAATATTTTTTTTTAAGTCCAGCCACCAACCCCTGCGATGGGACCATAGTTTCTCTATGGAGCTCGTCAATTGACCTCTTCGAACAATAATCAGAAATATTCAATTGCTCATTCATTCACTTTCCTTATTATTCACGTGAATCATTTCCTTAAAAAACATCCAGTTACATTATTATTCCTACCTAAGTATTCCACTCTCTTATCTTTGGACGACTATTAACTCAAACGATTCAGAGACTCTTTTTTTATTCTACTCATCTCTAAAGAATCAATAACTACACTACGCATGAAATGGACGAAATATATTCCGAAAGTATATCAATCCTTTGCGGAGTGTGATATAAAAAATCCTTGCCAGAGTGAAATTCTGATCAAAGTGGCTCTAGAATTCTTTACGAGAGATGTGAAAACCCTTACATTGCTCTGCCCAGTAGGCATCCATGTTTTTTAAGACATGAAGAATGCCAGATCCCCATAACAGAAGACTAAAAATATATAATTAATTCATTTAGTTCGTGGCTAGACTTGCTCACAGTTTAACCCAGAGAATAGCTGCATAGAGAAGACCCAGAGAATAGCTCCAATTGATCTCTGAGTTCAGAAGAAGTATCTCTGAGCGGAACGTTTTTGCACACCAAGGGCTAAATGGCCAGGTCATAAGGACCCCGAAGGCTCAGAGAAAATTGGGGGAGGGGACCCACTGCAACAGCTGTTGGGAGACAGATGGTAGCCTCCCATCAAGACCATCCAGCGTGTTCTTTAACGTGCACAGGGTATGGCTCTCCCACACACGGGGTCACATCTTAACGTCAGATCCGACCGATCTCCCCCCCCCCCCCAACTAAAAGCTGAACCGATCTACATTGAAGGATTTCGTCAATGTAGGTTTGACGATGACCGTAGAAGCGACAGTTGAAGTACCTGTGATGGTCTTTGATCAGGATTATCCACCAGATGATAAACACATATCCTGGAAATCTATTCACTAGGGGCTCTCAACCCACCAACAAACTGTGATATGAAACTGATCACTTTAGTAGTCGTGAATTACATAACCAATTGAATCGTGAAAACACTTCCTTCAAGAATTTTATTACAAATTACACAATACGTTGATTGCATAAACGCCCGAAAATTTATAGCAAAATTTCTTGTTAACTTTTCGAAGTTTCAAGCATATATAAACTGATGTCCAAATGTTCCGATATTAGCAAATAGTATTCAAAGGGATGCGAACTTCAAAGCTGTGTCTTCCAAAAATAAGACATCTGTAGGAAATTATGAAATCCAGATTGCAATTTATTACTAAACTGGCAAATCTCCCGTTGAAATGCGACGGGTTCTTAAAGTGGAAAAAGAAGGAAATTTCGAGTTTTGCTGAGAGATTCGAATTTTTAATGCAACAATGTCACGTGGCATTTGGGTGAAGTGCTTCTTTTGTGTTGGTGGTTCTTGATGTTGAAAAAGAGAAATGATTGTATTACAGCTTTATATTAAAAAAAGAGGCATTTGGAAAGTGGGATTCACGCGTTCCCTGTTCAAACGCTGTAAAGTAGCATTCATTGTCACTGAACTCTAAAGGCGATATTCATATGCCCGATATAGGTGGCGGGAATACTTACAGGTATTACTTATATTATTCATTTTCTTGTTTCAAAAATTTAACGATATACTACAATATAACAACAGCAGTGTGTTGTAGAAAAAGTTAACAAATATCGTTAATAATCAGTTCTTTACTTGGAGTTCTAAAATATATACTTATTTTATGACCACCTACTTAATAATGGGGGGTGGTTTGGTTGTTTTACCTCTGAGCGGCAATTTTCTGCACACCATGGGCTAAATGGCCAGGTCACATGGACCCCGAAGGCTCAGAGAAGGTTGGGGGAGGGAACTACGTTGGTGTGTATTTGGAACGACGTTAATTGTATTAGAATAGGCTTGTCGATGAGATATGAAGAACGATGCCAGATCCGTAGAAGTTATCGTAGTAATAAATAAATAAAGGAATAATGAATTGATTATTTCTGATGGCTACGAGTTGAATATTTTTCGAAGAGTTGAATTGATGAGATCCTTAGATATAGCACGGTCCCATCGCAGGGAGATGGCACCATGCTTTCTCTATGCAGCTCCTCACTTGAATGGGTAATCTGGGTGAAACGGTGAGCAAGTCTAGCCACGAACTAAATGAATTAATTATATATTTTTATTCTGCTGTTATGAAGATCTGGCATTCTTCATGTCTTAAAAAACATGAATGCCTACGGGGCAGAGCAATATAAGGGTTTTCACATCTCTCTTAAAGAATTCTAAAGCCACTTTGATCAGAATTTCACTCTGGCAAGGATTTTTTATATAACACTCCGCAAAGGATTGATATACTTTCGGAATATTTTTCTACCATTTCATGCGTAGTGTAGTTATTGATTCTTTAGAGATGAGTAGAATAAAAAAAAAAGTCTCTGAATCGTTTGAGTTAATAGTCGTCCAAAGATAAGAGAGTGGAATACTTAGGTAGGAATAATAATGTAACTGGATGTTTTTTAAGGAAATGATGCACGTGAATAATAAGGAAAGTGAATGAATGAACAATTGAATATTTCTGAATATCGTTCGAAGAGTTCAATCGAGGAGCTCCGTAGAGAAAATATGGTCCCATCGCAGGGGTGGGTGGGTGGACTTCAAAAAAAAAAAAAAAAAAAAACATTGTGTTGTATTGTTAATTACTATTAGTAATCGTGTAGTATCGTGTAAATCGACGGATAGGATTGTGTAAGTATTACTATTAGTAATTAAGTATTATTATATATTACATGAGTATTACTAAAGACATGATTAAGGTTTGAATTGATTGGTTAAAAAAGTTACGACGTCATAAGGCTGTCCATGTACACGTTGTTACGTATAAATGCTCCGATTGAATGCGCTGTAGAATTCTAAACGGAGTATATATTAGGATAAGTATACGCTGAGGTCATCCTTAGGCTTTCACGTGATTGGTTATTTCTATATGTCCTCATCGATCTGTCCTTATATGGCAAGTAATCGATAACGTGATTTATATGTGCAGTATGACGTCACAGATATGAAATCGCCAAGGTATTCTTATAGGATATATATTATATGAAAAGGTGATATGTGGATGACGTCATCGCTGTGTCCTTACATGGCCATTTACGAGTGACGTCCTACCTATGCGCAGATCTCATGTGCAATGACATCGCTATGGCAGAGAGTGCAGAATAGAGCAGGTCCGAACTGAAACTAGTTATCCAATGAAATCGTTTGCCATCTGAGCGTTTCAGTCTGATGGGTTAAAAATAATGATTCCATTATCTTTTTTAAATAGGGAAGATTTAAAATATATGAAAAGTTTAAACCCTATTCAAATACCTTAATCAGTCCATTTGGTGATTCCCTATTCTGAAGTCTAGGAAATGCTAGTAGTACTTTAAGAGCCATTTTAACCCTTTCTTCATCTGCTTCCCGAGCTGTGATTGGTTAAAAATATTTATTTATCCATCACGTTAGGGATAAATATCTATACCCTTTCAGTCCTCCTAGTAAGAAAAGAATCCGTTTTCCGAATTATAATGACACGCCCTTCTTTTCTTTTAAAGCCAAGTGAGAACGAATCAGTAAAGTTATTCTTATTCGTCGAAAATTATTAGTACGTTCTTATCGTAGGAATTCTTTTACATTGAAAAAAAGGGCGCGAAAGTTAAATCTACCACGTAGAACCAATGGGATTCCAGTATTTTGAAATTCTTAATGCTCATTGGCTGATGCTAACTTCTTAAATATTAAATGTACCCGTTTTCTGAAAGAAACCCCAAAAAAGCCCCAGTGGTTCGACAGGCCCCAGCTGTCCGTAGTATAATGAAACGCAGCAAAAAGTCCGAGAAGAACCGGAAGTGACCCCCAAAACACACCTGAAGTGACGCAAAAAGCCCCAAAGCGAAAACAACACCCAGAATGCAAAGCGCCAAAATACCCCAAAAAACACTCTCTGCTCCCCAAAAAA
The DNA here is from genome assembly GCA_038380435.1 of Ryuthela nishihirai. Taxonomy (NCBI): domain Eukaryota; kingdom Metazoa; phylum Arthropoda; class Arachnida; order Araneae; family Heptathelidae; genus Ryuthela; species Ryuthela nishihirai. Next base: position 469,223 of record JAWZYU010000151.1, on the reverse strand, counting down.
CCCACCCACTTCTCCAAAAACACACCGTTAGTGCTCAATACCACCCAAAGTGACTAAATCTAGCAAAAAAAGCCCCAGAAATACCCCCAGAAGAAGCCACGAACAAAATGCTACTAAAAATCCCCCATAGAGCCCAAAAAAAGGCCGCCATTTCCATTTCATTTCAGACTAATTTCAGAGTTCAGAAGTTGTATCTGGCAACTATTATTTAAAATAGTTTAGGGATCTGGCAACATTCGGGTTCCGCAGTGCCTATCCGAATGACATTGGAACGCTCCAAGTCATCTCAGAGTTCAGAAGACGTATCTGGCAACTATTATTTAAAATAGTTTAGGGATCTAGCAACATTCGGGTTCCGAACTGCCTCTCCGAATGACAGTGGAACGCTCCGACTGATCTCAGAGTTGAGAAGAAGGAACTGGCAACTATTATTTAAAAGAGTTTAGGGATCTGGCAACATTCGTGTTCCGAACTGCCTCTCCGAATGACAGTGGAACGCTCCAAGTAATCTCAGAGTTCAAAAGACGTAACTGGCAACTATTATTTAAAATAGTTTAGGGATCTGACAACATTCGTGTTCCGAACTGCCTCTCCGAATGACATTGGAACGCTCCAACTGATCTCAGAGTTGAGAAGAAGTAACTGGCAACTATTATTGAAAATAGTTTAGGGATCTGGCAACATTCGTGTTCCGAACTGCCTCTCCGAATGACAGTGGAACGCTCCGACTGATCTCAGATTTGACATGAAGGAACTGGCAACTATTATTTAAAATAGTTTAGGGATCAGGCATCATTCGTGTTCCGAAGTGCCTCTCCGAATGACAGTGGAACGCTCCGACTGATCTCAGAGTTGAGAAGAAATAACTAGCAACTATTATTTAAAATAGTTTAGGGATCTGGCAACATTGTTGTTCCGAAGTGCCTCTCGGAATGACAGTGGAACGCTCCGACTGATCTCACAGGTGAGAAGAAGTAACTGGTAACTATTATTTAAAATAATTTAGGGATATGGCAACATTCGTGTTCCGAACTGCCTCTCGGAATGACATCGGAACGCTCCGATTGATCTCTGAGTTCAGAAGAAGTAACTCTGAGCACAACTTTCTTGCACAGCATGGGCTAAATGGCCAGGTCACAAGGACCCCGAAGGCTAAGAGAAGATTGGGGGAGGAGACCCACTGGAACAGCTGTTGGGAGACAGATGGTAGCCTCCCGTCAAGACCATCCAGCGTGTTCTTTAACGTGCACAGGGTATGGCTCTCCCACACACGGGGTCACGTCTTAACGTCCCATCCGACGGACGGCGGGCTTTTCAAGCTATCGGTGTCCCCTACTGACCGTGGGCAGGACAGGAAATTTTGCGGAGATAAATCTCAACGCTGACCTAGCTGGGACTCGAACCTGGGAACTACAGATTACGAGCGTGGCGCGCTACCGACTGAGCCCCCCTCCCCAACTAAAGACTGAAGCGATCTACGTTGAAGGATATCGTCAATGTAGGTTTGTCGATGACCGTAGAAGCGACAGTTGAAATACCTGTGATGGTCTTTGATCAGGATTATCCACCAGATGGTAACACATGTCCTGGAAATCAATTCACTAGGGGCTCTCAACTCAGCAACAAAATGTGATATGAAACTGATCACTTTAATAGTCGCGAATTACATAGCCAATTGAATCGTGAAAATAGTTCCTTCAAGAATTTTATTACAAATTACACAATACGTTGATTGCATAAACGCCCGAAAATTTATAGCAAAATTTCTTGTTAACATTTCGAAGTTTCAAACAAATATAAACTGATGTCCTAATGTTCCGATATTAGCAAATACTATTCAAAGGGATGCGAACTTCAAAGCTGTGTCTTCCAAAAATAAGACATCTGTAGGAAATTATGAAATCCAGATTGCAATTTATTACTAAACTGGCAAATCTCCCGTTGAAATGCGACGGGTTCTTAAAGTGGAAAAAGAAGGAAATTTCGAGTTTTGCTGAGAGATTCGAATTTTTAATGCAACAATGTCACGTGGCATTTGGGTGAAGTGCTTCTTTTGTGTTGGTGGTTCTTGATGTTGAAAAAGAGAAATGATTGTATTACAGCTTTATATTAAAAAAAAAGAGGCATTTGGAAAGTGGAATTCACGCGTTCCCTGTTCAAACCCTGTAAAGTAGCATTCATTGTCACTGAACTCCAAAGGCGATATTCATATGCCCGATATAGGTGGCGGGAATACTTACAGGTATTACTTATATTATTCATTTTCGTGTTTTAAAATTTAACGATATACTACAATATAACAACAGCAGTGTGTTGTAGAAAAGGTTAACAAATATTGTTAATAATCAGTTCTTCACTTGGAGTTCTAAAATATATACTTATTTTATGACCACCTACTTAATAATGGGGGGTGGTTTGGTTGTTTTACCTCTGAGCGGCACTTTTCTGCACACCATGGGCTAAATGGCCAGGTCACATGGACCCCGAAGGCTCAGAGAAGGTTTGGGGAGGGAACTACGTTGGTGTGTATTTGGAACGACGTTAATTGTATTAGAATAGGCTTAGTGAAAATCCGATACGTTAAGAAAGTGCTTTCTTCTTAATGTATCTGTTTAAAAAGTATACTAAGTGTTTGCGGAGTGTGAGATAAAAAAGGAACGAGTGAAAGAATGATAAGAAAGGCCTTAAAATTGACGAACAGAATTGTAATAATAATAATACCTGTAGGCATCCATCTTGTCGATTAGATATGAAGAACGATGCCAGATCCGTAGAAGTTATCGTAGTAATAAATAAATAAATGAATAATGAATTGATTATTTCTGATGGCTACGAGTTGAATATTGTTCGAAGAGTTGAATTGATGAGATCCATAGATATAGCACGGTCCCATCGCAGGGAGATGGCACCATGCTTTCTCTATGCAGCTCCTCACTTGAATGGGTAATCTGGGTGAAACGGTGAGCAAGTCTAGCCACGAACTAAATAAATTAATTATATATTTTTATTCTGCTGTTATGAAGATCTGGCATTCTTCATGTCTTAAAAAACATGGATGCCTACGGGGCAGAGCAATGTAAGGGTTTTCACATCTCTCTTAAAGAATTCTAGAGCCACTTTGATCAGAATTTCACTCTGGCAAGGATTTTTTATATCACACTCCGCAAAGGATTGATATACTTTCGGAATACATTTCGTCCATTTCATGCGTAGTGTAGTTATTGATTCTTTAGAGATGAGTAGAATAAAAAAAAAAGTCTCTGAATGGTTTGAGTTAATAGTCGTCCAAAGAGAGTGGAATACTTACGTAGGAATAATAAGGTAACTGGATGTTTTTTAAGGAAATGATGCACGTGAATAATAAGGCAAGTGAATCAATGAATAATTCAATATTTCTGATAGTTGAATATTGTTCGAAGAATTCAATCGAGGAGCTCCATAGAGAAACTATGGTCCCATCGCAGGGGTGGGTGGCTGGACTCCGCAGAAAAACCACACATACATCCATGTCTTACCTGGGGTTCGAACCCAGGTCCCTCAGATCAGTAGCCAATGTATTTATGCTAGAAATTTGAAATTCTGGTCGTGGATTATGGCGGTCTCGAAAATTCCATTGACAACAATGAATTCACCCTAAGCCCAAGGTAGGTAAGAAACGGAACGGCTTTATTTTAAGAGATAATTGGCAACCTCTTTTTTAGTTGGCTATTAATGAAATGCAATTCGCATTTTCAATGGTAGTTTTAATTTATATAATCTGAGATCATGTTTATGGTAGACATTTCAGCGTGTAGAGTTCTGTTATATTAGAAATTCCACTGACATCAATTATCTTATTTAAGTTTTTTTTAGTTCATAATTACTAATAAAATACTACTATGTGCATTTCCCCCATCATACTTTAAAAAAATAAATAACCCCTCAAGCAGCTGCTTGCAAGAGGTCTGACAGGAGTCTCTCAGTTTATACGTCATAGGAGAAAGTCCATGAGGATGACGGGAAATCAGCAGAAAGACAACACGAACATTCATAATTGAAACTTTAAGGAATGAAGAAGTAGGCAAAGGAAGAACTTCATTCCCTTTGGAAATGAGATTCCCATATGCGCCAGAGGCGATATGCGTTCTTCTAGTTATTTTACACTTTCAGTGCCCTCTGACAGTGGAAATTCGAACTGTTTAATTGAGAAAATAAACTATTAATATTTTATTGAGAAAATAAACTATTAATATATTAGTACCTGTAATGTGCAAAACAAGTTTTTCATTTATCTCTTAAAGCAGAAAAGCTGCATTTTACCAACGGGACAAATCATTACTATTATTGTAAATCATTTGACCATTACACTCGATGACGAACACTTTAAGTTTGTAGCAAAAATAAATCGTTTGCAATATTTATTTAAAGATTTGTTATTTTCCAGCTTTTTCCGCCACTAGAGTGCGCTTTTCGAGTTTTTACTTACCGACTTTAACACTCTCGAACACTGGAAATTCCAACTGATGGGTATTCAAAAAATGTAAATATAAATATTTGTGTGGAAAATTTTTTTTGCCAACATACATATTCGAACCCGTATCTCTGCAGAAACATGCCAGAGTATTTTAACTTGTTGAACTAACGCCAGGTTTTTTCACAAAAAACCATTTATTGATTTATAGATGTTAACACGTCTGCAGGTAACGCCGAGAATATCAAATATTGTTTAAATCATTAATAACGCTAAATTGCATGATGTGACTTCATTATTTATATAAATATTACTCAGAGCACTAAAAATGAAATAGTTGCCATTCGAGATCATAGATGTCATATGGAGGCGCCCAAAATTCACGGGAATAGTGATAGTCATTATTAGTGGAAGGACAGACAGAATTAGTTCAACAGGTTAGAATACTCTGGCACGTTTCTCCTATGTTTCGAATCCCGTATGACGGCGACATTTTTTCCATAAAAACCATTTATTGATTCATAGACGTTTAAACGTCTACAGGTAACACTGAGATTATCAAATATTGTTTAAATTATTCATATTTTGTTAGTGCCTGTAAAACAAAAAAAAATATATATAGTTTCTTTTATTTCTTTAAGAAAAAGTTTCATTTTCGCACCCCCTTTTGGCTAAGACGTCAAAGTCTTGTTGCCATTGAAAATCTTCTGACCATAACACTCTACCACCAAAATTTCAGATTTCCAGTGTAAATAGTTTGTTTGCAATATTTGTTTAAAATTATAGCATTTTCCGTCTTTTCGCATCGCTAGAGGGCGCTATTAAAGATATTGAAATTTTTCAAAATTGCGAATCAATCGCAATATTTGTTCCACACCTATCCAACCTAAAAAGATTTTTTCATTTAGCTCTAAAAGGAAATAAACAAAAAATGATAAAAGTGAACTTTATCTAGAGACAGACAGACAGGTGGAAAGACAGATGGATAGACAACAGAGAAACGGACAGACAGACGAACAAATATTGGCATAGGCAGATCACAAAGTGAAAACATTAGCTCGTTTTTCAAACGATATATATTATTATATATATTAATAATATTTCAAACGAAAGTATCGCAGTTCTTACTTCACGTAAACGAAATCCCCATCATGAAAATTTCTACCTATTTGATAAACAGGTAGTGTGGAGCGAGCATGCCAAAATACCAAGGCATCACGATCCATCACAAGCTCAAATGTGATGCCCATGTAGGGAATGATGTTAACAAAGCCAGAGCACTATACTGCAAACTATTCCCTCTGCTTGGGGAAAATCTCATATCGCAACATCACATAAAGTGCTAATTTATAATCAGGTAATCAAACCTATCCTTCTATATGCTGCCCCCATCTGGGGTGCATGTTCGAATAAAAATCTTGGAAATCTCCAATCGCTACAAAATAAAATCCTATGATCTGCTGTAGCAGCTCCCTGGTTTGTCAGGAATACTATCATTCATCGAGATCTAAATTGTGAAACTAATCTCCAATCCATCAAGAAAATGGCCAAGAACTATTTTGCAACTATCGCAGAATATCCTAATTAATTAATTAGAGATTTACTTAATTATGATGTGTACCACTCACGCAAATTCAAACGACCAAAATCTCTATTTGATATTCAGGATTAGGCAAGGGATCAAAGCCAGATGGCGCCACTTGTACTGGCCCTACTGGAGTCAAACCTTAACTTATTCCTTACTTTTCTCTTACTTCTCCCTTTCCGACTCTTCCCCCCACATCCCCCCACTGCAATGCACGAATTTGATATGCAATCACTTACAATCACTGCAATGCACGAATTTGATATGTTTAGAGGGCGCTGCAATCGAAAAGTTTACGTTATGTTTATGGAAGCTAGCTCTCTTCTCCTTTAGACACTCCTCCGTGGTGTCCAGGCGTATTGTATCAAAGTGACCTTGATCACCTACGAAATTCGGGACCTTTCGGTCACGGACGTCGGAAATAACAGAATAGCAAAATCTGTCGCAATGAAAATCTTAAAGAATGAATCAGAATGCTTCTACTGGTATCGTCAAATTCTACATTGGAGGAAGTCTTCCAGTGTATATGGCTTGGTGGGAGAGCGGGACTTTGCCTCATGCCAGCGATTAGGAGGCTGTTTAATTTTGTCGGCGTTCCCTCTCTCAATAAACATAATTTCTTTAAACATCCCACTAACCATTTTCTCTCCATAGGTAGTTGGAATGTGAGGACTCTGCACATAGCTTATTCTCTTGATGTCCTCACACAAGACTTTCAGCTTTATAATTTAGATATTTTCGGCTTGCAAGGGAATAGATGGACAGATAAAGGTCAGATTTTTAAAAATAATCTTAAATTTCTTTCCAGGGAGGGAAGATATTAAGCATCACCAAGGCGTGGGTCTGCTTCTCAGCAGACACGCTAGTGATGCTCTTTTAGGATATGAGTGCATTAATGAAAGGTTTCTTACAGCAAAATTTCAGACAAGCGTTAAAGATTTTACTCATCATTGGCGACTCTATTCTTCACGACCATATTCATCATTTCGAATTTTTTTTAATATTTTTTTTATCTTCAGTTCCAGTAGCAATTATCCACCCGAGCAGTTTTCTGAACTTATAAAAAAATGAAGTTTCCTTTTTCGCTCTTCGAGAGAGTAAGAAATTATTCCTTTAAACTAAAAAAGCGATCACCCCAATATCGGAGGTTGTTGGACAATAACTGTCAAAATTTTCGAACAGTTATGAAGATGTGTCGCGAGCCACCAGGAGAGGAAAGAATTAAGAGAGGGATTAATATTAACGGAGAGCGCATGGAAGGGAGGGATGAAAAGAGAGCTGCCACCACGAGGTACGGGAAGGAAATTTTTTTAGAATAAAAATAAAGTTTAGAAATTTTAGAATGAAAATGCAAAATTGGCTACGACTTCTGAGAAATCAGCAGTAGTTTCTTATAAAATAGAATGAAGCGTACATATGACATTTATCGGTAAAACTCCGCTTCTACTTCCGACATCGCTTTACTCATCACTTGTACAGTTGTTCAGGATCATTTTTGGCGAGCGTCCAACAGTAGTCAGCCAACATTGAAATGGAAGAATTTCCCTGGTATCGTTTCTCCATCGTTGCAATGTCCTGGTGAAAACGTTCACCATGCTCATCACTGACCATGCTGCAGTTGTTGGGGAAGAAGTCTAAGTGGGAATGGAGAAAGTGGATCTTTAAGGAAGGAAAAATAGAAGGCGTACGAAACTTAATATAAAAATTATTTTTAATTATTTTTTATTTCTAGCAGCAATTGTTCCTAATAATGAAAGAATTGGAGTCATGGATTAGGTCGAAAAACATAATGGAAAAAATAAACCTTATAAATTTTAGGTTCCAAACAACTTTATTGTTAACATGAATATTTATGATAAATTTTATTTTAGATATTTTTATTTTATCTACTATAATAACAGGATAACGTTTTAAACCAGTCGGTTTACACATCGTCAAATCAAACTATAAATTGAAATGTATTTTTAACCGATTATGAGAAGATTGGATTTCGTTGAATGGCAACTTCACCCTCACAGTAAACAGTTCGGCCTTTCCAAGCCCATCGGTGTCCCCTACCGACCGTGGGCAGGGCGGGGAATTTTGCGGAGATAAATCTCAACGCTGACCCAGCTGGGACTCGAACCTGGGAACTACAGATTACGAGCCTGGCGCGCTACCGACTGAGCCACCCCCGCCCCTTTTTCTGAAAAGGAGATAATAAACTATTTTATGATTAAATGTTTTTAATTGATTTTATGTTCCTTCCGTTCTCAATGGGTGTTTTAATTTTCGTCTGCAGGTCTCGACCCATACCGAGTGGATTACACGACTCGACCCGTTTCCGAAATCCCCCCCCAGCTGGCGACGAGGAGCGATTGCTTAGTGATGTCAGCCATTCCCGTTCCGATGAAGCACGAGCGAGGACAGTCTGAACAGGAGATCCAGCCAAGAATCTCCCTTTACGGTGCGTGTGTTTGTATGGAGAGCTGGGATGAAAAAAAATTTGTTTCGTAGTTTATTAGAAACTTAACAGAATGTTAAAGATTTTACGAAGTTTCATCGTATCTTTATTTAAGTCTATGTAGGAAAATAAATTTAGGTTTAGAATTGAGTGATTTCCTCAAGACTAACTCTCTTCTAAGAGGCCAGGATCGTAATCTGTAGTTCCCAGGTTCGAGTCCCAGCTGGGTCATTGTTGAGATTTATCTCCGCAAAATTCCCCACCCTGCCCACGGTAGTAGGGAACACCATCGGCTTGGAAATGCCGCCGTCCGTCGGATGGGACGTTAAGCCGTGGCCCCGTGTGCGGGAGAGACATACCTGTGCACGTTAAATGGATGGCCTTTCCGGGAGGCTACCATCTGTCTCCCAACAGCTGTTCCAGTGGGTCCCCTCCCCCAACCTTCTCTGAGCCTTCGGGGTCCATGTGACCTGGCCATTTAGCCCATGGTGTGAAAAAAAAGTGCCGCTCAGAAGTAAAACAACCCAACAACCCTTCTAAGACTGAAAGTTGGGTTGTTTTATCTCTGAGCGGCACTTTTTTTGCACACCATGGGCTAAATGGCCAGGTCATAAGGATCCCGAAGGCTCAGAGAAGGTTGGGGAAGGGAACCCACTGGAACAGCTGTTGGGAGACAGATGGTAGTCCTCCGTCAAGGTTATTCAGCGTGTTCTTTAACGTGCACAGGGTATGGCTCTCCCGCACATGTGGCCACGGCTTAACGTCCCATCCGACGGACGGCGGCCTTTCCAAGCCCATTGGTGTCCCCTACTGACCGTGGGCAGGGCGGGGAATTTTGCGGAGATAAATCACAACGCTGACCCAGCCGGGTCTCGAACCTGGGAACTACAGATTACGAGCCAGGCGCGCTACCGACTGAGTCATCCCCGCCCCCAAATGAGGAAGTAAAAGTTGTTTAAACTAGCACTCGAGTTATGTCATAGTGAGAGACTTGAAGTTTAAGCGCATCACGGAGTGGTAAGGGGGTGGGGGGTAAACCATAGGGGGGCGGGAACTTGTGACAGGACGGGGAAGTGTTTAAGTTATTACCCTGTGATCGAAAAGTGTTAAATGCAAAATTTCAATTAACTTTAAAAGAAAATGATTCAAGTTTTGAAATCTCGCTCTGTTGCAGGCAGGGGATTGTTTTTTAATACAACACGGGTGAAAGAGAGGGAAGTGGTATATGAAATTAAGGACGAATCAGATTGATGTTGTTGAAACTCTGATCTGTTCTCTTTGCCCACAATGGGCTAAATAGCTAGTCACAAAGACCCCAAAGTCCAGAGAAGGGTGGGGGAAGAGAATTCACTGCACAGCTGTTAGGGGACAGATTGTAGCCTCCCTTTAAGACATCCTGCGTGTTCTTTAATGTGCACAGAGTATGATTCTTTTTCTACACACCGGGTACACAGTTTAACGTCATATCCGAGCGATGGGGGTATTTCTAAAAACATCTGGGGGGAGGGAGTATATCGGTCAAATATTTAGGGAATTACAGGGGGCCGAAATCTGTAAATGGATGCAAATGATCTGTCTGAACAGTTTGTAAAGTTCTGCCCAACAATGACAACTCTTGGAAGCTTTTTAGCTGCCAATAACTGTTGGAGTGCTCACAAGGATTATGTCAGTGTCGCGTGCAAGAAAGACATGCAATGCAGACTGGTGTCCAGGGGCACATCTGGGGAGTTGGAGGGAGTTGGGGCGGGTGTGGCAAAAAGCCCTTGAGAATTGTCAAGAGAGTAAGGGTATGAGAAGCAAAAAAATCATTAAACTTATCTACTTTCATAAGTTTTCAGGAAATTTTTTAAGACCTCTAAAACAGAGGGGGAAATGTTATACTGTAAAGAATATCCTGTCTCTTCGCCCCTTTACTTTTTTTGTCTGCTCGTTTAGTTTCTTTCCCCCCCCCCTCTCTGTGATGAGCTGGGCCAAATGTAGTGGCGCCCGAGGACGATGAATTAGTCCCTTGATTGCCTTCACCCTTATTTCGGTGAAATAACAGGTTCGTGGATTGTTACACCCGTACCGACGTATGCGTCAGACTTGCTGTGCCAAGTGATGTAGAGAAATATGTTCAATTCACGCACGATGGTTGTATAGGGACGACACACTTTATTCACACTTATATACAATCACGTGGTGGGGATGCAGAGCAGTAATGACCTCGTAGGCCTTTGCTGCTCTTCTGCTGCAAACAATTATGCAATGAGGTGGAGAACCGCACTTTGCAAATTCTCGCTTTACCAACCTCAAACTCTGAGAAAGGATATTTAACCTTTACCTGCAATGTGGTTTACACAGAACCCACTTCAATTACACAGAACTGTATTTGATTCACCAGAATCTCGATTCTCACATAAAATCGAACCCTCAGGTTACGGGTTTTTCTTTGAGTAAGAGTGCCGTCCCTTGACGCATATTCAAACGTCCTTCTCGTTTGACAGCGACGCTCAAGACTGTTGTTTCCTTCCTGACCAGCTACTGTCCCCTGCGCTCACACTCGCGCCCCAGGCTAGTTGTAAAAAGCCATAAAAGGGCTTTTGGGATTCGTCATCTCAAACAGGGTTGGATTGAATTGTTTTACCTCTGAGCGGCACTTTTTTGCACACCATGGGCTAAATGGCCAGGTCACATGGACCCCGAACGCTCAGAAAAGGTTGGGGGAGGGGACCCACTGGAACAGCTGTTGGGAGACAGATGGTAGCCTCCCGTCAAGGCCATCCAGCGTGTTCTTTAACGTGCACAGGGTATGGCTCTCCCGCACACGGGGCCACGGCTTAACATCCCATCCGACGGACGGTGGCCTTTCCAAGCCCATCGGTGTCATCTACTGACCGTGGGCAGGGCTGGGGAATTTTACGGAGATAAATCTCAACGCTGACCCGGCTGGGATTCGAACCTGGGAACTACAGATTACACTTATGTACAATCACGTGAAGACGTGAGGAGCTCAGAGGTAAAACAACCCAACCCAATCCTTCTCGTTTGACAACAACGCTCAAGACTGTCGTTTCCTTCCTGCCCAGCTACTGTCCCCTGCGCTCACACTCGCGCCCCAGACTAGTTGTAAAAAGCCATAAAAGGGCTTTTGGGACTCGTCATCTGAAACAGGCAGCCAGCTCAGACCTGAAAACAACATCTATGAGTCACATCCCCACAATAGCACTTCCAAGAACTTAATACATAAAAATATTTACAACAACAAAACTACAATAAAATGCACCAATAAATAAAAATAAACAAATTACAAGGATATGACACTCCCCCAACCGTAATTCACCTGGAAATGGTTATTATTTATATTAGATTAAATGAATGAATAAGATGTATGGAGTAGCACAAGCCAATGGATAAAAAATTACCCCTCGAACTTGATTTCGAAATTTGCATTTTTTTGCATTGACTGGAAACTCTGATAGGAGCCTGTCATTGCAATTATGTCATTGAGAAGATCTGTGAGAAAGAAAAAGGAAAAAAGAAACGTCGATGGCCCATCAGGGACTCTAATTACGTTCTCAGTAGTTGGCAAAGGGATAAAAATCCTCTCCCAAGAGAGTGGAAAGATAATATTTAGTGACAATATTCGATTCATTATTCAGTCTTAGAAGTTATTGGAATTGATTTTATTTCTTTGCGAGTCAAAGGGACTTGGGTTTGAGCCCCGGATAAGTTATGGATGTTTTTTCTTTCTACTGAGGTCTATTCTTCCTCACAGATCGGGCGGGGGTGGCTTAGTCGGTAGCGCGCCAGGCTCGTAATCTGTAGTTCCCAAGTTCGAGCCCCAGCTGTGTCAGCGTTGAGATTTATCTCCGCAAAAATTCTCCGCCCTGCCCACGGTTAGTAGGGGACACCGATGGGCTTGGAAAGGCCGCCGTCCGTCGGATGGGACGTTAAGCCGTGGCCTCGTGTGCGGGAGAGCCATACCCTGTGCACGTTAAAGAACACGCTGGATGGCCTTGACGGGAGGCTATCATCTGTCTCCCAACAGCTGTTCCAGTGGGTCCCCTCTCCCAACCTTCTCTGAGTCTTCGGGGTCCATGTGACCTGGCCATTTAGCCCACGGTGTGCAAAAAAGTGCCGCTCAGAGGTAAAACAACCCAACGTTAAAGAACACGCTGGATGGCCTTGACGGGAGGCTACCATCTGTCTCCCAACCGCTGTTCCAGTGGGTCCCCTCCCCCAACCTTCTCTGAGCCTTCGGGGTCCATGTGACCTGGCCATTTAGCCCACGGTGTGCAAAAAAGTGCCGCTCAGAGGTAAAACAACCCAACAACTCACAGATCTCCTCTATGCTGTATTAAAGCTCTGCAGCAAGCAGCTGCTTGAAGGGTAATTTATTTTTGTTTTTCGTTGTAAAAATCATTTAAAAGGTACTGCGGAGCTTCTGGAATTAAGAAATTTCTGACAACGGAATTGTTGAGAAAGATCTCAGAAGAAGAGTATTAAATGTCACTCTAACAGAATAATGTGGAACAGGAAAGAAAAGGTGTTTTAATGAAACGTGAGAGAAAAGATTGTGAATTTACCAAGAGACACGAGTCATTATCATTGCAATGATCGGTTGTGTTGCATTTCCGTTGCATTATCAAGAGAAGAGATTAGGCTTAGAGTAGAGGAAAATTACTCTCTTTGCCTGTGACTTTGAACTTGCAGAAAACGAATTCATAAGGTTTGTTAGCACCTTGCAATATTCAGCTATAACATAGACCAATTATTAAAAGATCTGTTTGTTTGCGAAATGCAATTTTTTCGTCAATATACCTATCGTTGCTTTGCTTTACCTGTGGTGTAATTGGTTAAGGGTCCCATCCACTTGGGGCGCGGGTGGCTCAGTCGGTAGCCTGCCAGGCTTGTAATCTGTAGTTCTCAGGTTCGAGTCCCAGCTGGGTCAGCGTTGAGATTTATCTCCGCAAAATTCCCCGCCCTCCCCACGGTCAGTAGGGAACATCAATTGGCTTGGAAAGGCCACCGTCCATCGGATGGGACGGTTAGCCGTGGTCCAGTGTATGGGAGAGCCATATCCTGTGCACATTAAAAATCACGCTGAGTGGCCTTGACGGGTTGGACATCTGTCTCCCAACAGCTGATCCAGTGGGTCCCCTTCCCCCAACATTCTCTGAGCCTTCGGGGTCCATGTGACCTGGCCATTTAGCCCATGGTGTGCAAAAAAGTGCCGCTCAGAGGTAAAACAACCCACCAACCCAACCCATGGTGTGCAAAAATGTGCCGCTCAGAGGTAAAACAAACCACCCCCAGATTTTTTCGATTTTAACCGGAATATTTAAATCAGTTGTTTTGGGGGAATAAAAGTCGGAGAGAATAAAAAATCGGAGGTTAAACAACCCAACCCCATCCACTTATCAGAATGCATGTCAAGTAAGACAAGGACATGTTTTACTCAAGTTTACTTCAGTCCAAATTTCGCGTAAATAACAAGTTCCGTCGCGAATACAAGCCTCGAATAATGTTAGTTCTCGGCGAGCAAAACCGTGCGAACTTGTTCTTGTTGCCATTCACGCGAAGTTTGGACTGAAATGAACATGAGTAAAGCCTGTCGTTGCCTTACTTGACATGCATTCTGATAAGAGGATGGGGCCCTTTAGGTTACAAGGACTCAAGAGGCTCAGAGCTTTGTAGGAAAAGAACTCGACACTATTAGGAAGAAGATGTCTAGGTCAGGATTTTTAAAACGTTTTCCTTGACGGCCCATAAAAAAAGAACGACACTATCTAAGATCTTTAACCTCTGAAAAATTTTGAATGAAATATCACTAAATCTGAAACAAAACTTTAATATTGTTACATTTCTTTCTGTTTAATATATTAATTGCTTAATATTATTGTAAGATTTACTATTTTTGAAATAATTTATTTAGTCAAACAATTTACAAACAAAAAGCTAACAGCTTATCTTGCAAGAAAAAATAACACATTGACATAATATTTTCCGTCTTCGGTCAATCTCCATCCAATAATCTTAATATAGTTACATCTTGTTGCATATATTAGACTGAATAATTTGCTATCTTTACATTCAACGAGATATTCACAATGACGAGTGAATGGGCACCATGAGATAAAAATGACGTTGATTGGAACATTCGTATAAAAAGTTTGGTTCCTTTCAACTTCCATTAATTTGAATTGGATTTATTATAAATCCTAAGAAACAAAATCAGGACAAAGTTTACTAATATTATGGTTATAAATTACAATGTATTAAATTATTTTTATGTTTAATATGAAAAATGATCTTGTTCCTCTTCTGCTAGTTCTTTCAAGGATTGGATTGTTTTACCTCTGAGCGGCAATTTTTTGCACACCATGTGCTAAATGGCCAGGTCACATGGACCCCGAAGGCTCAGAGAAGGTTGGGGAACTGGACCCACTGGAACAGCTGTTGGGAGACAGATGGTAGCCTCCCGCCAAGGCCATCCAGCGTTCTTTAACGTGCACAGGGTATGGCTCTCCCGCACACGGGGCCATGGCTTAACGTCCCATTCTACGGACGGCGGCCTTTCCAAGCCCATCGGTGTCCCCTACTGACCGTGGACAGGGCGGGGAATTTTGCGGAGATAAATCTCAACGCTGACCCAGCTGGGACTCGAACCTGGGAACTACAGATTACGAGCCTGGCGCGCTACCGACTGAGCCACCCCCGCCCCTCTTCTGCTAGTTCTTTCAAGTTAGGAGTCAGTGATGATACAGCTATATACACACAAATATATAAGAAGAGGTATTCAAACGATGTGTTTCAGCCTCTTTAAATCTCGTAAGAGTAAAGGACACATATACGTCGTTGTAAATGGGGCTACGTCTAATGCAGCTTTTCCCCGCAGTGCTGGCAATTCATGTATCAATTTGACATAAAGGTGTGCGGGTCATATTTTAATGAGTCCGTTTTAGTGTTTGATCTCTATTTAGTTCCAGTTAATTCTTTTTTTACCCCCTCATAGTTTAAAATCATCGACATCACATATTAAGCACTTTCAAAAAAAATATATTTCTTTTTTCATTCTTTTACTTACAGTACGAATATTAAAAGTTACAATTTAATGTGCTGCGGTTTTTACCAAAGACTTCTCTGCCATAGTGTAAAAAAACCTGGTATAGGTCATCCAGCGTGTTCTTTGAAGTGCGCAGTCATATTGTTTTCATGCACGCGGGGGAACATCTATATCCCTTTTAAAATTGAAGACAGAGCGAGAGTTAGTGGTAAAAGTTCTCAACACAGACCCAATGAACATGGGTTGGGTTGTTTTACCTCTGAGCGGCACTTTTTTGCACACCATGGGCTAAATGGCCAGGTCACATGGACCCCGAAGGCTCAGAGAAGGTTGGGTGAGGGGACCCACTGGAATAGCTGTTGGGAGACAGACGGTAGCCTCCCGTCAAGGCCATCCAGCGTGTTCTTTAACGTGCACAGGGTATGGCTCTCCTGCACACTGGACCACGGCTTAACATCCCATTCGATGGACGGCGGCCTTTCCAAGCCAATCGGTGTCCACTACTGACCGTGGACAGGGCGGGGAATTTTGCGGAGATAAATCTCAACGCTGACCCAGCTGGGACTCGAACCTGGGAACTACAGATTACGAGCCTGACGCGCTACCGACTGAGCCATCCCCACCCCCACCCCCCAATGAACATGACTCTTGTGTCTGAGGTGGGGATTGCCCCGCTGCTCAACACACAATACTAAAGAAGGATTTCAAAAGAGATACCATTTCTCAAAATGAGGTATCCTGTTGCATGTTTCCACAGTTATTTTTAGATGAAAGCATTATTATTTTCTTAGTCATTCAAATGAAATATAAGATAATAGGTTTCCTACATCACTCTATGTATTGTTTGAAGTGCATTCTTTCCCTTGCAGAGACAAACCACCAAGGATCTTCCTGCCTTAGAAGTCGCATCTTCGTCGAGCGTCGGGACTCTTCCAGTCGAGTTCTTCCACACTCAGTCCCTCCCCACTCACGCCATGTCCGGATACTTGCTTCGCTGTGCAGAATCCAGCGACCGAGGGACCCTTCTCGGAAACGTATGCGACGGCACGGAGTCGTCCCATTTACCACAGGACGTGACCTCGGTAGCGAGCAACTGCGACATCATGCTGTACGTTCTGACTCCGGCGTCGAGGACGGGATCTCTGCAAGCGAAAATCCATCAGAACAAAGACACAAAAGAAGATGATTCTCAAGAGATTGACAGCATAGCGGAAGGAGATGCCTGCATCTCTTCTTTATCCCTTACGTCCAAAGCGACGAAGGCAAAAGGACTCTGCGACCACATTGCCAGAAGAAGTCGAAGGGATTTCATCCCAGGGATTGGCAGCGAGTTCTGTTGCTGGTCAGTCGTCAGACGATAACATCAGTGAGACCCCCCACCACGCTCAAGGGCCGGTGGTGATTTTCGTGGCACCTCCGGAAATAGGACAGGCCATAGAAGTAGGAAGAGGTACGATCAACATTCAGATCGTGGCAAACCCCGTGCTTGGACTGTCGGAGACCGCCGCGGCGCCTAACGATATCTGCACTCACAGCGTACCATCGCACAGCAAGATCCTCTATTCGATCAAAGAAGAATCGGGTTCTGAGGAAGAGGTGCATCCAGCTGATGCAAGACTTACTCCTTTGGGCGAAGGATCTCATTTGCCTGAGCTCAGCGCAGCTGTAGATGCGGCTGCTGCTGGAGTGGAGCTAACAGCGATCACCACTTGCAGCAAAGAGAAGCTGATGGAGAATCAACAGCTCCGATCACTAGAGGATGCTGTGAATCCAATTGAATGAAGAATGGAAGGACAGAATCATCTCAGACTTTCATCAGAGCATTAGTCTTGGGATTCGAATTTTAATTCAGTTTTAATTCACTGATTTTTACTTTTTACTACTCATAAACAAGAAAGGCCATAGTATTACTAATGTTGTCTTATTGTCGGATTAAAAATCTGCACCTCTGCCATTGATGTTAACAATAAAGGATGTTTCAATATTGATGCGCACTTTCTGTAATTTTAAGCGAAGATCGTTTTAAACATTGTTCTAAGACTTCGTAGACTTCTATTTTGCTTGACATTCATGGTGAGAATTTTAATTATAAAGAAATAGAATGAAGAGTGTTCATTATTAACCTAATATTTAACTATGAATAATAAGTGACAGCTGTTGATTTTATTCTCAATTCCCACATCGTAAAGTTGGGGTGCTTTTACTCCTAATTGGCGTCCCAATGCTGCTTAATGGACATTTCCCCCTTTCCAGTATCAAAGGCCATCTACTGGATGACCTTTGATACTCGGTTACGGGGAATGACCTCTCCTAACAAAATGTATTTTCCTATACAAAGGGGGTCAGCGTTGAGATTTATCTCCGCGAAAATTCCCCGCCCTGCTCACGGTCAGTAGGGGACACCGATGGGCCCGTGTGCGGGAGAGCCATACCCTGTGCACGTTAAAGAACACGCTGGATGTCCTTGACGGGAGGCTACCATCTGTCTCCTAACATCTGTTCCAGTGGGTCCCCTCCCCCCACCTTCTCTGAGCCTTCCGCGTCCATGTGACCTGGCCATTTAGCACATGGTGTGCAAAAAAGTGCCGCTCAGAGGTAAAACAACCCAACCCTATACAAAGGACTACCTGTTATGTTGCAGCTCGATTTTTAGCTCTCACTGCGCCGAGATTATTCTTTTAGTTTTGTCATGTCTTAAGTTGTGATCTGATGTTGAGAAGTGTTCGTACGTCTTTATTTTTATTTAGGATTTTGGGTGAATATCATAATATTCGCAAATATAAGCAATCAGTGTATGTATTCAAGGTTGGTACAGTCGCTCAAAAAAGTATCCGAACGCTATGATTGACTAGAGAATTCAGAAAAAATATCTGGCAGCGATTTGTTTAGAAATTAGTGATCTGGCAACCTTCGTGTCACGTGATTACAGAATTCAGGAAAAATATCTGGAGCGTGTACAGCAACTGTACACGCTCCAGTTACCGTTCACAGCAAACTGGAGCGTGTGCAGTTACTGCACACGCTCAATATTTCCGTGAGTGAGACCACACGATCCAGGTCTTTGTGAGCTCATACGATCCAATGTGCTGTGAACATTAACCGCAACCGCTCCAGTTTGCTGTGAACGGTAACTGCACACGCTCCATATTCATTGCATTATATATTCATACGCATTACATATATTAAAAAATATCCGAACACTGTGGTTGATTGCCACATATTTTTTCTGAATTCTGTAACGATTTTTTTAGAAATTAGTGATCTGGCAACCTTCGTGTCATGCGACAACAGAACACGAATATAATTTGTTGTATACAATGCTGACTTGACGTCGTTAACTTAATTGTGACACATTATCATCATTGTTGAATCCAAAGCATTGATCAACGGATTTTGCGCTTCTTACAAACTCTCTTCGTGTTTGTCTAAAAGAGATTACAAGTGTTGATCTAAAGAGATTTTGAGATACAAGAGATTACAAGAGTTTGTAATAAAACTAGAAGTGGTGAGTATCGCTTTTATAAGCTTTTTTCAAATAAAATGGAAGAGGAGGAACAGAAAGAAAATATGGATGCTTTCTTCGACATTCTGCAGCAATCTTCCTCTGATAGAGAGATTATCTCTGCCCTCTGCTCCATCCTCCGTATCAGTAACTCATCTATCGCGACACACAGTGAAGCCGACATCTCGAAACTCTTCGATGTCTCTCTGCCTTCTTTTTGTGTCCAGTAACTATTTCCTATGGACGAAATCGAGGCAGATCTAAAAAAGCTCTTTAACAAGACTCGTCGTGAAGTCACAGATGAGTTCACCATCATTACTCTGGCTAATGCGTGCCCGAAACCTCTCAGGGTGGCAAAAAGCCTGACGGGGGCGAAAAATGGATTAATATCCTTACCCCGTTTGATGCATTTGTTGAACCACAGTCAGATATGGATGCTGCGATATGATGGTCAGAGGATCAATGAAGAAGAATCATCCGAATTTCAAATGAAGGTGACGAGTTTACTGATGTTCGCTGCAATGACTTCTACTCCTAAAATCCTGCTCTTTTTACTACAGCATGGAATCAGGTTAGAACGATTTTCGTTTATTTAAGAACCTCTGGCAACCTTCGTGTCACGTGACACGAAGGTTGCCAGATCACTAAATTCTAAAAAAATCTTTGCCAGATATTTTGTTCTGAATTCTGTAATCAACCGTAATGTTCGGATACTTTTTTGAGCGAATGTACTTAATGACATTCAATCAATCGATCAATGAGTCAATGCCACATACACACACACGCATATGTGTAAAAATACATGTTACACGTCCTGAAAGCTGAGCGAATGCCCAGTGCACTGGCTTATTAGAGCAATCCTTTTTGGCATACAGAGATTTAAAAGTTCTTTGGCAGAGTGGTTAGAGCGCTTGGCTACTGATCTAGAAACCTGGGTTCGAGCCTCGGGTAAGGCATGGACGTTTGTGATGTTATTCCTGCTGAGGTCCTGCCATCCTCTCAGACCATCTACTGCGGCATATAAACTGACAGGCTCCTGTCAGAACTCTGTGGCAAGCAGTTGTTTGAGGGGATATTTATTATTTTATTTTATAAAGAAAAAGGGGCGCTACTTTTGGTCTCCTCACAGGTACTCTAAAACACTCTGGTCTTTACTGTATTGTAGAGTTGTTTCAAGTACTTATCAAAGCAAATAATGCAATCATACACATAAATATACACTTCAGAATGGAATGAATGCGTTATAAAACTAAAGTATTTTATGTGAGTGTAAGTGCTTCATGCTTAAAATGTGTATGTAAGCATATGCCTATATACATACTGAAAGTGCATACAGATGCATACACGTTAACATGTTACAAACTTTAGGTGTTAGGCATGCACATTAACACGTTTCACACTTTGCATATACTGGCATATATGTCAACACATTACACCCATTGTGTATATAAACATACATGTTAACACGTTATATCTTTTGCGTATATAGACATACATGTTAACGTGTTTCACATTTTGCCTATATAGGCAACATATTAACATGTTACTCACTGTTTGTATACAGGCATACATGTTTACACACTTTGCATATACAGGTATGCACGTTAACACTTTACACACTTTGCATATACAGGTATGCACGTTAACACTTTACACACTTTGCATATACAGGTATGCACGTTAACACTTTACACACTTTGCATATACAGGTATGCACGTTAACACTTTACACACTTTGCATATATAGGTATGCACGTTAACACTTTACACACTTTACATATACAGGTATGCACGTTAACACTTTACACACTTTGCATATACAGGTATGCACGTTAACACTTTACACACTTTGCATATATAGGTATGCACGTTAACACTTTACACACTTTGCATATATAGGTATGCACGTTAACACTTTACACACTTTGCATATATAGGTATGCACGTTAACACTTTACACACTTTGCATATATAGGTATGCACGTTAACACTTTACACACTTTGCATATACAGATATGCACGTTAACACTTTACACACTTTGCATATATAGGCATGCACGTTAATACTTTACACACTTTGCATATATAGGCATGCACGTTAACACTTTACACACTTTGCATATATAGGTATGCACGTTAACACTTTACACACTTTGCATATATAGGCATACACGTTAACACTTTACACACTTTGCATATATAGGTATGCACGTTAACACTTTACACACTTTGCATATACAGGTATGCACGTTAACACTTTACACACTTTGCATATACAGGTATGCACGTTAACACTTTACACACTTTGCATATATAGGCATGCACGTTAACACTTTACACACTTTGCATATATAGGTATGCACGTTAATACTTTACACACTTTGCATATACAGGTATGCACGTTAACACTTTACACACTTTGCATATACAGGTATGCACGTTAACACTTTACACACTTTGCATATATAGGCATGCACGTTAACACTTTACACACTTTGCATATATAGGTATGCACGTTAATACTTTACACACTTTGCATATATAGGCATGCACGTTAACACTTTACACACTTTGCATATATAGGCATGCACGTTAATACTTTACACACTTTGCATATATAGGCATGCACGTTAACACTTTACACACTTTGCATATATAGGCATGCACGTTAACACTTTACACACTTTGCATATATAGGTATGCACGTTAATACTTTACACACTTTGCATATATAGGCATGCACGTTAACACTTTACACACTTTGCATATATAGGTATGCACGTTAACACTTTACACACTTTGCATATATAGGCATACACGTTAACACTCTGCATACTTTGCACTCTTTAAAATACGTATACAGCCTTACATATTGCACACTGTCTATAGGTTACATATGTATAAGCATATGCATTACATTCCTAAAATGTGCATTGGAATACACATTACACAGATGTGCATAAGACATACAGTTCCATTTTTAAACATAGATGCAGGTAGAAAAAATGCAGAGTTTAAGTGTGTATGTAGCCATACATATACACAGATATAATTTATATATGTAGGCATACACGTTACAATGCATATATATATAGGCTTAACGTTACACAATTAAAGTGAATCTGTATAAACCTGCGCACGAGCATACTGCCATATAGAAAGAAATTTATGCGATGTGTGTAGCTAATGCAAGGGACTAAATTAAAATGTAATTTTGATTCCCTGAATTATACAGAAAGTTTTTTATATTTCTCTATATAATTTTGGTACAGAACAATATTTAGACGATGAAAATAAAGCTATTGTTATCACATGTAACTTTAACATTGTATTTAAAAAAATTTTGAGCGCATCACGTACAAATTCAACGAAGAAATTTAACAGAACTGTAAATTACAGAACTGCTTATAAATAGCGCCTGAAACTCAAAGAACATAAATTAATGGCTTAAGGTCAAAGGTTCATTAGTAAGCTCCTCCAAAAGGAAAGTCCCATTTTGAAACATCAAATATTAAGTCCTATTTTTGAGCTATCCCCTCAAACATTATAAAATACTGCCCCGCTGTCTCTGAACAAACAGGGCGGGCTTTGGTTCAGCCAGTAGAGCGGCAGGCTCGTAATCTCCAGTTCCTAGGTTCGAGTCCCACTGAGCATTGAAATTTATATTCGTTGAACTTCCACCCTGCCCTCGGTGAGAAAGGGGAAACTGATGGTCTGGTAAAGGATGCCGTCTGCTTCATTGGATGTTACGTCGTGGCGCCGTGTGCAGGTTGTGTTAGGTTGTTTTACCTCTAAGCGGCATTTTTTTTGCACAGAATATGCTAAATGGCCAGATCACAAGGACCCCGAAGGCTCAGAGAAGGTTTGGGGAGGAGACCTACTGAACAGTTGTTAAGAGACAAATACTAGGCTCCTCTCAAGGCCTTCCAGCGTGTTCTTTAACGTGCACAGGGTATGGCTCTCTCGAACACGAGGCCATGGCTTAACCTTCCATTCAATGGATGACGGTCTTTCCAAGCCCATCGGTGTCCCTTACCGACCGAGGGCACAGCGAGGAGGTTTGCGGAGATAAATCTCAACGCTGCTCAAGCTGGGACTCGAACCTGGTAACTGCATAATTACAAGCCTGGCACACTACCAACTGAGCATCCACCACTCCCCACGTGTATAGGAGAGCCATACCATGTACATGTTAAACAACACGCTGAATGGCCATGACGGGAAGCTCCCATCTGTCTCCTAATAGTCGATCAATTGGTGTCCATCCCCGACCTTCTCTGAGCCCTTGGGTACGTTGTGACTTGGCCATTTAGCCCATTATGTACAAAATAGTGGCGTTCAGAGAACGACCCAACCCTGAGCCTATATCTTCCAAATAAAGAGCCTGATCTCTGAACTCATATTTACTAAAAAAAAAAAAGCTATAACACCGTATGTAAGAGTGAGGGTAATGAATTCTAATCTGGACGTAAACATCAATATTTGTTAATTGTCAACTATATTCATTGCCTACTTTTCGTTTGCAGATTCTTAGATGAAACCGAGGGAAGCACGTCAGAGCCTTCGCTCTTAGGCCACTTATGCATGAAATATTTGTTATGGAATATTCTTCAGGGAATGCTTGACTCTGACATGTGGGACGTTTCTACCATGAAACTGAAGTCAGAGTTCTCTAGTCTGCCCGAAAAAACTCGACAGAGCTGCTGGAAGATGAGAATCCTGCTGAGAACCATTCCTAATCCATACGTTGAAACAACGAAATTAATTGGATTCAGTGACAAAGATGGTTCTCGTCCAGATGAGCAACTGTTGCATGTGATCTACGATGCTCTGTTTCCGGGATTAGAATTAGGTCGACAGCGACCTCCTTCGCTTCAGCACGCTTGCAGATGCGTCATTAGGCAGCGTCTGCACGAGAATTGGCAACTGCCGGATGGTATCACTCAGCTCGAACTACCCAAGATCCTCTGCGATTATGTCAATTTACTCTATGATTGAATTCAATTTCCAAAACGTTTTTGAAACTTTTATGTACTTGTGTTATTTGTGAATGGCGATAATAATAACGCCAATGTCTGGTGTGACTTTGTAAAAAATTTGTCAATGATGAAAAAATATAGTAACGAATTGAAACTTCTCGGCGGAATAAATCGAAATTCAACTTGACACATTTCTTAATTTCGTGTTCGAATTTATTCACTCTCCTCACTTGTGCAGCCTATGCACTTCCCGTACATCCGCACTTCACATCTTGCACGTCGACACCTATTTAAGTTGATTGATTGAACTAATTTCTACTGTCCTGTAGTATAGTCTGCGATTTTGAATACATAGTTTGAGTCACTTTGTTCCAAAAAATTGTTAAATTTAACAACGTTTTTCCGACAAAGAAGTATTTATCATTGAATCAATGGATTAAATTTTGTATTTGCTTAATCCTTTTAGGTTCTCTTTGCGGATATCTTTGCCTGTGGTTTACCAAAGAATCACACATAAATAACTGTTGTCAAGTTTTTTCTCGACAAATGTACAATTTTCAAAATGCTCGCTTTCCGAGAAATGTGATAGTCAATTATTATTTTACTATAATAAAAAAATTAGTTAAAAATATCATGGTCAACACTTATACGTGCCCTGAATTTAATACGTGACAAGTTTTTACAAAATAACACCAAACATACAGTTTCTTTTCGAAGTTCCTTTAACTATAAGACCATCATCAACACAAAACGAAAGAAATTTCTAGATTTCAGAAATGTTTCTTTCAAACAAAAACACAAGATTACACTGGGCAACACACAAAAAGGCTTTGAAATGAAAATAGCCAATCTTTACTAATTTCGAGGTGCCGAACACGAAAATGACAGAAAAATTTGTCGACTGGCTCTTGTTTAGGAGAGACAGAGATGGTCATGTATAAATGATTCAGTCAGCATTGAGTACATAGGTAACCATTTCGCAATGCAGTATTTTAAACTCCAGATTGCAACATATTGCGTTGTATTGCATCAGCCCGCTATACACACAACCCCCAGAGGTATTGGATCATTGTCTGATGCTATGTAGTTGAGTCATGACATCACGGCTTTACGATCACGGAAAAAGATGATGCAATCGTTAGTTGTAAGCGACGTCTCGTAGGGAGAGCAAGACTTTTGAGCGACTCCCATTTACCCCTGAGCCATAAGTTCAACACAAGTGATCCTTACAGTTTTAATCCAGCAGTAGTGATGCCTCATAACTGTGTTAATAGTGCAGATATATTTCGTTACATTTTCGAGGATGTGATGTTTGCAAGCCAGAAAAGGGCCATCACTCCAATAATGAAAGAAGTGTATGAGTTTTATTTTGGATGCAAGATCGGGGACCAGGACAAGGACTGGGCCCCATATGTATGCTGCAGTACATGTGCAAGAAATTTTCTGAAGTGGCTGAAAGGCGAAAAAGTGGCAATGCCGTTTGCTGTTCCTATGTTTTGCAAATGACTGCTACTTCTGCATGGTTCCATCTGTTTCTGTAGGCATAACAAGGAAAAAGAAGTGGACAATAGCGTACCTGCACATGCAATCTGCACTCCAACCAGTTCTGCACAGCGAATGTTTCACGTTCCCGAACCTCCATAAGAATTTTCCATCGATTCAGATGATGAGGAGGGAAGAGAACCGGCGTCAGGTTCTTTGCAGCCTTGTCCAATGATGATCCATACATCTGCGCGACACATTCTCACCGAAGAAGACATGAACGATCTTGTTCGCGATCTGGAACTGTCCAAGGCCAATTCAGAGTTACTTGGATCAAGATTTAATGTCGCAAATGAGATTCAATACAAAGTGGTTTGTCTTTATGCTAAGAGAAATAGAAGAACTTATGTTTTGATAAAATTGATTAATTTGTAATAATATTGTGTCATTGTAGTAAATTACATCAGTCATACTTTAGTGGTATACTCTCTTGTGGAAATGAACGGAAGCGGAGGGCTGCCAGATTAGTGTGGCCTACTGATCTGGACAACTCTGGCTACATTTTTTTTCCTACCCTGCTGAGGATTGGTCAAACACATAGGGTCCTGGTGCTGACCATATAAACCCACTGGACTGGATTGAATTATGGCTCTGAGCTTGATTATGGATCCTGAATTTGCTGCATTGGTGGGCTTCTGTAGAGGGAAAATCTTCCGCTGTGTTTTCTGTTTGTTTGTGGGTTGACAGCCCCAAGTGAATAGATTCGCAGGATATGTTTATCAGCTGGTGGATAATCCTGAGCAGAGGTCATCGCATCGAATTCCTCACAGATCTCCTCTATTATCCTGACAGGCTCCTGCCAGACCTCTGTGGCAAGTAGCTGCTTGAGGAATTATTTCTTTATTAATACCTAATTCATACTTATCTGACACAGAAACATTTTTTATTTATATATTTTAAATACAATTTAATGTTATATTATAATAATAATTATATAATTATTAAAATAATTATTATATTATTAATTATGGCATTAAGATGTCCCATGATAAGGAGGAACCTGATTTTTTCACCCAATATGCGTTCAGACAGGAGGAACCAAAGTGTGAGAAATTTGACACCATTCGTAAAGAGTTTCGGGAATGGAAGGGGACCAAACTTTCTTCACATGGAAATAATTTGCATAAAAACGAAGTAACGGGCTATGAGAGCAAACGTGGACAACAATACTCAAACTCTTAGTAGGGGAGAGGCCAAAATGGTTTTCCTGCAGGGGGGGGGGAGGCATTATAAAGAAAAAAATTATTGCGAAGCTCATAAATGCTGGCCATCCTGGATTGGAGCATTCTAAAACTATGGAAAGAAATTGAGTAATCTTCACGATAGGAACAAACATATTATACTCTCTGAAAAAAAATTCTCTAAAGTTAATGATTTTTAGAAAACTAGTAAACTTGAAATTGCAACACTCTTAATAAATAAAACATATATCCACACTTCTAAATAATCATATCTAATTTTTTTCAATTTATTAATTCGAATTATAAAAATGAAATACTTTTTATTTTTGAAAAGCATTGTGACAGACCATCTACTATCGTATTAAACAGAAGGCTCCAGTCAGATCTCTGTGGCAAACAGCTGCTTGAGAAAATCTTTATTACTATATCCAAGGGTATACTGCAGAAACGGGGCTTAAATTCCCACAAAGAAATGTTTTCATGGCTGTGTTGGGGGAGGTAACATAGACCATATAACCATAATGTCTCATGCTGAAATTCTCTATCTGGATCTTTAATGGGATCAAATCCTCTATGTAGGACCTCTATGGGATCAATTCCTGCAGCCTTGTCCATAAGGAACTTCGTGCAATGCGAATCAAGTGAGTGCATCGCAACATTATTTGATGACCAACAAAATTATAATTTTATTTTGTTCCCCAATACAATCTTTTAATTTCATTGTAACTAAGTTTTTTAATTCACTGTAATATATAATAAGAAATGAAGAATGTTTAATAACTTTTAAGAAACGTTTGCGAGCATGTTTTTCAAATTTCGACAACATCAAATATACGTTTACTGTGATTAAATAATTTTATGCATTTTTTTTTATAGGAACTGATATTTAGTGAAAATGCATATCCCACCACATGAGTTTTTTTAATTTTTTGTTCAATTCCTTATTTTCTTTGACAAAAAAAATAATTTCTTTGATAACCTGAAAGAGCTGGAAAGCTCCTTAGTTGATGATATACAACAAATTAATTGATTATTTTTGCTAGTTTTGAGCTTTTATAGTTTTGATGGTGTTTGCGAAGTGTTGTTTTGATAATATATTTGAAAAAAGTATTGTTTGCTTATTTGTTTCTTCATGAATTGATTTAAGAAAAAAAAAACTTCTCTTATCAAAAAAATATATTTTCAAAAATAAACACTTAATGCATTTCTATATATTTGCTGAAAGTTGTTGAAGAATTTATATTTATAGCTTTTTATTTCCATTTTTGTGTATTCCAAAAAACAATCATACAGCTCCGATTAAAAGAATTAAAGTGCAATATCTTTTTCATAATATATATTAGCACGCTTGGCTACTGATCTAAGGGGCGTGGGTTCGAGCCTCAGGTATGGCATGGATGTGTGTGTCTTTTTCCTGCTGAGGTCCTGCCATCCTCTCAGACCCTCTACTATGGCATATAAACTCACAGGCTCCTGTCAGACCTCTGTGGCAAGCAGCTGCTTGAGGGGGTATTTATTTTATTTTTTATTTATTATATGGAGTTGTTTCAACTTTGATTTTGGCTGTGGCTATTTCGCTTTTTGATAATATATAGAAAAACTCAAATACAGGAATGAAAAACTTTTATCAGTCAAAATTGACCTGAAGATTATAGAGATTTTATTTTAAAATGAATTATGAATTTTCAAAACTCCAAATAATATCTGACTACCTTAAATTCAGCTAAACAATAATTATTCTTTCACCTATTAAGTTTACAATATGTATTTTTTGCTCCTAAGTCTAGTGTTTTTAGAGAAATTATCTAAAGAGGGTAACTAAGAAATCACAATTAATTGCAGAAAATTAAGATTAATATTCAATATTTTGCTAGTGCATTATTATCTTCTAATTATCAATTTTAACGATTCTGAATAATTTTGTTTTTGGCACATATAAAATCTTATTCCGATATTTTCCTTCTTATACAATTACTACTTATATCGAATTCTTAATTTCGAAGTTTTAAAAATGTCCAACAGATGGCAGCATAAACTAATGAAATATTTTTCCCTTTCGATTATTCATGCAATTTCCACATAGTAACAGAATCAACTAATGTGTTCTCTGCAGTATTTCTTTTTCGCTGTTCGAGAAAGCAAGAAATTATTCCTTTAAGCTATAAAGCGATCACCCCAATATCGGAGGTTGCTGGACATTAACTGTAAAATTTTGGAACCGTTATGAAGATGCATCGCGAGCCACCAGTAGAGGCAAGAGTTAAGAGAGGGATTAATATTACCGGAGAACGCATGGAAGGTTGGGAGGGAGAGCTGGCGCCACGAGGTACGGGAGGGACTCATCGTCCTGTCATTATGAGTAACAGGAGCAAAATTGGTAAAGTGAAAAACTATATTGAAATAAAAAAATTGTAACGGAAGCTTCAAGAATTGTGGTTTTGAAGATACTTGTGTTATGTTCAGTGATGAGTGTTGAATGTTTAACTTATAAGAAAGGTTTTAGTTTCAAATAAACTATCAATTTGCGTCCTTCTCAACTGCCTGTATGTTTCGCGACAGGGTATCAAAGAGAATATTATATTCCTATGGGTGATACACAACATCGATATCATAATCCTGAAGTGTGAGGTTCCACTTCGCCAATCTGTTGGAAAACTCTTTAAGCTTCATTAGCTATGACAAGGGGAAGTGATCAAATACGACTGTGAATCGGTTGCCATAGAGATACCGTTTGAAATGGGTGATTGCAAATATTATGACGAGGGCTTCCTACTCGGTGGTGGAGCAGTGATGGATGATTCACATTCTTTTGAACTCACGCGCAAGATTTCCTATTAAAAATTCCTAACAATAATAAAAGATATTTTTGGAAAAACCGGCCGAGGGTGAATTCCCATCATAAGTTAGCTATTGTTCAATAAGATGAAATTGGATGGTGGAATGGTTTATTCATCTATATCATCATCATCATCAACAACAACCAGCCATGGGCTACGGAGGTCCAACCAGATAATATTACTCTGCACAATATTCTGCTTAAAGGAGGTTGCCGACTCCTTTGCCTAACCTCATCATTAGCTACAAAGTTGAACCACCTAATGCCCAAGATACTGCGTAAGCATCTGGAATCAAAAGCATCTAGTTTCCTGTTATCTTGTTTACAAAGTGTCCACGTTTCACTACCATAACTAACCCTAGAAAGAACCAAACTATTATACAGTCTAATTTTAGTCTTTAGGTGTATACGCCTATTTCTCCACACTCTCCACAGATTCTTAAAAGTCCCGGCAGCAATCCCTATTCGTCTGTTAATCTCATGCCGCACATCACCATTATCTGTTACATAGCTCCCAAGATAATTAAACTGTGACACCTGCTCAAGACTGCAACCATTCAGATTAACTGAATCACAGCCTGCCTGACCAGTTTTCATCACTTTAATTTTCTCTCTGTTTATAACCAAACCTACTCTACTACCAGTCTCATCAACAGCTCGAATGAAAGAGTTCATCTCATCAACATCATTTGCCAAAAGGGCTAAATCATCAGCATAATCTAAATAAGAAATTTTCGTATCTCCAGTCCATTTAAGGCCAAAATCTTTCCCTTGAAGTGAATTTCGCATAACATAAACAATAACCAAGCTAAAGAGAAAAGGAGACAAAATGCACCCTTGTCGAACACCAGACGTAATGCTAAACCAATTGCTACAAGACTTACCAACTCTCACACATGACTCAGTGTTATTATAGAGAGCTTTCATTATGTTAACTAACTTGTCTGGTATACGATATGATCTCACAATCAACCACAAATTATGACGATCAACAGAGTCGAAAGCCTTTTTGAAATCAACAAAGCTAGCAACCAAAGGTTTCTGAAACTCTAAACATTTCTCAAGATTCTACCTAAGTGAAAATATCTGATCTACACATCCCCTACCAGTTCTGAATCCACATTGCTCATCACGCAATTGACTGTCAACCAGATTCTTAATTCTATTAAGCACAATCATGGAAAGAACTTTACCTGGAACAGAGAGTAGGCTGATACCCCTATAGTTATCACAAGAACTGCGATCACCTTTTTTGAAAATAGGGATAACAATAGCTCTGGTAAAATCCTTAGGAACCATGCCTTTATCATAAAAGATATTCAGAATTTCAGTCATCCAAGTGGTAACCGACACATTCCCAGATCTAAGCATTTCAGTAGTAATTTCATCTATCCCTGGGGATGTATGAAGTTTAATGTTTAGAAATAGCGAAATTAACTTTAGATTGTATTATAGGGCCAATATTAAAGCCACCAATGCATCTATCATCATTGCAAACAATGGAAGTAGAACTAACCATATTGTTTAGAACATCACTGAAATGTTCAGCCCACCCAGCCGAGGCAGAATCCTTACCTTCTATAACCTTACTTTGTTCATCCTTCAATCCCTGTACACCTGTTCTTTTTCTACCAGACGAAACATTAACTATCTGATACAGGTCTCTGCCGTTGTGTTGTCTAACTGCTTCCTCGGCTTTGTCATCCAAGCCATCAAGCCAAACATTCTTATCAGCAGCTAACTGATCCTCTACACGTTTTATTAAGTTCTCTGTAGTGCTTTCTATTAGGACTTGTAGGTATTGATTAAAAAAATTCCTGCAGTTCTTTATTTGTGAAAAAGCTTAAGTGCCTTATCAGTCAGATAATTCTGGCTTCTCTGCTCCTTTTATACTAAAAGAGTACTGTTAGTGTCCAAAAAAGCCTGTTTAAAATGATCCCATTCTTCCTCAATTTCAGTAGTAAGCATACCATGACTGTCATAATGACTAAGTAACCTGTCATGGTAAGCTTTGTCTATAACTGGGTCTTTCAGAGCTTCAGTATTAAAAGTAAAATTTCTAACCCTAGCACAACACTTTTTAAGTTTAAGTTGCAAGAGACGTTTAGCAAGGTAATGGTCAGATCCAATTTCAGCTCCCCTATATGATCTGGTATTTCTAACAGAACTAGTCCATTTACTGTTAATTATTATATAACCAATCATATACTTATGCAGCCCATCGTGTAAAACCCATTCGTACTTATGTATGTCGCGGTGTTTGTAACAAGATTTAGTTTTTTTGAATCCATTGAGTTTGCTTACCTGTAGGAGAAGTTTCCCATTGCCATTGCAGCTACCAATACCAAAAGGGCCTATCACTCCTCCCCAAAGGTCAGAGCCAGTACCAACTTTGGCACTGAAGTCACCTAGAACAAGGGTAATATCTCCTTTCTTGACAGAATTCAAAATATCCTGAAGTTGTTCATAAAACCTATCCTTCTCATCCTCATCGGCATCCTCAGTTGGGGCATAACAGCAGATAACATTCAAGTCTTTAACGCTTGTCTGAAATTTTGTTGTAAGAAACCTTTCATTAATGCACTCGTATCCTAGAAGAGCATCACTAGCATGTCTGCTGAGAAGCAGACCCACGCCTCGGTGATGCTTATTGTCGTCCCTCCCTGAAAAGAGAAATTTAAGATTATTTTTAAGAATCTGACCTTTATCTGTCCATCTGGTCTCTTGCAAGCCGAGAATATCTAAATTATAAAGGTGGAAATCTTGTGTGAGGACATCAAGAGGATAATATCTGTGTAGAGTCCTAACATTGCAACTACCTATGGAGAGAAAATGGTTAGTGGGATGTTTAAAGAAACTATGTTTATTGAGAGAGGGAATGCCGACAATATCAAACAACCCCCTAATCGTAGAAATGGGGCAAGGACTCGTTCCCCCCACTACTAAAGGCTGAAGCCATCTACACTGGGAGACTTCCTCCAATGTAGAATTTGACGATGCCAATAGAAGCAAAGAGTTCAAACAGAATTGGAAATCTCTGATGATACTTTTATTCAAACTTTGTGCTTTTGAATACGTGTGATATCAGTTATATATTCTATTACATGGCATGCAAAAATGATTTGACTGAACTATTCGTGATGAGACTTCAATATTTTTGTAAAAACATTTCAAATAAAAAAAGGATAAGGATAATATTCTCTATTGTTATTTTTGTGTTATTAAGATTGTTAGCATTTCATAGTTAACAAAAGCACTTGTATAAAATTTAGACATAAGGTCAGAATAATTATTTCTTTCTATTAATGTAGTGGCGTCCAACTTGTATAAACCCGCGGGCCATTTTTTGCTTTGCCAATATTTCGGGGGCCAATAAAAGAATATGACATAATAGGTAATTGAAAAATCAGTTATGTCACTTCACTAAATTATAGTATTTATACGAAAAATAACAAGTAATAATAAACGTCAAAACCCTCAAAAATTATTGTATTTATACGAAATATAATAACTAATAATAAACTGCAAAAACCTAAAAATTATTATATTGATACGAAAAATAATAAGTAATAATAAATCTAACAAACCTCAATTCTTTTTTTTTAGTTATACGATAAATAATAAGTGAAAATAACTTAATATGGGTTCGAATCCCACTCATGGCAAAACCAAATTTTTTTCAGTTCATCGTTTCATGAGTTCCATGTCTACAAGTCTTATCCTGTTAATATTTACTTCTAATATAAAGTTTCTAAACCTTTTCAAATATTTAATAAATTTAATGGGAGCATTGTGGCCGTAGTTGTTGGCAATAATTTCTTTTACGTCCATATCGATATTTGTTGTTACGAACCGAAGTATATGTTCAAGTGTCGAGTCTTTCAAGCAGTTTCTGTACCTGGATTTTATATATTTCATATCAGAAAATGCGCGCTCGCAGATATATGTACTTGCGAACACAGAAATTATTTGGACTCCAAAACCTTTCATTTTTGGATATTTTTCTTTAGGTAAAAGTTTGAACAATTCTTTTCCAGTTTCTCTATTGGATGCAATAATTGGGTCGGCCTGAAAGTCACATAATTCCATTTGATATTTAGGATTTAGGTGCTAATATCAATATTCAATGGATTACTGAATAAATTTAAATTTTGCTTAACATCATCTAATTGAGAAAACTTTCTAATAAAATCTTCAATTTGGATATCAAATTTAAAAACAAATTTTTCAAAATTAACTCTTTTATTAAGTGGCTTCATTTCTTCATAGAACACTTTACAAGTTTCAAAATGAATTAAATTGTTATCCTGCAAATATGACTTCAAAAATTGTAGTTTGTCCCTATACCAGTAACATGATTATAAAGACAGCACACGTTTTGATCTGTTTTAATTGAGAGTGTTTTGGGTTGGGTTGTTTCACCTCTGAGCGGCACTTTTTTGCACACCATGGGTTAAATGGCCAGGTCACAAGGACCCCTAAGGCTCAGAGATGGTTGGTGGAGGGGACCCACTGGAACAGATCTTGGGAGACAGATGGCAGTCTCCCGTCAAGGCCATCCAGCGTGTTTTTAATGTTGGGTTGTTTTACCTCTGAGCGACAATTTTGCGCACACAATGGCTAAATGGCCAGGTCACAATGACCCCTAAGGCTCAGAGATGGTTGGTGGAGGTGACCCACTGGTACAGCTGTTGGGAGACAGATGGTAGCCTCCCGTCAAGGCGATCCAGTGTGTTCTTTATTGTTGGATTATTTTGCCTATGAGCGGCATTTTTTTGCACAAAATGGGCTAAATGGCCAGGTCACATGGACCCCCCGAAGGCTCAGAGAAGTTTGGGGGAGGGGATCCACTGGAAAAGATGTTGGGAGACAGATGGCAGTCTCCCGTCAAGGCCATCCAGCGTGTTCTTTAATGTTGGGTTGTTTTACCCCTGAGCGGCAATTTTTCGCACACAATGGCTAAATGGCCAGGTCACAATGACCCCTAAGGCTCAGAGATGGTTGGTGGAAAGGACCAACTGGAACAGCTGTTGGGAGATAGATGGTAGCCTCCCGTTAAGGCCATCCAGCGTGTTCTTTAACGATGGTATTTTTTACCTCTGAGAGGCACTTTTTTCCACACCATGGACTAAATGACCAGGTCACAATCACCCCTAAGGCTCAGAGATGGTTGGTGGAGAGGACCAACTGGAACAGCTGTTTGGAGATAGATGATAGCCTTCCGTCAAGGCCATCCAGCGTGTTCTTTAACGTTGGTATTTTTTACCTCTGAGAGGCACTTTTTCCACAACATGGACTAAATGACCAGGTCACAAGGACCCCGAAGTCTCAGATAAGTTTGGGGGTGCGGACCCACTGGAACAGCTGTTGGGAGACAGATGGTAGCCTCCCGTCAAGACCATCCAGCGTGTTCTTTAACGTTGAGATTTTTTAGCTATGCGCGGCACTTTTTTGCACACCATGGTCTAAATGACCAGGTCAGAAGTACCTGGTCATTTATTATATATTATTTATTATATATTAATAACGTTTCTCATCTCTCCGCATAAAACAGTCTCCCCTCTAATACTTTCTGTCTTCTCTCTTTCTCTGCTCGTTCCCTCAAATTTTCTGCTGACGAAAGGTATCATCTGCCCCTTCCAGTGGTAAGCATCCGCCAATCAGAAGGAACAAATATTAGCAAGGGCTTGAGAGTTCTTTGATGTTGCACTCTCTACCACGTGGGTCGTTTCTTTTCCAGGAACGTTTAGTTGCTATGGTCTTGATCGCTCCTTAGGGATGCATTTGGTGGTAGCAGCGCCTTTGCACGCCGAGGCACAGCGGAAGTTGCAGTCTCTGGTGGTCTCATCACCGCTTACATGAATACCGGACCGCAGACGAGAAGGTAAATTCTGGAGCCAACCAGAATCTACCGGAAGTTGTTCGCAAGTCTTTGGTCCCTGTGCCGACAATGCTTCACAAAGGACACTTTTGTTATCGTTCTACGTATATATGAAAATGAATGCAGAACACTCAGGACAAATATGCTTCGAGAACTAAATTGCAATATCTGGTTGGACCTCTGACGCCTATGGCTGTGTGATGATGTTTACGACGACGACGATGATGATGAAAGAATGCAATTAATTAAAAATAAAAAGGAAAATATTTAAATATAATAAAAATAAATAAATATCCCCTCAAGCAGCTGCTTGCCACAGAGGTCTGACAGGAGCTTGTCTGTTTATATGCCACAGAAGAAGGTCTGTGAGGATGGCAGGACCTCAGCAGAAAAACGACACGAACATCCATGCCTTACCCGGGGCTCGAACCCAGGTCCCGTAGATCAGTAGCCAAGCGCGCTAACCACTCGGCCACGGGACGGCGGAAAATATTTATTTTACAATTATGAGAATAAGAAAAAATATTTCGTTTTCTCTGTTTACAGAAAATCTAAGGTTAGGTGAAATTACTATCGAAATGCTTAAAGCTGGGAATGTGTCTGTTATCACATGGTTGACGGAAATGCTTGATATCTTTAATGATAAAGATATTGTTCCTAAGAATATTATCAGAGGTATTATTACACCTATTTTTAAAAAGGTTAATCGCAGATCTTCTGATAACTAGACGGATATCAGCCTACTTTGTGCTCCAGATAATGTCCTTTCATGGTTGTTCTTAACAGAATTAAGAATCTGGTTGATGGACAACTGCGTGAAGAGCAATGGGATTCAGATGTGATACGGCATGAACAGGGTGATCCAATAGTAACAGAAAAGGTAAAAAGGCAATAATTCGAAAAGTACAGACAGTAGCACGATGCGGTTTTCACAGAAATGCACAGAAAGACATGGGATTTTTTTTTAATAACGAAAAATTTTGTTGCCAGAATAGTTACATTTGTCACTGACAGGTGGCGCTGTAGCGGTGTACAGAGGTCGGCCGACGTCATTGGCCATGCTGAAAGAAGCTGTTCGCCATCATGTGACAGGAATTACAGCTGAAACCCTCTTCAATGCTGTGCAGAGTGTTGTGCGACGTCTGACAGTGATTCTCATGAATGACGGCCGTCACATTGAACATTTGTAATCCTAGATGCGTTGCGAACTACGCTGCGCCACTGTATAAACTACCTCACAACTGAAGCACCACCTGTCGGTGGCAAATGTTACTATTCTGGCAATTAAATTTTTCGTTTTTAAAAGAATTCCATGTCTTTCTGTGAAAACCGCATCGTACTACTATCTATACTTTTCTAATTATTGCATTTTAAGTTTTTCTTTTACTTTTCGATCACCCGGTACTTATCAAATATACTATATGAACAAACGTATCCAGACAGTCGTTCAACCATAACCTCCTGTAGTATGAAAGGAATTAATGTCTCGTTGGTAAAAAATTTGGTGCTACCACAACCCCCGAGTCTGCAGGAAATGCTTTCCATTAGATTTTGGTACGTTGCTGCTAGAATTGCCTGCCTCTCTGCCACAAGAGCATTAGCGATGCCGGTCACTGATGTCTGGCAGGTCGGCCTGGCTCGCAGTCCGAGTTCCAATTCATCCCAAAAGTGTTCTATGGTGTTGAGATCCAGGATCTGTGCAGACCAGTCAAGTTCTTCGACATTCCTCTCATCAAAGCATTCCCGCATGGTCCTCGCTTTGTGGGCGGGAACGTCGTCATGTTGGTAGAGGAAAGGGTCTTCACCGCCTTAAAGTTCGGAGTGCAGAATTGTCGAGAATGCCATTATAGGACCGTTCACAGGAACTATGAGGTTAGCAGTTAGTTAGTTTATACTGATTGATAGCATATTAATGTTTTGTGTGATTTTTTAAGAAATTGTTTATGATTCATGTAATTTTATTGCCGTTATTATTAATTCAGTTCATTTATAGTTTGTTTATTTATTTTGAATTCGCAATCGATTGTCAAATATCCAAATAGAATTGAAAATTTGTAAAAATACATTTATTCGCAGTTTGTGTTTTTGAATACGTGTGATATCAGTTATATAGTCTATTACATGGCATGGAATAATAATTCGGCTAAAGTATTCGTGATGAGACTTCAATATTTTTGTAAAAACATAGGACATAAAAAAGGAGAAAAATAATATTCTCGATTGTTACTTTTGTTAAGTTTCTCAGCTTTTTAGAGTTAACAAATGCTACCTGTATAAACTTTAGACATACGGTTAGAAGTTTTATTTTTTTCGTTTAATCCGCCGCAGTTGAGTTCACCTGTACCTGTTCGAGGAAGATCTCTGCCGAAGCGGGGATTGAAATAAAAAATTGTAAAGTCGTAACCGTGACCGTTCTATCAAGTTGCCACTCAATGAAAACTAATCTTCTGACAATCTAGTAAAATGCAATATTTCAGTTACGAATTTCGACATTTAGTCAACTGATGCATCTCTTCCGGTAAGTATTTCACAGCACACTTTCCTATATTTAATTATTATTCCCTCTTTCTGTCATTCGAGGCACCTAAGTTAAAAAATGTCATCGGTACCATGGTTCGAAATTTAGAATGTTGCGCAAAATGACAATTCACGAACTTTTTTAATGAGAGGGTGAAGTTGCCATTAATCCAAAACCAATCTTCTCATAATCGGTTAAAAATACATTTCAATTCATAATTTGATTTGACGATCTGGCCACCGGATTGCTTTAAAATGTTAGCATATTATTATAGTGGATAAGGTAAAAATATCTGAAATAAAATTTATCATAAATGTACATGTTAACAATAAAGTTCTTGCAACATGAAATTTATAACTATATTTCCCATTGAATTTATCGGCTTATATAAGACGTCTAATTGATTCATGTCTGTATTCTTTATTATCGATATTTATTCTTATATTATTGATACATGACTCTAATTCTTTCACTTATTAGGAACGTTTACTGCTAAAAATCAAAAATAATAAACGTTTATAAAATAATCATGAATAATATCGTACGTCTTCCATTGAAACTACCGCCAATTGTTTTTATCGCAAAATTATTTTCCTCATAATTTTCCAATATAGAATTTTTTATTTCTCTAACTCATAATGACACAACGACGAGTCTTGTGTCTAAACGTTCCCTCCCGCACCTAGTGGCGGCAGCTCTCTTTTCAGCTCTCCCTTAGTTCCATGCGCTCTCCGTTAATACAATTCATCTCTTAACTTTTGCCTCTCCTGGTGGCTCCCGACGCATCTCCGTAACGGTCCCACATTTTTAACAGTTAATGTCCAACATCCTCCGATTTTGGGGTGATCGCTTCTTAGATTATAGCAGCGGTTCTCAACGTGGAATACGCCGTAAAATATTTTGGGGTTCGCAGTCAGAGTTTAAAAGTCGCTAGATAGTGTTATATATTTAAATATATAACACTATCTATCATATAAATTTGTTTTATTTTATTCCCATTGCCATATTATAACTCTAGTTTTAACTATCTATAGAAGGGGTACGCCAGTTACATACACATTTCCAGGGGGTACGTAATGCATAAAAGGTTGAGAACCACTGATATATGTGTTTTATTTTATTCCCATTGTTACACTATAACTATAGTTTTATCTATCTATACAAGGGGTACGCCAGTTACATACACATTTTCATGGGGTACATGAAGCATAAAAGGTTGAGAACAACTGATATATATGTTTTATTTTATTCCCATTGTTATACTATAACTATAATTTATCTATGTCGGATGGGACGTTAAGCCGTGGCCCCGTGTGTGGGAAAGCCATAGCCTGTGCACGCTAAAGAACACGCTGGATGGCTATGACG
Source organism: Ryuthela nishihirai (assembly GCA_038380435.1). Taxonomy (NCBI): domain Eukaryota; kingdom Metazoa; phylum Arthropoda; class Arachnida; order Araneae; family Heptathelidae; genus Ryuthela; species Ryuthela nishihirai. The sequence goes on along the minus strand of JAWZYU010000151.1, from coordinate 429,890 downwards.
GGAGGCTACCATCTGTCTCCCAACAGCTGTTCCAGTGGGTCCCCTCTCCCAACCTTCTCTGAGGCTTCGGGGTCCTTGTGACCTGGCCTTTTAGCCCATGGTGTGCAAAAAAGTGCCGCTCAGAGGTAAAAGAACCCAACCCATGAATGTAAAATATCGTAATGTCTTGTATTAGATCATCTAGTATCTAGGATATAGCGGGGGGAATAATAATTCTAAGGTCACTTCCCCTCCCTAAAAATTGTGAGACGGAAATATAAACGATTTCATTTTCTAAGTTTTTATTTGTTACTAAGCTGTAGGGTAGTATGTATCATTTTATACAGTTTATCAAGAGTATTTGATATTTTTGCTCAGTACTTTGAGGATCATTTTCTTCCATCAATTTATAAAATTTGCTTGCCTACCCCTTGAAAATGTTTTTCTGCTACATGAATGTAGCTTGCAGAGAAGACATTGTGTATTCTGTTACTATGTGGAAATTTCTTGCAAATGGAAAGGGAAATTATTTGATTGGTTAATGCTGCCATCTGTCGGACGTTTTGGAAACTTCGCATTTAACAATTCTATTAAATTCTAATTGTATAGAAAGGGAAATATCCAGATAAGATTTTATATGTTCTAACGAAAACATTATTCAGAGTCTCTAAAATTGAATATAACATGAAAACAACACAGTAGCAAAATAGGTAATATTAATCTTCATTTTCTGTAACTAATTGTGATTTCTTAGTTAACCTCTTCAGATTGTTTCTCTAAAAAACAATACACCAAGCAGCAAAATTATAAATTGTAAACTTAATAGGTGAAAGAGCAATTACTGTTTAACTGAATTTTAGGTAATTAAAATGAATTGGATTTTTCAAAATTCATAATTCATTTTGGTAAGAAAGTTTTCAGTTTCAAGTAAAATAACAATTTATTTGTATCCCAGAAACATGCGCTTTTAAAAGAAAATCTGATATTTGGTGATTAACAGGATAATTTAATACTGATTGATAGCATATTGGTGTTTTGTGTGATCAGTTAAGAAATTGTTTATGACTTCTGCAATTTCGTTGCCTTAGTTATTAAATCGGTTACTTTATAGGTTGTTTATTTATTTCGAATTCACCCTCGATTCCCAAATATCGAAATAGAATTGAAAATCTGTAAAAACAATTTTCTTCACAACTGGTTTTTTTGAATACGTTTGACAGTTACATATTCTATTACATAGCACGGAAAAAGAAATCGCTAAAGTATTCGTGATGAGACTTCAATATTGTGTAAAACATATATATAAAATAATATTCTCGATTTTTACTTTTGTGTTAAGATTGTTAACTTTTCATAGTTAATTAAAGCTACCTGTATAAAATTTAAACCAACGGATAGAAGCGTTATTTTTTTCGTTTAATCGACTATATGGCTTTCTTGTTTCTATCGTTTCGAGTAACGTCTCTGCAGAAGCGGCGATTAAAATAAAAGTTATGAAGTCGTAACACTGACCATTTCATCAAGTTGCTATTCAATGAAAACTAATCTTCTGATAATCTAGTAAAATACATTTTTCCCTTACAAATTTCGACTCTTAGTCAACTGAGGCATCTATTCCGGCAAGTATTTCACAGCACGCCTTCCTTTATATGTAATTATTATTCAATCTTTCTATCATTCTATGCACCTAAGTTCGAAAAGTTATCAGTACCATGCTTTGAAATTTCGAACGTTGTGACAACGCTAATATTCGAAATGGTTACTGTTAGGATGAAGTAGACATTTAACGAATACCAATCTTCTCATAATCGGTTAAAAAAATTGCAAATTATAGATTGATTTGACGATCTGGCCACCAGACTGCTTTAAATAGTTAGTCTATTATTATAATGGATGAAGTAAAAATATCTGAAATAAAATTTATCAAAAATATACGTATTAACAATAAAGTTGTTAGTAACCTGAAATTTACATCGTTTATTTTTTCCGTTATGTTTATCGGTTTAATACATGGCTCTAATTCTTTCTCTATTAGGAATATTTAAAATAATAATAATAAAAAAATACCCCCTCAAGCAGCTGCTTGCCACAGAGGTCTGACAGGAGCCTGTCAGTTTATATGCCAGAGTAGAAGGTCTGTGAGGATGGCAGGACCTCAGCAGAAAAACGACACGAATGCCTTACCCGGGGCTCGAACCCAGGTCCCTTAGATCAGTAGCCAAGTACGACCTTTATAACATAATCATAACTAACTTTTATGTTAAATTTCGTACACCATTGTACTGGAAGCTGCCGCAAAAATTTTTTTTTTCTTCTATAATGTTATTTTCTCATAATTTTGTTTGTATAGTTTTCGCTTCTCTAACTCATAACGACACAATGATGAGTCTTGTGTGTAAACGTTCCTTAAAGCTCTTCGGTAATATTATTATCTCTCTTTACTCTTTACTCTTACTCTTTACTCTCCCTTTGTAATTAGGAAAAACTCTCGAAAGCAAATTATATCTAAAATCAATTTCACTTGAGTTTCTCTTAATCCCTTCTGCCGTCGAACTAAGATTCAGACACTCAGCTGTAAGGTTAAACTAATTTAATGTGATCAGCGAGACAGCCTCAGCAAAACATAATGTTCTCTGTCAGCTGTCCCTCAAAAACACACATCTTTCAAACAACTTTCATTCTGTCACACAACATTGCTAGGGAATATTCCCAAGTCTTAATAGACGGCGTCCATTCCCCTTCCTAGCATGCACAATTGGGATCCGATTCAAGGGAGAGACAAATAGAAACCTTTCGCCATAACCAAAGAAAAACGTAAAACATTATGGTCAGCACTTAAAAGTAAAAAACCCTTGAGGGGAGAGGGGTACAATTAAGTTTCGGCAGCATAAAAATAAAAAAAAAGGAAGGCTCCCGCCCCCTTTCCGAAAACCCGGACCCCGTTCAGTTCAAGTCACACTGGGTCTTGTGACAATAGTTATTCTTGAAAAATAATTGTAGAATGATCTCGGAGATTCGTAAAAGATGATGAGCATGACACATCGGATGACAATTAAATTAAAGGGATATATTCCTGTGTGAGGAAAGAATCAGAATCAAGAAAAGTGGAAAAAAAATGGAAATGACGAGGGGAGAAGGGGGGAGTCAGTAGCAGCAACAGCGCTCGTCTCGGCTCTGCGTGCTTAAGGTCAGTTGGCAGCCTGCCTCGCCCAGGAATGCTGAGCCTAAGGGTTTGTCCGGCTGAAGGTTACGGTAACGTGGCTTTCAATGGCGAGATTTGACCTTCTTCTTTTAAGTGTTGACCATAGCTTAAAAGACTACGGAATGGGAGGGTCTGAAGAGAAAGGGAGAAGGGAAAGAAGAGCTGAAGGCTGGAAATGAAACACTGCATACATTCAAATACAAAGTACAACTGCAACTAGGTTAATATACTCTAACATTAAATATTTACATATTTATATTTGATTTTAGTTTTATATAACATTGTATTGAAATAACTAGTATGTGGACAGTTAAATTTTAGCAATAGTTCGGAAAAATACATTTAAGGATTATTTATTCGATTTTACTTTAGTATTTACCTTAATGGTACTATTGATTAAAAAACATTCTCTCATTAAATGTTAGAAATAAATTACAATAATTTTAAACTAACCTGTTAAGAATTAAACTTTTGATTTGAAAAATGAATTGAATCCAATGATGATTAGGGAATTGCCAAATAATTACTAAAATTTTACCAATAAGATTTCCTCCTTAGTCACTCCAACATATTTAGCCCATGGTCGCCACAAGTACATGGCATGCTTTGCTGTTAATCTCTTCTTATCCAGCTGCAACCGATCGCGAATTTCACATTTTCCTTTTCCATAGCAATTTTCCTGTGGTCTCTGTTTTGCTCCTCCAAAATTTCCTTTGCCTGGCCCTCCAGAGTTGGTGTTTAATCTCGGTCAGGCAGATATCCATAACATATTTTTTTTGTGTGCTGATTGCCAGCGGATGATGGAATAATACAGTGTCCTCTGACATTGCTTGCAATCCTGACCACGTTTGAAATTTTAGTCATAATTCTTGCGCGAATTTTCAGTCAGAGAATAAATGTTTCGTGGTTTCGATACACGCGCAACGTTAAGAACCAGAAAGAAGAATCATGAACTTTATAGATTTTCATTTTTTATGGCAATTTGAAAACTGAAGACTCTTTTAGCTGAAGCCAAGTGTAGGCTAATTTTTTTGGAATCGCAAGGCAAATTCTCATTTATCCTTACAGTCAAAAAGATGTATATCTTGAAAAGATAGATAGACGACAATTAAAAGTCGGTAATAAAATCAGTAGCTTTAAAATCAGTAAATTAAAATCAGTAGCCTCTGAGATGCAAACCAAAAACATCAACATCAGAAACATCATCTCAGGAACATCAACATCAGAAACATCATCTCAGGAACATCAACATCAGAAACATCATCTCAGGAACATCAACATCAGAAACATCATCTCAGGAACATCAACATCAGAAACATCATCTCAGGAACATCAACATCAGAAACATCATCTCAGGAACATCAACATCACAAACATCATCTCAGGAACATCAACATCAGAAACATCATCTCAGGAACATCAACATCAGAAACATCATCTCAGGAACATCAACATCAGAAACATCATCTCAGGAATATCAACATCAGAAACATCATCTCAGGAACATCAACATCAGAAACATCTTCTCAGGAACATCAACATCAAAAACATCATCTTAGGAACATCAACATCAATCTCGGTAGTCTTGCCCAATCAATAAAAGACACACTTCCACCGTGGCTCGTCGTTTCCCCTTCCTGCGATTTTTCAGGCCTTTCAACCCCACTGCGTGTACTGGCAACACATTCACCGCCACCGTGATGAACACAAGGACTTCTTGTCTGTCTTCACAGATAGCTCGAAATCTCGTCCGTAGTATAGGCCATGGTCTACTGCGATACCACCACCATTCTCTTCAGTTCAGCGTCTGGTCACGTCGTCATGAGGGGCAATGATTAACAGCCTTTCACTGCGACCACTTCCCGCAACCTTCTCTCAGCTCTCGGGGTCCTTGTGACCTGGTCGTTTACCCCATTTGGTGCCAAAGTGTGCTGCTGAGACGTGAAAGAACCTAACTCATATCTTGTGCACGTGTAAGAACTTGCTACGTGCAAGAACATGACTTTGATATGCTGCTATCACCTTTCTCCTACCAGTTGTTGAGTGGGTCCGTTTTTCCCAACACTCTCTCAGCCCTCGGAGTCCCGTTGCCATGGCATTTAGTCCTTTGTGTAAATTGTTCATTTCCGTAATTTTAATATTTTTTGTTTCCACAGAACGCATCTATATGAGATATCCCAAAAGAGGTTAAAAGTAAACGGAAACACAAATACTTGTAATTATTTAATTTAACTTTCGACAGGTAGCGTTAAGAAGAAAATATATATATATATTAAAAATACCAGAAATAAGAATCATGAACTTTATTAATTTGCATTGTTTATGGTAATTTCAAAACTGAAGCCTCTTTAAGCTGAAGCCAAGTTTAAGCTAATTTTTTTGGAATCACAAAGAAAAATCTCATTTATCCTTACCGCCAAAAAGATGTTTATCTTGAAAAGATTGATAGACGACAAATTAAAATCAGTAACTGCTTTTTGAGATAAAGGTATTATAAAAATTGAGATTTAGTTTAACATTCTTCCATTTAATGACATTAGTTTACAATGGGACTGGATCAAGGAAAAGAGAAAGGGGTGGTGTTGTGAGGGATGAAATAATCCATCAATCGAGCGGAAAAAAGGTAAAACAGGGAGAGTGTTTTGGGTTGGGTTGTTTCACCTCTGAGCGGCACTTTTTAGCACACCATTGGCTAAATGGCCAGGTCACAAGGACCCCTAAGGCTCAGAGATGGTTGGTGGAGGGGATCCATTGGAACAGCTGTTGGGAGACAGATCGTTGCCTCCCGTCAAGGCCATCCAGCGTGTTCTTTAATGTTGGCTTGTTTTACCTATGAACGGCAGTTTTTTGCACAAAATGGGCTAAATGGCAAGGTCACAATGAACCCGAAGGCTCAGAGAAGGTTGGGGAAGGGGACCCATTGGAACAGCTGTTGGGAGACAGATGGTAGCCTCGTGTCAAGGCCATCCAGCGTGTTCATTAACGTTGGGTTTTTTACCTCTGAACGGCACTTTTTTTGCACACCATGGGTTAAATGGCCAGGTCACAAGGACCCCGAAGGCTCAGAGAAGGTTGAAGGAGAGGACCCAGTGGAACAGCAGTTGGAAGACAGATGGTAGCCTGCAGTCAAGGCCATCCAGCGTGTTCTTTAACGTTGGAATTTTTTACCTCTGAGCGGCACATTTTTACACACCATGGACTAAATGAGAAGGTCGTAAGGACCCCGAAGGCTCAGAGAAGGTTGGGGGAGGGGACCCACTGGAACAGCTATTGGGAGACAAATGGTGGCCTCCCGTCAAGGCCATCAAGTGTGTTCTTTAACGTTGGGTTGTTTTAGCTCTGAGCGGTACTTTTGCACACCATGAGTTAGATGGCCAGGTCACAAGGACCCTGAAGTCTCAAAGAAGATTGGAGGAGGGCACCGAAGGCTCAGAGAAGGTTGGGGGAGGGGACCCACTGGAACAGCTATTGGGAGACAAATGGTGGCCTCCCGTCAAGGCCATCCAGTGTGTTCTTTAACGTTGGGTTGTTTTACCTCTGAGCGGTACTTTTGCACACCATGGGCTAGATGGCCAGGTCACAAGGACCCTGAAGGCTCAAAGAAGGTTGGAGGAGGGCACCCACTAGAATAGCTGTTGGGAAACAGATGGCAGCCTCCCGTCAAAGTCATCCAGCGTGTTCTTTACCGTGGACAGGGTATGGCTCTCCCGCACATGGGGCGACGCCTGAACGTCCCATCTGACGGACGGCGGCCTTTCCAAGCCAATCGGTGTCCCCTACTGACCGTGGGCAGGGCGGGGAATTTTGCGGAGATAAAACTCAACGCTGACCCAGCTGGGACTCGAACGTGAGAACTACAGATTAGAAGTTTGGCACGCTACCCACTGAGCAACCCCGGCCCCTCCTCTATTCAGGAGAGCCATACCCTGTGCACGTTAAAAAACATACTGGGTGGCCTTGACGGGAAGCTGACATAGGTCTCCTAACACTTTTCCAGTGAGTCCCCTCCTCACAAACTTCTCTGAGCCCTCGGGGGCCTTGTGACCTCGCTATATAGCCATTTGTGCACAAAAACGTGCTGCTCATAGGTAAAAGCAAGGAACCTCCCGTTAATACTCCTAGTGTGTTCTTTAATGTGCACAGAGTAGTACTCTCATGCACACAAGGGCTACGGCTTAACGTCCCATCCGACAGGCAGGGCAAGGAGTTTTGCTGAACAGGCTGCTAAAGATGGCGCTGCAAGCAGCGATATTGAGTCGTCCGTGTCTACCAACTAGTCATTCTGTGATGTTTAATACCTCTGCTGTTAACGCACCACAGTTTTATGCATTTGTTAAATATTAGTTTCTAACACACTATATAGTAAATTAAATAATTTTTCTACCGGTAGGTATTTAACATGGGTTGTTTTACCTCTGTGCGGCACTTTTTTGCACACCATAGGGTAAACGGCCAGGTCACATGGACCCCGAAGGCTCAGAGAAGGTTGGGGGAGGGAATCCACTAAAACAGCTGTGGGGAGACAAATGGTAGCCTTCCGTCAAGGCCATCCAGGTGTTATTTAACGTGCAAAGGTTATGGCTCTCCTGCACACGAGAGCCACGGCTTAACGTCCCATCCGACGGAAGGCGGCCTTTCCAAGCCATCGGTGTCCCCTACTGACCATGGGCAGGGCGGGGAATTTTGCGGAGATAAATCTCAACGTTGACACAGTAGGGACTCGAACCTGGGAACTACAGATTACGAGCCTGCCGCGCTACCGATTCAGCCCCCCCCCCCACACACACACACACATCCGACAGGCACGGCAAGGAGTTTCGCTGAGATAAATCTCAAAGCTAGCCCAAGTAGCACATTGAGAATTAGTGGAAAAATGGGAATTCCTGCAGTTAATCTGTTAAAGGTGGCGCTGTAAGCAGCAATATTAAGTCATCCGCTTCTAGCAACTAGTCAATCTGTTTCTTCCTGAACAGAAACTTTTCAAAAAGCACCTAATATAATATTTTAAATAATCTTTCTACCGGTAGGTATTTAACACGCAATGTCTCATGCATAGGTAGAATAATCAGTAATTGACTGACTTTAAGCCGTCAGTCCATATGTAGGAGAGCCATACCCTGTGCACGATAAAGAATACACTGGATAGCCCTGAAACGTGGCTAACATCTGTCTTCTACCAACTGTCCACCGAGTTCCTTCCCCTAAATTCACTCAGTCTTAAGGGGTCTTTGCGACAAGAGTATTTAGGCTACTGTTTGGAATAATGCTCTGGGCTTCATTATGGATCCTGAATTTGCAGATCGCTGTGTTTTCTGTTTGTTTGTGGGTTGACAGCCCCAAGTGAATAGATTCGGAGGATATGTTTAGCAGCTGGTGGATAATACTGAGCAGAGGTCATCGCAGGCACCTGAACTCTTTGCTTCTATTGGCATCGTCAAATTCTACATTGGAGGAAGTCTTCCAGTGTACATGGCTTGGTGGGAGAACGGGTCTTTGCCCCATGTCTGCGATTAGAGGGCTGTTTGATAATGTCGGCATTCCCTCTCTCAATAAACATAGTTTCTTTAAACATCCCACTAACCATTTTCTCTCCATAGGTAGTTCGAATGTGAGGACTCTGCACAGAGCTTATTCTCTTGATGTCCTCACACAAGACATTCAGCTATATAATTTAGATATTTTCGGCTTGCAAGAGAATAGATGGACAGATAAAGGTCAGATTCTTAAAAATAATCTTAAATTTCTCTTTCCAGGGAGGGAAGATATTAAGCATCACCAAGGCGTAGGTGTGCTTCTCAGTAGACAAGCTAGGGATGCTATTTTAGGATATGAGTGCATTAACGAAAGGTTTCTTACAGCAAAATTTCAGACAAGCGTTAAAACGTTTAACCAAGTTTGGCGACTCTAATTATTCTTCACGACCATATTCATCATTTCGAATTTTTTTAAATATTTTTTTTATCTTCAGTTCAAGTAGCAATTATCCACCCGAGCAGTTATCTGAACTTATAAAAAATATGAAATTTCCTTTTTCGCTCTTCGAGAGAGTAAGAAATTATTCCTTTAAACTAAAAAAGCGATCATCCCAATAACGGAGGTTGTTGGACATTTACTGTCAAAATTTTGGAACAGTTATGAAGATGCATCGCGAGCCATCAGGAGAGGAAAGAGTTAAGAGAGTGATTAATATTAACGGAGAGCGAATGGAAGGGAGGGATGAAAAGAGAGCTGCCACCACGAGATACGGGAAGGAAATTTTTTTAGAATAAAAATAAAGTTCAGAAATTTTAGAATGAAAATGCAAAATTGGCTACGACTTCTGAGAAATCAGCAGTAGTTTCTTATATAACAGAGTAATGCGTACATATGACATGTATCGGTAAAACTCCGCTTCTACTTCTGACATCGCTACTACAGCTGCTCAGGATCATTTTTGGCGAGCGTCCAACAGTAGTCAGCCAACATTGAAGTGGAACAGTTTCCCTGGTATCGTTTCTCCATCGTTGCAATGTCCTGATGAAAACGTTCACCATGCTCATCACTGACCATGCTGCAGTTGTTGGGGAAGAAGTCTAAGTGGGAATGGAGAAAGTGGATCTTTAAGGATGGAAAAATAGAAGGCATCGAAACTTAACATAAAGGTTTTTTACAATTATTTTTTATTTCTAGCAGCAAATGTTCCTAATAATGGAAGAATTGGAGTCATGGATTAGGTCGAAAAACATAATGGAAAAAATAAACGTTATAAATTTCAGGTTCCAAACAACTTTATTGTTAACATGAATATTTATGATAAATTTTATTTTAGATATTTTTATTTTATCTATTATAATATTAGGATAACTTTTTAAAGCAGTCGGTTTCCAGATCGTCAAATCAAACTATAAAACGAAATGTATTTTTAACCGATTATGAGAAGAATGGTTTTCGTTGAATGGCAACTTCACCCTCACAGTAAAGAGTTCGTACGTTATCGTTTTGCGCAACATTCAAAACTTCGAAGCATGGTACTGATGACTTTTTCAACTTTGGTGCATCGAATGATAGAAAGAGGGAATAATAATTATATATATAAAAGTGTACTGTGAAATACTTGCAGGAATAGATGCACCAGTTGAATAATAGTCGAAATTTGTAATTGAAAAATATATTTTAGATTATTATTAGAAGTAGAGTAGTAGTAACTAGATTATTAGAAGTTCACATTTCATTGTTGTTGGGTTGGGTTGTTTTACCTCTGAGCGGCACTTTTTTGCACACCATGGGCTAAATGGCCAGGTCACATGGACCCCGAAGGCTGAGAGAAGGTTAGGGGAGGGGACCCACTGGAACAGCTGTTGGGAGACAGATGGTAGCCTGCCGTCAAGGCCATCCAGCGTGTTCTTTAACGTGGACACGGTATGGTTCTAGCGCACAGGGGGCCACGGCTTAACGTCCCATCCGACGGACGGCGGCCTTTCCAAGCCCATCGGTGTCCCCTACTGACCGTGGGCAGGGCGGGGAATTTTGCGGAGATAAATCTCAACGCTGACCAGGCTGGGACTCGAACCTGGGAAGTACAGATTACGAGCCTGGCGCGCTACCGACTGAGCCACCCCCGCCCCACACACTTCAATGAATGGCAATTTCATTGAACAGTAACATTACTGCTTTACAATTTTATTTTTTTTTTCAATCTCCGCTTCTGCAGAGATTTTTCTGGAGCCTCTCGCATACCACAATAATGCACCGATTAAACGAAAACAATAACTCTTCTATATACCTAACTAAATTTTGTACTGGTGGTTGCTGTTAGCTAAGAAAAAGTAACAAATTTAATAACACAAAATTAACAATCGATAATATTATTTTTATTCTTTTATATTTCATATGTTTTTACAAAATTTTGAAGTCTCATCACGAATAGTTTAGCCGAATTATTTTTCCATGCCATCTAATAGTATATGTAATTGATAATACACGTATTAAAAAATACAAGACGTGAATAAAGGTATTTTTAAAGATTTTCAATTCTATTTGGATATTTGGCAACGGAACGTGAATCCCAAATAAATAAACAAACTCTAAATGAACTGCTTTATTAACTAAGGCAACAAATTGCATAAATCATTAACAATTTCTTCACTAATCACACAAAACAACACTATGCTATCAATTAGTATAAATTGATCTAAAATATCCATAATTGCCAGATTTTCCTTCAAGCAAAGAGCATTTTTCTGCGATACAGATAAATTGCTATTTTACTTGAAACTAAAAACTTTCTTATCAGTTAAACATCCAAAACTGATCACTGAACATAACACAAACTAAAAGTATCTCCAAAATATTCTCACTACCAACGCTCACAGATTACGATTAATCTCTTTCTTCTATACACAGATTCCCCGAACTACTATTAGACATTGAACTTTCTGGTATATAATCACAGGCAAGCAGGGAAGAAATAGAATTCTGTTCTTTCATTTCAACTTCATCGTTCGAACTCGTAAGTGACGTAATTCTCACCCCGTGCTATACCTCAAGTGACACGTTGTAACACAGTCTCGTTTTCCATTGTTGTACGTGCATCTTCCGTTTCATTATATTGTAAATTGAAGTCTTGTTCATAGGACATATATAGAAAGAAAATCCTTCTCAGCCATGGGTTACGGAGTTTAAACCATATTACGTAATTTTGTTCGCCAAACGCATCTGTCCTGAGCTACATCTGCTGCACCTGCTCATTGTAGACCAATTCTAACAAGGTCCTGTTTGACATGTACGCACATCTCATCCTATGTCTCCCCTCTCTTTTCTGAGGCCTATTCGCTAATCTACAATTATCAATACGGGCAAAATGGCCAAACCAACGGAGTCTCTCTCTGCACAATATGCTGCTTAAAGGAGGTTGCCGACTGCTTTGCATAACCTCATCATTACTTACAAAATCAAACCACCTAATGCAAAAAATGCTAAATCATCAGTATATTCATAATCAGAAATTTTCAGAACTCGGGACCATATAAGGCCAATATTTGTACCGTGCAGTGAAATTCGAATAACGTTATCAATATACAAGGTAAAAAGAGAAGGATTCAAAATACACCCTTCGTGAACATTTGAAGCAATGCTAAACGAACTGCTACAAGCCTTAGAAACTCTCACATACGACTCAATGCTATTATAGAGAACTTTCATTATGTTAACCAACTTGTCCGGTATGCCATACGATATCACAATCAACCACAAATTAAGGCGATCAACAGAGTGAAAAGTCTTTTTTATAATCAACAAAGCTAGTAACCAAAGGTTTCTGAAACTCTAAACGTTTCTCAAGAATCTGCCTAAAAAAAACCTTAAAAAGAGCTCTTTCTAAATAATTCCTTCTTTTTGAGAATGCTAATATTCGTAGCCGTCCCGTGGCCGAGTGGTTAGCGCGCTTGACTACTGATCTACGAGACCTGGGTTCGAGTCCCGGGTAAGGCATGGGTGTTTAGTGTTGTTTTCTGCTGAGGTCCTGCCATCCTCTCAGATCTTCTACTGTGGCATATATACTGACAGGCTCCTGTCAAGCAGCTGCTTGAGTGGGTATTTATTATTATTTTTATTAATATTATTCGTAAGATAGGCAAACAGTTGATGAACGTAGGTGTTTTTCAGACAATTTGCATTTATTTTTTAAGGAACTCTAAATTGCAACAAAATCTAATATTTTGTGTTCAATCGAAATCCAGTCTCTCAGCCCAAGGTCGCCTTCATACACTAGGCGTGGACAGTCTTGAACAAAAGGAAGGAAAAAAAGGAGGAAATCCAATTTTGAATAAATATGTATTTCAATTGGGTTAAAATTTAAGTTAAAGCCATTTATTTTAAAACAAGTTAAAGTAAAATAATTCATTTATATTGTTTTTGTTAAAACATTTGATAGAATTATAAAAGTAATTACCAAAGTGATAAAAAAAATAACTACCATTTGAATTTTAAGAAAAATAGTTGTTTTTTTAAAGCTGCTATATTGTTTTAAAATTAGGTTTTCTGTTACTGCAGTGTCCAGGTCTTTGATACCGAGGTGGCCTTACTTAGCCCCCCCCACCCCCCTTTCAACCCCAATTCAATTCTCTACAGATTCGATGAATTTCTTTCCCCCTATATCTTCCTGAATCGGGACCAGTTTCAAACTAATATTGTGAATTGCGAAAACTATGTTCTAAAGAAATAACGTTTTACCTTTCGTTTTTGAAATATCTCTCTGTTTACATTCCTTGGAGTAGAGAAGAATAATGTTTGACTTAAAAGCATGAACGTATTCATGGAGTAACTCATTATAAGGCAGGTTCTCCCATACTGGAGGTGGCTCACTTGGTAGCGCTCCACGCTCGTAATCTCTAGTTCCCAGGTTCGAGTCCCAGCTGAGTCAGCGTTGAGATTTAACTTCGGAAAATTTCCTGCCCTGCCCACGGTCAGTAGGGGACACCGATGGGCTTGGAAAGGCCGCCGTCCGTCGGATGGGACGTTAAGCCGTGGCCCCGTGTGCGGGAGAGCCATACCCTGCGCACGTTAAAGAATACGCTGGATGGCCTTGACGGGAGGCTACCATCTGTCTCCCAACAGCTGTTTCAGTGGGTCCCCTCCCCCAACCTTCTCTGAGCCTTCGGGGTCCATGAGACCTGGCCATTTAGCCTATGGTGTACAAAAAAGTGCCGCCCAGAGGTAAATCAACCCAACCCACAACTCTTCACGTCGTTTGAGTGCAATCTATTCATAATGAAATAAGTGATATTTATTGTTCTGTTGCGCTCAGAGCAAGACAGGCTTCGGTAGAGAAAAAAAAATTGAGATGGAAGAAAATTTTACCTATGTATTCGATTATGCGGCCCCCAATTCAAGGGAAGTCAACTCCGTCGCTTCCATTTGCGGTACTGACGAGGGAGGGGGGGGGGGGGGGGGGGGGGGGGTTGGCACCGAAAATATTAAAAGAGACTTGGTTAAAATCTTCCAAACCCTGTATTGCTCTGACCTTCTCAGTGAAGGAGACATGCTTTCGTGGATGAACGATTGTCCGCGCATTAGCAACGAGGAAAAGGAATTACTTGATAAGCCGATTACGGCAGCAGAAGTCTAAAGGACAATCAAAAATCTCCCTCATACGGGGCCATGGCTTAACGTCCCATCAGACGGACGGCGGCCTTTCCAAGCCCTTCGTTGTCCTCTGCTGACCGTGGGCAGGGCGGTGAGTTTTGCGGAGATAAATCTCAACGCTGATCCAGCTGGGACTCGAACCTGGGAACTACAGATCACGATCCTGGGGCGCTACCGACTGAGATCCATATGTTTCAACAGTATTCGTTTTAAGTGTAGCCAGGCTCTGTTCTGGAAAAACAGAATCGATGGAGGGGAGGAGTGAGAGGGGGGGGGGGCGCAATTGCACAATTAAGCTCAATATTTTGATGGTGAACACGTGTTATTTTCACAGTAAAGATTTGATTTGTTCTTTCACTTTCGTAGGGGAAGAAATATTTAGTTGTTTGTTTTATGATTTAAGAGATAAATGCAGGATTTTTTTTCCGTCTGATAAATATTAATCAAATCCACGTGCTGTGACGTGTCATCAGGAGGCCGTGGGTTCGGATGCCACCTGGCTCAAGACAGTTCTTCCTCTACACCATTCGTACATAACCAATTTTATCTGTCACGTGTGAAAATGAAGAAATATAAACTTTTCAATCTGGCTGTATTAAAGAGAGTGGTTAAAAGAGACTAAATTTGAATATCATCATTCATCTGTTCTCCGTTTCGGATAAATAATGCAGAGGATCAGAGAACAGAATCAACCAATGAAAAGAGGCCACACCCAATTTAATACTCCGCCACATGAAATAGTACCACATCTAATGGGAGATTTAAGTCTCTTTTTGTTATATTCATTAATTATATATATACTGTATTGCATTAAGAGTTTAAAAATATTGTTCTTAATTTCAGAATTTTGCAAAAGTAGACAATGAAGCATTTTTTTTATTTTACTCTGTTATATTAGCGAATGGAAGAATTGAGCATTCTTGTTCAGGTTGTTGTTGACATCAGCGCGAGCTGTCATTGCCTGTTGCTTCGTTTCTATTCAAATTATTTCCGTTTAGACAAACTTTGGTCCCATTCAGTCCTGGACAGTCATGAACAAAAGAAGGGAAATTTATTATGCATGCATATATAATTGATTTGATTGGTTCAAAATTTAAATTTGTATTCTTTTACCCATGAAAGGAATTTTTTGCATACAATGGGATAAACGTCCAAGTAACAAGAATCCCGAGTGCTCAGAGAATCCCGAGTGCTCACGGAACTCACTGAACAGCTATTAGAAAACGGATGATAGCTGTCATTATGTCCATCTAGCGTGTTCTTTAATGTTGGGTTCTATTACCTATCAACGGCATTTTTTGCATACAATGGGCTAAATGACCAAGTTTACAAGAATGCCAAGGGTTCAGGGAAGGTTGGGGGAAGGGAACTCACTGAACTGCTATTAGGAGACGGATGATAGCCTCCCATCATGGCCATCCAGCGTGTTCTTTAGCGTTGAGTTGTTTTACCTATCAACCGCATTTTTGGCATACAATGGGTTAATGGCCAAGTCACAAGAATTCCGAGGTTTCAGGAAGGATGGGGGAAGGGACTCACTGAACAGCTGTTAGCAGACGGATGATAGCCTCCTATCATGGCCATCTAGTGTGTTCTTTAGCGTTGAGTTGTTTTACCTATCAATCGCATTTTTTGCCTACAATGTGCTAAATGGCCAAGTCACAAGAATTCCGAGGATTCAGGAAGGATGGGGGAAGGGACTCACTGAACAGCTGTTAGGAGACAGATGATAGCCTCCCATCATGGCCATCCAGCGTGTTATTTAGCGTTGAGTTGTTTTACCTATCAACCGCATTTTTTGCATACAATGGGCTAAATGGCCAAGTCACAAGAATCCCGAGGGTTCAGGAAGGATGGGGGAAGGGACTCACTGAACAGCTGTTAGGAAACGGATGATAGCCTCCCAACATGGCCATCCAGCGTGTTCTTTAGCGTTGAGTTGTTTTACCTATCAACGGCATTTTTTTCATACAATGTGCTAAATGGCCAGGTCACAAGAATCCCGAGGATTCAGGGAAGGTTTGGGGAAGGGACTCACTGAACTGCTGTTAGGAGACGGATGATAGCCTCCCATCATGGCCATCCAGTGTGTTCTTTAGCGTTGAGTTGTTTTACCTATCAATCGCATTTTTTGCCTACAATGTGCTAAATGGCCAAGTCACAAGAATTCCGAGGATTCAGGAAGGATGGGGGAAGGGACTCACTGAACAGCTGTTAGGAGACAGATGATAGCCTCCCATCGTGTTCTTTAGCGTTGAGTTGTTTTACCTATCAACCGCATTTTTGGCATACAATGTGCTAAATGGCCAAGTCACAAGAATTCCGAGGTTTCAGGAAGGATGGGAGAAGGGACTCACTGAACAGCTGTTAGCAGACGAATGATAGCCTCCTATCATGGCCATCCAGTGTGTTCTTTAGCGTTGAGTTGTTTTACCTATCAATCGCATTTTTTGCCTACAATGTGCTAAATGGCCAAGTCACAAGAATTCCGAGGATTCAGGAAGGATGGGGGAAGGGACTCACTGAACAGCTGTTAGGAGACAGATGATAGCCTCCCATCATGGCCATCCAGCGTGTTCTTTAGCGTTGAGTTGTTTTACCTATCAACCGCATTTTTTGCATAAAATGGGCTAAATGGCCAAGTCACAAGAATCTCGAGGGTTCAGGAAGGATGGGGGAAGGGACTCACTGAACAGCTGTTAGGAAACGGATGATAGCCTCCCAACATGGCCATCCAGCGTGTTCTTTAGCGTTGAGTTGTTTTACCTATCAACGGCATTTTTTTCATACAATGTGCTAAATGGCCAGGTCACAAGAATCCCGAGGATTCAGGGAAGGTTTGGGGAAGGGACTCACTGAACTGCTGTTAGGAGACGGATGATAGCCTCCCATCATGGCCGTCCAGCGTGTTCTTTAACGTTGAGTTGTTTTACCTATCAATCGCATTTTTTGCCTACAATGTGCTAAATGGCCAAGTCACAAGAATTCCGAGGATTCAGGAAGGTTGGGGGAAGGGACTCACTGAACAGCAGTTAGGAGACAGATGATAGCCTCCCATCGTGTTCTTTAGCGTTGAGTTGTTTTACCTATCAACCGCATTTTTGGCATACAATGGGCTAAATGGCCAAGTCACAAGAATCCCGAGGGTTCAGGAAGGATGGGGGAAGGGAATCACTGAACAGCTGTTAGGAGACGGATGATAGCTTCCCAACATGGCCATCCAGCGTGTTCTTTAGCGTTGAGTTGTTTTACCTATCAACGGCACTTTTTTCATACAATGTGCTAAATGGCCAGGTCACAAGAATCCCGAGGATTCAGGGAAGGTTGGGGGAAGGGACTCACTGAACAGCTGTTAGGAGACAGGTGATAGCCTCCCATCATGGCCATCCAGCGTGTTCTTTAGCGTTGAGTTGTTTTACCTCTCAACGGCATTTTTTGCATACAATGGGCTAAAAGGCCAAGTCACAAGAATCCCGAGGGTTCAGGGAAGGTTGGGGGAAAGGAATCACTGAACAGCTGTTAGCAGACGGATGATAGCCTCCCATCATGGCCATCCAGCGTGTTCTTTAACGTTGAGTTGTTTTACCTATCAAAGGCCTTTTTTGCATACAATGGGCTAAATGGCCAAGTCACAAGAATTCCGAGGTTTCAGGAAGGATGGGGGAAGGGACTCACTGAACAGCTGTTAGCAGACGGATGATAGCCTCCCAACATGGCCATCCAGCGTGTTCTTTAGCGTTGAGTTGTTTTACCTATCAACGGCATTTTTTGCATACAATGTGCTAAATGACCAGGTCACAAGAATCCCGAGGATTCAGGGAAGGTTTGGGGAAGGGACTCACTGAACTGCTGTTAGGAGACGGATGATAGCCTCCCATCATTGCCATCCAGCGTGTTCTTTAGCGTTGAGTTGTTTTACCTATCAACGGAATTTTTTGCATACAATGTGCTAAATGGCCAAGTCACAAGAATCCCGAGGGTTCAGGTAAGGCTGGGGGAAGGGACTCACTGAACAGCTGTTAGCAGATAGATGATAGCCTCCCATCATGGCCATCCAGCGTGTTCTTTAGCGTTGAGTTATTTTACCTATCAACGGAATTTTTTGCATACAATGTGCTAAATGGCCAAGTCACAAGAATCCCGAGGGTTCAGGGAAGGTTGGGGGAAGGGACTCACTGAACAGCTGTTAGGAGACAGATGATAGCCTCCCATCATTTCCATCCAGCGTGTTCTTTAGCGTTGAGTTGTTTTACCTATCAACCGCATTTTTTGCATACGATGTGCTAAATGGCCAGGTCACAAGAATCCCGATGGTTCAGGGAAGGTTGGAGGAAGGGACACACTGAACAGCTGTTAGGAGACAGGTGATAACCTCCCATCATGGCCATCCAGCGTGCTCTTTAGCGTTGAGTTGTTTTACCTATCAACGGCATTTTTTTTTTTTGCATAAAATGTGCTAAATGGCAATGTGCTTACTGGCTAAAAATTAAATACTTTTTATTTTTGAAAAGCATTCTGACAGACCATCTACTATCGTCTTAAACAGAAGGCTCCTGTCAGATCTCTGTGATAAGCAGCTGCTTGCGGAGATCTTTATTTACTTTTTCGATTTATTTATTTTGAATACTATATCCAAGGGTATACTGCAGAAACGGGGCTTAAATTCCCACAAAGAAATGTCTTCATGGGTGTGTTGGGGGGAGGTAACATAGACAATATATCCATTATGTCTTATGAAAGAATTCTCTATCTGGGTCTTTAACGATATCAAATCCCTTATGTAGGACCACTATGGGATCAATTCCTGCAGCCTTGTCCAAAAGGAACTTCGTGCAATACGAATCAAGAGAGTGCATCGCAACGTTATTTGATGACCAATAAAATTATAATTTTATTTTGTTCCCCAATACAATTTTTTAATTTCATTGCAACTAAGTTTTTTAATTCACTGTAATGTATAATAAGAAATGAAGAATGTTTAATAGCTTTTAAGAAATGTTTGCGTGCAAGTTTTTCAAATTTCGTCAACATCAAATATACGTTTATTGTGATTAAATAATTTCATGCATTATTTTTATGGGAACTGATATTTAGTGAAAATTCATATCCCACCACATGAGTCTTTTTAATTTTTTGTTCAATTCCTTATTTTCTTTGACAAAAAAAAATAATTTCTTTGATAACCTGAAAGAGCTGGAAAGCTCCTTAGTTGATGATATACAATTTATTGATGGTTT
Organism: Ryuthela nishihirai; assembly: GCA_038380435.1. Lineage (NCBI taxonomy): Eukaryota > Metazoa > Arthropoda > Arachnida > Araneae > Heptathelidae > Ryuthela > Ryuthela nishihirai. The sequence continues at coordinate 410,351 of JAWZYU010000151.1, read as the reverse complement.
TGCTTCCTTTAGAGCTTTTATAGTTTTGATGGTGTTTGCGAAGTGTTGTATTGATAATATATTTAAAAAAAGTGTTGTTTGCTTATCTGTTTCTTCATGAATTGATTTAAGAAAAAAAAACTTCTCTTATCAAAAAAATATATTTTCAAAAATAAACACTTAATACATTTCTATATATGTGCTGAAATTTGTTGAAAAATTTATATTAAGAGCATTTTATTTCCATTTTTGGGTATTCCTAAAAAAGAAAACATACAGCTCCGATTAAAAGAATTAAAGTGCAATTTTTTTCATAATATATATTAGCACGCTTGGCTACTGATCTAAGGGACCTGGGTTCGAGCCTCAGGTAAAGGCATGGATGTGTGTGTCGTTTTTCTGCTGAGGACCTGCCATCCTCTCAGACCTCCTGCAATGGCACATAAACTGACAGGGTCCAGTCAGACCTCTGTGGCAAGCAGCTGCTTGAATGGGGTATTTATTTTTTATTTATTATATGGAGTTGTTTCAACTTTGATTTTGGCTGTGACCTCTGAGCGGCACTTTTTTGCACACCATGGGCTAAATGGACAGGCCACAAGGACCCCGAAGGCTCAGAGAAGTTTGCGGGAGGTGGACCCACTGGAACAGCTGTTGAAGACAGATGGTAGCCTCCCGTAAAGGACATCCAACGTGTTCTTTAACGTGCACAGGGTATGGCTCTCCCGCACACTTGGCCACGGCTTAACGTCCTATCCGACGGACGGCGGCCTTATTCAAGCCCACCAGTGTCCCCTACTGACCGTGGGCAGGGCGAGAAAATTTTGCGGAGATAAATCTCAACGCTGACCCAGCTGGGACTCGAACCTGGGAACTACAGATTACGAGCCTGGCGCGCTACCGACTGAGCCACCCCCGCCCCATACAGGAATGGAAAACGTTTACCAGTTATAATTGACCTGAGGACTATAGAGATTTTATTTTAAAATGAATTATGAATTTTCAAAACTCCAAATAATATCTCACTACCTTAAATTCAGTTAAACAATAATTATTCTTTCACCTATTAAGTTTATAATATATAATTTTGCTGCTAGGTCTACTGTATTTTTAGAGAAATTATCTAAAGAGGGTAACTAAGAAATCACAATTAATTGCAGAAAATTAAAATTAATATTCAATATTTTGCTAGTGCATTATTATCTTGTAATTATCAATTTTAAAGATTCTGAAAAATGTTCTTTTAACACATATAAAATCTCATTCCGATATTTTCCTTCCTATACAATTACTACTTAAATAGAATTCTTAATTTCGAAGTTTTAAAAATGTCCGACAGATGGCAGCATAAACTAATGAAATATTTTTCCCTTTCGATTATTCATGAAATTTCCACATAGTAACAGAATCAACTAATGTGTTCTCTGCAGTATTTCTTTTCCGCTGTTCGAGAGAGCAAGAAATTATTCCTTTAAGCTATAAAGCGATCACCCCAATATCGGAGGTTGCTGGACATTAACTGTAAAATTTTGGAACCGTTATGAAGCTGCATCGCGAGCCACCAGTAGAGGCAAGAGTTAAGAGAGATATTAATATTACCGGAAAACGCATGGAACGGAGGGAGGGAGAGCTACCGTCACGAGGAACGGGAGAGAACGGGACTCATCGTTCTGTCTTTAAGAGTAAAAGGAGCAAAATTGGGAAAGTGAAAAACTACATTGAAATAAAAAAAAAAGTGACGGAAGCTTAAAGAATTGTGGTTTTGTAGATACTTTTAGCTTGTGTTATGTTCAATGATCAGTGTTCAATGTTTAACTTATAAGAAAGGTTTTAGTTTTAAGGAAACTATCAATTTATCTGTATCGCAGAAAAATGCGCTTTGTTTTAAAAAAAATCTCGCAATTTTGATCATTTTATACTGATTGATAGCATATTGTTGTTTTGTTTTATTAGCGAAGAAATTGTTTATGATTTAGGAATTTTGTTGCCTCAGTTAATATATCAGTTCATATATAGTTTGTTTATATATTTGGAATTCACGTTCGGTTGCAAAATATTCAAACAGAATTGAAAATCGGTAAAATTACATTTTTCACATTTTGTGTTTTTGAATATGTGTGATATCAGTTATATATTCTATTACATGGCATGGAAAAATAATTCGGCTAAACTATTCGTGGTGAGACTTCAATATTCCTGTAAAAACTTATGAAATAAAATAGGACAAAAATTATATTCTCCATTACTCTTTCGGTGTTATTAAATTTGTTCGCTTTTCATAGCTAAATGCAACTACCAGTATGAAATTTAGATACATTTGTTGGTAGATTATTATTTTTGTTTAATCGTTGATTCATGTATATTTCCTGCTAGTGCTCGAGAATGGTTTCTGCGTCCAGTAAAAGACATTTTTCATTACAAATTTCGACTCTTAGTGATCTGATGCATCTATTCCGGGAAATAAATCACAGCATCTGACAATTCCTATTAACCCTATAGAATCTCAGGTAACAATAACTATACTACAGAAGCATGAGGGAATTCAATTTCAAGTGAGAAGAAGAATAATACGCATCAGATATCTCCATGAGGTTAATAATTCTGAAAGCACAAACAAAATAATACTGAAGCTTACTTTTAACGAGCGAATATAATTTCGAGTGACAATAATAATAATACGTAATGGATATCTCCATGAAGTTGACAATCCTCAAAACAGCCTACTACATAACTGAAGAATACCGAAAGTGTAGAGATGATGTCATTTCCTGCTTCACTAGTGTATACGATGTGTGGGGCATGTCATTCACGAATTCGATTAGTGTGTCAAAGAATCAGAACACAGGCTTCACAATTTTTCTGATGGCCATTCTAAATACTCCTTCGCTGATTCGACTTCTTTTGTGTGCGCGCAGGCGGATCAATGACTACTGCGCAGACTCGCCCAGAAGGAAAGCTGTCCACGTGTATCTCCCGTTTCGTGCATTGGAACAGTCCAGAATTCGACGAAACTTCCATTTCTGGGCAGCGAAGCTAGAGCGGTAAGGACGGTAGCTGAGACGGCTTGGTCGCTTAGGCTTCTTTGGCTTAGGTGTCCCCTTATGATGGGCGGAATGCCGGGAAAGCTCTGCAGTTCGCTCCTCTAGGAATCTCTGTTAATCTCGACACCAGCGTTAAGATCGTCGTGGTGGAGGCCGCTGCGGCAGTGGAGGTGGTGAAGCAGTCAGTGCGTTTGGTGAACTCGTAATGAGCGAGGTTCGAGGCGGTGGTGATTCTGTCTGCAGTGGGGAGAATAGTGACTCTACAATTTGGGCCACGATGACGTAATGAATGCGAATGTGGACTGTCATTGAAGGGGTGTACTTGGAGTTGACAGTGTGGCAGTGACTCTTTCTAAATTAGGTCTTCTGTTATTGCAGACAGGACTATGGGCGCTGCGCTGTCCGGATGATCAGCTTGATCAAGTTGTAAATGCCATGTACGCTGACCACACGGCATTTCTTGCACCCTCCCTTTCCGTGCCCATTGCCTGCAAGAGAATGCAGGCAATGCTCGACTCTTTTGAGGACTGGTGCACGGATTGGAGAGTGCAAGTTAACCCTACAAAAAGTATTGCAGTTCTTACGTCACATAAACGAAATCCCCATCATGAAAATTTCTACCTATTTGATTAACAGGTAGTGTGGAGCGATGATGCCAAATACCTAGGCATCACGATCCATCACAAGCTCAAATGGGATGCCCATGTAGGGAATGATGTTAACAAAGCCAGAGCACTATACTGCAAACTATTCCCTCTGCTTGAGGGAAAATCTCATATCGCAACATCACATAAAGTGCAAATTTCTAATCAGATAATCAAACCTATCCTTCTCTATCCTGCCCCCATCTGGGGCGCACGTTCTACTAAAAATCTTTCAAATCTCCAATCTCTACAAAATAAAATCCTACGATCTGCTGTAGCAGCTCCCTGGTTTGTGAGGAACACTATCATTAATCGAGATCTAAATTGTGAAACAAATCTGCAATCCATCAAGAAAATGGCCAAGAACTATTTTGCAACTATCGCAGAACATCCTAATCAACTTATTAGAGATTTACTTAATTATGATGTTGTACCCCTCACACAAATTCAAACGATCAAAATCTCTACTTGATAATCAGGATTAAAAAAGGGATCGAAGACAGATGGCGCCATTTGTACTGACCCCATCTGGAGCCGAACCTTAACTTATTCCTTACATATAACTTACCTTTCTCTTACTTCTCCCCTTCCCACTCTTCCCCCTACATCCCCACCCCCTTCTTTTCAACTCATACTACGGTAATACCGTCATTTATTCACACATTTCAATCATTTGGCTACTGGCGTTAGCTAAGCTTAAGCAGGTATAGGCCCCAGGCCTGAGACTGCTGCTGTCACTGTATGATCTTTGATGTCTTAGTGTGGTCAAAGGAGGTCTAAGGAGAAGTGGCAAATTGATGTGCAGACACAAAAACAACTGTAAGGGGCGATCTGCGCATGCGCAGTGCAATCATTTTAGCCCACTGCAGTTATGGTTAGTCTTAATATTGGTATATATATATATATTGCGATTTAACCAGTGTTTCCAAATGTCTAACAGCCATGCTGTTTGGCACAGTGGTAGCTGACCCTAAAGTTATTCAACAAGTGTTTTATCCTGTTCAGGAACACATTTCACGATACCTTAAAAAGCCGTTGTATGTTTATTTTGAGTAAAAATTGCAGAATTTTTAAAATTAATATGTAAATTAATACATTTAATCATCTTGTGAATATATATAAGTCAATGTATATTGCAGGTTTGTGTTCCCTGGAACATATCGATGTACATTATCTTCTGTACATTGCTCTAACTGTGTAAATCTTTTTTATGGTTGATACGGGAAGTGCCTGCTGCCATCTGTTGAACGTTTATACAAGTAAAAAACTCTATATGATATATATGGAAAATATCAGCAATTGTTTAAAATATAATCATATAGATTATATTATCGTGCATTGACACATAAATCTGAATATATTATAATATACTAAATGTTGTAGGTTGTTCAAAATATCAAAATTTTGTTCTTTAGCATAGCTGCTACCTGTTTTACAAAATTGGATTTTATTAAAGAAATGATTTCATTACTTCTTGATATTTTCTGTCTAAACGAAATGAAAATATTAATTGTACTTCATGAAGAAAATGTACATTTTTCACAGTCAAAGTGTATGTAAAATTAGTCACGTGGTGTAAGCAATTGAAAACTTTGCTCGGCGGTCGAAAAATAATGCAGGGAACTCGCTCCTCTCCATGGCTAGGCGACTTCACTGCAATGCACTGTTTAGAGGGCGCTGCAATCGAAAAGTTTACATTACGTCAATGAAAGCTAGCTCTCTTCTCTCTTAGACTCTCCTTGGTGTGCTGTCCAGGCGTATTGTATCAAAGTGACCTTGATCACTTACGAAAGTCGGGAAATTTCGGTCACGGACGTCGGAAATAACAGAACACCAAAATCTGTCGCATTAAAAATCTGAAAGAATGAATCTGAATGCTTCTACTGGTATCGTCAAATTCTACATTGGAGGAAGTCTTCCAGTGTATATGGCTTGGTGGGAGAACGGGACTTTGCCTCATGCCAGCGATTAGGGGGCTGTTTAATATTGTCGGCGTTCCCTCTCTCAATAAACATAATTTCTTTAAATATCGCACTAACCATTTTCTCTCCATAGGTAGTTGGAATGTGAGGACTCTGCACAGAGCTTATTCTCTTGATGTCCTCACACAACTTTCAGCTTTATAATTTAGATATTTTCGGCTTGCAAGAGAATAGATGTACAGATAAATGTCAGATTTTTAAAAATAATCTTAAATTTCTCTTTCCAGGGAGGGAAGATATTAAGCATCACCAAGGCGTAGGTGTGCTTCTCAGCAGACACGCTAGTGATGCTCTTTTAGGATATGAGTGTATTAATGAAAGGTTTCTTACAGCAAAATTTCAGACAAACGTTAAAGATTTTAATCAAGATTGGCGACTCTATTCTTCACGACCATATCCATCATTTCGAATTTTTTTAAATATTTTTTTTATCTACAGTTTCAGTAGCAATTAATCACCCGAGCAGTTTTCAAAAGTTATAAAAAAATGAAATTTCTTTTTTCGCTCTCGAGAGAGTAAGAAATTATTCCTTTAAGCTAAAAAGCGATCACCCCAATATCGGAGGTTGTTGGACATTAACATAAAAATAAATACCCCCTCAAGCAGCTGCTTGCCACAGAGGTCTGACAGGAGCCTGTCAGTTTATATGCCATAGTAGAGGGTCTGAGATGATGGCAGCACCTCAGCAGAAAAACAACACATACATACATGCCTTACCCGGGGCTCGAACACAGGTCTCGTAGATTAGTAGCCAAGCGTGCTAACCACTCGGCCACGGGTGGTTAGCACGCTTCAATGAAATTGCAATTCACCGAAAGGCAAATTTCTAATAATCTAGCAAAATGTATTTTACTAGATTATTAGAAATTTGCTTTTCGGTGAATTGCAATTTCATTGAACAGTCACACTTACACCTTTTATATTTTATTATTTCAATCTCCGCTTCCGCAGAGATTTTTTCTGGAACCCAAACGTCTAGAAATAAGCGCGGTGATTAAACGGAAACATTAATACTTCTATATATCTAACTAAATTTTATACTGGTGGTTACTGTTAGCTATGAAAAGCTAACAAATTTAATAACAAAATTAACAATCGATAATATTATTTTTAATCTTTTCCATTTGTTATGTTTTTACAAAATATTGAAGTCTCATCATGAATAGTTTACACGAATTATTTTTCCATGACATGTAAGAGTAAATGCAATTGATAATACACGTATTAAAAAATACAAAGTGTGAATAAAAGTATTTTTAAATATTTTCAATTCTATTTGGATATTTGGCAACGGAACGTGAATCCCAAATAAATAAACAAACTTTAAATGAACTAATTTATTAACTAAGGCAACAAATTGCATAAATCATTAACAATTTCTTCCCTAATCACACAAAACAACATTATGCTATCAATTAGTATAAAATGATTCCAATATCCATAATTGCCAGATTTTCCTTCAAGCAAAGAGCATTTTTCTGCGATACAGATAAATTGCTATTTTACTTGAAACTAAAAACTTTCTTATCAGTTAAACATCCAAAACTGATCACTGAACATAACAAAAACAAAAAGTATCTTCAAACCTCACTTCTTACTACCAACGCTCACAGATTACGATTAATCTCTTTCTTCTATACACAGATTCTCCGAACTACTATTAGACATTCAACTTTCTGGTATATAATCACAGGCAAGCAGGGAAGAAATAGAATTCTGTTCTTTCATTTCAACTTCATCGTTCGAACTCGTAAGTGACGTAATTCTCACCCCGTGCTGTACCTCAAGTGACACGTTGTAACACAGTCTCGTTTTCCATTGTTGTACGTGCATCTTCCGTTTCATTATATTGTAAATTGAAATCTTGTTCATAGTACATATAGAGAAAGAAAATCCTTCTCAGCCATGGGTTACGGAGTTTAAACCATATTACGTAATTTTGTTCGCCAAACGCATCTGTCCTGAGCTGCATCTGCTGCACCTGGTCATTGTAGACCAATTCTAACAAGGTCCTGTTTGACATGTCCGCACATCTCATCCTATGTCTTCCCTCTCTTTCTGAGGCCTTTAGGCACACTGTTCATAACCCTATTCGCTAATCTACAATTATCCATACGGGCAAAATGGCCTAACCAACGGAGTCTCTCTCTGCACAATATGCTGCTTAAAGGAGGTTGCCGACTGCTTTGCATAACCTCATCATTTCTTACAAAATCAAACCACCTAATGCCAAAAATCATCAGCATACTCTAAATCAGAAATTTTCAGATCTCCGGACCATTTAAGAGTAAAATTTTACCGTGCAGTGAAATTCATATAATATAATCAATATCCAAAGGAAAGAGAAAAGGAGTTAAAAAAATACACCATTTTCGAACATCAGAAACAATGCTAAACCAACTTCTACAACCCTTTCAAACTCTCACACACGACTCAATGCTACTATAGAGAATTTTCATTATGTTAACTAACTTCTCCGGTATGCCAAACGATCTCACAATCAACCACAAATTAAGGCGATCAACAGAGTGAAAATTCTTTTTGAAATTAACAAAACTAATAACCAAAGATTTTTGAAACTTTAAACATTTCTCAAGAATCTGCCTATGTGAAAAAATCTGATGTACACATCCCCCACTAATTTTGATTACTCATCACGCAATTCTCCATTAACCAAATTCTTAATGCTATTAAGCACAATCATGCAAAGAGCAATTGATGAAAGGGACCTAGGTTCAAACCCCGGGTAAGGTATATGGATGTCTGCATTGTCCTTCTGCTGAGGTCTCGAATTCCTCACAGATCTCCTCTATTATCCTGACAGGCTTCTGTCAGACCTCTGTGGCAAGGTGTTGCTTGAGGGATTATTTCTTTATTAACACCTTATTCATACTTCTCTGACTCATAAACATTTCCTTATTTATATATTTTAAATAAATATTAATGTTATATTTATTTTAATAATTGCTATTTAATTATTAAAGTAATTATTATATTATTAATTATGGCATTAAGATGTCCCATGATAAGGAGGAACCTGATTCTTTCACCCAATACGGGTTCAGACAGGAGGAACCAAATTGTGAGAAATTTGACACCATTCGTAAAGTGTTTTGGGAATGGAAGGGGACCAAAATTTCCTCACATGGAAATAATTTGAATAAAAACGAAATAACGGGCTATGAGAGCAAACGTGGACAACAATACTCAAACTCTTAGTAGGGGAGAGGCCAAAATGGTTTTCCTGCAGGGGGGGGGGAAATTTAAAGAAAAAAATTATGCGAAGCTCATAAAGGTTATCCATCCTCGATTGCAGCATTGTAAACCAATGGGAACAAAAAGAGTCTTCTTTACGATAGGAACAAGCATATTATACTCTCTCAAAAAAAATTCTCTACAGTTACTAATTTTTTATAAAACTAGCAAACTTGAAATTGTAACGCTATTAATAAGGGAAACATATATCCACACTTCTAAATAATCATATCTAAGTTTTTTCAATTTATTAATTCAAATTATAAAAATTAAATACTTTTTAAAAAGCATTGTGAAAGACCATCTAGTATCGTATTAAATAGAAGGCTCCTGTCAGATCTCTGTGGTAAGCAGCTGCTTGCGGGATCTTTATTTCCTTTTTTGATTACTATATCCAAGGGTATACTGCAGAAACGGCGCTTAAATTCCAACAAAGAAATGTCTTCATGGGTGTGTTGTGTGGAGGTAACATATACCATATAACCATAATGTCTTATGAAGGAATTCTCTATCTAGGTCTTTAATGAGATCAAATCCTCTACGTAGGACCTCTATGGGATCAATTCCTGCAGCCTTGTCCAAAAGGAACTTCGTGCAATGCGAATCAAGTGAGTGCATCGCAACATTATTTGATGACCAACAAAATTATAATTTTATTTTGTTCCCCAATACAATTTTTTAATTTCATTGTAACTAAGTTTTTTAATTCACTGTAATATATAATAAGAAATGAAGAATGTTTAACAGCTTTTAAGAAACGTTTGCGTGCATGTTTTTCCAATTTCGACAACATCAAATATACGTTTACTGTGATTAAATAATTTTATGCCTTATTTTTATGGGAACTGATATTTGGTGAAAATGTATATCCCACCATATAAGTCTTTTTTAATTTTTTGTTCAATTCCTTATTTTCTTTGACAAAAATAAATAATTTCTCTTATAACCTGAAAGAGCTGGAAAGCTCCTTAGTTGATGTTATACAATTTATTGATGGTTTTGCTTCCTTTAGAGCTATTATAGTTTTGATGGTGTTTGCGAAGTGTTGTATTGATAATATATTTAAAAAAAAAGTGTTGTTTGCTTATCTGTTTCTTCATGAATTGATTTGGGATAAAAAACCTCTCTCATCAAAAAAATATATTTTCAAAAATAAACACTTAATGCATTTCTATATATGTGCTGAAAGTTGTTGAAGAATTTATATTCAGAGCTTTTTATTTCCATTTTTGGGAATTCCAAAAAAATCATACAGCTGCGATTAAAAGAATTAAAGTGCAATTTTTTTTCATAATATATATTAGCATGCTTGACTGCTGATCTAAGGGACCTGGGTTCGAACCTCAGGTAAGGGATGGATGTGTGTGTCGTTATGGCATATAAACTGACAGGCTCCTGTCAGACCTCTGTGGCAAGCAACTGCTTAAGGGGGTATTTATTTTATTTTTTATTTATTATATGGAGTTGTTTCAACTTTGATTTTGGCTGTGGCTATTTCGCTTTTTGATAATATATAGAAAACCTCAAAGACAGGAATGAGAAACTTTTATCAGTCAAAATTGATCTGACGACTATAGAGATTTTATTTTAAAATGAATTAGGAATTTTCAAAACTCCAAATAATATCACGTGACACGAAGGTTGCCAGATCATTAATTTCTAAAAAAATCGTTGCCAGATATTTTTTCTGAATTCTGTAATCAACCATAGTGTTCGGATACTTTTTTGAGCGACTGTACCTTAAATTCAGTTAAACAATAATTATTCTTTCACCTATTAAGTTTACAATATATAATTTTGCTGCTAGGTCTACTGCGTTTATAGAGAAATTATCTAAATATGGTAACTAAGAAATCACAATTAATTGCAGAAAATTAAGATTAATATTCAATATTTTGCTAGTGCATTATTATCTTGTAATTATCAGTTTTAAAGATTCTGAATTAAAGATTCTGAATAAAGATTCTAAGTCAGTGTGTTTGGTGAACTCGTAATGAGCGAGGTTCGAGGCCGTGGTGATTCTGTCTGCAGTGGTGAAAATAGTGACTCTACAATTTGGGCCATGGTGACGTAATGAATGCGAGTATGGACTGTCATTGAAGGGGTGTACTCGGAGTTGGCAGTGTGGCAGTGGCTCTTTCTAAATTAGGTCTTCTGTTACTGCAGACAGGACTCTGGGCGCTGCGCTGGCCGGATGGCCTGTGACGTGGTTCTAGGTGGCTCGAGGTTACAAATCCCAGTTGTGCTCTTCTGGTTCCGATTCTGAGGTCGCTCTGGGATAGAGCGTTCGGTGAAAGCTGCCTTGATACATCAGGCTTAGACAGCCTTTAGCAAAAGGAGGGAAGAAAGGAGGGATACTAGTTATGCATAAAAATTCAAGTGACATAATATATTTAAAATTGAAAGCAACGCTAACACTTTTAAAAGCAATTAAAACAAAATTATTTATTAATAAGTATTTTACTAAGGTATTTGAAAATATTTGAAAATAAGTAACCAGATTTTCAAAATAAACAACTACCAATCTATTTTTAGAAACCTTACTCTAATAAGCTGTGCTACATATTTCTCATAATTAGGTGTTCTGTTACTGAAGTGTGCAGGCCCTTTGACTTTAGTTCGATGAACTAGAGGGTGAGAGCGTCGGAATATTTTCCCCTTTGGCTTTTCATCATAGGAGCACCTCTGTAGACAAAAATGCATGTCTGCACATAGTCGCGAATGTCGGACTACATTCCTGACCGATATTATTTGGATTCAACTCTCTGTTGTGTTTTGCCCTTACACAGGAGACCTGAACAAGGGTTATCGAGACACAACTCTAAAATTTGGCCTCTTAGACTGAGCAGTACAACCAGTTGCTCTATGACGTCAGTGCCAGAGTTTCGTTGTCCAAATGAAAGAGGAATTTTTCATTTGGACCAAATTTCCATGTAGAAAGGGTCAGGGGCGTTCGTCGTAAGGCTAGTGTTTTGACCTTCCAAGGCATCTATAATCCCCCTGAGGAGAAGGTCCTCCATCTACATCTCCCTCAGCAGGGCTCAGTGTCCTAATTGGCTGGGAGGGTGTGCGTCCTTCTCAAGTGCCTGTTTGTTTCGCGACAGGGTATCAAAGAGAATAATATATTCCTATGGGTGACACACGACATCGATATCATAATCCTGAAGTGTAAGGTTCCATTTCGCCAATAATTCATCTATAACATCATCATCATCAACAACCAGCCATAGGCTACGGTGGTCCAACCAGACAATATTACCCTGCACAATATGCTGCTTAAAGGACGTTGCAAACTCCTTTGCCTAACCTCATCATTAGTTACAAAGTTGAACCACCTAATGCCCAAGATACTGCGTAAGCATCTGGAATCAAAAGCATCTAGTTTCCTGTTATCTTGCTTACACAGCATCCAAGTTTCACTACCATAACTAACCCTAGAAAGAACCAAACTATTATACAGTCTAATTTTAGTCTTTAGGTGTATACGCCTATTTCTCCACACTCTCCATAGATTCTTAAAAGTCCCGGCGGCAATCCCTATTCGTCTGTTAATCTCATGCCGCACATCACCATTATCTGTTACATAGCTCCCAAGGTATTTAAACTGTGACACCTGCTCAAGAATGCAACCATTCAGGTTAACTGAATCACAGCCTGCCTGACCAATTTTCATCACTTTAGTTTTCTCTCTGTTTATAACCAAACCTACTCTATTACCAGTCTCATCAACAGCTCGAATGAAAGAGTTCATCTCATCAACATCATTTGCCAAAAGGGTTAAATCATCAGCATAACCTAAATCAGAACTTTTCGTATCTCCAGCTCATTTAAGGCCAAAATCTTTGCTTTGAAGTGAATTTCGCATAATATAAACAATAACCAAGCTAAAGAAAAAAGAAGACAAAATGCACCCTTGTCGAACACCAGAAGTAATGTTAAACCAATTGCTACGAGCCTTACCAACACTCACACACGACTCAGTGTTAGTATAGAGACTTTAATTATGTTAACTAACTTGTCTGGTATACCATATGTTCTCACAATCAAACACAAATTGTGACGATCAACAGAGTAGAAAGCCTTTTTGAAATGAATAAAGCTAGCAACCAAAGGTTTCTAAACTCTAAACATTTCTCAAGAATCTGCCTCAATGAAAGTATCTGATCCACACATCCCCTACCACTTCTGAATCCACATTGCTCATCACGCAATTTACTGCCAACCAGATTCTTAATTCTATTAATCACAATCTTTGGAAAGAACTTTACCTGGAACAGAGAGTAGGCTGATACCCAAATAGTTATCACACGAACTGTGATCACATTTTTTTAAAACAGGGATAACAATAGCTCTGATAAAATCCTTAGGAACCATGCCTTTATCATAAAAGATATTCAGAATTTCAGTCATCCAATTGGTAACCGAAACATTCCCAGCTCTAAGCATTTCCGTAGTAATTTCATCTACCCTTGGGGATTTATGAAGTTTAAATTTAGAAATAGCCAAAATAACTTCAGATTGTAATATAAGGCCAACATTAAAGCCACCAATGCATCTATCATCATTGCAAACAATGGGAATAGAACTAACCATATTGCTTAGAAAATCACTGAAATTCTCAGCCCACCTAGCCATGACAGAATCCTCCCCTTATTTAACCTTACTTTGTTTATCCTTCAATCTCTGTACACCTGTTCGTTTTCTACCACACTAACTATCTGGTACAGCTCTCTGCTGTTGTACTGTCTAACTGCTTCCTCGGCTTTGTCATACAAGCCATCAAGCGAAAAATTCCTATCAGCAGCTAACTGATCCTCTACACGATTTTTACGTTCTCTGTAGTGCTTTCTATTAGGACTAGTAGGGTATTGATTAAGGACATTCCTGCAGTTCTTTATTTCTGAAATAAGCTCAAGTGCCTTATCACTCAGAAAATTCTGTCTCCTCTGCTCCTTTTTTCCTAAAAGAGTACTGTTAGTGTCCAAAAAAGCCTGTTTAAAATGATCCCATTCTTCCTCAACTTCCGTAGCAAACATACCATGACTGTCATAATGACTAAGTAACCTCTCATGGTAAGCTTTGGCTATAACTGGGTTTTTCAGAGCATCAGTATTGAAAGTAAAATTTTAACCCTAATACAACACTTTTTAAGTTTAATTTGCAACAGACTTTTAACAAGGTAATGGTGAGATCCCATTTCAGCTCCCCTATATGACCTGGTATTCCTAACAGAACTAGCTCATTTGCTGTTAATTAATATATATTATCAATCATAATCTTATACAGTCCATCGGGTGAAACCCATGTGTACTTACGTATGTCGCGGTGTTTGTAATAAGTGTTAGTTATTCTGAAACCATTGAGTTTACTTACCTGTAGGAGATGTTACCCATTGCAGCTACCAATAACAAAAGGGTCTATTACTCCTCCCCAAAGGTCAGAGTCAGTATCATCTTTTGCATTGAAGTCACCAAGAACAAGGGCAATATCTCCTTTCTTGACAGAATCCAAAATATCCTGAAGTTGTCCTTAAAACCTATCCTTTCCATCCACATCGGCATCATCAGTGGGGGCATAACAGTAGATAACATTCAAGTTTTTAACGCTTGTCTGAAATTTTGCTGTAAGAAAACTTTCATTAATGCACTTATATCCTAGAAGAGCATCACAAGCGTGTCTGCTGAAAAGCAGACCCACGCCTCGGTGATGCTTATTGTCGTCCCTCCCTGAAAAGAGAAATTTAAGGTTATTTTTAAGAATCTGCCTTCTTCTGTCCATCTGTTGTCTTGCAAGCCGATAATATCTAAATTATAAAGGTGGAAATCATGTGTGATGACATCAAGAGGATAATATCTGTGCAGAGTCCTCAAATAGCAACTACCTGTGGAAAGAAAATGGTTAGTGGGATGTTTAAAGAAACTATGTTTATTGAGAGAGAGAATGCCGACAATATCAAACCGACCCCTAATCACAGACATGGGGCAAAAACCCGTTCCCTCCCACTACTAAAGGCTGAAGCCATTTACATTTGAAGACTTCCTCCAATGCAGCATTTGACGATGCCAATAGAAGAAAAGAGTTCAAACAGAATGGGAAATATCTGATGATACTTTTATTTAAACTTTTTTGTTTTTGAATACGTGTGATATCAGTTATATATTCTATTACATTGCATGGAAAAAAATTTGGCTAAACTATTCGTAATGAGACTTCAATATTATAAAAAGATAAAAATAATATTCTCGATTATTATTTTTGTGTTATTATGATTGTTTGCTTTTCATAGTTAACAAAAGCTACTTGTATAAAATTTAGACATACGGTTAGAAGTATTATTTTTTTCGTTTAATCCAGTGCTGTCCTACTTTTATAAGCCCGAGGGCCATTTTTCTCTTTTCCCAATATTTCGCGGGCCAAAAAAAAATAGGACATATTATGTAACTGAAAAATCAGTTATGTCACCTCAAAAAAATTATTCTATTTATACGAAAATTAATAAGTAATAATAAACGTCAAAAACCTCTAAAATTATTTTATTTATACGAAATATAATAACTAATAATAAACCTCAAAAACCTCAAAAATTATTTTATTGATGCGAAAAACAATAAGTAATAATATATCTAACAAACCTCAATTTTATTTTTTTACTTATACGAAAAATAATAAGTGATAATAAATTAATATGGGTTCCAATCCCACTCATGGCAAAACCAAATTATTTTCAGCTCATTATTTCATGAGTTCCATGTCTACAGGACTTAAACTGTGATTATTTACTCTAATATGAATTTCAGGCATATGTATCGCAGACATATGTACTTCCGAATCAGAGGACCACAGGAAAGATTTTGGAGTCCAAATAATATAGAAATTATTTGGACTCCAAAATCTTTCATTTTTGGATATTTTTCTTTTGGTAAAAGTTTGAACAATTCTTTTCCAGTTTCTCTATTAGATGCAATAATTGGGTCGGCCTGAAGGTCACATAATTCCATTTGATATTTAGGATCATCGGTGCTAATATCAATATTCAATGGATTACTGAATAAATTTAAATTTTGCTTAAGGTCATCTAATTGAGAAAATTTTCTAATAAAATCTTCAATTTGGATATCTAATTTAAGAACAAATTTTTCAAAATTAACTCTTTTATTAAGTGGCTTCATTTCTTCATAGAACTCTTTACAAGTTTCAAAATGAATTAAATTGTTATCCTGCAAATATGACTTCAAAAATTGTAGTTTGTCCCTATACCAGTAACATGATTATAAAGACAGCACACGTTTTGATCTGTTTTAATTGAGAATGTTTTGGGTTGGGTTGTTTCACCTCTGAGCGGCACTTTTTTCAACACCATGGGCGAAATGGCCAGGTCACAAGGACCCCTAAGGCTCAGAGATGGTTGGTGAAGGGGATCCATTGGAACAGCTGTTGGGAGACAGATGGTAGCCTCCCGTCAAGGCCATCCAGCGTGTTCTTTAACGTTGGGGTGTTTTACCTCTGAGTGGCACTTTTTTTGCACATAATGGGCAAAATAGCCAGGTCACAATGACCCCTAAGGCTCAGAGATGGTTGGTGGAGAGGGCACACTGGAACAGCTGTTAGGAGACAGATGGTAGCCTCCCGTCAAGGCCATCCAGCGTGTTCTTTAATGTGCACAGGGTATGGCTCTCCCACACACGGTGCCTCGGCTTAACGTCCCATCCGACGGACGGCGGCCTTTCCAAGCCCATCGGTGTCCCCTACTGACCGTGGGCAGGGCGGGGAATTTTGCGGAGATAAATCTCAACGCCGACCCAGCTGGGACTCGAACCTGGGAACTACAGATTACGAGCCTGGCGCGCTACCGACTGAGCCACCCCCGCCCCTAAGTCACTTAGGAGTTCGAAAGATGAAGTTGAAATGAATGCCACAAGAGGATTAGTAATGCCGATCACTGATGTCTGGCTGGTCGGCCTGACTCGCAGTCGGAGTTCCAATTCATCCAAAAAGTGTTCAATGGGGTTGAGATCAGGGCTCTGTGCAGGCGAGTCAAGTTCTTCCACATTCTTCTCATCAAACCATTCCCTAATGTAATCGCTTTGTGGATGGGATCATCGTCATGTTGGTAGAGGAAAGTATATCTAGAGATTGTGAGAGTACAGTCGCTCAAAAAAGTATCCGAACATTAGTGTTGATTACAGAATTAAGAAAAAATATCTGGCAACGTTTTTTTTTTTACAATTAGTGATCTGGCAACCTTCTTGTACAGTCGCTCCAAAAAATATAAGAACACTATGGTTTATTACAGAGTTCAGAAAAATTATCTGGCAACGATTTTTTTAGAAATTTGTGATCTGGCAACCGTCGTGTGACACGACACGACGGTTGTCAGATCGTGTCACGTGACGTACAGATCGTCGTATCACGTTAAATTTTATGCAATTTACGGAGTGCTTTTTAACGTTAGAATATTTTACCTCTGAAGGTCACCTTTTTCACACAATAGGCTAAATGGCCAGGTCACAAGACCCCAAAGGCTCAGACAAAGTTGCGGGTAGGATATCCACTGGACATCTTTTAGGAGACAGATAGTAGCCTCTCGTTAAAGCTATCCAGCGTGTTCATTAAAGTTGGAATATTTTACCTCTGAAGGTCACTTTTTTCCACACGATGGACAAAATCGCCAGGTCACAAGGACCCCAAAGGCTCAGAGAAAGTTGTAAGGAGGATATCCACTGCACAGCTTTTAGGTGACAGATGGCAGCCTCCCACGAAGACTATAAAATGTGTTCTTTAACGTTGGAGTTGTTTTACCTCTGAGCGGCAGTTTTTTTTCCGCACAATGGGCTAAATGGCCAGGTCACAAAGATTCAGGGTACAAGGACACTATATTGCACATGACCGCCACTATCGACCGCATGAGGTCAAAATGATTTCCACTCCGATTACATGAATGTAAGGGGCGGGGGTGGCTCAGTCGGTAGCGCGCCAGGCTCGTAATCTGTAGTTCCCAGGTTCGAGTCCCAGCTCGGTCAGCTTTGAGATTTACCTCCACAAAATTCCCCGCCCTGCCCACGGTCAGTAGGGGACACCGATGGGCTTGGAAAGGCCGCCGTCCATCAGATGGGACGTTAAGCCGTGGCCCCGTGTGCGGGAGAGCCATAGCCTGTGCACGCTAAAGAACACGCTGGATGGCTATGACCGGAGGCTACCATCTGTCTCCCAACAGCTGTTCCAGTGGGTCCCCTCCCCCCACCTTCTCTGAGCCTTCGGGGTCCTTGTTACCTGGCCATTTAGCCCATGGTGTGCAAAAAGTGCCGCTCAGAGGTAAAACAACCCAACCCATGAATGTAAAATATCGTAATGTCTTGTATTAGATCATCTAGTATCTAGGATATAGCGAGGGGAATAATAATTCTAAGGTCACTTCCCCTCCCTAAAAATTGTGAGACGGAAATATAAACGATTTCATTTTCTAAGTTTTTATTTGTTACTAAGCTGTAGGGTAGTATATATCATTTTATACAGTTTATCAAGAGTATTTGATAGTTTTGCTCAGTACTTCGAGGATCATTTTCTTCCATCAGCTAATAAAATTTGCTTGCCTACCCCTTGAAAATGTTTTCTGCTACATGAATATAGCTTGCAGAGAAGACATTGTGTATTCTGTTACCATGTGGAAATTTCTTGCAAATGGAAAGGGAAATTATTTGATTGGTTAATACTGCCATCTGTCGGACGTTTTTGAAACTTCGCATTAAAAAATTCTATTTAAATTCTAATTGTATAGAAAGGGAAATATCCAGATAATATTTTATATGTTCTAACGAAAACATTAACAAAAATTATAAATTGTAAACTTAATAGGTGAAAGAGCAATTACTGTTAACCGAATTTTAGGTAATTAAAATCAATTGGATTTTTCAAAATTTATAATTCATTCTGGTAAGAAAGTTTTCAGTTTCAAGTAAAATAGCAATTTATTTGTATCGCAGAAACATGTGCTTTTAAAAGAAAATCTGATATTTTGTGATTAACAGGATCATTTTATACTGATTGATAGCATATTGGTGTTTTGTGTGATCAGTTAAGAAATTGTTTACGAGTTGTGCAATTTCGTTGCGTTAGTTATTAAATCGGTTAATTTATATTTTGTTTATTTATTTCGAATTCACCCTCGATTCCCAAATATCCAAATAGAATTGAAAATCTGTAAAAACAATTTTCTTCACAACTGGTTTCTTTGAATACTTTTGACAGTTACATATTCTATTACATAGCACGGAAAAAGAAATCGCTAAAGTATTCGTGATCAGACTTCAATATTGTGTAAAACATATACAGGGTGATTCAGAATTCATCATCAATATTTAGTGGGGAGGAAGGGAATAAGAAAGAAAGAGATTCCACATAGGAAAGTATGGGGGCAGACGAACGCATGGTGGTGTAGAGGGAGCTGTGTGTACACACCTCTCATACAGAAGCACAGCTATTTGACGCGTGCAGTCAGTTGTCATTCGACAAGGTGAATTTGCAGCAGTAACATGAACCGGTATACGTGGAATGAATGTGCAGATATGCATGTAACTTACGGTGCGGCAGGAGAAAGATGTCTTCGAGCCAGGCAATTGTATGCAGCGCGCTTCCCAAACCGCCGTGTGCCACAGCATCAAATGTTTTCACGTATTCATCGCCAACTGCGTGAAACAGGATCATTTGCTGCTAGTAATGTTAATCGAGGGAGGCGCAGATCGGCACGGACAGTAGCAGTAGAGGAAGCTGTCCTACAGGAAATCGAGGAACAACCTGGTGCTAGCACACGAAGTATGGCTAGGCAGTTTGGAATTTCGCAAGCAACAGCGTGGCGGATATTACACGATGAAGGGTTACATCCGTTTCATCTGCAAAGAGTGCAATTATTGGCAGCAGACGACCATCCCAAGCGTGTTATTTTTTGTCAGTGGTTCATGCAGAGAACAGCCGTTGATCCCAATTTCCCAACGTATGTTCTTTTCACCGATGAGGCGTTGTTCACTCGAGAGGGTGTCTTCAACACACACAATTGGCATGTGTGGGCTCATCAGAACCCACACGGTACAAGACCTGGAGCTGTGCAACAACGTTTTGCTGTCAATGTGTGGACTGGGATTGTCGGTGACTGTTTGTTGGGCCCGTATTTACTACCATCCCGTTTGGACGGTGCCAAGTACCTAACATTTCTTCAGACTGTGTTACCGGATCTTCTGAACGAGGTTCCTGATGGTAGTCTCCGGCGAATGTGGTTCCAGCATGACGGCGCTCCTGCACATTTCGCAAATGCTGTGCGTGCTTACCTATGCAGACAGTTTGGTGGTCAATGGATTGGCCGCGGTGGACCGGTTTCTTGGCCACCACGTTCACCGGATTTCTCTCCAATCAATTTCTTTGTATGGGGTGCTATGAAAAACATGGTGTACGAGACCCCTGTTGATAGTGCTATGGATCTTGTAGCACGCATATCAGTTGCTGCCTCAAACATCCGGGAAATGCCAGGCATCTTCCACAGGGTCCGGCTGTCCATGCAACGCCGTTGTGAGTCATGCATTCTAGCACATGGTCGGCAGTTCGAGCACCTCTTGTAAGTCTGTACAACCAATGCAAAGAAATGTTACATGTAAGATAATGTTTTTTCCTTACCACTTCCTTCTTATGTGTTCTTTCCATCATTGAACTGGGGTCATTTTGCCCTACTACATGGCATATGCGCCCATGCTTTCTTATGTGAAATCTCCTTCGTTTCTTATTACCTACCTCCCCACCAAATACTGATGATGAATTCTGAATCACCCTGTATATAAAATAATATTCTCGATTTTTACTTTTGTGTTAAGATTGTTAGCTTTTCATAGTTAATAAAAGCTACCTGTATAAAATTTATACTTACGGATAGAAGCGTTATTTTTCTCGTTTAATCGGTAGTACCTGTTTCTAATTTCTGTCGTTTCGAGTAACGTCTCTGCAGAAGCGGAGATTAAAATAAAAGTTATGAAGTCGTAACATTGACCATTTCATCAAGTTGCTATTCAATGAAAACTAATCTTCTGATAATCTAGTAAAATACATTTTCCGATACAAATTTCGACTCTTAGTCAACTGAGGCATCTATTCCGGCAAGTATTTCACAGCACGCTTTCCTTTATATGTAATTATTATTCAATCTTTCTATCATTCTATGCACCTAAGTTCTAAAAGTCATCAGTACCATGCTTTGAAATTTCGAACGTTGTGACAACGCTAACGTTCGAAATGGTTACTGTTAGGATGAAGTAACCATTTAACGAACACCAATCTTCTCATAATCGGTTAAAAATGTTTACAAATTATAGTTTGATTTGACGATCTGGCCACCAGACTGCTTTAAAAAGTTAGTCTGTTATTATAATGGATGAAGTAAAAATATCTGAAATAAAATTTACCAAAAATATACGTGTTAACAATAAAGTTGTTAGTAACCTGAAATTTACATCGTTTATTTTTTCCGTTATGTTTATCGGCTTAATACATGGCCCTAATTCTTTCTCTATTAGGAATATTTAAAATAATAATAATAAAAAAAATACCCCCTCAAGCAGCTGCTTGCCACAGAGGTCTGACAGAAGCCTCTCAGTTTATATGCCAGAGTAGAAGGTCTGTGAGGATGGCAGGACCTCAGCAGAAAAACGACACGAACATCCATGCCTTACCCGGGGCTCGAACCCAGGTCCCTTAGATCAGTAGCCAAGTACGACCTTTATAACATAATCATAACTAACTTTTATGTTAAAGTTCGTACACCATTGTAATGGAAGCTGCCGCAAATTTTTTTTTTTCTTTTATAATGTTATTTTCTCATAATTTTGTTTGTTTAGTTTTCGCTTCTCTAACTCATAACGACACAATGATGAGTCTTGTGTGTAAACGTTCTTTAAAACTCTTCGGTAATATTATTATCTCTCTTTACTCTTGCCTCTCCCTTTGTAATTAGGAAAAACTCTCGAAAGCAAATTATATCTAAAATCAGTTTCACTTGAGTTTTTCTTAATCCCTTGTGCCGTCGAACTAAGATTCAGACACTCAGCTGTAAGGTTAAACTAATTTAATGTGATCAGCGAGACAGCCTCAGCAAAACATAATGTTCTCTGCCAGCTGTGCCTCAAAAACACACATCTTTCAAACAACTTTCATTCTGTCACACAACATTGCTAGGGAATATTCCCAAGTCTTATTAGACGGCGTCCATCTCCCTTCCCAGCATGCACAATTGAGATGCGATTCAAGGGAAAGACAAATAGAAAACTTTCGCCATAACCAAAGAAAAACGTAAAACATTTAGCACCCTTGAGGGGAGAGGGGTACAAATACGGGTTCCTGCCATTGCGCAGGAAATTAAATTTCGGCCGCAAAAAAAAAAAGGAAAGCTCCCGCCCCCCTTTCCCTTTCTGAAAACCCGGACAACGACCCCGTTCAGTTGAAGTCACACTGGGTCTTGTGACCATAGTTATTCTTGAAAAATAATTGTAGAGTGATCTCGGAGATGCGTAAAAAGCGATGAGCATGAGACATCGGATGATGATTAAATGAAAGGGATTTATTCCTGTGTGAGGAAGGAATCAGAGTCAAAGAAAGTGGAAGAAAGAAAGGAGGAAGGATAAAAAAAGAGACGAGGGGAGAAGAGGGAGTCAGTAGCAGCAACAGCGCTCGTCTCGGCTCTGCGTGCTTAAGGTCAGTTGGCAGCCTGCCTCGCCCAGGATTGCTGAGCCGAAGGATTTGTCCGGCTGAAGGTTACGGTAACGTGGCTTTCAATGGCGAGATTTGACCTTCTCCTTTTAAGTGCTGACCATAACATAAAAGACTAAGCATGGGGAGTGGGTGGGGGGTTGAGGGGGAAAGAAGTAGGGAAGGAAGAGCTTAAGGCCGGAAATGAAACACTGCATACATTCAAATACAAAGTACAACTACAACTAGGTTAATATAAATAAAAAATTAATAAATAAATACCCCCTCAAGCAGCTGCTTGCCACAGAGGTCTGACAGGAGCCTGTCAGTTTATATGCCATAGTTAGAAGGTCTGTGAGGATGGCAGGACCTCAGCAGAAAAACGACACATACATCCATGCCTTACCCGGGGCTCGAACCCAGGTCCCTTAGGTCAGTAGCCAAGCACGCTAACCACTCTAACATTAAATATTTACATATTTATATTTGATTTTAATTTTATATAACATTGTATTGAAATACCTAGTATCTGAAGAGTTAAATTTTAGCAATAGTTCGTAAAAATACATTTAAGGATTATTTATTCGATTTTACTTTAGTAAAACTACCTTAATCAATACTACCTTAATGGTAGTATTGATTTAAAAACATTCTCTCATTAAATGTTAGAAATAAGTTTTAATAATTTTAAAATAACCTGTTAAGAATTAAACTTTTGATTTGAAGAATGAATTGAATCTAATGACGATTAGGGAATTGCCAAATAATTACCAAAATTTTACAAATAAGAATCCCTTCTTAGTCACTCCAACAAATTTAGCCCATGGTCGCCAGAAGTACAGTCGCTCAAAAAAGTATCCGAACACTAGAGTTGATTACAGAATTCAGAAAAAATATCTGGCAACGATTTTTTTAGAAATTAGTGATCTGGCAACCTTCGTGTCACGTGATTACAGAATTCAGGAAAAATATCTGGAGCGTGTACAGCAACTGTACATTCTCTAGTTACCGTTCACAACACGCTCCAGTTTGCTGTGAACGGTAACTGCACACGCTCAATATTTCCGTGAGTGAGCCCACACGATCCAGGTCTTTGTGAGCTCACACGATCCAATGTGCTGTGAACATTAACCGCAACCGCTCCAGTTTGCTGTGAACGGTAACTGCACACGCTCCATATTCATTGCATTATATATTCATACGCATTATATATACATATTAAAAAATATCCGAACACTATGGTTGATTACAGAATTCAGAAAAAATATCAGGCAACGATTTTTTAAGAAATTAGTGATCTGGCAACCTTCGTGTCACGTTAAACGAAGGTTGCCAGATCACTAATTTCTAAAAAAATCGTTGCCAGATATTTTTTCTGAATTCTGTAATCAACTGTAGTGTTCGGATACTTTTTTGAGCGACTGTACATGGCATGCTTTGCTGTTAATCTCTTCTTATCCAGCTGCAACCGATCACGAATTTCACATTTTCCTTTTCCATAGCAATTTTTCTGTGGTCTCGGTTTCGCTTGTCCAAAATTTTCTTTGCCTGGCCCTCCAGAGTTGGTGTTTAATCTCGGTCAGGCAGATATCCACATCATATTTTTTTTTTGTGTGCTGATTGCCAGCGGATGATGGAATAATACAGTGTCCTCTGACATTGCTGGCAATCCTGACCACGTTTGAAATTTTAGTCATAATTCTTGCGCGAATTTGCATTCATAGAATAAATGTTTCGTGGTTTCGATACACGCGCAACGTTAAGAACCAGAAAGAAGAATCATGAACTTTACTTTATAGATTTTCATTTTTTATGGGAATTTGAATACAGAAGACTCTTTAAGCTGAAGCCAAGTTTAGGCTAATTTTTTTGGAATCACAATGCAAAATCTCATTTATCCTTACCGCCAAAAAGATGTATATCTTGAAAAGAAAAGACAGATAGACGACAAATTAAAATCAGTAACTGCTTTTTGAAATAAAGGTATTATAAAAATTGAGATTTAGTTTAACATTCTTCCATTTAATGACATTAGTTTACAATGCGACTGGATCAAGGAAAAGAGAAAGGGGTGGTGTTGGGAGGGACGAAATAATCCATCAATCGAGCGGAAAAAAGGTAAAAGAGGGAGAGTGTTTTGGGTTGGGTTGTTTCACCTCTGAGCGGCACTTTTTTGCACACCATTGGCTAAATGGCCAGGTCACAAAGACCCCTAAGGCTCAGAGATGGTTGGTGGAGGGAATCCAATGGAACAGCTGTTGGGAGACAGATGGTAGCCTCCCGTCAAGGCCATCCAGCGTGCTCTTTAATGTTGGCTTGTTTTACCTATGAGCGGCACTTTTTTGCACAAAATGGGCTAAATGGCAAGGTCACAAGTAACCCGAAGTATCAGAGAAGGTTGGGGGAGGGGACCCACTGGAACAGCTGTTGGGAGACAGATGGCAGCCTCATATGAAGGCCATCCAGCGTGTTCTTTAACGTTGGGTTTTTTAACTCTGAGCGGCACTTTTTTTGCACACCATGGGTTAAATGTCCAGGTCACAAGGACCCCGAATGCTCAGAGAAGGTTGGAGGAGAGGACCCAGTGGAACAGTAGTTGGAAGACAGATGGTAGCCTGCAGTCAAGGCCATCCAGCGTGTTCTTTAACGTTGGGTTGTTTTACCTCTGAGCGGCACATTTTACACACCATGGACTAAATGACCAGGTCATAAGGACCCCGAAAGCTCAGAGAAGGTTAGGAGAGGGGTTGGGTTGTTTTACCTCTGAGCGGCACTTTTTTGCACACCATGGGCTAAATGGCCAGGTCACATTGACCCCGAAGGCTCAGAGAAGGTTGGGGGAGGGGACCCACTGGAACAGCTGTTGGGAGACAGATGGTAGCCTCCCGTCAAGGCCATCCAGCGTGTTCTTTAACGTGCACAGGGTATGTCTCTCCCGCACACGGGGCCACGGCTTAACGTCCCATCCGACGGACGGCGGCCTTTCCAAGCCCATCGGTGTCCCCTACTGACCGTGGGCAGGGCGGGGAATTTAGGGGAGGGGACCCACTGGAACAGCTATTGGGAGACAAATGGTGGTCTCCCGTCAAGACCATCCAGTGTGTTCTTTAACGTTGCGTTGGGTTGTTTTACCTCTGTGCGGCACTTTTTTGCACACCATGGGGTAAACGGCCAGGTCACATGGACCCCGAAGACTCAGAGAAGGTTGGGGAAGGGAACCCACTAAAACAGCTGTTGGGAGACAAATGGTAGCCTTCCGTCAAGGCCATCCAGCGTGTTTTTTAACGTGCAAAGGTTATGGCTCTCCTGCACACGAGAGCCACTGCTTAACGTCCCATCCGACGGAAGGCGGCCTTTCCAAGACATCGGTGTCCCCTACTGACCATGGGCAGGGCGGGGAAATTTGCTCAGATAAATCTCAACGTTGACACAGTAGGGACTCGAACCTGGGAACTACAGATTACGAGCCTGGCGCGCTACCGATTCAGCCACCCCCCCACACACATCCGACAGGCAGGGCAAGGAGTTTTGCTGAGATAAATCTCAAAGCTAGCCCAAGTGGCACATTGAGAATTAGTGGAAAAATGGGAATTCCTTGCAGGCTGTTAAAGGTGGCGCTGTAAGCAGCGATATTGAGTCATCCACTTCTAGCAAATAGTCATTCTGTTTCTTCCTGAACAGAAACTTTTCAAAAAGCACCTAATATAATATTTTAAATAATCATTCTACCGGTAGGTATTTAACACGCAATGTCTCATATATACGTAGAATAATCTGTGATTGCCTGACGTTAAGCCGTCAGCCCATATGTAGGAGAGTCATACCCTGTGCACGATAAAGAATACACTGGATAGCCCTGAAGCGTGGCTAACATCTGTCTTCTACCAACTGTCCACCGAGTTCCTTCCCTTAAACTTCACGCAGTTTTAAGGGGTCTTTGCGACAAGAGTATTTAGGCTACTGTTTGGAATAATGCTCTGGGCTTCATTATGGATCCTGAATTTGCAGCACTGATGGGCTTCTGTGGAGGGAAAATCTTTCGCTGTGTTTTCTGTTTGTTTGTGGGTTGACAGCCCCAAGTGAATAGATTCGCAGGATATGTTTATCAGCTGGTGAATAATCCTGAGCAGAGGTCATCGCAGGCACCTGAACTCTTTGCTTCTATTGGCATCGTCAAATTCTACATTGGAGGAAGTCTTTCAGTGTAGATGGCTTCAGCCTTTAGTGGTGGGGGAACGGGTCTTTGCCCCATGTCTGCTATTAGGGGGCTGTTTGATATTGTCGGCATTCCCTCTCTCAATAAAAAGAGTTTCTTTAAACATCCCACTAACCATTTTCTATCCATAGGTAGTTGGAATGTGAGGACTCTGCACAGAGCTTTTTCTCTTGATGTCCTCACACAAGAATTCCACCATTATAATTTAGATATTCTCGGCTTGCAAGAGACCAGATGGACAGATAAAGGTCAGATTCTTAAAAATAATCTTAAATTTCTCTTTTCAGGGAGGGACGACAATAAGCATCACCAAGGCATGGGTCTGCTTCTCAGCAGACATGCTAG
Organism: Ryuthela nishihirai; assembly: GCA_038380435.1. Lineage (NCBI taxonomy): Eukaryota > Metazoa > Arthropoda > Arachnida > Araneae > Heptathelidae > Ryuthela > Ryuthela nishihirai. The sequence continues at coordinate 383,170 of JAWZYU010000151.1, read as the reverse complement.
TGATGCTCTTCTAGGATATGTGTCCATTAATGAAAGGTTTCTTACAGCAAAATTTCAGACAATCGTTAAAGACTTGAATGTTATCTGCTATTATGCCCCCACTGAGGATGCTGATGAGGATGAGAAGGATAGGTTTTATGAACAACTTCAGGATATTTTGAATTCTGTCAAGAAAGGAGATATTTCCCTTGTCCTTGGTGACTTCAATGCCAAAGTTGGTACTGACTCTGACCTTTGTGGAGGAGTAATAGGCCCTTTTGGTATTGGTAGCTCCAATGGCAATGGGAAACGTCTCCTACAGGTAGGTAAACTCAATGGTTTCAGAAAAACTAATACTTATTACAAATACCGCGCCATATATAAGTACACATGGTTTTCGCCGTATAATCAATCATAAGAATATGTCTGATCATATAGCAAATGGCCTAGTTCTGTTAGAAATACCAGGTCTTATAGTGGTGCCGAAATTGGATCTGACCATTACCTTGTTGAAGTCTATTTTTACAGGTAATCTGTGAATTTATTATGGATGGTTTTTTTAAGGTCATGAATTGAAATAGTAAAAGAAATATTTTCTTTGTTTTTAAACAATATAACATATATTTTGTCTTTGAAATATTGATAGTTAATTCATTCAACTGGGACCAATCCTCAATAACAGATAATTCATTATTAGTAATCCTAACTATATCATCAAGGTTATCAGCAAAGAATGTCACTGTAGTAGCATCTGCAAATATATTGATCGTTATGTCCATTATTATCCTTTATTATCAATTTATATTCAGGAATAGAAATCATGAATAAAAATAAGGAATATAAGTGGACCTAAAACTGACCCTTGAGGCACACCATAGGAAATAATCATTTCAGAACTAAGAGTACGATGCATTTTTACAACTTGTGTTCTGTTGAAATTGTGTTCTGCCAGAATCCTTTATTGTATTGCTGCATTCTCATAAATGTAATATGTAATAACGCACAAAATACAGTGAAATTATTTGGTTCCCGCAGATAAAACAAAGTCATACTTAAGGAAAATAACAGATTATAAATTCATTTTTACTTATTCGGGATTCAACAGCTATACGAAATTAAGTCCTGGATGGCCTTGACGGGAGGCTACCATCTGTCTCCCAACAGCTGTTCCAGTGGGTCCCCTGCCCCAACCTTCTCTGAGCCTTCGGGGTCCATGTGACCTGGCCATTTAGCCCATGGTGTGCAAAAAAGTGCCGCTCAGAGGTAAAACAACCCAACCCAACTTACAAAGATGAAGTTGGATGGAGGGTCGGGGGGTGGAATTCGGTTATAATAGAATTGGGCAATTCCTGAATATCCAAATCATTAAAAATGATAAATTGCGAACTTTTATCACTTAATGTGCATTATTCCAAACTAGGACCGGATGTAAGGGGGGAGTGCAAGTTTGTCATTCCCCTTTGAGAATGCCATTATAGGTACTAAATAAATAAATAAATAAATACCCCCTCAAGCAGCTGCTTGCCACAAAGGTCTGACAGGAGCCTGTCAGTTTATATGCCACAGTAGGAGATCTGAGAGGATGGCAGGACCTCAGCAGAAAAACGACACACACATCCATGCCTAATTCCGGGGCTCGAACCCAGGTCCCTTAGATCAGTAGCCAAGCGTGCTAACCACTCGGCCATAGAGGCAAAAAATTGATAAACCTTTGTCTATTCGATGTCCATTTCAAGAATTATGTTTTAAAGACTTATATAAAGAAAGAGGGGGAACAGTTATAATGCAATGGAAACTTGGCGTTTAATAAGAAAAGAATTAAGATTTGATAATTTTATTTCATCTTTTTTCCCATGGCCGAGTGGTTAGCGCGCTTAGCTACTGATCTAAGGGACCTGGGTTCGAGTCCCGGGTAAAGCATGGCAGTTGGTATCGTTTCTCTGCTGAGGTCCTCTCAGACCTTCTACTGTGGCATATAAACTGACAGGCTCCTGTCAGACCACTGTGGCAAGCAGCTGCTTGAGGGGGTATTTATTTTTTTTTAGTGCCGTCCCGTGACCGAGTGGTTAGCGCGCTTGTCTACTGATCTACGGGACCTGGGTTCGAGCCCCCGGTAAGGCATGGTTGTTTGTGTTGTTTTTCTGCTGAGGTCCTGCCATCCTCTCAGACCTTCTACTGTGGCATATAAACTGACAGGCTCCTGTCAGACCTCTGTGGCAAGTAGCTGCTTGAGGGGGTATTTTTTTTTATAGTGCTGTCCAATGGCCGAGTGGTTAGCACGTTTGGCTACTAACTTAAAGGACCTGGGTTCGAGCCCCGGGTAAGGCATGGATGCATGTGTCGTTTTTCTGCTGCGGTCCTGCCATCCTCTCAGACGGGGCGGGGGTGGCTCAGTCGGTAGCGCGCCAGGCTCGTAATCTGTAGTTCCCAGGTTCGAGTCCCAGCTGGTTCAGCGTTGAGATATATCTCCGCAAAATTCCTCGCCCTGCCCACTGTCAGTAGGGGACACCGATTGGCTTGAAAAGGCCGCCGTCCGTCGGATGGGACGTTAAGCCGTGGCCCCGTGTGCGGGAGAGCCATACCCAGTGCACGTTAAAGAACACGCTGGATGTCCTTGACGGGAGACTACCATCTGTCTCCCAACAGCTGTTCCAGTGGGTCCCCTCCCCCAACCTTCTTTGAGCCTTCGGGGTCCATGTGACCTGGCCATTTAGCCCATGGTGTGCAAAAAAGTGCCGCTCAGAGGTAAAACAACTCAATCCAAGTCCTTCCTTCGTTTTATCAAACAAAAGTGAATATGTCCAAAACTTAGTTCAGGAGAGGTTATGGATCATGCGCTGAATTAAATCAATACGAAAAGCAATGAAAATGAGAATCCGGTTCTGTTTGGTAGTTTTACATCTGAGCGGCATTTCTGTACACAGTGGGATAAATAACCAAGTGAATCGGTGTAAAGGACAAACGGACGATGGTGCTTAGTCGTCATGTGGTCCAAGGTGAGACTGATACAGCTTGCATCTCTGCCTTGAAGATGGAACACTCTTGTGGGATTCGGTGCACAATGATTGTATTAAATGAGACCATGGGCGATACCACTGCTGTTGCGCCCTTTGATCCATCTGCGAAGACAGACAAGCAGTCCGGGTGCTCATCACGGTCGCTGGAGACTGTGTTGTCAGCATGGGTGAGGTTGGGTTGTTTTACATTTGAGTGGCACTTTTTTGCACACCATGGGCTAAATGGTCAGGTCACATGGACCCCGAAGGCTCAGAGAAGGTTGGGGGAGGGGACCCACTGGAACAGCTGTTGGGAGACAGATGGTAGCCTCCCGTCAAGGCCATCCAGCGTGTTCTTTAACGTTGGGTTGTTTTACCTCTGAGCGGCACATTTTACACACCATGGACTAAATGACCAGGTCATAAGAACCCCGAAAGCTCAGAGAAGGTTAGGGGAGGGGACCCACTGGAACAGCTATTGGGAGACAAATGGTGGTCTCCCGTCAAGGCCATCCAGTGTGTTCTTTAACGTTGCGTTGGGTTGTTTTACCTCTGTGCGGCACTTTTTTGCACACCATGGGGTAAACGGCCAGGTCACATGGACCCCGAAGACTCAGAGAAGGTTGGGGAAGGGAACCCACTAAAACAGCTGTTGGGAGACAAATGGTAGCCTTCCGTCAAGGCCATCCATCGTGTTTTTTAACGTGCAAAGGTTATGGCTCTCCTGCACACGAGAGCCACGGCTTAACGTCCCATTAGACGGAAGGCGGCCTTTCCAAGACATCGGTGTCCCCTACTGACCATGGGAAGGGCGGGGAATTTTGCGGAGATAAATCTCAACGTTGACACAGTAGGGACTCGAACCTGGGAACTACAGATTACGAGCCTGGCGCGCTACCGATTCAGCCACCCCCCCCCCACACACATCCGACAGGCAGGGCAAGGAGTTTTGCTGAGATAAATCTCAAAGCTAGCCCAAGTGGCACATTGAGAATTAGTGGAAAAATGGGAATTCCTTGCAGGCTGTTAAAGGTGGCGCTGTAAGCAGCGATATTGAGTCATCCACTTCTAGCAAATAGTCATTCTATTTCTTCCTGAACAGAAATTTTTCAAAAAGCACCTAATATAATATTTTAAATAATCATTCTACCGGTAGGTATTTAACACGCAATGTCTCATATATACGTAGAATAATCTGTGATTGCCTGACGTTAAGCCGTCAGCCCATATGTAGGAGAGTCATACCCTGTGCACGATAAAGAATACACTGGATAGCCCTGAAGCGTGGCTAACATCTGTCTTCTACCAACTGTCCACCGAGTTCCTTCCCTTAAACTTCACTCAGTTTTAAGGGGTCTTTGCGACAAGAGTATTTAGGCTACTGTTTGGAATAATGCTCTGGGCTTCATTATGGATCCTGAATTTGCAGCACTGATGGGCTTCTGTGGAGGGAAAATCTTTCGCTGTGTTTTCTGTTTGTTTGTGGGTTGACAGCCCCAAGTGAATAGATTCGCAGGATATGTTTATCAGCTGGTGGATAATCCTGAGCAGAGGTCATCGCAGGCACCTGAACTCTTTGCTTCTATTGGCATCGTCAAATTCTACATTGGAGGAAGTCTTCCAGTGTAGATGGCTTCAGCCTTTAGTGGTGGGGGAACGGGTCTTTGTCCCATGCCCGCGATTAGGGGGCTGTTTGATATTGTCGGCATTCCCTCTCTCAATAAACATAGTTTCTTTAAACATCCCACTAACCATTTTCTCTCCATAGGTAGTTGCAATGTTAGGACTCTACACAGATATTATCCTCTTGATGTCCTCACACAAGATTTCCACCTTTATAATTTAGATATTCTCGGCGCTTGCAAGAGACCAGATGGACAGATAAAGGTCAGATTCTTAAAAATAATCTTAAATTTCTCTTTTCAGGGAGGGACGACAATAAGCATCACCAAGGCGTGGGTCTGCTTCTCAGCAGACACGCTAGTGATGCTCTTCTAGGATATGAGTGCATTAATGAAAGGTTTCTTAAAGCAAAATTTCAGACAATCGTTAAAGACTTGAATGTTATCTGCTGTTATGCCCCCACTGAGGATGCTGATGAGGATGAGAAGGATAGGTTTTATGAACAACTTCAGGATATTTTTAATTCTGTCAAGAAAGGAGATATTTCCCTTGTCCTTGGTGACTTCAATGCCAAAGTTAGTACTAACTCTGACCTTTGTGGAGGAGTAATAGGCCCTTTTGGTATTGGTAGCTGCAATGGCAATGGGAAACGTCTCCTACAGGTAAGTAAACTCAATGGTTTCAGAAAAACTAATACTTATTACAAACACCGCGCCATATATAAGTACACATGGTTTTCGCCGTATAATCAATCATAAGAATATGTCTGATCATATAGCAAATGGCCTAGTTCTGTTAGAAATACCAGGTCTTATAGTGGTGCCGAAATTGGATCTGACCATTACCTTGTTGAAGTCTATTTTTACAGGTAATCTGTGAATTTATTATGGATGGTTTTTTAAGGTCATGAATTGAAATAGTAAAAGAAATATTTTCTTTGTTTTTAAACAATATAACATATATTTTGTCTTTGAAATATTGATAGTTAACTCATTCAATTGGAACCAATCCTCAATAACAGATAATTCATTATTAGTAATCCTAACTATATCATCAAGGTTATCAGCACAGAATGTCACTGTAGTAGCATCTGCAAATATATTGATCGTTATGTCCATTATTATCCTTTATTATCCATTTATATTCAGGAATAGAAATCATGAATAAAAATAAGGAATATAAGTGGACCTAAAACTGACACTTGAGGCACACCATAGGTAATAGTCATTTCAGAACTAAGAGTACGATGCACTTTTACAACTTGTGTTCTGTTGAAATTGTGTTCTGCCAGAATCCTTCATTGTATTGCTGCATTCTCATAAATGTAATATGTAATAACGCACAAAATACAGTGAAATTATTTGGTTCCCGCAGATAAAACAAAGTCATACTTAAGGAAAATAACAGATTATAAATTCATTTTTACTTATTCGGGATTCAACAGCTGTACGAAATTAAGTCCTGGATGGCCTTGACGGGAGGCTACCATCTGTCTCCCAACAGCTGTTCCAGTGGGTTCCCTGACCCAACCTTCTCTGAGCCTTCGGGGTCCATGTGACCTGGCCAATTAGCCCATGGTGTGCAAAAAAGTGCCGCTCAGAGGTAAAACAACCCAACCCAACTTACAAAGATGAAGTTGGATGGGGGGTGGGGGGTGGGTGGAATTCGGTTATAATAGAATTGGGTAATTCCTGAATATCCAAAACATTAAAATGATAAATTGCGAACTTTTATCACTTAATGTGCATTATTCCAAACTAGGACCGGATGTAAGGGGGGAGTGCAAGTTTGTCATTCCCCCTTTGAGAATGCCATTATGGGTAATAAATAAATAAATAAATAAATACCCCCTCAAGCAGCTGCTTGCCACAGAGCTCTGACAGGAGCCTGTCAGTTTATATGCCACAGTAGGAGATCTGAGAGGATGGCAGGACCTCAGCAGAAAAACGACACACACATCCATGCCTAATTCCGGGGCTCGAACCCAGGTCCCTTAGATCAGTAGCCAAGCGTGCTAACCACTCGGCCATAGAGGCAAAAAATTGATAAACCTTTGTCTATTCGATGTCCATTTCAAGAATTATGTTTTAAAGACTTATATAAAGAAAGAGGGGGAACAGTTATAATGCAATGGAAACTTGGCGTTTAATAAGAAAAGAATTAAGATTTGATAATTTTATTTCATCTTTTTTCCCATGGCCGAGTGGTTAGCGCGCTTAGCTACTGATCTAAGGGACCTGGGTTCGAGTCCCGGGTAAAGCATGGCAGTTGGTATCGTTTCTCTGCTGAGGTCCTCTCAGACCTTCTACTGTGGCATATAAACTGACAGGCTCCTGTCAGACCACTGTGGCAAGCAGCTGCTTGAGGGGGTATTTATTTTTTTTTAGTGCCGTCCCGTGACCGAGTGGTTAGCGCGCTTGGCTACTGATCTACGGGACCTGGGTTCGAGCCCCCGGTAAGGCATGGTTGTTTGTGTTGTTTTTCTGCTGAGGTCCTGCCATCCTCTCAGACTTTTTACTGTGGCATATAAACTGACAGGCTCCTGTCAGACCTCTGTGGCAAGTAGCTGCTTGAGGGGGTATTTTTTTTTATAGTGCCGTCCAATGGCCGAGTGGTTAGCACGTTTGGCTACTAACTTAAAGGACCTGGGTTCGAGCCCCGGGTAAGGCATGGATGCATGTGTCGTTTTTCTGCTGCGGTCCTGCCATCCTCTCAGACGGGGCGGGGGTGGCTCAGTCGGTAGCGCGCCAGGCTCGTAATCTGTAGTTCCCAGGTTCGAGTCCCAGCTGGTTCAGCGTTGAGATATATCTCCGCAAAATTCCCCGCCCTGCCCACTGTCAGTAGGGGACACCGATTGGCTTGAAAAGGCCGCCGTCCGTCGGATGGGACGTTAAGCCGTGGCCCCGTGTGCGGGAGAGCCATACCCAGTGCACGTTAAAGAACACGCTGGATGTCCTTGACGGGAGGCTACCATCTGTCTCCCAACAGCTGTTCCAGTGGGTCCCCTCCCCCAACCTTCTTTGAGCCTTCGGGGTCCATGTGACCTGGCCATTTAGCCCATGGTGTGCAAAAAAGTGCCGCTCAGAGGTAAAACAACTCAATCCAAGTCCTTCCTTCGTTTTATCAAACAAAAGTGAATATGTCCAAAACTTAGTTCAGGAGAGGTTATGGATCATGCGCTGAATTAAATCAATACGAAAAGCAATGAAAATGAGAATCCGGTTCTGTTTGGTAGTTTTACATCTGAGCGGCATTTCTGTACACAGTGGGATAAATAACCAAGTGAATCGGTGTAAAGGACAAACGGACGATGGTGCTTAGTCGTCATGTGGTCCAAGGTGAGACTGATACAGCTTGCATCTCTGCCTTGAAGATGGAACACTCTTGTGGGATTCGGTGCACAATGATTGTATTAAATGAGACCATGGGCGATACCACTGCTGTTGCGCCCTTTGATCCATCTGCGAAGACAGACAAGCAGTCCGGGTGCTCATCACGGTCGCTGGAGACTGTGTTGTCAGCATGGGTGAGGTTGGGTTGTTTTACATCTGAGTGGCACTTTTTTGCACACCATGGGCTAAATGGTCAGGTCACATGGACCCCGAAGGCTCAGAGAAGGTTGGGGGAGGGGACCCACTGGAACAGCTGTTGGGAGACAGATGGTAGCCTCCCGTCAAGGCCATCCAACATGTTATTTAATGTGCACAGGGTATGTCTCTCCCGCACACGGGGCCACGGCTTAACGTCGCAGCCGACGGACGGCGGCCTTTACAAGCCCATCGTTGCCCCCTACTGACCGTGGGCAGGGCGGAGAATTTTGCGGAGATAAATCTCAACGCTGACTCAGCTGGGACTCCAACCTGGGAACTACAGATTACGAGCCTGGCGCGCTACCGACTGAGCCACCGCCGCCCCTATTCGTATGGCTAACACATATCCATTGTATGATGTACAATGGTACAAAAGCGTAAAGTAAATTTTAATAAAGTAAAATTTTAAATACACATTACCTTTCACTTTTTTTTCGGAAATTTAAAAATGAATAATTACATTTTCCAGTTGTATTATTACAACCAGATGCCTCGCATACTATTCCCATTTTTTTCTTCTCTATCTAAAAGCACGTGCTCAAATAGCTACGGCGTACCTCCAGCTAAGACAACGGCTGAGGATCAAATGGGCAGTTACAATTTCCACGAGTGAGGGCGCCACTTCCACCCCTCGAGAGTCTCGCATTTGTTCTAACTAATCTGTGCCTGTTGCCAGACCCTTTGCAATTGCATTGCAGTCGCGAATCTGACACGCAATGCCATGCATCGCAAATGGCGGTCCTGTCGCTCCATACCCGTCCCGTGACCGAGTGGTTAGCGCGCTTGGCTACTGATCTACGGGACCCGGGTTCGAGCCCAGGGAAAGGCAAGGGTGTTCATGTTGTTTTGTAAGAAGAACATAATGGATAAAGGAATCAGATTTTTGGGGCGGGGGTGGCTCAGTCGGTAGCGCGCCAGGCTCGTAATCTGTAGTTCCCAGGTTCGAGTCCCAGCTGGGTCAGTGTTGAGATTTATCTCCGCAAAATTCCCCGCCCTGCCCACGGTCAGTAGGGGACACCGATGGGCTTGGAAAGGTCGCCGTCCGTCTGATGGGACGTTAAGCCGTGGTCCCGTGTGCAGGAGAGCCATAACCTGTGCACGTTAAAGAACACGCTTGATGGCCTTGACGGGAGGCTACCATCTGTCTCCCAACAGCTGTTCCAGTGGGTCCCCTCCCCCAACCTTCTCTGAGCCTTCGGGGTCCATGTGACCTGGCCATTTAGCCCATGGTGTGCAAAAAAGTGCCGCTCAGAGGTAAAACAACCCAACGTTAAAGAACACGCTGGATGGCCTTGACAGGAGGCTACAAACTGTCTCCCAACAGCTGTTCCAGCGGGTCTCCTCCCCCAACCTTCTCTGAGCCTTCGGGGTCCATGTGACCTGGCCATTTAGCCAATGGTGTGCAAAAAAGTGCCGCTCAGAGGTAAAACAACCTAACCCTGTCGCTCCATGGTCATACGTCGTCTTCCTCATCCTTGTCGGCATGAACCCACTGGCGCCATATGTGTACGGTGGTGCTGGGATTGTGGCCAGAATAGTTGGCCATATCTCTGTACGACAAACCAGCTTCTCTAAGGCCGATGATTCTTCCACGCTCAAAATCTGTTAACTGTTAGAACGGCTGTCGACGTCTGCGTAAGTGCATCTTTAGAGGTTTAGAACAATTTCCACAACGTTTTGTCAACCAGGGAGCTTTGGGGTGCCTTTATCTGTGTTTGACTGCTCCCTCACCTGTGACGTCATCTCGCGCCTTTCCAACCATTTCGATCATCCTACAAACCTAATCTTTTCCATGCATTTGCATTTACTACCGCCTCCATAAATTTCGTCGCATTTTCATTATTTCTTGCAAAGTTGCATTTTTTTTCCTGCAGTCACATCCTTTCAAAAGAAACGTCTAACGTAAAAGAAAAGAGAGAGAGGGGGGAGTTGGGTTGTTTTACCTGTGAGTGGCACTCTTTTGCACACCATGGGCTAAATGGCCAGGTCACATGGACCTCGAAGGCTCAGAAGATGGTTGGGGGAGGGGATCCACTGGAACAGCTGTTGAGAGACAGATGGTACCCTCCCGTCAAGGTCATCCAGCGTGTTCTTTAGCGTGCACAGGGGATGGCTCTCCTGCACACGGGGCCACGGCTTAACGTTCCATCCGACGGACGGCGGTCTTGTCCAAGCCCATCGGTGTCCCCTACTGACCGTGGGCAGGGCGGGGCATTTTGCGGAGATAAATCTCAAAACTGACCCAGCTGGGACTCGAACCTGGGAACTACAGATTACGAGCCAGGCGCACTACCGACTGAGCCACCCCCGCCCCATTCTGAAGGGAATAAAGCATAATTTAGTGCTATTTAGCGTAACAAAATATATAAATGAAGATATTTTTATACTTTCCTACGATACTGAAAACAGAGAGAAACTTAGTTTTTCTTAGAATTAATCAATGATAGTAAAACAGGGCTGGAAATGGAAGAAAGCGGGTGAACGTCGTTGCCCTATGCCCAGTGGTTTTTTTTATCCCGTATATTAAACGATAGGAAATATTTCCTCTGTATGTATATGCAGTCATTTGTCAATTTTTTGTTCATAATTATCATAATTCCTTGGCTTTTAAACGGATTTTTTTATGTATTGCTTAATGTCATTATGTCAACTACGGGGTCTTTTTTCAGTTCATTCTGGAGCGTCCACCTAGTTCTGAAAACCCATTTCCACCCCTGAGTGTAAAGTTGATGTGGTGAGACGTCTGCGTTATCTTTATGTACATTACCCAACATGCAAATTGCCACACCAGGAATGAGGATATGATAGAGCCATGATAATCACCAGAAGAAGTGTTGGCTGACATATGGAAATGATTACAATCCCTCGGCTAATGATTGTGTTCGAGACTGGTTATGTGGATGGAAAGGACGTCAGCAAGGCTTTTGAGTTGGATTTTTTACTTCTGAGTGGCACTTTTTTGCACACCATGGCTAAATGGCCAGGTCACAGGGACCCCGAAGGCTCAGAGAAGATTAGGGGAGGGGACCCACCGGAACAGCTGTTGGGAGACATATGGTAGCCTCCTGTCAAGGCCATCCAGCGTGTTCTTTAACGTTGGGTTGTTTTACCTCTGAGCGACAATTTTTTGCACACCATGGGCTAAATGGCCAGGTCACAAGGACCCCGAAAGCTCAGAGAAGATTAGGGGAGGAGACCCACTGGAACAGCTGTTGGGAGACTAATGCTAGCCTCCCGTCAAGGCCATCCAGCGTGTTCTTTAACGTTGGATTGTTTTACCTCTGAGTGGCACTTTTTTGCACCATTTAGCCCATTGTGTGCAAAAAAAGTGCCACTCAGAGTCGGATTAAGTTATTTTTTAAATTAATAAGTTCGTCAGATATCCTAGCCATGGCACTATGTCTCATTTCGATCATCTATTATTTGTGGATCGTACGTAACATCTATTTAGGAAAAAGATTATTAAAAGTTTCATAGTTATGCTTGCAATCTGCAATTGTCATTATTTAGGTTGTCCTAGAGTTTGATTGATAATCGTCTTCTAATGACCAGATTTGATTTATTGTGTTTTACATATTCTAAACAGTGAAAATTTGAAATATGATATTTAACCACTAAGTACTTTTACACACCAAACTGACAATACTCGTATGTTGTCAGTTTAATCTCATTCGCTTCATACCTATAGATGAATTCTTATATCAGTCAGGGGACTAGTGAAGAATTTTTTATAACTTTTGTTTAACTTTGAGTGTATTAGAAACGTAAGTCGATTATTTCCAAAGACCAATAAATTTTTTCTTTCTTCATGTAATTTTGTAATCATAGAAAAAATTAACATGAGAGTGAAAACAACTACCACTATGGATTCTGACAACTTTTAATATAAGAACAAACTTTCGTTTAATATATACATCCTTCTCGTTTGGATTGAAGTATTCCAGTTCAGTGGCCTACAGGGTAAGACCACTAAAAATTAAAAATATACAATTTGTTAAAGACTTAGGGGTAGTCCACAAATTTCAAACGACTGTTATTGAAAACCTTGAATATACTTTCTCACTTACGTCACACAGTGTAACGCATGAACGGAACTCCCAAAACCATTTTCCTTTTCGTAACGATTTTCTTTCTGAAAGTAATAGTTAAAATACCTCAGGATTATTGCACTAAAAAAACCAATTACATATTCTGGAGTAACAGCATGGGAAAATTCTCAACTTAAAACAAAAACATGCATTTCAAAGGAAAACGAAAAACAAAACTACTTTTAAGGAATCAAAGGAAATATCTCATTAAAAATGAAAATATACATTTTTAATTAGGAATTCTTGGTCTACCTGGTCTACTGTAAAATCCGCTAGTATGTCATGTGAGAAGCCTAATATAGCTTCTAGGTTACCTCCGTCCTTTTGTGTAGGGAAATATCTTCTTTCTTAAAAAAAAAAGATTTGCTATGTACCTAAATATGTTTATCGAATAATTAGAAGCAATGAGCCAGATTCAGTACATTTTTTGTGTCGCAGATTGAGTGAGCCTGCTTTAGGTGGTCAACACCTTGGTTCGTATTTTTCAAAATCAATTCACTCATATTGTCACTTGGAAATAATTTTAAAATTCCAAAGGCTACCAATCCTACGGAAAGATTATGAACTGGTCCATATCTATTTTCATGAGCCATCCTGTTCATTGATTCATTAGCGATTTGGTTGGACCATGAAATGTGACTAAAATAACTTCCTCTATATTTATTTGATAGGTTTGAAAATCCTTCCTCCTTGCCATTCAGTGCAGCTGAATATTCTTCGTCGACTGCGATCGAACCTTTTTCTCTTTTTCATAAAATCTGAATTTCCTGACTTCTTCTTGCGTCTTTAATAATGTATCTGGCAGAAATGATATAAGTGAATAAAATGACTCAATAATTTATGTTGATAAAAAATGATATGTCAGATTGATAATCAGAGAGATATTGGAGATGAATATATATAAATAAAATTTCAATGTACAGTCGCTCAAAAAAGTATCCGAACACTACGGTTGATTACAGAATTCAGAAAAAATATCTGGCAACGATTTTTTTTAGAAATAGTGATCTGGCAACTTTCGTGTCACGTGATTACAGAATTCAGGAAAAATATCTGGAGCGTGTACAGCAACTGTACACGCTCCAGTTACCGTTCAGAACAAACTGGAGCGTGTGCAGTTAATGCACACGCTCCAGTTTGCTGTGAACGGTAACTGCACGCGCTCAATATTTCCGTGAGTGAGCCCACACGATCTAGTATCAAAATAATATGACCACCTACAGTCGCTCAAAAAAGTATCCGAACACTATGGTCGATTACAGAATTCAGAAAAATATCTGGCAACGATTTTTTTTAGAAATTAGTGGTCTGGCAACATTCGTGTCACGTGATTACAGAATTCAGAAAAAATATCTGGCAACATTTTTTTTAGAAATTAGTGATCTGTGTCACGTGACACGAAGTTACCAGCTTTTTCCATAGGTTTTATATGGTTTCTATTTATATGGTGATATCCCAGAACTTATCTACAGTGTAAGGAACCTATCTTCCGCGTAAATCGAGGGATCTTATTTTATTAAATTGCTTTTGTGCCCAAAAGAAAATTTTACAAAAAGAATAGGCTGTTTTTCGCCCAAAACGCCTAGAAAAGTTGCGAAATCCATTTTTTCGCCAGGGAACCTCTCAATTCGAAAAGAAGTCCTACCTTATATATCGTCCCCACTTAATACATTTTCTGGATCCACCCTTGGTAAGAGAGAGATTTTCTAACTGCTCTTCAACTATCATTTCTTTCTAGAAGTGTTTTCACTTTTCTAAAAGTTGCAGAGGATTTCAATTTTGCACTTGAATAAATGAAATGTAACACTAGAATATTGACTAATATATCAGGTTGGCACGGCTAAGGAAGAGCCTAATGCATTGATGAGGAAATATTTTCAATTTTTTTTATTTCAATTCGAGTAAACTCTGATGCTGAGTTGCAAGTTAGGTACTGCCATCTCTTGGTCATGGTAAGAACTGCCAATATATAAATATCAGGTTTGAACACAGCAGTTGACAACTCACAACCAATAGCAATCATGGCACGGTTAGGTGTTCGTAAATATTCTCAAAACTAAAATACTTCAGTTCAGAAACTATTCATCTCAAAATGTGGGCAGGCCAGATAAATCATCTCCAAGAATTTGGATCACAAGCCATAATTTCCCCATCACTGACTTATAAAATAAAAAAATAAATACCCCCTCTAGCAGCTGCTTGCCACAGAAGTCTGTGAGGATGGCAGGACCTCAGCAGAACTGACTTATACCATAAGTATATGACTTTATTGGGCTGGCGGAGGGGCTTAATAAAATACAAGTGTTTTGTGTAGTTCTCACCTAACGCCACAAAATAGTGGGTCAGAAAAGCAGTAAACACCATGTCATGAGGATCTGTCTCTTTTCAAAAGAATTCAGATTTTTTCGTTCATTAAAATGTTTATTTTTTAGTAAACTGAAGACAAGACTTCGTCCTTCAAATATCCTGGGAAACAGTATCGTAGTTTGGAAAATCTTTGACCGCTGCCGACATAACTATTTGTTTTCAACCTGCTCCATGTTTTCCCGGATATATGGAGGTCAGGTCCTTAGATCTATGTAAGACACCATGCAGCTGCCGTAGAAAACAAATTATTAGAAAAATGAAAGGATAAAAGAGTGATAAACATATAAAGATGATGAGACTGACTGAGGTATCAGTCACAACTGCTTAAATAATGGATTTTCCATAATGCATATGAAACCTATTAAATAGACTAAACAGACTTTCATTAAGTGTTATGATATAAGGTAAGGATTTGGGTTGGGTTGGTTTACCTCTGAGCGGCACTTTTTTGCAAACCATGGGCTAAATGGCCAGGTCACATGGACCCCGAAGGCTCAGAGAAGGTTGGAGGAGGGGACCCACTGGAACAGCTGTTGGGAGACAGATGGTAGCCTCCCGTCAAGGTCATCTAGCATGTTCTTTAACGTGCACAGGGTATGGCTCTCCCGCGTACGGGGCCAGAGCTTAACCTCCCATCCGACGGACGGCGGCCTTCCTAAGCCCATCGGTGTCCCCTACTGACCGTGGGCAGGACGGGGAATTTTGCGGAGGAAAATCTCAACGCTGACCCAGCTGGGACTCGAACCTGGGAACTACAGATTACGAGCCTGGCGCGCTACCGACTGAGCCACCCCCGCCCCTGTAAAGATCATTTGTTTTCTATTAGCTTACATCTTTGAGAAACCTTAATTCCACACTTTGCATAAGAATGTTTAGTGTATTGAAGTTTAATATATTCTATTTAAACAATGAGAGTGAATCGGTGTAAAGGACAAATGGACGATGGTGCTTATTCGTCATGTGGTCCAAGGTGAGATTGATACCGCTTGCATCTCTGCCTTGAAGATGGAACACTCTTGTGGGATTCGATGCACAATGATTGTATTAAATGAGACCATGGGCGATACCACTGCTGTTGCGCCCTTTGATCCAGCTGTGAAGACAGACAAGCAGTCCGGGTGCTCATCACGGTCGCTGGAGACTGTGTTGTCAGCATGGGTGAGGTTGGGTTGGGTTGTTTTACCTCTGAGTGGCACTTTTTTTGCACACCATGTACTAAATGGCCAGGTCACATGGATCCCGAAGGCTCAGAGAAAATTGGGGGAGGAGACCCACTGGAACAGATGTTGAGAGACAGATGGTAGCCTCCCACCAAGGCCATCCAGCGTGTTCTTTAACGTTTTGTTGTTTTTACCTCTGAGCGGCACTTTTTTGCACACCATGGACTAAATGGCCAGGTCACATGGACCCCGAAGGCTCACAGAAGGTTGTGTGAGGGGACCCACTGGAACAGCTGTTGGGAGACAGATGATAGCCTCCCGTCAAGGCCATCCAGCGTGCTCTTTAACGTTGGGTTGTTTTTACCTCTGAGCGGCATTTTTTTGCACACTATGGACTAAATGGCCAGGTCACATGGACCCCGAAGGCTCAGAGAACGTTGGGGGAGGGGACCCACTGGAACAGCTGTTGGGAGACAGATGGTAGCCTCCCGTCAAAGCCATCCAGCGTGTTCTTTAACGTTGGGTTGTTTTACCTCTGAGCGGCACTTTTTTGCACACCATGGACTAAATGGCCAGGTCACCTGGACCCCGAAGGCTCAGAGTAGGTTGGGGGAGGGGACCCAATGGAACAGATGTTGGGAGACAGATGGTAGCCTCCGTCAAGGCCATTCAGCGTGTTCTTTAACGTTGGGTTGTTTTACCTCCGAGCGGCACTTTTTTGCACACCATTGACTAAATGGCCAGGTCACATGGACCCCGAAGGCTCAGAGAAGGTTGGGGGAGGGGACCCACTGGAACAGATGTTGGGTGACAGATGGTAGCCTCCCGTCAAGGCCATCCAGCGTGTTCTTTAACGTTGGGTTGTTTTTACCTCTGAGCGGCACTTTTTTGCACACCATGGACTAAATGGCCAGGTCACATGGACCCCGAAGGTTGGGGGAGGGGACCCACTGGAACAGCTGTTGGGAGACAGATGGTAGCCTACCGTCAAGGCCATCCAGCGTGTTCTTTAACATTGGGTTGTTTTACCTCTGAGCGGCACTTTTTTGCACACCATGGACTAAATGGCCAGGTCACATGGACCCCGAAGGCTCAGAGAAGGTTGAGGGAGGGGACCCACTGGAAGAGCTGTTGGGAGACAGACGGTAGCCTCCCGTCAAGGCCATCCAGCGTGTTCTTTAACGTTGGGTTGTTTTTACCTCTGAGCGGCACTTTTTTGCACACCATGGACTAAATGGCCAGGTCACATGGACCCCGAAGGCTCAGAGAAGGTTGGGGGAGGGGACCCAATGGAACAGATGTTGGGAGACAGATGGTAGCCTCCCTTCAAGGCCATCCAGCGTGTTCTTTAACGTTGGGTTGTTTTACCTCTGAGCGGCACTTTTTTGCACACCGTGGACAAAATGGCCAGGTCACATGGACCCCGAAGGTTCAGAGAAGTTTGGGGGAGGGGACCCACTGGAACAGATGTTGGGAGACAGATGGTAGCCTCCAGTCAAGGCCATCCAGCGTGTTCTTTAACGTTGGGTTGTTTTTACCTCTGAGCGGCACTTTTTTGCACACCATGGACTAAATGGCCAGGTCACATGGACCCCGAAAGCTCAGAGAAAGTTGGGAGAGGGAACCCACTGGAACAGCTGTTGGGAGACAGATCGTAGCATCCCGTTAAGGCCATCCAGCGTGTTCTTTAACGTTGGGTTGTTTTACCTCTGAGCGGCACTTTTTTGCACACCATGGACTAAATGGCCAGGTCACATGGACCCCGAAGGCTCAGAAACGGTTGGGGGAGGGGACCCAATGGAACAGATGTTGGGAGACAGATGGTAGCCTCCCGTCAATGCCATCCAGCGTGTTCTTTAACGTTGGGTTGTTTTACCTCTGAGCGGCACTTTTTTGCACACCGTGGACAAAATGGCCAGGTCACATGGACCCCGAAGGTTCAGAGAAGTTTGGGGGAGGGGACCCACTGGAACAGATGTTGGGAGACAGATGGTAGCCTCCAGTCAAGGCCATCCAGCGTGTTCTTTAACGTTGGGTTGTTTTTACCTCTGAGCGGCACTTTTTTGCACACCATGGACTAAATGGCCAGGTCACATGGACCCCGAAAGCTCAGAGAAAGTTGGGAGAGGGAACCCACTGGAACAGCTGTTGGGAGACAGATCGTAGCATCCCGTCAAGGCCATCCAGCGTGTTCTTTAACGTTGGGTTGTTTTACCTCTGAGCGGCACTTTTTTGCACACCATGGACTAAATGGCCAGGTCACATGGACCCCGAAGGCTCAGAAACGGTTGGGGGAGGGGACCCAATGGAACAGATGTTGGGAGACAGATGGTAGCCTCCCGTCAATGCCATCCAGCGTGTTCTTTAACGTTGGATTGTTTTACCTCTGAGCGGCACTTTTTTGCACACCATTGACTAATGGCCAGGTCACATGGACCCCGAAGGCTCAGAGAAGGTTGGGGGAGGGAACCCACTGGAACAGTTGTTGGGAGACAGATGGTGGCCTCCTGTCAAGGCCATCCAGCGTGTTCTTTAACGTTGGGTTGTTTTACCTCTGAGCGGCACTTTTTTGCACACCGTGGACAAAATGGCCAGGTCACATGGACCCCGAAGGTTCAGAGAAGTTTGGGGGAGGGGACCCACTGGAACAGATGTTGGGAGACAGATGGTAGCCTCCAGTCAAGGCCATCCAGCGTGTTCTTTAACGTTGGGTTGTTTTTACCTCTGAGCGGCACTTTTTTGCACACCATGGACTAAATGGCCAGGTCACATGGACCCCGAAAGCTCAGAGAAAGTTGGGAGAGGGAACCCACTGGAACAGCTGTTGGGAGACAGATGGTGGCATCCCGTCAAGGCCATCCAGCGTGTTCTTTAACGTAGGGTTGTTTTACCTCCGAGCAGCACTTTTTTGCACACCATGTTCTAATTGGCCAGGTCACATGGACTCCGAAGTCTCAGAGAACGTTGGGGCAGGGGACCCACTGGAACAGCTGTTGGGAGACAGATGGTAGCCTCTCCTCAAGGCCATCCAGCGTGTTCTTTAACGTTGGGTTGTTTAACCTCTGAGAGGCAATTTTTTTGCATACAATGGGCTAAATGGCCAGGTCACATGGACACCGAAGGCTCAGAGAACGTTGGGGGAGGGGACCCAATGGAACAGCTGTTGGGATACAGATGGTAGCCTCCCGTCAAGGCCATCCAGCATGTTCTTTAATGTGCACAGTGTATGTCTCTCCCGCACACGGGGCCACGGCTTAACGTCCCAGCCGACGGACGGCGGCCTTTAGCAAGCCCATCGGTGTCCCCTACTGACCGTGGGCAGGGCGGGGAATTTTGCGGAGATAAATCTGAACGCTGACCCAACGAACCTTCAAACTACAGATTACGAGCCTTGGCGCACTACCGACTGAGCCACCCCCGCCCCCATGGGTGAGGTTGCTGACAGCATGGGTGAACAGCTAATCCATCTCTTATATTTTAATAATATCTCATATGTAATTGAATATATAATAGTAATACTAGAAAGAAATTTATAATTTTTAAATTTCAGTTCAAAATCAATTCAGTTCTGGATAGTGCACAGCATTAATTTTTTTGATTGCTTGTTCTTGGTATGGGTGGGGCCAAAATTCTTTTCCTGGGCAGGGAAAAGTCGATCGTATATCAGAAGTATGGTCGAGTACAATTTAAAAATAAAATATAGATCCCAAGCTCATAACGGCTGGCCATCTTGGATTGCAGCATTGTAAAACTATGGAAACAAATAGGGTAATCTTTACGATAGGAACAGGCACATTATACTAATTCTAAAAAAATTCTCGAGAGATATTAATTTTTATAAAACTAGTAAACTTGAAATTGCAACACTATTAATAAGGGTAACATATATCCATACTTCTAAATAATCATATCTAAGTTTTTTCAATTTATTTATTCAAAATTTAAAAATTAAATACTTTTTCATTAGCATTGTGACAGACATTCTACTATCTGGTAAACTGAAGGCTCCTGTCAGATCTCTGTGGTAAGCAGATGCTTGAGGGGATCTTTATTATCTTTTTATTTTGAATATTATATCCAAGGGTATACTGCAGAAAAGGAGCTTAAATTCCCACAAAGAAATGTCTTCAAGGATGTGGAGGTAACATAGACCAATAACCATAATGTCTTATGAAGGAATTCCCCATCTGGGTTTTTAATGGGATCAAATACCCTATGTAGGACTATGTAGGACCACTATGTAGGACCTCTCAATAATTTATTTGCACAATATTTAAATACATAGCTAATATATAGTCAAGTTCCACAAGAGTTAGTGTTTAACTCGCAAGTCAATATTCACAAAACATATATTTCCTGCAATCCTGAGTACAGTCGCTCAGAAAAGTATCCGAACACTATGGATGACTACAGAATTCGGAAGAAATATCTGGCAACGATTTTTTTAGAAATTAGTGATCTGGCAACTCTCTTGTCACGTGACTACAGAATTCAGGAAAAATATCTGGAGCGTGTTTTTACTGTAAACGGTAACACACGCTCAATATTTCCGTGAGTGAGCCCACACGATCTAATATCAAAATAATATGACCACCTACAGTCGCTCAAAAAAGTATCCGAACACTATGGTTGATTATGGAATTCAGAAAAAATATCTGGTAACGATTTTTTTAGAAATTAGTGATCTGGCAACCTTCGTGTCACGTGACACGAAGGTTGCCAGATCACTAGTTTCTAAAATAATCGTTGCCATATATTTTTTCTGAACTCTGTAATCAATCATAGGGTTCCGATACTTTTTAATATATATAATGCGTATGAATGTATAATGCAATTAATATGGAGCGTGTGCAGTTACCGTTCACAGCAAACTGGAACGGTTCGGTTAATATTCACAGCACATTGGATCGTGTGAGCACACATAGACCTAGATCGTTTGGGCTCACTCACGTAAATATTGAGCGTGTACAGTTAACGTTCACAGCAAACTGGAGCGTGTTCAGTTAGCTCACTCACGGAAATATTGAGCGTGTACAGTTACCGTTCACAGCAAACTGGAGCGTGTGCAGTTAGCTCACTCACGGAAATATTGAGCATGTGCAGTTACCGTTCACAGCAAACTGGAGCGTGTGCAGTTACTGCACATGCTCCACTTTGCTGTGAACGGTAACTGGAGCGTGTGCAGTTACTGCACAACGCTCCAGTTTGCTGTGAACGGTAACTGCACACTCTCAATATTTCCGTGAGTGAGCCCACACGATCTAGGTCTTTGTAGGCTCATACGATCCAATGTGCTGTGAATATTAACCGCAACCGCTCCAGTTTGCTGTGAACGGTAAGTGCACGTGCTCCATATTCATTGCATTATATATTCATGCGCATTATATATATTAAAAAAATATCCGAACACTATGGTTGATTACAGGATTCAGAAAAAATATCTGGCTACGATTTTTTTAGAAAATAATGATCTGGCAACTTTCGTGTCAGGTGACACGAAGGTTGTCAGATCACTAATTTCTAAAATAATCGTTGCCATATATTTTTTCTGAACTCTGTTTTCAATGGGGATTATTAAAATAGGAAAAAATATATTAAAATAGAAAATTTTAAATTTTTCTTGGAGTTTAAAAATTCGTATTCCATTTTCTGACACTACCTGAGTGGCATGAGAAGCCTGGAAGTAGAAGATAAAGATTTGTCTCAGGGGTTGGGTTGAGTTGTTTTACCTCTGAGAGAGACTTTTTTGCACACCATGGGCTAAATAGCCAGGTGATAAGGACCCCGAAGGCTCAGAGAAGGTTGGGGGAGGGGACCCACTGGAACAGCTGTTGGGAGACAGATGGTAGCCTCCCGTGAAGGCCATCCAGGGTGTTCTTTAATATTGGGTTGTTTTACCTCTGAGAAGCACTTTTTTTCAGACCATGGGCTAAATAGCCAGGTCATAAGGACCCCGAAGGCTCAGAGAATGTTGGGGGAGAGGACCGACTGGAGCAGCTGTTGGGAGACAGATGGTAGCCTCTCGTCAAAGCCAGCTAGTGTGTCCTTTAACGTTGGGTTGTTTTACCCCTTAGCCGCACTTTATTGTACACCATGGGCTAAATGGCCAGGTCACAAGGACCCCAAAGATTCAGAGAAGGTACGGGGAGGGGACCCACTGGAACAGCTGTTGGGAGACAGATGGTAGCCTCTCGTCAAGGCCATCCAGTGTGTTCTTTAACGTTGGGTTGTTTTACATCTGAGCAGCACTTTTTTGCACACCATGTGCTAAATGACCAGATCACAAGGACCCCGAAGGCTCAGAGAAGGTTGGGGGAGAGGACCCACTGGAACAGCTGTTAGGAGACAGATGGTAGCCTCCCGTCAAGGCCATCCAGCGTTCTCCAGTTCTCTAATGTTGGGCTTTCCGTAGACAACCTAACCCTCACTATTTCCATTTATAAGACCGTTGCCATTATAAGACTCAGCCATCGCCATGACTGAATGGACCTCTAAAATGTTTATGACATCTCCCTGACCGCCAATGACTTCTAAAATGTTTAAAAGACTTACCAACTCTCACATACGACTCAGTGTTATTATGGAGAGCTTTCATTATGTTAACTAATGTTTTACCTCTGAGCAGCACTTTTTTGCACACCATGGGCTAAATGGTCAGATCAGAAGGACCCTGAGGGCCCATAGAAGGTTGGGGAAGGGCCCCACTGGAACAGCTGTTAGGAGACAGATGGTAGCCTCCAGTCAAGGCCATCCAGCGTGTTCTTTAACGTGCATAGGGTATGGCTCTCCCGCACACGGGGCCACATATTTACGTCCCATCCGACGAACGGCAGCCTTTCCAAGCCCATCGGTGTCCCCTACTAACCGTGGGTAGGGCGGGGAATTTTGCGGAGATAAATCTCAACGCTGACCCAGCTGGGACTCGAACCTGGGATCTACAGATTACGAGCCTGGCGCGCTACTGACTGAGCCACCCCCACCCGTTCTCTCAGGGGAGACCAGTAGGAACCTTAAGTATGGGTGCTGTTAAAGGGGGTGATAAGAGTAGGAAAAGTAGTAGAAGAGCGAAATCAGCTTCGGTCTCAAAGAAGTGAGTCCCGGATTCGGCATACGAATGAACAATGTCGCTCATACGAGCCAACCCATGTCGGGCCAACCACGTCAGGCCAACATGGACAACGTCGACATGGGTCGACGAGCCAACCCATGTCGGGCCAACCATACGAGCCAACACATGTCGCTCAGATGTGGCCCGACTCGGGCACTCCTGATGGACACTGTGACCGCCCTGCCTGCTATTCACTGATCTCTTGGGAGCTTCTGAGTTCGTTAGCGAACTCTTCCGTGATCGGGCACCGGTGGATATATTGCCCGACGTCTGCATCTGGAGAGGGGCGGGGGTGGCTCAGTCGGTAGCGCGACAGGCTCGTAATCTGTAGATCCCAGGTTCGAGTCCCAGCTGGGTCAGCGTAGAGATTTATCTCTGCAAAATTCCCCGCCCTGCCCACGATCAGTAGAGGACACCTATGGGCTTGGAAAGGCCGCCGTCCGTCGGATGGGACGTTAAGCCTTGACCCCGTGTGCGGGAGAGCCATACCCTGTGCACGTTAAAGAACACGCTGGATGGTCTTGACCATCTGTCTCCCAACAGCTGTTCCAGTGGGTCCCCTCCCCCAACCTTCTCTGAGCCTTCGGGGTCCATGTGACCTGGCCATTTAGCCCATGGTGTGCAAAAAAGTGCCGTTCAGTGGTAAAACAATCCAACCCAACTGCATCTGAAGCCCCACTGCCGCAGTTACTGTGGGCAGCGATCTTAAAACGCTCCAGATACGCTGGGAAGCTCCGATGTCCCGTCAGTACATGCGTTAGGTAGTGATCAGAGGACATCCAGGATAGACCGACCCTTTTCAAGAATGTCTTCGTTTCAAGACCATTCTCGGTCGTATCCCAGATCCTCTACCACTCGTCCATAACGCTTTGACTCAGAATAGAATTCAGGGTATCTGTAGACGTCTTGACCCCTATCTCAGGTTGGGTGTCAGTACAGTCGCTCAAAAAAGTATCCGAACACTATGGTTGATTACAGAGTTCAGAAAAAATATATGGCAACGATTATTTTAGAAATTAGTGATCTGGCAACCTTCGTGTCACGTGACATGTTCGGTTGCAAAATATTCAAAAGGAATTTAAAATCAGTAAAAATATTTTTATTCACATTTTGTGTTTTTAATACGTGTGATATTAGTTATATATTCTATTACATGGCATGGAAAAATAATTCGGCTAAACTATTCGTGGTCAGACTTCAATATTCGTGCAAAAACCTATGAAGTAAAAAAGGATGAAAATTATATTCTCCATTACTATTTCGGTGTTATGAAGTTTGTTCTCTTTTCATAGCTAAATGCAACTACCAGTATAAAATTTAGATACAGTAAGAGAAGAAATTATTTTCGTTTAATGAACGAGCTTGTAATCATTAGGCACTGTTCGAGAATGGTTTCTGTGAAAGCGGAGTTTGTAATAAAATTACAAAAGCGTGAGAGTTCAGCCACAGTTACCCCTGTGAAATGCCTGTTTAATGGATATCTCAATGAAGTTGGTAATCCTCAAAACAGCCTACATAACTGAAGAATACCGAAAGTGTAGAGATGATGTCATTTCCTGCTTCACTAGTGTATACGATGTGTGGGGCATGTCATTCACGAATTAGATTAGTGTGTCAAAGTATCAGAACACAGGCTTCACAATTTTTCTGATGGTCATTCTAAATAGCTGGACTCCTTCGCTGATTCGACTTCTTTTGTGTGCGCGCAGGCGGATCAATGACTACTGGGCAGACTCGCCCACAAGGAAAGCTGTCCACGTGTATCTCGTCCACTCCGTGGATCTCCCGTTTCGTGCATTGGAACAGCCCAGAATTCGCCGAAACTTCTATTTCTGGGCAGCGAAGCTAGAGCAGTAAGGACGGTAGCTGAGGCGGCTTGGTCGCTTAGGCATCTTTGGCTTAGGTGTCCCCTTATGTGATGGGCGGCATGCCGGGAAAGCTCCGTAGATCGCTCCTCTAGGAATCTCTGTTAATCTCGACACCAGCGTTAAGCTCGTCGTGGTGGTGGCCGCTGCTGCAGTGGAGGTGGTGAAGGCAGTCAGTGCGTTTGGTGAACTCGTAATGAGCGAGGTTCGAGGCGGTGGTGATTCTGTCTGAAATGGGGAGAATAGTGACTCTACAATTTGGGCCACGGTGACGTAATGAATGCGAGTGTGGACTGTCATTGAAGGGGTGTACTTGGATTTGGTAGTGTGGCAATGGCTCTTTTTAAATTAGGTCTTCTGTTACTGCAGAAAAGACTCTGGGCGCTGCGCGGGTCGGATGGCCTGTGACGTGTTTCTAGGTGGCTCGAGGTTCCAAATCCCAGTTCCCTCCGATTCTGAGGTCGCCGTGGGATAGGGCGTTCGGTGAAAGCTACCTTGATACATCTGGCTTAGACAGCCTTGAGTAAGAGGAGGGAAGAAAGGAGCGATATTAATTATGCAGAAAAATTCGAGTGATATAATTTGTTTAAAATTAAAGGCAAAGCGATCTCTTTTAAAAGCAATTAAAATAAAATTATTTATTCATAAGGATTTTAAAAGAATAATTCAGAATTTTTGAAAATTAGTTACCAGATTTTTAAAATAAATAACTACCAATACATATTTTAGAAACTTCGGTATCCTAAAATGTGCTATATTTTTGCCCCTGTAAAACTTTTGGAAAAATCCATTCTCAAGCGCTTAGTCACTCAATATCCTTCCACCCGAACAATAGAAAACATTCCACGATACATCAAATTCACAGAATGGTAGAGAGCATTGCAGAGGCATGCAACAAAAAAGAGTCTACAGTCGCTGTATACACTGATATCGCAACGGCGTTCGATCGGGTCTGGATTGAAGGCCTCATCTTTAAACTTATAAAGTTTAGTTTTCCTCTTGCACTAATTCATATCATCCAGTTATCTCCGTTCACGAACCTTCCAAGTCAAAGTGGCAAATCACATATTCGATAAAAAAAAACCTATTAATGCAGGAGTCCCTCAACCCGACATTATTTAATATCTTCACATCAGATATTCCTAAACTTGATCGAGTTGTAAATGCCATGTACGCTGACGACACGGCATTTCTCGAACCCTCCCTTTACGTGTCCATTGCCTGCAAGAGAATGCAGGCAATGCTCGACTCTTTGGAGGACTGGTGCACGGATTGGAGAGTGCAAGTTAACCCTGCAAAAAGTATTGCAGTTCTTACGTCACAGAAACGAAATCCCCATCATGAAAATTTCTACCTATTTGATTAACAGGTAGTGTGGAGCGATCATGCCAAATACCTAGGCATCACGATTCAACACAAGCTCAAATGGGATGCCCATGTAGGGAATGTTATTAACAAAGCCAGATACTGCAAACTATTCCCTCTGCTTGGGGGAAAATCTCATATCGCAACATCACATAAAGTGCTAATTTATAATCAGGTAATCAAACCTCTCCTTCTATATGCTGCCCCCATCTGGGGTGCATGTTCGAATAAAAATCTTGCAAATCTCCAATCTCTACAAAATAAAATCCTACGATCTGCTGTAGCAGCTCCCTGGTTTGTCAGGAATACTATCATTCATCGAGATCTAAATTGTGAAACATTTCTCCAATACATCAAGAAAATGGCCAAGAACTATTTTGCAATTATCGCAGAACATCCTAATCAACTTATTAGAGATTTATTTAATTATGATGTGTACCCCTCACACAAATTCAAACGACCAAAATCTCTACTTGATAATCAGGATTAAGCAGGGGTTCGAAGTCAGATGGCGCTACTTGTACTGACCCCATCTGGAGCCGAACCTTAATTTATTCCTTACTTATTACTTACTTTTCTCTTACTTCTCCCCTTCCCACTCCTCCCCCCACTTCCCCCCCATTCTTTTCAACTCATATTACGGTTCTACCGTCATTTATTCACATATTTCATTTATTTGGCTACTGGCGTTAGCTAAGATTAAGCAGATATAGCCCCCCCCCCCCCCCCCGGCCTGGGACTGCTGTTGTCACTGTATGATCTTTGATGTCTTAGTGTGGTAAAAGGAGGTCTAAGGAGAAGTGGCAAATTGATGTGCAGACACAAAACAACTGTAAGGGGCGATCTGCGCATGCGCAGTGCAATCATTTTAGCCCACTACAGTTATGGTTTGTCTTACTATTGGTATACATATATTGCGATTTAACCAGTGTTTCCAAATATCTAACGGCCTTGGCTGTTTGGCACAGTGGTAGCTGACCCTAAAGTTATTCAATGAGTGTTTTATCTCGTTCAGGAACACATTTTACGATACCTGGAAAAGACTTTGTATGTTTATTTTGAGCAATTTCGCAGAATTTTTAAAATTAATATGTAAATTAATACATTTAATCATCTTGCGAATATATATAAGTCAATGTATGTTGCAGGTTTGTGTTCCCTGGAGCATATCGATGTACATTGGCTTCTGCACTTTGCTCTAACAGTGTAATTCTTTTTTCATGGTTGATACGGGAAGTGCCTGCTGCCATCTGTTGAACATTTATTTACATTATATTTATATCTGCTGCCATCTGTTGAACATTTATATACATTTATCATTATTGACACATAAATCTCAATTTATTATAATATACTAAATGCTGTAGGTTGTTCAAAATATTAAAATTTTGTTCTTTAGCACAGGTGCTACCTGTTTTACAAAATTGGGTTTTATTAAAGAAAATGATTTCATTACCTCATGACATTTTCTCTCTAAACGAAAAGTAAATTATGATTGTGAACATTTTTCAGAGTCAAACTGTATGCAAAATTAGTCACGTGGTGTAAGCTATTGAAAACTTTGCTCGGCGGTAGAAAAATAATGCAGGGAACTCGCTCCTCTCCCTGGCTAGGTGACTTCACTGCAATGCAATGTTTAGAGGGCGCTGCAATCGAAAAGTTTACATTACGTCTATGGAAGCTAGCTCTCTTCTCCTTTAGACACTCCTCCGTGGTGTCCAGGCGTATTGTATAAAAGTGACCTTGATCAGCTACGAAATTCGGGACCTTTCGGTCACGGACGTCGGAAATAACAGAATAGCAAAATCTGTCGCAATGAAAATCTTAAAGAATGAATCTGAATGCTTCTACTGGTATCGTCAAATTCTATATTGGAGGAAGTCTTCCAGTGTATATGGCTTGGTGGGAGAACGGGACTTTGCCTCATGCCAGCGATTAGGAGGCTGTTTAATATTGTCGGCGTTTCCTCTCTCAATAAACGTAATTTCTTTAAACATCCCACTAACCATTTTCTCTCCATAGGGAGTTGGAATGTGAGGACTCTGCACAGAGTTTATTCTCTTGATGTCCTCACACAAGACTTTCAGCTTTATAATTTAGATATTTTTGACTTGCAAGACACCAGATGGACAGATAAAGTTCAGATTTTTAAAAATAATCTTAAATTTCTCTTTCCAGGCAGGGAGGATATTAAGCATCACCAAGGCGTAGGTGTGCTTCTCAGTAGACACGCTAGTGATGCTCTTTTAGGATAGGAGTGCATTAATGAAAGGTTTCTTACAGCAAAATTTCAGACAAACGTTAAAGATTTTAATCAAGATTGGCGACTCTATTCTTCACGACCATATCCATCATTTCGAATTTTTTTAAATATTTTTTTTTATCTTCAGTTTCAGTAGCAATTAATCACCCGAGCATTTTTCAAAACTTATAAAAAAATGAAATTTCCTTTTTCGCTCTTCGAGAGAGTAAGAAATTATTCCTTTAAGCTGAAAAGCGATCACCCCAATATCGGAGGTTGTTGGACATTAATATAAAAATAAATACCCCCTCAAGCAGCTGCTTGCCACAGAGGTCTGACAGGAGCCTGTCAGTTTATTTGCCATAGTAGAGGGTCTGAGAGGTTGGCAGGACCTCAACAGAAAAACAACACGTACATCCATGCTTTAACCCGGGGCTCGAACCCAGATCCCGTAGATCAGTAGCCAAGCGCGCTAACCACTTGGCCACGGGACGGCAGTTAGATATTAACTGTAAAATGTATTTTACTAGATTATTAGAAGTTTACCTTTCAGTGAATGGCAATTTCATTGAACAGTCACACTTACACCTTTTATATTTTATTATTTCAATCTCCGCAGAGATTTTTCTAGAACCCAAATTTTACGCCGGAGTACACGGCGATTAAACGGAAACAATAGTACTTCTATATATCTAACTAAATTTTATACTGGTGGTTACTGTTAGCTATGAAAAGCTAACAAATTTAATAACACTAAATTAACAATCGATAATATTATTTTTAATCTTTTCCATTTCTTATGTTTTTACAAAATATTGAAGTCTCATCATGAATAGTTTAGCCGAATTATTTTTCCATGACATGTAATAGTATATGTAATTGATAATACACGTATTAAAAAATACAAGATGCGAATAAAAGTATTTTTAAAGATTTTCAATTCTATTTGGATATTTGGCAACGGAACGTGAATCCCAAATAAAGAAACAAACTCTAAATGAACTGATTTATTAACTAAGGCAACAAATTGCATAAATCATTAACAATTTCTTCACTAATCACACAAAACAACATTATGCTATCAATTAGTATAAAATGATCCCAATATCCATAATTGCCAGATTTTCCTTCAAGCAAAGAGCATTTTTCTGCAATACAGATAAATTGCTATTTTACTTCAAACTAAAACCTTTCTTATCAGTTAAATATTCCAAAACTGATCACTGAACATAACACAAATTAAAAGTATCTCCAAAATATTCTCACTACCAACGCTCACAGATTACGATTAACCTCTTTCTTCTATAAACAGATTCTCCGAACTACTATTAGACATTGAACTTTCTGGTATATAATCACAGGCAAGCAGGGAAGAAATAGAATTCTGTTCTTTCATTTCAACTTCATCGTTCGAACTCGTAAGTGACGTAATTCTCACCCCGTGCGTCAGTGTAATTATAGAGTAATTTTCCATTGTTGTACGTGCATCTTCCGTTTCATTATATTGTAAATTGAAGTCTTGTTCATAGTACATATAGAGAAAGAAAATCCTTCTCAGCCATGGGTTACGGAGTTTAAACCAGATTACGCAATTTTGTTCGCCAAACGCATCTGTCCTGAGCTGCATCTGCTGCACCTGGTCATTGTAGACCAATTCTAACAAGGTGCTGTTTGACATGTCCGCACATCTCATCCTATGTCTCCCCTCTCTTTCTTTGGCCTTTAGGCACACCTGTTCATAACCCTATTCGCTAATCTACAATTATCCATACGGGCAAAATGGCCAAACCAACGGAGTCTCTCTCTCTCTGCACAATATGCTGCTTAAAGGAGGTTGCCGACTGCTTTGCATAACCTCGTCATTACTTACAAAATCAAACCACATAATGCCAAAAGTGCTTTGATTACTCATCACGCAATTCTCCATTAACCAAATTCTTAATTCTATTAAGCACAATCATGCAAAGAGCAATTGATGAAAGGGACCTAGCTTCAAACCCCGGGTAAGGTATATGGATGTCTGCATTGTCCTTCTGCTGAGGTCTCGAATTCCTCACAGATCTCCTCTATTGTACTGAGAGTCTCCTGCCAGACCTCTGTGGCAAGGAGTTGCTTGAGGAATTATTTTTTATGAACACCTAATTCATACTTCTCTGACTCAGAAACATTTCTTTATTTATATATTTTAAATACAATTTAATGTTATATTATAATAATAATTATTATATTATTAATTATGACATTAAGGTGTCCCATGATAAGGAGGAACCTGATTTTTTCACCCAATATGCGTTCAGACAGGAGGAACCAAAATGTGAGAAATTTCACACCATTCGTAAAGTGTTTTGGGAATGGAAGGGGACCAAAATTTCCTCACATGGAAATAATTTGCATAAAAACGAAGTAACGGGCTATGAGAGCAAACGTGGACAACAATACTCAAACTCTTAGTAGGGGAGAGACCAAAATGGTTTTCCTGCAGGGGGGGGGAGGCGGCAATATAAAGAAAAAAATTATTGCAAAGCTCATAAATGCTCGCCATCCTGGATTGGAGCATTCTAAAACTATGGAAAGAAATTGAGTAATCTTCACGATAGGAACAAACATATTATACTCTATGAAAAAAAATTCTCTACAGTTAATGATTTTTAGAAAACTAGTAAACTTGAAATTGCAACACTCTTAATAAGGGAAACATATATCCATACTTCTAAATAATCGTATCTAATTTTTTTCAATTTATTAATTCGAATTTTAAAAATGAAATACTTTTTATTTTTGAAAAGCATTGTGACAGACCATCTACTATCGTATTAAACAGAAGACTCCAGTCAGATCTCTGTGGCAAACAGCTGCTTGAGAAGATCTTTATTTCCTTTTTTGATTACTATATCCAAGGGTATTATACTGCAGAAACGGGGCTTAAATTTCAACAAAGAAATGTCTTCATTGGTGTGTTGAGGGGAGGCAACATAGACCATATAACCATAATGCATTATGAAGGAATTCTCTATCTGTGTCTTTAATGGGATCAAATCCTCTATGTAGGACCTCTATGGGATCAATTCCTGCAGCCTTGTCCATAAGAACTTCGTGTAATGCGAATCAAGTAAGTGCATCGCAACATTATTTGATGACCAACAAAATTATAATTTTATTTTGTTCCCCAATACAATTTTTTAATTTCATTGTAACTAAGTTTTTTAATTCACTATAATATATAATAAGAAATGAAGAATGTTTAATAGCTTTTAAGAAACGTTTGCGTGCATGTTTTTCAACTTTCGATTATATTAAATATACGTTAACTGTGATTAAATAATTTTATGCATTATTTTTATGGGAACTGATATTTGGTGAAAATGTATATCCCATCATATAAGTTTTTTTAATTTTTTGTGCAATTCTTTATTTTCTCTGACAAAAATAAATAATTTCTCTTATAACCTGAAAGAGCTGGAAAGCTCCTTAGTTGATGATATACAATTTATTGATGGTTTTGCTTCCTTTAGAGCTTTTATAGTTTTGATGGTGTTTGCGAAGTGTTGTATTGATAATATATTAAAAAAAAAGTGTTGTTCGCTTATCTGTTTCTTCATGAATTGATTTGGGAAAAAAAACCTCTCTCATCAAAAAAATTTGTTTTCAAAAATAAACACTTAATGCATTTCTATATATGTGCTGAAAGTTTTTTGACAAATTTATATTTAGAGCTTTTTATTTCCATTTTTGTGAATTCCGAAAAAATCATACAGCTGCGATTAAAAGAATTAAAGTGCAATTTTGTTTTCATAATATATATTAGCACGCTTGACTGCTGATCTAAGGGACCTGGGTTCGAGCCTCAGGTGAGGCATAGATGTGTGTGTCGTCATGGCATATAAACTGACAGGCTCCTGTCAGACCTCTGTGGCAAGCAGCTGCTTGAGGGGGTATTTATTTTATTTTTCATTTATTATATGGAGTTGTTTCAACTTTGATTTTGGCTGTGGCTATTTCGCTTTTTGATAATATATAGAAAAACTCAAAGACAGGAATGAAAAACTTTTATCAGTCAAAATTGATCTGACGACTATAGAGATTTTATTTTAAAATGAATTAGGAATTTTCAAAACTCCAAATAATATCTGACTACCTTAAATTCAGTTAAACAATAATTATTCTTTCACCTATTAAGTTTATAATATATAATTTTGCTGCTAGGTCAACTGCGTTTATAGAGAAATTATCTAAATATGGTAACTAAGAAATCACAATTAATTGCATAAAATTAAGATTAATATTCAATATTTTGCTAGTGCATTATTATCTTGTAATTATCAATTTTAAAGATTCTGAATAATGTTGTTATTAGCACATATAAAACCTTAGTCCGATATTTTCCTTCCTATACAATTACTACTTAAATAGAATTCTTAATTTCGAAGTTTTAAAAATGTCCGACAGATGGCAGCATAAACTAATGAAATATTTTGGATTTTTGATTATTCATGAAATTTCCACATAGCAACAGAATCAACTAATGTGTTCTCTGCAGTATTTCTTTTTCGCTGTTCGAGAGAGCAAGAAATTATTCCTTTAAGCTATAAAGCGATCACCCCAATATCGGAGGTTGCTGGACATTAACTGTAAAATTTTGGGACCGTTATGAAGATGCATCGCGATCCACTAGTAGAGGCAAGAGTTAAGAGAGGGATTAATATTACCGGAGAACGCATGGAAGATTGGTGGTGGTGGTGGGGGGGGGGTGAGAGCTGGGGCCACGAGGTACGGGAGGGACTCATCGTCCTGTCATTATGAGTAACAGGAGCAAAACTGGCAAATTGAAAAACTACATTGAAATAAAAAAAAAAGTGATGGAAGCTTAAAGAATTGTGGTTTTGCAGATACTTTTAGTTTGTGTTATGTTCAGTGATCAGTGTTGGATGTTTAACTAATAAGAAAGGTTTTAGTTTCAAATAAACTATCAATTTATCTGTATCGCAGAAAAATGCGCTTTGTTTAAAAAAAATCTGGCACTTGTGATCATTTTATACTAATTGATAGAATATTGTTGTTTTGTTTCATTAGTGAAGAAATTGTTTATGATTTAGGAATTTCGTTGCCTTAGTTAATATATCAGTTCATATATAGTTTGTTTATATATTTGGAATTCACGTTCGGTTGCAAAATATTCAAAACAGAATTGAAATTCGGTAAAAATTATTTTATTCACATTTTGTGTTTTTAATACGTGTGATATCAGTTATATATTCTATTGCATGGCATGGAAAAATAATTCGGCTAAACTATTTATTCGTGGTGAGACTCCACATATGAAGTAAAATAGGATAAAAATTATATTCTCCATTACTATTTCGCTGTTAGGAAGTTTGTTCGCTTTTCATAGGTAATTGTAACTACCAGTATAAAATTTAGATACAGTAATAGAAGTGTTATTATTTTCGTTTAATCAACAAGGTGCGATTGGTATGTTACAGTTCGAGAATGGTTTCTGCGAAAGCAGAGCTTGTAATAAAATTGCAAAGGCGTGAGACTTCAGTCACAGTTACGCCTGTGAAATGCCTGTTTAATGGATATCTCAATGAAGTTCGCAATCCTCAAAACAGCCTACATAACTGAACAATACCGAAAATGTAGAGATGATGTCATTTCCTGCTTCACTAGTGTATACGATGTGTGGGGCATGTCATTCACGAATTACATTAGTGTGTCAAAGAATCAGAACACAGGCTTCACAATTTTTCTAATGGCCATTCTAAATAGCTGGACTCCTTCGCTGATTCGACTTCTTTTGTGTGCGCGCAGGCGGATCAATGACTACTGGGCAGACTCGCCCACAAGGAAAGCTGTCCACGTGTATCTCGTCCACTCCGTGGATCTCCCGTTTCGTGCATTGGAACAGCCAAGAATTCGCCGAAACTTCCATTTCTGGGCAGCGAAGCTAGAGCAGTAAGGACGGTAGCTGAGGCGGCTTGATCGCTTAGGCTTCTTTGGCTTAGGTGTGCCCTTATGTGATGGGCGGCATGCCGGGAAAGCTCCGCAGATCGCTCCTCTAGGAATCTCTGTTAATCTCGACACCAGTGTTAAGCTCATCGTGGTGGTGGCGGCTGCGTCAGTGCAGGTGGTGCAGGCAGTCAGTGTGTTTGGTGAACTCGTAATGAGCGAGGTTCGAGGCGGTGGTGATTCTGTCTGCAGTGGGGAGAATAGTGACTCTACAATTTGGGCCACGGTGACGTAATGAATGCGAGTGTGAACTGTCATTGAAGGGATGTACTCGGAGTTGGCAGTGACTCTTTCTAAATTAGTTCTTCTGTTACTGCAGACAGGACTGTATGCGCTGCGCTGCCGGATGACCTGTGACTTGGTTCTAGGTGGCTCGAGGTTCCAAATCCCAGTTGTGCTCTTCTGGCTCCAATTCTGAGGTCACCCTGGGATAGAGCGTGCGGTGAAAGCTGCCTTGATACATCTGGCTTAGACAGCCTTCAGTAAGAGGAGGGAAGAAAGGAGCGATGTTAATTATGCAGAAAATTTCAAGTGATATACTATGTTTAATATTAAAGGCAAAGCGATCTCTTTTAAAAGCAATTAAAATAAAATTATTTATTCATAAGGATTTTATTAAGATATTTGAAAATATTTCAAAATTAGTAACCAGATTTTAAAAATAAACAACTACCAATCTATTTTTAGAAACTTTACTCTAATAAATTGTGCTACATATTTTTCATAATTAGGTTTTTTCAGCGGTTTTGTGCTTCACTGAGGAAGACGGATCCTTCGATGGAGTGTCTCCGATCGCGTCGCGGCAGCCGTCTACTCCCGCGACAGCATCCCATCGACGCATTTCACGGTAGGCTGAACCATGTTTTTCTGCAACTTAGATTTTCCTTTGTCTTTTGATCATAATAGTCTTTATGAGACTAATTTCTTTTGTTCTCTTTTTGTCTTTTGTTACTTTTATTTTATGATATCTGAACAGTCTTTATGAGACTAATTTTTATGTTCTTTTCACAGTGTTTATGAGACCATCTTTCCGATTTTTTTTCACAGTCTTTATGAGACTATTTTTCAGATATTTTCAGTCTTTCTGAGATTAGCTTTTAGCTTCGTACTGACTTTTACTGTTTATTGTTATAAATTTTGTCATGTTTTCTCTAAATGATCCGAGATTGAGCAGATCCTTTCGCTTCATGCTGAAAGACCTTGATATTAAGGATTTAATTTCTCCTCTCCTAGATACGTTTATTTCTGATTTTCATGACTTAATTGAAGTAGCGCGATCCATCAATTGTGGAGTTGCAATTGTCACACTTACTTCTAGTGAAGCCACTGAAAGGCCCAATCAAACTAACGTTTTGAAAATAAATGAGATTGAGATTCCTTTCACTTTTCATAAAAATAAAAATAAAAATAAATGCCCCCTCAAGCAGCTGCTTGCCACAGAGGTCTGACAGGAGCCTGTCAGTTTTTATGCCACAGAAGAAGGTCTGAGAGGATGGCAGGACCTCAGCAGAAAAACGACACATACATCCATGCCTTACCCGGGGCTCGAACCCAGGTCCCTTAGGTCAGTAGCCAAGCACGCTAACCACTCGGCCACGGGACGGGGTGGCTCAGTCGGTAGCGCGCCAGGCTCGTAATCTCTAGTTCCCAGGTTCGAGTCCCAGCTGGGTCAGCGTTGAGGTTTATCTCCGCAAAAATTCCCCGCCCTGCCCACGGTCAGTAGGGGACACCGATGGGCTTGGAAAGGCCGCCGTCCGTCGGATGGGACGTTAAGCCGTGGCCCCGTGTCCCGGAGAGTCATACCCTGTGCACATTAAAGAACACGCTGGATGACCTTGACGGGAGGCTACCATCTGTCTCCCAACAGCTGTTCCAGTGGGTCCCCTCCCCAAACCTTCTCTGAGTCTTCGTGGTCCATGTGACCTGGCTATTTAGCCCATGGTGTGCAAAAAAGTGCCGCTCAGAGGTAAAACAACCCAATGTTAAAGACCACCCTGGATGGCCTTGACGGGAGGCTACCATCTGTCTCTCAACAGCTGTTCCAGTGGGTCCCCTCCCCCAACCTTCTCTGAGTCTTCGGGGTCCATGTGACCTGGTCATTTAGCCCATGGTGTGCAAAAAAAGTGCCGCTCATAGGTAAAACAACCCACCCCAACCCTTCAATAAAAAAGGTTATTGTCTCAAACCTGCCATTTTTTTATATTGAATGAAGATGTTTCCAACGAACTGTCCAAATTTGGAGAAATTCTCCATATCGAAGATGAGTTTTACTTTGAAGAACGCTTTCAAATAATTGAAACGGGCAATAGAATTCTGAAGATCAAGCTAAATGAGAACATCCCCAATTTCATTACTATTGCTGGCTTTAATGCCACAATTTACTATCCAGGCATCGTTAAATTATGCTGACGATGCAAATTGCCCGGACACTTTGCGAATAACTGCATCTCTACTTTTAGTCTCAAAAAATCGTACGCTTCAGCTGTTGAAAGTCAACAACCTTCATTTATCTCCGCAAAATTCCCCGCCTTGCCCACGGTCAGTAGGGGACACCGATGGGATTGGAAAGGCCGCCGTCCGTCGGATGGGACGTTAAGCCGTGGCCCCGTGTGCGGGAGAGCCATACCCTGTGCACGTTAAGCAACACGCTGGATGGCCTTGACGGGAGGCTACCATCTGTCTCCCAACAGCTGTTCCAGTGGGTCCCCTCTCCCAACCTTCTCTGAGCCTTCGAGGTCTATGTGACCTTTGCATTTAAGCCATGGTGTGAAAAAAAGTGCCGCTCAGAGGTAAAATAACCCAACCCAACCCTCGCTGATCACATTAAATTAGTTTAACCTCATGCCCGACAGCTGAGTGTCTGAATCTTATTTCGACGGCACAAGGGATTAAGAGAAACTCAAGTGAAACTGATTTTAGATATAATTTGCTTTCGAGAGTTTTTCCTAATTACAAAGGGGAGGGGGAGAGCGTCGGAATATTTTCCCCTTTGGCTTTTCATCATAGGCGCACCTCTGTAGCCAAAAATGCATGTCTGCACATAGTCGCGAATGTCGGACTACATTCCTGACCAATATTATTTGGATTCAACTCTCTGTTGTGTTTTGTCCTCACCCAGGAGAACTGAACAAGGGTTATCGAGACACAACTCTAAAATTTGGCCTCTTAGACTGAGCAGTACAACCAGTTGCTCTATGACGTCAGTGCCAGAGTTTCGTTGGTCCAAATGAAAGAGGAATTTTTCATTTGGACCAAATTTCCATGTAGAAAGGGTCAGGGGCGTTCGTGGCAAGGCTAGTGTTTTGACCTTCCAAGGCATCTATAATCCCCCTGAGGGCAGGGTCCTCCATCTACATCTCCCTCAGCAGGGATCAGTCTCCTAATTGGCTGGGAGGGTGTGCGTCCTTCTCAAGTGCCTGTATGTTTCGCGACAGGGTATCAAAGAGAATATTATATTCCTATGGGTGATACACAACATCGATATCATAATCCTGAAGTGTGAGGTTCCACTTCGCCAATCTGTTGGAAAAGTCTTTAAGCTTCATTAGCTATGACAAGGGGAAGTGATCAAATACGACTGTGAATCGGTGTCCATAGAGATACCGTTTGAAATGGGTGATTGCAAATATTATGACGAGGGCTTCCTACTCGGTGGTGGAGCAGTGATGGATGATTCACATTCTTTTGAACTCACGCGGAAGATTTCCTATTAAAAATTCCTAACAATAATAAAAGATGTTTGTGGAAAAACCGGCCGAGGGTGAATTCCCATCATTAGTTAGCTATTGTTCAATAAGATGAAGTTGGATGGTGGAATGGTTTATTCATCTATAACATCATCATCATCATCATCATCATCCAGCCATGGGCTACGGAGGTCCAACCAGATAATATTACTCTGCACAATATTCTGCTTAAAGGAGGTTGCCGACTCCTTTGCCTAACCTCATCATTAGTTACAAAGTTGAACCACCTAATACCCAAGATACTGCGTAAGCATCTGGAATCAAAAGCATCTTGTTTCCTGTTATCTTGTTTACAAAGTGTCCAAGTTTCACTACCATAACTAACCCTAGAAAGAACCAAACTATTATACAGTCTAATTTTAGTGTTTAGGTGTATAAGCCTATTTCTCCATACTCTCCCTAGATTCTTAAAAGTCCCGGCAGCAATCCCTATTCGTCTGTTAATCTCATGTCGCACATCACCATTATCTGTTACATAGCTCCCAAGGTAATTAAACTGTGACACCTGTTCAAGACTGCAACCATTCAGAATAACTGAATCACAGCCTGCCTGACCAATTTTCATAACTTTAGTTGTCTCTCTGTTTATAACCAAACCTACTCTACTACCAGTCTCATCAACAGCTCGAATGAAAGAGTTCATCTCATCAACATCATTTGCCAAAAGGGCTAAATCATCAGCATAATCTAAATAAGAAATTTTCGTATCTCCAGCCCATTTAAGGCCAAAATCTTTCCCTTGAAGTGAATTTCGCATAACATAATCAATAACCAAACTAAAGAGAAAAGGAGACAAAATGCACCCTTGTCGAATACCAGAAGTAATGCTAAACCAATTGCTACAAGCCTTACCAACTCTCACACACGACTCAGTGTTATTATAGAGAGCTTTCATTATGTTAACTAACTTGTCTGGTATACCATATGATTTCACAATCAACCACAAATGATGACGATCAACAGAGTCGAAAGCCTTTTTGAAATCAACAAAGCTAGCAACCAAAGGTTTCTGAAACTC
The DNA here is from genome assembly GCA_038380435.1 of Ryuthela nishihirai. Lineage (NCBI taxonomy): Eukaryota > Metazoa > Arthropoda > Arachnida > Araneae > Heptathelidae > Ryuthela > Ryuthela nishihirai. The sequence goes on along the minus strand of JAWZYU010000151.1, from coordinate 344,017 downwards.
TAAACATTTCTCAAGAATCTGCCTAAGTGAAAATATCTGATCCACACATCCCCTACCACTTCTGAATCCACATTGCTCATCACGCAATTGACTGTCAACCAGATTCTTAATTCTATTAAGCACAATCATGGAAAGAACTTTACCTGGAACAGAGAGTAGGCTAATACCCCTATAGTTATCACAAGAATTGCGATCACATTTTTTGAAAATAGGAATAACAATAGCTCTGGTAAAATCCTTAGGGACCATGCCTTTGTCATTAAAGATATTAAAAATTTCAGTCATCCAAGTGGTAACCGAAACATTCCCAGCTCTAAGCATTTCAGTAGTAATTTCATCTATCCCTGGGGATGTATGAAGTTTAATGTTTAGAATTAGCGAAAATAACTTCAGATTGTGTTATAGGGCCAACATTAAAGCCACCAATGAATCTATCATCATTCCAAACAATGGAAGTAGAACTAACCATATTGTTTAGAACATCACTGAAATGTTCAGCCCACCCAGCCATGGCAGAATCCTTACCTTCTATAACCTTACTTTGTTTATCCTTCAATCCATGTACACCTGTTTTTCTTCTACCAGACGAAACATTAACTATCTGATACAGGTCTCTGCCGTTGTGTTGTCTAACTGCTTCCTCGGCTTTGTCATCCAAGCCATCAAGCCAAACATTCTTATCAGCAGCTAACTGATCCTCTACACGTTTTATTAAGTTCTCTGTAGTGCTTTCTATTATGACTTGTAGAGTATTGATTAAGAAAATTCCTGCAGTTCTTTATTTCTGAAAAAGCTTAAGTGCCGTATCACTCAGATAATTCTGTCTCCTCTGCTCCTTTTATACTAAAAGAGTACTGTTAATGTCCAAAAAAGCCTGTTGAAAATGATCCCATTCTTCCTCAATTTCAGTAGTAAGCATACCATGAATGTCATAATGACTAAGTAACCTATCATGGTAAGCTTTGTCTATAACTGGATCTTTCAGAGCATCAGTATTAAAAGTAAGATTTCTAACCCTAGCACAACACTTTTTAAGTTTAATTTGGAAGAGACTTTTAGCAAGGTAATGGTCAGATCCAATTTCAGCTCCCCTATATGATCTGGTATTTCTAACAGAACTAGTCCATTTACTGTTAATTATTATATAACCAATCATATTCTTATGCAGCCCATCGTGTAAAACCCATGCGTACTTATGTATGTCGCGGTGTTTGTAACAAGTGTTAGTTATTTTGAATCCATTGAGTTTTCTTACCTGTAGGAGACGTTTCCCATTGCCATTGCAGCTACCAATACCAAAAGGGCCTATCACTCCTCCCCAAAGGTCAGAGCCAGTACCAACTTTGGCATTGAAGTCACCTAGAACAAGGGTAATATCTCCTTTCTTGACAGAATTCAAAATATCCTGAAGTTGTCCATAGAAGCTATCCTTCTCATCCTCAACGGCATCCTTAGTGGGGGCATAACAGCATATAACATTCAAGTCTTTAACGCTTGTCTGAAATTTTGTTGTAAGAAACCTTTCATTAATGCACTCATATCCCTAGAAGAGCATCACTAGCATGTCTGCTGAGAAGCAGACCCACGCCTTGGTGATACTTATTGTCGTCCCTCCCTGAAAAGAAAAATTTAAGATTATTTTTAAGAATCTGACCTTTATCTGTCCATCTGGTCTCTTGCAAGCCGAGAATATCTAAATTATAAAGGTGGAAATCTTGTGTGAGGACATCAAGAGGATAATATCTGTGCAGAGTCCTAACATTGCAACTACCTATGGAGAGAAAATGGTTAGTGGGATGTTTAAAGAAACTATGTTTATTGAGAGAGGGAATGCCGACAATATCAAACAGCTCCCAAATCGTAGAAATGGGGCAAAGACCCGTTCCCCCACCACTAAAGGTTGAAGCCATCTACACTGGAAGACTTCCTCCAATGTAGAATTTGACGATGCCAATAGAAGCAAAGAGTTCAAACAGAATTGGAAATCTCTGATGATACTTTTATTCAAACTTTGTGCTTTTGAATACGTGTGATATCAGTTATATATTCTATTACATGGCATGGAAAATGATTTGACTGAACTATTCGTGATGAGACTTCAATATTTTTGTAAAAAACATTTCAAATGAAAAAAAGCTAAGAATAATATTCTCTATTGTTATTTTTGTGTTATTAAGATTGTTAGCTTTTCATAGTTAACAAAAGCACTTGTAAAAAATTTAGACATAAGATTAGAAGAGTTATTTCTTTCGTTTAATGTAGTGCCGTCCAACTTGTATAAACCCGCGGGCCATTTTTTGCTTTGCCAATATTTCGGGGGCCAATAAAATAATATGACATAGCAGGTAACTGAAAAATCAGTTATGTCACTTCACTAAATTATTGTATTTATACGAAAAATAACAAGTAATAATAAACGTCAAAACCCCCAAAAATTATTGTATTTATACGAAATATAATAACTAATAATAAACTTCAAAAACCTAAAAATTATTATATTGATACGAAAAATAATAAGTAATAATAAATCTAACCAACCTCAATTCTATTTTTTTACTTATACGATAAATAATAAGTGAAAATAACTTAATATGGGTTCGAATCCCACTCATGGCAAAACCAAATTTTTTTCAGTTCAACATCTCATGAGTTCCATGTCTACAGGTCTTATCCTGTTAATATTTACTTCTAATATAAAGTTTCTAAACCTTTTCAAATATTTAATAAATTTAATGGGAGCATTGTGGCGTAGTTGTTGGCAATAATTTCTTTTACGTCCATATCGATATTTGTTGTTGCGAGCCGAAGTATATGTTCAAGTGTCGAGTCTGTCAAGCAGTTTCTGTACCTGGATTTTATATATTTCATATCAGAAAATGCGCGCTCGCAGATATATGTACTTGCGAACAGAGAAATTATTTGGACTCCAAAACCTTTCATTTTTGGATATTTTTCTTTAGGTAAAAGTTTGAACAATTCTTTTCCAGTTTCTCTATTGGATGCAATAATTGGGTCGGCCTGAAGGTCACATAATTCCATTTGATATTTACGATCTAGGTGCTAATATCAATATTCAATGGATTACTGAATAAATTTAAATTTTGCTTTAGGTCATCAAATTGAGAAAATCTTCTAAGAAAATCTTCAATTTGGATATCTTTATTTAAGAACAAATTTTTCAAAATTAACTCTTTTATTAAGTGGCTTCATTTCTTCATAGAACTCTTTACAAGTTTCAAAATGAATTAAATTGTTTTCCTGCAAATATGACTTCAAAAATTGTAGTTTGTTCCTATACCAGTAACATGATTATGAAGACAGCACACGATTTGATCTGTTTTAATTGAGAGTGTTTTGGGTTGGGTTGTTTCACCTCTGAGCGGCACTTTTTTGCACACCATGGGTTAAATGGCCAGGTCACAAGGACCCCAAAGGCTCAGAGATGGTTGGTGGAGGGGACCCACTTTAACAGATCTTGGGAGACAGATGGTAGCCTCCCGTCTAGGCCATCCAGTGTGTTCTTTATTGTTGGATTATTTTGCCTATGAGCGGCAATTTTTTTCAGAAAATGGGCTAAATGGCCAGGTCACAAGGACCCGAAGGCTCAGAGAAGGTTGGGGGAGGGGATCCACTGGAAAAGCTGTTGGGAGACAGATGACAGTCTCCCGTCAATGCCATCCAGCGTGTTTTTTAATGTTGGGTTGTTTTACCTCTGAGCGACAATTTTGCGCACACAATGGCTAAATGGTCAGGTCACAATGACCCCTAAGGCTCAGAGATGGTTGGTGGAGGGGACCCACTGGTACAGCTGTTGGGAGACAGATGGTAGCCTCCCGTCAAGGCGATCCAGTGTGTTCTTTAATGTTGGCTTGTTTTGCCTGTGAGCGGCATTTTTTGCACAAAATGGGCTAAATGGCCAGGTCACATGGACCGCCGAAGGCTCAGAGAAGGTTGGGGGAGAGAATCCACTGGAAAAGATGTTGGGAGACAGATGACAGTCTCCTGTCAAGGCCATCCAGCGTGTTCTTTAATGTTGAGTTGTTTTACCCCTGAGCGGCAATTTTTCGCACACAATGGCCAAATGGCCAGGACACAATGACCCTTGAGGCTCAGAGATAGTTGATGGAGAGGACCAACTGGAACAGCTGTTGGGAGATAGATGGAGATAGCCTCCTGTCAAGGTCATCCAGCGTGTTCTTTAACGTTGGTATTTTTTACTTCTGAGAGGCACTTTTTTCCACACCATGGACTAAATGACCAGGCCACAAGGACCCCGAAGTCTCAGAGAAGGTTGGTGCAGGGGACCCAGTGGAACAGCTGTTGGGAGACAGATGGTAGCCTCCCGTCAAGGCCATCCAGCGTGTTCTTTAACGTTGGGTTTTTTTAGCTCTGCGCGGCACTTTTTTGCACACCATGGTCTAAATGACCAAGTCACAAGGACCTGGTTATTTATTATACATTATTTATTATATATTATTAACGTTTCTCATCTCTCCGCATAAAACAGTCTCCCCTCTAACTTCCTCCTGACGAAAGGTATCATCTGCCCCTTCCAGTGGTAAGCATCCGCCAATCAGAAGGAACAAATATTAGCAAGGGCTTGAGAGTTCTTTGATGTTGCACTCTCTACCACGTGGGTCATTTCCTTTCCCAGGAACGTTTAGTTGCTATAGTCTTGATCGCTCCCTAGGGATGCATTTGGTGGTAGCAGCGCCTTTGCACGTCGAGGCACAGCGGAAGTTGCAGTCTCTGGTGGTGTCATCACCGCTTGTATGAATACCGGACAGCAGACGAGAAGGTAAATTCTGGAGCTAACCAGAATCTACCGGAAGTTGTTCGCAAGTCTTTGGTCCCTGTGCCGACAATGCTTCACAAAGGACACTTTTGTAATCGTTCTGCGTATATATGAAAATGAATGCAGAACACTCAGGACAAATATGCTTCGAGAATTAAATTGCAAGATCTGGTTGGACCTCCGACGCCTATGGCTCTTTGATGACGTTTACCACGACGACGATGATGATGATGATGATGGAAGAATGTAATTAATTAAAAATAAAAAGGAAAATATTTATTTTACAATTATGAGAAAAAGAAAAAAATATTTCGTTATCTCTGTTTACAGAAAATCTAAGGTTATTTGAAATTACTATCGAAATGCTTAAAGTTGGGAATGTGTCTGTTATAACATGGTTGACGGAAATGCTTGATATCTTTAATGATAAAGGTATTGTTCCTAAGAATATTATCAGAGGTATTATTATACCTATTTTTAAAAATGTTAATCGCAGATCTTCTGATAACTAGACGGGTATCAGCCTACTTTGTGCTCCAGATAGTGTCCTTTCATAGTTGTTCTTAACAGAATTAAGAATCTGGTTGATGGACAACTGCGTGAAGAGCAGTGGGATTCAGAAGTGATACGGGATGAACAGGGTGATCCAATAGTAACAGAAAAGGTAAGAAGGTAATAATTCGAAAAGTACAGACAGTAGCACGATGCGGTTTTCACAGAAATGCACAGAAAGACGTAGGATTTTTTTTAATAACGAAAAATTTTGTTGCCAGAATAGTTACATTTGTCACTGACAGCTGGCGCTGTAGCGGTGTACAGAGGTCGGCCGACGTCATTGGCCATGCTGAAAGAATTTATTAGCCATCATGTGACAGGAATTACAGCTGAAACCCTCTTCGATGCTGTGCAGAGTGTCGTGCGACGCGTGACAGCGAATCTCATGAATGACGGCCGTCACATTGAACATTTGTAATCCTAGATGCGTTGCGAACTACGCTGCGCCACTGTATAAACTACCTCACAACTGAAGCGCCACCTGTCGGTGGCAAATGTTACTATTCTGGCAATTAAATTTTTCGTTTTAAAAAGAATTCCATGTCTTTCTGTGAAAACCGCATCGTGCTACTATCTATACTTTTCTAATTATTGCATTTTTACTTTTTCTCTTACTTTTGGATCACCCGGTATTTATCAAATACATTATATGAACAAACGTATCCAGACAGTCGTTCAACCATATCCTCCCGGTAATAGGAAAGGAATTAATGTCTCGTTGGTGCAACATTTGGTGCTACCACAACCCCCCAATCTGCGGGAAATGCTTTCCATTAGATTTTGGTACGTTGCTACTAGAATTGCCTGCCTTTCTGCCACAAGAACATTAGCGATGCCGGTCACTGATGTCTGGCAAGTCGGCCTGGCTCGCAGTCCGAGTTCCAATTCATCCCAAAAGTGTTCCATGGTGTTGAGATCCAGGATCTGTGCAGACCAGTCAAGTTCTTCGACATCCCTCTCATGAAACCATTCCCGCATGGTCCTCACTTTGTGGACGGGAACGTCATCCTATTGGTAGAGGAAAGGGTCTTCACCGAACTGTTGCCTTAAAGTTCGGAGTGCAGAATTGTCGAGAATGCCATTATAGGACCGTTCACAGGAACTATGAGGTTAACACTAACTGTTAGTTTATAGTGATTGATAGCATATTAGTGTTTTGTGTGATTTTTTAAGAAATTGTTTATGAGTTTTGTAATATTATTGCCGTGTTATTAATTCAGTTCATTTAGAATTTGTTTATTTATTTTGAATTCGCAATCGATTGCCAAATATCCAAATAGAATTGAAAATTTTTAAAAATACATTTATTCGCAGTTTGTGTTTTTGAATGCGTGTGATATCAGTTATATAGTCTATTACATGGCATGGAATAATAATTCGGCTAAAGTATTCGTGATGAGACTTCAATATTTTTGTAAAAACATATGACATAAAAAAGGAGAAAAATAATATTCTCGATTGTTACCTTTCGTTAAGTTTGTCAGCTTTTTATACTTAACAAGAGCTACCTGTATAAACTTTAGACATACGGTTTGAAGTTTTATTTTTTCCATTTAATCCATCGTACTCCACGTCTTTAGTAAAGGTTCGAGGAAGATCTCTGCCGAAGCGGAGATTGAAATAAAAAAATGTAAAGTCGTAACTATGACCGTTCTATCAAGTTGCCACTCAATGAAAACTAATCTTCTGACAATCTAGTAAAATGCAATTTTTCAGTTACGAATTTCGACATTTAGTCAATAGATGCATCTATTCCGGTAACTATTTCACAGCACCCTTTCCTATATTTAATTATTATTCCATCTTTCTGTAATTCGATGCACCTAAGTTTAAAAAAAAGTCATCGGTACCATGGTTCGAAATTTAGAATGTTGCGCAAAATGACAATTTACGACCTGTTTAATGAGAGGGTGAAGTTGCCATTCATCCAAAACCAATCTTCTCATAATCGGTTAAAAATACATTTCAATTCATAATTTGATTTGACGATCTGGCCACCGGATTGCTTTAAAATGTTAGCATATTGTTATAGTGGATAAGGTAAAAATATCTGAAATAAAATTTATCATAAATGTACATGTTAGCAATAAAGTTGTTGCAACATGAAATTTATAACTTTTTTTTCCCATTGAATTTATCAGCTGCTGTTTGACATCTAATTAATACATGACTGTATTCTTTATTATTGATATTTATTTTTATATTATTGATACATGACTCTAATTCTTTCACTATTAGGAACGTATACTGCTAAAAATCAAAAATAATAAACGTTTATAAAATAATCATGAATAATATCGTACGTCTTCTATTGAAACTACCGCCAATTGTTTTTATCGCAAAATTATTTTCCTCAAAATTTTCCAATATAAAATTTTTTGTTTCTCTAACTCATAATGACACAACGATGAGTCTTGTGTTTAAACGTTCCCTCCCGCACCTCGTGGCGGCAGCTCTCTTTTCAGCTCTCCCTCCGTTCCATGCGCTCTCCGTTAATATGATTCCTCTCCTAACTTTTGCCTCTCCCGGTGGCTGGCTCCCGACGCATCTGCGTAACGGTTCCAAATTTTTAACAGTTAATGTCCAACATCCTCCGATTTTGGGGTGATCGCTTCATAGATTATAGCAGGGGTTCTCAACGTGGACAACATTGTTGCACTATAACTATACTTTTATCTATCTATACAAGGGGTACGCCAGTTACATACACATTTCCAGGGGGTACATTTCCAGGGGGTACGTGAAGCTTAAAAGGTTAAGAACCACTGATATATATGTTTTATTTTATTCCCATTGTTATACTACACATATATATAGTTTTATCTATCTATACAAGGGGTACGCCAGTTACATACACATTTCCAGGGGGTACGTGAAGTTTAAAAGGTTAAGAACCACTGATATATATGTTTTATTTTATTCCCATTGTTATACTATAACTATAGTTTTATCTATCTATACATGGGGTACGCCAGTTACATACACATTTCCAGAGTAAAAGTTCGATTCCATTATAAAAGTTTGATAATCACTGCTCTAACTAAAAATGACACAAAGTTGAGCCCTGTGTATAAAAGTTCCCACACTTACCTTGTGGCGGCAGCTCTCTTTCCAGCTCTCCCTCCTCCATTGCGCTCTCGGTCAATATGAATCCCTCTCTTAATTCTTGCCTCCTGGTGGCTCGCGACGCATCTCCATAACGGTTACAAATTTTTGACTGTTAGTGTCCAACTATCTCTGATAGTTGGGTGATCGCTTTTTAGCTTAAAGGAATAATTTCTTGCTTTTTCAAAGAATGAAAACGATTATTTCCTTTTTCATAGATGCAGAAAACTGCCCAGGTTGAATGAAGAAAAAAAGCCCCAGAAGATGAAGTTTCTTCCACCAAACTTCACAGCTGACATGCGACAGTCAGGCAGATAGAGTTCACCTGGCATCCTCCACACCCAGACTCGTCCGTCAGACTGCCAGATGGTGAGGCGTGATTCATCACTCCAGAGAACGCTGTTCCAGTGCTCGAGTCCTTTGGCACCCTGCTATACACAACTCCAACCGACGGTTGGAGTTGATCTTGTTGATTTTAGGCTTGTGTTCGGCTGTTAGAATTGGTCTATATTGACGAGATGCAGCAGATGTTGTTAAGATCGGATGTGTTTCAAGAAAATCATTTTCCACTCTGGTTTGATCTCGTAGCTCATGAATGCATGGGGGCGGGGGTGGCTCAGTCGGTAGCGCGCCAGGCTCGTAATCTGTAGTTCCCAGGTTCGAGTCCCAGCTGGGTCAGCGTTGAGATTTATCTCCCCAAAATTCCCCGCCCTGCCCATGGTCAGTAGGGGACACCGATGGGCTTGGAAAGGCCGCCGTCCGTAGGATGGGACATTAAGCCGTGGCCCCGTGTGCGGGAGAGCCATACCCTGTGCACGTTAAAGAACACGCTGGATGGCTTTGACGGGGGCTACCATCTGTTTCCCAAAAGCTGTTCCAGTGGGTCCCCTCCCCCAACCTTCTCTGAGCCTTCGGGGTCCATGTGACCTGGCCATTTAGCCCATGGTGTGCAAAAAAGTGCCGCTCAGAGGTAAAACAACCCAACCCAACCCATGAATGCATGAAGATTTTTTATGTATGTATGGAGGGATTGTGAGAGTACGTGACACTCGAGATGTAGCGCGGGATGAGAATTAAGTCACTTAGGGATGGGTTGTTTCACCTCTGAGCGGCACTTTTTTCACACCATGGTCTAAATGACCAGGTCACAAATACCCCGAAGGCTCAGAGAAGGTTGGGGTAGGGGACAGACTGGAAAAGTTGTTGGAAGACAGATGGTAGCCTCCCGTCAAAGCCATCCAGCGTGTTCTTTAACGTGCACAGGATATGGCTCTCCTGCACACGTGGCCATGGATTAACGTCCCATCCGACGGACGGAGGCCTTTCCAAGCCCATCGGTGTTCCCTACTGACCGTGGGCAGGGCCGGTAATTTTGCGGAAAAAATTCCACCCTCTCAGACCTTCTACTGTGGCATATAAACTGACAGGCTCCTGTCTGACCTCTGTGGCAAGCAGCTGCTTGTGGGGGTATTTATTTATTTATTTAAATCTCAAAGCTGACCCAGCTGAGACTCGAAACTGGGAACTACAAAGTACGAGCCTGGAGCGCTACCGACTGAGCAAAACCCGCCTCCAAGTCACTTAGGAGTTCGAAAGATGAAGTTGAAATGAATGCCACAAGAGGATTAGTGATGCCGATCACTGATGTCTGGCTGGTCGGCCTGACTCGCAGTCGGAGTTCCAATTCATCCAAAAAGTGTTCAATGGGGTTGAGATCAGGGCTCTGTGCAGGCCAGTCAAGTTCTTCCACATTCCTCTCATCAAACCATTCCCTAATGTAATCGCTTTGTGGATGGGATCATCGTCATGTTGGTACAGGAGAGTACATCTAGAGATTATGAGAGTACAGTCGCTCAAAAACGTATTCGAACACTAGTGTTGATTACAGAATTAAGAAAAAATATCTGGCAACATTTCTTTTTTTACAAATTAGTGATCTGGCAACCTTCTTGTACAGTCGCTCCAAAAACTATCCGAACATTATGGTTGATTACAGAGTTCAGAAAAAATAACTGGCAACGATTTTTTTAGAAATTTGTGATCTGGCATCCGCCGTGTTGATCTGCCGTGTTGATCTGGCAACCGCCAACAGATCGTCGTGTCACGTTTTACCTCTGAGCGGCAGTTTTCTCCCGCACAATGGGCTAAATGGCCAGGTCACAAAGATTCAGGGTACAAGGACACTCTATTGCACATGACCGCCACTGTCGACCGCATGAGGTCAAAATGATTTCCACGCCGATTACATGAATGTAAGGGGCGGGGGTGGCTCAGTCGGTAGCGCGCCAGGCTCGTAATCTGTAGTTCCCAGGTTCGAGTCCCAGCTGGGTCAGCGTTGAGATTTATCTCCGCAAAATTCAACGCCCTGCCCACGGTCAGTAGGGGACACCGATGAGCTTGGAAAGGCCGCCGTCCGTCGGATCGAACGTTAAGCCGTGGCACCATATGCGGGAGAGCCATACCCTGTGCACGTTAAAGAACACGCTGGATGGCTTTGACGGGGGTTACCATCTGTCTCCCAAAAGCTGTTCCAGTGGGTCCCCTCCCCCAACCGTCTCTGAGCCTTCGGGTTCCATGTGACCTGGCCATTTAGCCTATGGTGTGCAAAAAGTGCCGCTCAGAGGTAAAACAACCCAACCCATGAATGTAAAATATCGTAATGTCTTGTATTAGATCATCTAGTATCTAGGATATAGCGAGGGGAATAATAATTCTAAGGTCACTTCCCCTCCCTAAAAATTGTGAGACGAAAATATAAACGATTTCATTTTCTAAGTTTTTATTTGTTACTAAGCTGTAGGGTAGTATATATCATTTTATACAGTTTATCAAGAGTATTTGATATATTTGCTCAGTACTTTGAGGATCATTTTCTTCCATCAGTTTATAAAATTTGCTTGCCTACCCCTTGAAAATGTTTTTCTGCTACATGAATATAGCTTGCAGAGAAGACATTGTGTATTCTGTTACTATGTGGAAATTTCTTCCAAATGGAAAGGGAAATTATTTGATTGGTTAATGCTGCCATCTGTCGGACGTTTTGGAAACTTCGCATTTAAAAATTTTATTTAAATTCTAATTGTATAGAAAGGAAAATATTCAGATGAGATTTTATATGTTCTAACGAAAACATTATTCAGAGTCTCTAAAATTGATTATAACAAGAAAAAAACGCAGTAGCAAAATAGGTAATATTAATCTTCATTTTCTGTAACTAATTGTGATTTCTTAGTTAACCTCTTCAGATTGTTTCTCTAAAAAACAGTAGACCAAGCAGCAAAATTATAAATTGTAAACTTAATAGGTGAAAGAGCAATTACTGTTTAACAGAATTTTAGGTAATTAAAATCCATTGGATTTTTCAAAATTCATAATTCCTTCTGGTAAGAAAGTTTTCAATTTCAAGTAAAATAGCAATTTATTTGTATCGCAGAAACATGTGCTTTTAAAAGCAAATCTGATATTTTGTGATTAACAGGATAATTTAATACTGATTGATAGCATATTGGTGTTTTGTGTGATCAGTTAAGAAATTGCTTATGACTTCTGCAATTTCGTTGCCTTAGTTATTAAATCGGTTACTTTATAGTTTCTTTATTTATTTCGAATTCACGTTCGATTCCCAAATATCCAAATAGAATTGAAAATCTGTAAAAACAATTTTCTTCACAACTGGTTTTTTTGAATACGTTTGACAGTTACATATTCTATTACATAGCACGGAAAAAGAAATCGCTAAAGTATTCGTGATGAGACTTCAATATTGTGTAAAACATATATATAAAATAATATTCTCGATTTTTACTTTTGTGTTAAGATTGTTAACTTTTCATAGTTAATAAAAGCTACCTGTATAAAATTTAAACTTACGGATGGAAGTTTTATTTTTTTCGCTTAATCGGTAGTGCGTTACTTTATTATTTGTTGTTCCGAGTAACGTCTCTGCAGAAGCGGAGATTAAAATAAAAGTTATGAAGTCGTAACACTGACCATTTTATCAAGTTGCTATTCAATGAAAACTAATCTTCTGATAATCTATTAAAATACATTTTTCCGTTACAAATTTCGACTCTCAGTCAACTGAGGCATCTATTCCGGCAAGTATTTCACAGCACGCTTTCCTTTATATGTAATTATTATTCAATCTTTCTATCATTCTATGCACCTAAGTTCGAAAAGTCATCAGTACCATGCTTTGAAATTTCGAACGTTGTGACAACGCTAACGTTCGAAATGGTTACTGTTAGGATGAAGTAGTCATTTAACGAACACCAATCTTCTCATAATCGGTTAAAAAAATTACAAATTATAGTTTGATTTCACGATCTGGCCACCAGACTGCTTTAAAAAGTTAGTCTGTTATTATAATGGATGAAGTAAAAATATCTGAAATAAAATTTATCAAAAATATACGTGTTAACAATAAAGTTGTTAGTAACCTGAAATTTATATTGTTTATTTTTTCCGTTATGTTTATCGGCTTAATACATGGCTCTAATTCTTTCTCTATTAGGAATATTTAAATAATAATAAATAAAATACCCCCTCAAGCAGCTGCTTGCCACTGAGGTCTGACAGGAGCCTGTCAGTTTATATGCCATAGTAGAAGGTCTGTGAGGATGGCAGGACCTCAGCAGAAAAACGACACATACATTCATGCCTTACCCGGGGCTCGAACCCAGGTCCCTTAGGTCAGTAGCCAAGCACGCAAACCACTCTAACGTTAAATATTTACATATTTCTATTTGATTTTAATTTTATATAACATTGTATTGAAATACCTAGTATCTGAAGAGTTAAATTTTAGCAATAGTTCGTAAAAATACATTTAAGGATTATTTATTCGATTTTACTTTAGTAAAACTACCTTAATGGTAGTATTGATTTAAAAACATTCTCTCATTAAATGTTAGAAATAAGTTTTAATAATTTTAAAATAACCTGTTAAGAATTAAACTTTTGATTTGAAGAATGAATTGAATCTAATGATGATTAGGGAATTGCCAAATAATTACCAAAATTTTACAAATAAGAATCCCTTCTTATTCACTCCAACAAATTTAGCCCATGGTCGCCAGAAGTACAGTCACTCAAAAAACTATACGAACACAAGAGTTGATTACAGAATTCAGAAAAAATATCTGGCAACGATTTTTTTAGAAATTAGTGATCTGGCAACCTTCGTGTCACGTGATTACAGAATTCAGGAAAAATATCTGGAGCGTGTACAGCAACTGTACACGCTCCAGTTTGCTGTGAACGGTAACTGCACACGCTCAATATTTCCGTGAGTGAGCCCACACGATCCAGGTCTTTGTGAGCTCACACGATCCAATGTGCTGTGAACATTAACCGCAACCGCTCCAGTTTGCTGTGAATGGTAACTGTACACGCTCAATATTTCCGTGAGTGAGCCCACACGATCCAGGTCTTTGTGAGCTCACACGATCCAATGTGCTGTGAACATTAACCGCAACCGCTCCAGTTTGCTGTGAACGGTAACTGTACACGCTCAATATTTCCGTGAGTGAGCCCACACGATCCAGGTATTTGTGAGCTCACACGATCCAATGTGCTGTGAACATTAACCGCAACCGCTCCAGTTTGCTGTGAACGGTAATTGCACACGCTCCATATTCATTGCATTATATATTCATACGCATTATATATACGTATTAAAAAATATCCGAACACTATGGTTGATTACAGAATTCAGAAAAAATTTCTGGCAACGATTTTTTTTAGAAATTAGTGATCTGGCAACCTTCGTGTCACGTTAAACGAAGGTTGCCAGATCACTAATTTCTAAAAAAATCGTTGCCAGATATTTTTTCTGAATTCTGTAATCAACTGTAGTGTTCGGATACTTTTTTGAGAAACTGTACATGGCATGCTTTGCTGTTAATCTCTTCTTATCCAGCTGCAACGGATCGCGAATTTCACATTTTCCTTTTCCATAGCAATTTTCCTGTGGTCTCTGTTTTGCTCCTCCAAAATTTCCTTTGCCTGGCCCTCCAGAGTTGGTGTTTAATCTCGGTCAGGCAGATATCCATAACATATTTTTTTTGTGTGCTGATTGCCAGCGGATGATGGAATAATACAGTGTCCGCTGACATTGCTGGCAATCCTGACCACGTTTGAAATTTTAGCCATAATTCTTGCGCGAATTTTCAGTCATAGAATAAATGTTTCGTGGTTTCGATACACGCGCAACGTTAAGAACCAGAAAGAAGAATCATGAACTTTACTTTATAGATTTTCATTTTTTATGGCAATTTGAAAACTGAAGCCTCTTTAAGCTGAAGCCAAGTTTAGGCTAATTTTTTTGGAATCACAATGCAAAATCTCATTTATCCTTACCGCCAAAAAGATGTATATCTTGAAAAGATTGATAGACGACAAATTAAAATCAGTAACTGCTTTTTGAAATAAAGGTATTATAAAACTTGAGATTTAGTTTAACATTCTTTCATTTAATGACATTAGTTTACAATACGACTGGATCAAGGAAAAGAGAAAGGGGTGTGTTGGGAGGGACGAAATAATCCATCAATCGAGCGGAAAAAAGGTAAAAGAGGGAGAGTGTTTTGGGTTGGGTTGTTTCACCTCTGAACGGCACATTTTTGCACACCATTGGCTAAATGGCCAGGTCACAAGGACCCCTAAGGCTCAGAGATGGTTGGTGGAGGGAATCCAATGGAACAGCTGTTCAGAGACAGAGGGTAGCATCCCATCAAGGCCATCCAGCCTGTTCTTTAATGTTGGCTTGTTTTACCTATGAGCAGCACTTTTTTGCACAAAATGGGCTAAATGGCAAGGTCACAAGGACCCCGAAGTATCAGAGAAATTGCGGGAGGGGACCCACTGGAACAGCTGTTGGGAGACAGATGGCAGCCTCGTATCAAGGCCATCCAGCGTGTTCTTTAACGTTGGGTTTTTTAACTCTGAGCGGCACTTTTTTGCACACCTTGGGTTAAATGGCCAGGTCACAAGGACCCCGAATGCTCAGAGAAGTTTGGAGGAGAGGACCCAGTGGAACAGCAGTTGGAAGACAGATGGTAGCCTGCAGTCAAGGCCATCCAGCGTGTTCTTTAACGTTGGAATTTTTTACCTCTGAGCGGCACATTTTTACACACCATGGACTAAATGACCAGGTCATAAGGACCCCGAAGGCTCAGAGAAGGTTAGGGGAGGGGACCCACTGGAACAGCTATTGGGAGACAAATGGTGGTCTCCCGTCAAGGCCATCCGGTGTGTTCTTTAACGTTGCGTTGGGTTGTTTTACCTCTGAGTGGTACTTTTGCACACTATGGGCTAAATGGCCAGGTCACAAGGACCCTGAAGGCTCAAAGAAGGTTGGAGGAGGGCACCCACTGGAACAGCTGTTGGGAAACAGATGGTAGCCTCCCGTCAAAGTCACCCAGTGTGTTTTTTATCGTGCACAGGGTATGGCTCTCCCGCACATGGGGCGACGGCTGAACGTCCCATCTGACGGACGGCGGCCTTTCCAAGCCAATCGGTGTCCCCTACTGACCGTGGGCAGGGCAGAGAATTTTGCGGAGATAAAACTCAACGCTGACCCAGCTGGGACTGGAACGTGAGAACTACAGATTACAAGCTTGGCACGCTACCCACTGAGCCACCCCCGCCCCTCCTCTATTCAGGAGGACCATACCTTGTGCACGTTAAAAAACTTACTGGGTTGCCTTGACGGGAAGCTGACCTAGGTCTCCTAACACTTTTCCAGTGGGTCCCCTCCTCATAAACTTCTCTGAGCCCTCGGGGGCCTTGTGACCTGGCTATTTAGCCATTTGTGCACAAAAACGTGCTGCTCATAGGTAAAAGCAAGGAACCTCCCGTTAATACTCCCCAGTGTGTTCTTTAACGTGCACAGAGTAGTACTCTCCTGCACACAAGTGCTACGGCTTAACGTCCCGTCCCATCCGACAGGCAGGTCAAGGAGTTTTGCTGAGCAGGCTGCTAAAGATGGCGCTGCAAGCAGTGATATTGAGTCGGCCGTGTCTACCAACCTCTGCTGTTGACGCACCACAATTTCATTTGTTAAATATTAGTTTCTAACACACTATATAGTAAATTAAATAATCTTTCTACCGGTAGGTATTTAACATGGGTTGTTTTACCTCTGTGCGGCACTTTTTTGCAGACCATAGGGTAAACAGCCAGGTCACATGGACCCCGAAGGCTCAGAGAAGGTTGGGGGAGGAAACCCACTAAAACAGCTGTTGGGAGACAAATGGTAGCCTTCCGTCAAGGCCATCCAGTTTTTTAACGTGCAAAGTTTATGGCTGTCCTGCACACGAGAGCCACGGCTTAACGACCCATTAGACGGAAGGCGGCCTTTCCAAGCCATCGGTGTCCCCTACTGACCATGGGCAGGGCGGGAATTTTGCGGAGATAAATCTCAACTCGAACCTGGGAACTACAGATTACGAGCGTACCGCGCTACCGATTCCGCCCCCCCCCTCCCCCCACACACACATCCGACAGGCAGGGCAAGAAGTTTTGCTGAGATAAATCTCAAAGCTAGCCCAAGTGGCACATTGAGAATTAGTTTAAAAATGGGAATTCCTTGCAGGCTGTTAAAGGTGGCGCTGTAAGCAGCAATATTGAGTCATTCGCTTCTAGCAAATAGTCATTCTGTTTCTTCCTGAACAGAAACTTTTCAAAAAGCCCCTAATATAACATTTTAAATAATCTTTCTACCAGTAGGTATTTAACACGCAATGTCTCATATATACGTAGGATAATCAGTGATTGACTGACGTTAAGCCGTCAGTCCATATGTAGGAGAGCCATACCCTGTGCACGATAAAGAATACACAGGATAGCCCTGAAGCGTGGCTAACATCTGTCTTCTACCAACTGTCCACCGAGTTCCTCCCCCTAAACTTCACTCAGTCTTAAGGAGTCTTTGCGACAAGAGTATTTAGACTACTGTTTGGAATAATGCTCTGGGCTTCATTATGGATCCTGAATTTGCAGATCGCTGTGTTTTCTGTTTGTTTGTGGGTTGACAGCCCCAAGTGAATTGATTCCAGGGATGTTTATCTGCTGATGGATAATCTTGAGCAGAGGTCATTGCAGGCACCTGAACTCTTTGCTTCTATTGGCATCGTCAAATTCTACATTGGAGGAAGTCTTCCAGTGTAGATGGCTTCAGCCTTTAGTGGTGGAAACGGGTCTTTGCCCCATGTCTGCGATTAGGGGGCTGTTTGATATTGTCGGCATTCCCTCTCTCAATAAAGATAGTTTTTTTAAACATCCCACTAACCATTTTCTCTCCATAGGTAGTTGTAATGTGAGGACTCTGCACAGAGCTTTTTCTCTTGATGTCCTCATACAAGAATTCCAGCATTATAATTTAGATATTCTCGGCTTGCAAGAGACCAGATGGATAGATAAAGGTCAGATTCTTAAAAATAATCTTAAATTTCTCTTTCCAGGGAGGGAAGATATTAAGCATCACCAAGGCGTGGGTCTGCTTCTCAGCAGACACGCTAGTGATGCTCTTTTAGGATATGAGTGCATTAATGAAAGGTTTCGTACAGCAAAATTTCAGACAAGCGTTAAAGATTTTAATCAAGGTTGGTGACTCTAAGTATTCTTCACGACCATATTCATCATTTCGAATTTTTTTAAATATTTTTTTATCTTCAGTTCCAGTAGAAATCATCCACCCAAGCAGTTTTCTGAACTTATAAAAAAATGAAATTTCCCTTTTCGCTCTTCGAGAGAGTAAGAAATTATTTCTTTAAGCTAAAAAGCGATCACCCCAATATCGGAGGTTGTTGGACGTTAACTGTCAAAATTTTGGAACAGTTATGAAGATGCATCGTGAGCCACCAGGAGAGGAAAGAGTTAAGAGAGGGACTAATATTAACGGAGAGCGAATGCAAGGGGGGATGATAAGAGAGCTGCCACCAAGAAGTACGGGAAGGAAATTTTTTTAAAATAAAAATAAAGTTTAGAAATTTTAGAATGAAGATGTGAAATTGGCTACGACTTCTGAGAAATCAGCAGTAGTTTCTTATATAACAGAGTAATGCGTACATATGACATGTATCGGTAAAACTCCGCTTCTACTTCCGACATCGCTTGTACAGCTGCTCAGGATCATTTTTGGCGAGCGTCCAACATTAGTCAGCCAACATTGAAATGGAAGAGTTTCCCTGGTATCGTTTCTCCATCGTTGCAATGTCCTGGTGAAAACGTTCACCATGCTCATCACTGACCATGCTGCAGTTGTTGGGGAAGAAGTCTAAGTGGGAATGGAGAAAGTGGATCTTTAAGGAAGGAAAAATAGAAGGCGTACGAAACTTAATATAAAAATTATTGAAAATTATTTTTTATTTCTAGCAGCAAATGTGGATTAGGTCGAAAAACATAATGGAAAAAATAAACGTTATAAATTTCAGGTTCCAAACAACTTTATTGTTAACATGAATATTTATGATAAATTTTATTTTAGATATTTTTATTTTATCTACTATAATAATAGAATAACTTTTTAAAGCAGTCGGTTTCCAGATCGTCAAATCAAACTTTAAATTGAAATATATTTTTAACCGATTATGAGAAGATTAGTTTTCGTTGAATGGCAACTTCACCCTCACAGTAAACAGTTCGTACGTTATCGTTTTGCGCAACATTCGAAATTTCGAAGCATGGTACTGATGACTTTTTCAACTTTGGTGCATCGAATGATAGAAAGAGGGAATAATAATTATTTATGTGAAAGTGTACTGTGAAATACTTGCAGGAATAGATGCATCAGTTGAATAATAGTCGAAGTTTGTAACTGAAAAATGTATTTTACTAGATTATTAGAAGTTTACATTTCATTGTTGTTGGGTTGGGTTGTTTTACCTCTGAGCGGCACTTTTTTGCACACCATGGGCTAAATGGCCAGGTCACATGGACCCCGAAGGCTCAGAGATGGTTGGGGAAGGGGACACACTGCAACAGCTGTTGGGAGACAGATGTTAGCCTCTCCTCAAGGCCATCCAGCGTGTTCTTTAACGTGCACAGGGTATGGCTCTCCCGCACACGGGGCCACGGCTTAACGTCCCATCCGACGGACGGCGGCCTTTCCAAGCCCATCGGTGTCCCGTACTAACCGTGGGCAGGGCGGGAAATTTTGCGGAGATAAATCTCAACGCTGACCCAGCTGGGACTCGAACCTGGGAAGAACAGATTACGAGCCTGGCGCGCTACCGACTGAGCCACCCCCGCCCCACACACTTCATTGAAAGGCAATTTCATTGAACACTAACATTACTGCTTTACAATTTTATTTTTTCTTTCGATCTCCGCTTCTGCAGAGATTTTTCTGGAACCTACCGCCTCGCGAGGGCCGACGCCGATTAAACGGAAACAATAGTACTTTTATATATCTAACCAAATTTCATACTGGTGGTTGCTGTTAGCTATGAAAAACTGACAAATTTAATAACACAAAATTAACAATCGATAATATTATTTTTATTCTTTTCTATTTCATATGTTTTTACAAAATATTGAAGTCTCATCACGAATAGTTTAGCCGAATTATTTTTCCATGCAATCTAATAGTATATGTAATTGATAATACACGTATTAAAAAATACAAAGTGTGAATAAAAGTATTTTTAAAGATTTTCAATTCTATTTGGATATTTGGCAACGGAACGTGAATCCCAAATAAATAAACAAACTCTAAATGAACTGATTTATTAACTAAGGCAACCAATTGCATAAATCATTAACAATTTCTTCACTAAACACACAAAACAACACTATGCTATCAATTAGTATGAAATGATCCCAATATCCATAATTGCCAGATTTTCCTTCAAGCAAAGAGCATTTTTCTGCGATACAGATAAATTGCTATTTTACTTGAAACTAAAAACTTTCTTATCAGTTAAACATCCAAAACTGATCACTGAACATAACAAAAACAAAAAGTATCTCCAAAACCACACTTCTCACTACCAACGCTCACAGATTACGATTAATCTCTTTCTTCTATAAACAGATTCTCCGAACTACTATTAGACATTGAACTTTCTGGTATATAATCACAAGCAAGCAGGGAGGAAATAGAATTCTGTTCTTTCATTTCAACTTCATCGTTCGAACTCGTAAGTGACGTAATTCTCACCCCGTGCGTCAGTGTAATTATATAGTAATTTTCCATTGTTGTACGTGCATCTTCCGTTTCATTATATTATAAATTGAAGTCTTGTTCATAGTACATATCGAGAAAGAAAATCCTTCTCAGCCATGGGTTACGGAGTTTAAACCATATTACGTAATTTTATTCGCCAAACGCATCTGTCCTGAGCTGCATCTGCTGCACCTGGTCATTGTAGACCAATTCTAACAAGGTCCTATTTGACATGTCCGCCCATCTCATCCTATGTCTCCCCTCTCTTTCTGAGGCCTTCAGGCACACTGTTCATAACCCTATTCGTTAATGTATAGTTATCCATATGGGCGACATTGCCAAACCAACGGAGTCTCTCTCTGAGGAGGTTGCCGACTGCTTTGCATAACCTCATCATTACTTACAAAATCAAACCACCTAATGCAAAAAGTGCTAAATCATCAGTATATTCTAAATCAGAAATTTTCAGAACTCGGGACCTTATAAGGACAATATTTGTACCGTGCAGTGAAATTCGAATAACGTTATCAATATACAAGGTAAAAAGAAAAGGAGTCAAAATACACCCTTCGTGAACATTTGAAGCAATGCTAAACGAACTGCTACAAGCCTTAGAAACTCTCACATACGACTCAGTGTTATTATACAGAACTCTCATTATGTTAACTAACTTGTCCGGTATGCCATGCGATCTCACAATCAACCACAAATTAAGGCTATCAACAGAGTGAAAAGTCTTTTTATAATCAACGAAGCTAGTAACCAAAGGTTTCTGAAACTCTAAAGATTTCTCAAGATTCTGCCTAAAACACACTTTAAAAAGAGCTCTTTCTGAATAATTCCTTCTTTTTGAGAATGCTAATATTCGTAGCCGTCCCGTGGCCGAGTGGTTAGCGCGCTTGACTACTGATCTACGGGACCTGGGTTCGAGTCCCGGGTAAGGCATTGGTGTTCGAGTTGTTTTCTGCTGAGGTCCTGCCATCCTCTCAGATCTTCTACTGTGGCATATATACTGACAGGCTCCTGTCAGACATCTGTGGCAAGCAGCTGCTTGAGGGGTATTTATTATTATTTTTATTAATATTCGTTAGATAGGCAAACAGTTGATGAACGTAGGTGTATTTCAGACAATTTGCATTTATTTTTTAAGTAATTCTAAATTGCAACAAAATCTAATATTTTGTGTTCAATCGAAATCCAGTCTCTCAGCCCAAGGTCGCCTTCATACACTAGGCGTGGACAGTCTTGAACAAAAGGAAAGAAAAAAGGAGGAAATCCAATTTTGAATAAATATGTATTTCAATTGGGTCAAAATTTAAGTTAAATCCATTTATTTTAAAACAAGTTAGAGTAAAATAATTCTTTTATATGGTTTTTGTTAAAACACTTGATATAACTCTATAAGTAATTACAAAGTGATAAAAAAATAACTACCATTTGAATTTTAAGAAAAATAGTTATTTTTAAAGCTGCTATATTGTTTTAAAACTAAGTTTTCTGTTACTGCAGTGTCCAGTCCTTTAATACCGAGGTGGCTTTACTTAGCCCCCCCCTTTCAACCCCTATTCACTTCTCTATAGATTCGATGAGTTTTTTCCCCTATATCTTCCTGTATCGGAACCAGTTTCAAACTAATATTCTGAATTGCGAAAACTATGTTCTAAAGAAATAACATTTTACCTTTCGTTTTTGAAATATCTCTCTGTTTACATTCATTGGAGTAGAAAAGAATAATGTTTGACTTAAAAGCATGAACCTATTCATGGAGTAACTCAATATAAGGCAGGTTCTCCCATACTGGAGGTGGCTCACCTGGTAGCGCTCCACGCTCGTAATCGCTAGTTCCCAGGTTCGAGTCCCAGCTGAGTCAGCGTTGAGATTTAACTTCGCAAAATTTCCTGCTCTGCCCACGGTCAGTAGGGGACACCGATGGCCTTGGAAAGGCCGCCGTCCGTCGGATGGGACGTTAAGCCGTGGCTCCATGTGCGGGAGAGCCGAATCCTGTGCACGTTAAACAACACACTCAATGGCTTTGACGGGAGGCTACCATCTGTCTCCAACAGCTGTTCTAGTGGGTCCTCTCCCCCAATCTTCTCTGAGTTTTCGGGGTCCATGGGACCTGGCCATTTAGTCTATGGTGTGCAAAAAAGTGCCGCTCAGAGGTAAAACAACCCAACCCAATCCCACACTGAACCTCGTGAGTAGAAGAATAACTTTTATGATCGATCGACCTTTTCCTCGGAAAAATAAGTGCTATTTCTTTGAGTTCCGTATTGGAAGAGATTATCACTTTGACAAACATTGTTACTTCTGCAAAAAATTCTACAGAAAGAGGATGGGCATACGTCGACCCTCTCTTCAGAATGCTAGAAAAGGTAAGAGATGCAAAAAATATGAAATTTATTTATATATCTCTCATTTTTCAAGATTTAAAAAGAATCTGTAAACCGAAGGAGAAATGTTATGTTGGATTCTGAAACAAGTATCTGCCTCCCCACCCCTCGATTGTTTTCATAGATCTGGACCAATTTACAAATATCGATATATTTGCCTTTAGACTGAAGAGATTTCACATGTCACCTTTTCGCAAATGTTTCAAATTTTGATATACTTCGTCATGTCCGGTGTAACATTACTACTGATATAATAATTTCCGCTCATTTTTGCAATAATAAAAAAAAATGCTATAGAAAGGACAGGGAGAGAAGTAAACTGAGAATAATTGATCGATTGATATAAATGTTAAAATACGAATTCAAAATTCAATTTGTTTTATCTCATAAATATTTCTTGAGAATCAATATGAAATACTATTAGAGTAATTATTATTGCATTGTAAGCACTTAGTATGTAATTATTAAATAAAATTAAGAAGTCAATATTTGGTTTTGGTGATACAGGATGAACTGGAATATGATTTTAAATACAGTGGTAGGAAAAACGTGAAATTGAAAAATGTTTACAAAATGGAACATTGATCGTATTTCTTTGTAAGTAGAATATATATGAACTATATAATGAACAACACTTCGGTCTCAATATCTCTTTATGTTTCATGTATTTGAATGCATGTGATTCTGTTATGTATTCCATTACAAAGAACGAAAATATAATTAGCCTAATCTATTCATGATCAGATTTTGAAGGAAACTGCAAATTTTCCATTCTTATTTCTGCTGTTTTTAATTATTTCAATCTTTTCCCATATGTAATTAAAGTTACCTGCACAAAGTTTAGAGAAATTATTTCAAGAATATTTAAGTCGTTTCCTTCCAAGTCGAAGTGGCAAATCATATATTAGATATGAGTCCCTCCAGGCTCCATTCTGTCCCGAGTTGTAAATGCCATTTACGCTGACGACACGGCATTTCTCGCACCCTCCATTTACGTGCCCATTGCCTGCAAGAGAATGCAGTTAACCCTAGAAAAAGTATTGCAGTTCTTACGTTACATAAACGAAATCCCCATCATCAAAATTTCTACCAAATTGATAAACAGGTAGCGTGGAGCAATCATGCCAAATACCTAGGCATCACGATTCAACACAAGCTCAAATGGGATGCCCATGTAGGGAATGATGTTAACAAAGCCAGAGCACTATACTGCAAACTACATATTCCCTCTGCTTGAGGGAAGATCTCATATCGCAACATCACATAAAGTGCTAATTTATAATCAGGTAATCAAACCTCTCCTTCTATATGCTGCCCCCATCTGGGGTGCATGTTCGAATAAAAATCTTGCAAATCTCGAATCTTTACAAAATAAAATCCTACGATCTGCTGTAGCAGCTCCCTGGTTTGTCAGGAATACTATCATTCATCGAGATCGAAATTGTGAAACAAATCTCCAATCCATCAAGAAAATGGTCAAGAACAATTTTGCAACTATCGCAGAACATCCTAATCAACTTATTAGAGATTTATTTAATTATGATGTTGTACCCCTCACACTAATTCAAACGACCAAAATCTCTACTTGATAATCAGGATTAAAAAAGGGATCGAAGCCAGATGGCGCTAATTTTACTGACCCCATCTGGAGCCGAACCTTAACTTATTCCTTACTTATTACTTACTTTTCTCTTACTTCTCCCCTTCCCACTCTTCCCCCCACAACCCCCCCCCCCCACTCCTTTCAACTCATATTAAGGTTCTACCGTCATTTATTCACACGTTTCAATCATTTGGCTACTGGCGTTAGCAAGATTAAGCAGGTATAGGTCCAAGGCCTGGGACTGCTGTTGTCACTCTATGATCTTTGATGTCTTAGTGTGGTCAAAGGAGGTCTAAGGAGAAGTGGCAAATTGATATGCAGACACAAAAAAAAATTGTCAGGGACGATCTGCGCATGCGCAGTGCAATCATTTTAGCCCACTGCAGTTATGGTTTGTCTTACTATTTGTATATATACATTTTGCGATTTAACCAGTGTTTCCAAATATCTAACAGCCATGGCTGTTTGGCACAGTGGTAGCTGACCCTAAAGTTATTCAATGAGTGTTTTATCCCGTTCAGGAACACATTTTACGAAACCTGGAAAAGCCGTTGTATGTTTATTTTGAGTAATTTTGCAGAATTTTTAAAATTAACATGTAAATTAATACATTTAATCATCTTCTGAATAAGTATAAGTCAATGTATGTTGCAGGTTTGTGTTCCCTGGAGCATATCGATGTACATTGGCTTCTGCACTTTAACAGTGAAATTCTTTTTTATGGTTGATACGGGTAGTGCCTGCTGCCATCTGTTGAACGTTTATACAAGTAAAAAACTCGGTATGATATTTATTGAAAATATCAGCAATTGTATAAAATATAATTATATAGATCATGTTATCGTGCATTGACATATAAATTTCAATTTATTATAATATACTAAATGTTGTAGGTTGTCCAAAATATCAAAATTTTGTTCTGTAGCATAGGTTCTACCTGTTTTACAAAATTGGATTTTATTAAAGAAAATGATTTCATTACTTCTTGATATATTCTCTCTAAACGAAATGAAAATAATGATTGTACCTCATGAAGAAAATGAACTTTTTTCAGAGTCAAAGTGTATGTAAAATTAGTCACGTGGTGTAAGCAATTGAAAACTTTGCTCGGCGGTGGAAAAATAATGCAGGGAACTCGCTCCTCTCTCTGGCTATGCGACTTCACTGCAATGCACTGTTTAGAGGTCGCTGCAATCGAAAAGTTTACATTACGTCAATGAAAGCTAGCTCTCTTCTCTCTTAGACTCTCCTTGGTGTGCTGTCCAGGAGTATTGTATCAAAGTGACCTTGATCAGCTACGAAATTCGGGACCTTTCGGTCACGGACGTCGGAAATAACAAAATACTAAAATCTGTCGCAATGAATATCTGAATGAATGAATCTGAATGCTTCTTCTGGTATCGTCAAATTCTACATTGGAGGAAGTCTTCCAGTGTATATGGCTTGGTGGGAGAACGGGACTTTGCCTAATGCCAGCGATTAGGAGGCTGTTTAATATTGTCGGCGTTCCCTCTCTCAATAAATATAGTTTCTTTAAACATCCCACTAACCATTTTCTCTCCATAGGTAGTTGGAATGTGAGGACTTGCACATAGCTTATTCTCTTGATGTCCTCACACAAGACTTTCAGCTTTATAATTTAGATATTTTCGGCTTGGAAGACACCAGATGGAGAGATAAAGGTCAGATTCTTAAAAATAATCTTAAATTTCTCTTTCCAGGTAGGGAGGATATTAAGCACCACCAAGGCGTAGGTGTGCTTCACAGTAGACACGCTAGTGATGCTCTTTTAGCATAGGAGTGCATTAATGAAAGGTTTCTTACAGCAAAATTTCAGACAAACGTTAAAGATTTTAATCAAGATTGGCGACTCAAATTATTCTTCACGACCATATCCATCATTTCGAATTTTTTTAAATATTTTTTTTATCTTCAGTTCCACTAGCAATTAACTACCGAAGCAGTTTTTAAAACTTATAAAAAAATGAAATTTCCTTTTTCGCTCTTCGAGAGAGTAAGAAATTATTCCTTTAAGCTAAAAAGCGATCACCTCAATATCGGAGGTTATTGGACATTAATATTAAAAAAAAATACCCCCTCAAGCAGTTGCTTGCCACAGAGGTCTGACAGGAGCCTGTCAGTTTATATGCCAAAGTCAAAGATCTGAGAAGATGGTAGGACCACAGCAGAACAACAACACATATATCCATGCCTTACCTGAGGCTCAAACCCAGGTCCCGTAGATCAGTAGCCAAGCGTGCTAACCACTCGGCCACGGGACGGCAGTTGGACATTTAACGGAAAAATGTATTTTACTAGATTATTAGAAGTTCACTTTTCATTGAATGGCAATTTCATTTTTTTTCAATCTCCGCTTCCGCAGAGACTTTTCTGGAACACAAGATTTTAGTTTACTTCAAAGTCTAATTGAAAACAATTATTCTTATATCTCCTTTCGAAAATTCCGTACTGGTGGTTTTTGTTAGCTATGAAAAGATAACAAATTTCATAACACAAAATTAACAATCGATAATATTATTTTTAATCATTTCTATTTCTTATGTTTTCACAAAATATTGAAGTCTCATCATGAATAGTTTAGCCGAATTATTTTTCCATGCCATGTAATAGTATATGTAATTGATAATACACGTATTAAAAAATACAAAGGGTGAATAAAAGTATTTTTAAAGATATTCAATTCTATTTGGATATTTGGCAACAGAACTTGAACCCCAAATAAATAAACAAACTCTAAATGAATTGATTTATTAACTAAGGCAACAAATTGCATAAATCATTAACAATTTCTTCACTAATCACACAAAACAACACTATGCTATCAATTAGTATAAAATGATCCCAATATCCATAATTGCCAGATTTTCCTTCAAGCAAAGAGCATTTTTCTGCGATACAGATAAATTGCCATTTTACTTGAAACTAAAAACTTTCTTATCAGTTAAACATCCACCACTGATCACCGAACATATCCGTCACTTTTTTTTTATTTCAATATTATTTGAATGTAGTTTTTCACTTTACCAGTTTTGCTCCTCTTACTCATAATAACAGGACGATGAGTCCCTCCCGTACCTCGTGGCCCCAGCGCTCCCTCCCAACCTTCCATGCGTTCTCCGTTAATATTAATCCCTCTCTTAACTCTTGCCTCTACTGGTGACTCTCGATGCATCTTCATAACGATTCCAAAATTTTACAGTTAATGTCCAGCAACCTCCGATATTGGGGTGATCGCTTTATAGCTTAAAGGAATAATTTCTTGCTCTCTCGAACAGCGAAAAAGAAATACTGCAGAGAACACATTAGTTGATTCTGTTACTATGTGGAAATTTCATGAATAATCGAAAGGGAAAAATATTTCATTGGTTTATTCTGCCATCTGTCGGACATTTTTAAAACTTCGAAATTAAGAATTCTATTTAAGTAGTAATTGTATAGGAAAGAAAATATCGCAATAAGATTTTATATGTGCTAAAATCAAAATTGTTCAGAATCTTTAAAACTGATAATTACAAGATAATAATGCACTAGTAAAATATTGAATATTAATCTTAATTTTCTGCAATTAATTGTGATTTCTTAATTACCCTCTTTAGATAATTTCTCTAAAAACACAGTAGACCTAGTAGCAAAATTATATATTATAAACTTAATAGGTGAAAGAATAATTATTGTTTAACTGAATTTAAGGTAGTCAGATATCATTTGGAGTTTTGAAAATTCTTAATTCATTTTAAAATAAAATCTCTATATTCCTCAGGACAATTTTGACTGGTAAACGTTTTTCATTCCTGTATTTGAGTTTTTCTATATATTATCAAAAAGCGAAATAGCCACAGCCAAAATCAAAGTTGAAAAAAACTCCATAAAATAAATAAAAATTGAAATAAGTACCCCCCCCCCCCCAAGCAGCTGTTTCCCACAGAGGTCTGACAGAAGCCTGTCAGTTTATATGCCATGACGACACACACATCCATGCCTTACCTGAGTCTCGAACCCAGGTCCCGTAGATCAAGTAGCCAAGCGTGCTAACCACTCGGCTACGGGACGGCAGTTGGACAATAACTGAAAAACGTATTTTACTAGATTATTAGAAGTTCACTTTTCATTGAATGGCAATTTCATTGCACAGTAACAATTACTCCTTTACAATTTTATTATTTTTTTCAATCTCCGCCTCCGCAGAGATTTTCTGGAACTCGTAAGTTGATGTATCTTCTTCATTAAAGGATCAAAAAGTGACAATCGCAGTCCCCAGACAAGAGTCTATACCTGCACATACGGAGTTGTTCCTTAAAGGCTAGTGACTGTATTTAAAAAATAAGACGGCAAAGCCGGGGCAGAGACTGTCAAATTTGAATTACAAAGAGGGGGAGGGAAGTGGTGGGAGATATGTCATAAAAATGTTAGGTTGGGTTGTTTTACCTCTGAGCGGCACTTTTTTGCACACTATGGGCTAAATGGCCAGGTCACATGGACCCCGAACGCTCAGAGAAGGTTGGGGGAGGGGACCCACTGGAATAGCTGTTGGGAGACAGATGGTAGCCTCCCGTCAAGGCCATCCAGTGTGTTCTTTAACGTGCACAGGGTATGGCTCTCCCGCATACGGGGCCACGGCTTAACGTCCCATCCGACGGACGGCGGCATTTCCAAGCCCATCGGTGTCCCCTACTGACCGTGGGCAGGGCGGGGAATTTTGCGGAGATAAATGTCAACGCTGACCCAGCTGGGACTCGAACCTGGGAACTACAGATTACGAGCCTGGCGCGCTACCGACTGAGCCACCCCCGCCCAAAAGTGTTAGGATTATCAGAGAGATGAAGAACGGATTAAAGAATATTGTAACTGAGTAGATAAGTAAATTAGTAAGAATTAGAAGGGTTGACAGTGAGACATGAGATTATGTAATGAGAGTGTGGATGGGTTAGGGTGGGAGTGTGCTGAGGGGGGGGGGGAGAAGGGCCAAATTGCAGGTAAAAATTAGACAGTAGCTGTCATCACTCTCCATCTGGAACCTTAGGTGTGAGAATGCTTCTAGGACGTTTGAATTTATCCGAAGGAACAATCTGATAGCTGTTGGCATACTGGATGAGCGCATTTGGATGTTCATCAGCAGAGTCAAAATAATTTTTGGCAAGTTTTTTGATGCTTTCTAATATGGATTCATAGTTGAGGTCTCTATGAATAACAGAATTTTTGACGAACCAGGGTGCTGCTATAGCTGATCGCAATATCTTGTTTTGAGTCGCTTGAAGTCTGGCAAGATTGAAGATAGAGGTAGCGCCCCAGATGGGAGCAGTATATAGTAGGATTGGCTTAATCACTTGCGTGTAAATAAGGATCTTGTTTTGTATGCTTGTAGAAGCTCTGTTGCCGATGATAGGGAATAATTTACAGTGAAGTGCTCTTGCTTTGTTGATGACGTTGGTGATGTGTGCATTCCAGCTGAGTTTGTGATGGAACGTGACTCCAAGATATTTAGCATGGTCGCTCCACGCTACCCGTTTATCGAACAGGTAGAGATTATCATGATGGGGATTTCTCTTATGTGACGTAAGGACTGCAATACTTTTTGAAGGGTTAACCTGCACCCTCCAGTCCGTGCACCAGGATTCAAAGGAATTAAGCATTGTCTGCATTCTGTTGCAGGCAAAAGATGCACGAAGGGAGGGGGCAAGAAATGCCGTGTCGTCAGCATACATGGCATTAATAATTCGTTTCTGTTCTGGAACATCTGAGGTATAGATGTTAAACAATGTCGGAGCAAGAATGGATCCCTTAGGAACTCCCGCATTGATGGATTTAGTTTCAGAGATGCAGTTTGCAACTTTAACTTGGAAAGTGCGTTGAGAAAGGTAGCTGTGAATAATGGAGATAAGAGCATGGGGAAAATTGAATTTAATGAGTTTGAAGATGAGTCCCTCAGTCCAGACTCGATCGAATGCCTTTGCGATGTCAATGTAGACAGCCACTATTGATAGGGCGGGGGTGGCTCAGTCGGTAGCGCGCCAAGCTCGTAATCTGTAGTTCCCAGGTTCGAGTCCCAGCTGGGTCAGCGTTGAGATTTATCTCCGCAAAATTCCCCGCCCTGCCCACGGTCAATAGGGGACACCGATGGGCTTGGAAACGCCGCCGTCCGTCGGATGGGACGTTAAGCCGTGGCCCCATATGCGGGAGAGCCATACCCTGTGCACGTTAAAGAACACGCTGGATGGCCTTGACGGGAGGCTACCATCTGCCTCCCAACAGCTGTTCCAGTGGGTCCCTCCCCCAACCTTCTCTGAGCCTTCGGGGTCCATGTGACCTGGCCATTTAGCCCATGGTGTGCAAAAAAGTGCCGCTCAGAGGTAAAACAACCCAAAGCCACTATTGATTCTTTTTTATTGCAGGCCTCTGCAATAGTCTCTACCATCGTTTGAATCTGGTGCACTGTAGAGTGCTTCCTGCGGAAGCCAAATTGTTCAGGGGGGAGGACATTGAGAGACTGCAATGAGAATTCAAGGCGCCTGAGAATGGATTTCTCCAAAAGTTTTCCCAAGCAGGGGAGTAGGCTGATAGGGCGATGGTTATCGGGAAAGAGTGGGTTTTTTCCTGGTTTTGGCAACATGGTGATGATTGCATTTTTCCAAGTTTGAGAAAAGTAGAGAAATTGGAGACATTTATTGAAGATCTTGAGTATTAATAGAACTGCTTTTTTAGGAGCGTTTTTAATGATTGAGTTATTGATGGCATCATATCCAGCTGCTTTTTTGAGTTTTAACTGTTTGATATTCTCCTTGATTTCTTCAAATGTTATGAACTGTAGAGTGTCTTTGCAAAGTGATTTTTTGAATTTCCTGATAGTGCTTTCCACCTCATCAATCAGATCGTCATTTACATACTCTTCATTCGGCAGAAATTGCAATTCTAGTGAATTCGCAAAAGTTTCAGCCTTATCCGAATTACAGTATGCCATGCCGTCTGATCCGTGAAGTGGACCAGCATGTTGGCTGTCTCCCTTTAAAGATCTAACCATTTTCCAAATGGAGCCATCACGTGGATTAAGTGAGATAAGTTTATTGATCCAATTTGTATTTCGAAATTCTTGTAGGTTGCTTCGAAGTTTGATTTTGAGCGCCGTCCGTCGGATGGGACGTTAAGCCGTGGCCCCGTGTATGGGAGAGCCATACCCTGTGCACGTTAAAGAACACGCTTGATGGCCTTGACGGGAGGCTACCATCTGTCTCCCAACAGCTGTTCCATTGGGTCCCCTCCCCCAACCTTCTCTGAGCCTTCGGGGTCCATGTGACCTGGCTATTTAGCCCATGATGTGCAAAAAAGTGCCGCTCGGAGGTAAAACAACCCAACGTTAAAGAACACGCTGGATGGCCTTGACGGGAGGCTACCATCTGTCTCCCAACAGCTATTCCAGTTCGTCCCCTCCCCCAACCTTCTCTGAGCCTTCGGGGTCCATGTGACCTGGCCATTTAGCCCATGGTGTGCAAAAAAGTGCTGCTCAGAGGTAAAACAACCCAACCCAATTGATTTTCAGTTGGTTATGTTTTTCTTTGTCTTGTGGTAGTCTTGAAGATTGCCATGTTCTTCTTGCTCTATTTTTGTCTTGTAGTTCTTTCTTTAGTTCCGGTGATTGTTTGTTACAGTGTGGTTTGATATTTCTAGCAGTGGAGGAGTCATGAAGGGCTTGATGAATGTGAATGGCGAAATTTTGAATAGTTAAGTCAATATCCTTACTGTTGTGTAGCGTTGGATTGCAATCAATGGCAAGGGAAAGTAGACGTTGAAATTTAGGCCAATTAATAAAGTATTGGAGTCAGAAGATGAGATTTCAAAATTTGAAGACATGATGACAGGACAATGGTCAGAGTTTAGTTCATTTTACTACATCTACAGCAGAGAATGTAGAGGGAGAAGAAGTTAAGCTTCCAAAGAGATTAATGTAAAATCGAGTATCGTGCATTTGGCGTAGAGGTGAAACGAACATTACAGGGAACGAACGCTTTTGTAATTACATCTTACTGACAACTTCCATTTTCTTCGCTTTTCCTATCTAATAATTTCCCATTGATATCCTTGCAGAGTATATTAATATCAATTCTGTTTCCTGTTTCTATGCAACCAAGAAAGCTTCTGATTGTAATAATTTATTCTATAAATTAACTTCAGGCTAATTTCAAATCTTCTCTATCCGTTCAATTTATAATTGTTGATTCAACGAAAAATAATTCCAATGGAGAAAATAAACCTTTATTAAAATCATGAAATTATTTTTTTCAAATACAAAGTGCAGTTACTTTTTTTCCTTTTCTAAAATATAAATTTTTTTATGCATAATTCCTTTGCCCCTTATTGTTTGCTTCCCAGTTTAAAAAAATGCACGATACGAATCGAAACACCACTTGAGGTCGCCACTTACGCTTTGTCAAAGCTGAACTTCTTTTCCTTATGTGTTCTTTGGTTGACAATAACATGTAATTACAAAAGCGTTCGTCCCCTGTAATGTTCGTTTCACCTCGATGCCAAATGCACGATACTCGATTTTACATTAATCTCTATGGAAGCTGAACTTCTTCTCCCTCTACATTCTTTGATTGCGTGCAAGAGAATGCAGGCAATGCTCGACTCTTTTGAGGACTGGTGCACGGATTGGAGAGTGCAAGTTAACCCTACAAAAAGTATTGCAGTTCTTACGTCACATCAACGAAATCCCAATCATGAAAATTTGTACCTATTTGATTAACAGGTAGCGTGGGGCGATCATGCCAAATACCTAGGCATCACGATCCATCACAAGCTCAAATGGGATGCCCATGTAGGGAATGTTATTAACAAAGCCAGATACTGCAAACTATTCCCTCTGCTTGGGGGAAAATCTCATATCGCAACATCACATAAAGTGCTAATTTATAATCAGGCAATCAAACCTATCCTTCTATATGCTGCCCCCATCTGGGGTGGATGTTCGAATAAAAATCTTGGAAATCTCCAATCTCTACAAAATAAAATCCTACGATCTGCTGTAGCAGCTCCCTGGTTTGTCAGGAATACTATCATTCATCGAGATCTAAATTGTGAAACAAATCTCCAATCCATCAAGAAAATGGCCAAGATCTATTTTACAACTATCGCAGAACATCCTAATCAACTAATTAGAGATTTACTTAATTATGATGTTGTACCCCTCACACAAATTCAAACGACCAAAATTTGTACTTGATAATCAGGATTAAGCAAGGGATCGAAGCCAGATGGCGCCACTTGTACTGACCCCATCTGGAGCCGAACCTTAACTTATTCCTTACTTATTACTTACTTTTCTCTTACTTACTTCTCCCCTTCCCACTCTTCCACCCCCCCCCCCCACTCCTTTCAACTTATATTACGGTTCTACCCTCATTTATTCACACATTTCATTCATTTGGCTACTGGCGTTAGCTAAGATTAAGTAGGTATAGCCCCCCCCCCCCGGCCTGGGACTGTTGTTATCACTGTATGATCTTTGATGTCTTAGTGTGGTCAAAGGAGGTCTAAGGAGAACTGGCAAATTGATGTGCAGACACAAAAACAACTGTAAGGGGCGATCTGCGCAATCATTTTAGCCCACTGCAGTTATGGTTTGTCTTACTATTGGTATATATATATATTGCGATTTAACCAGTGTTTCCAAATATCTAACAGCCATGGCTGTTTGGCACAGTGGTAGCTGATTCTAAAGTTATTAAATGAGTGTTTTATCCCGTTCAGGAACACATTTTACGATACCTGGAAAAGCCGTTGTATGTTTATTTTGAGTAATTTTGCAGAATTTTTAAAATTAACATGTAAATTAATACATTTAATCATCTTGCGAATATATATGTCAATGTATGTTGCAGGTTTGTGTTCCCTGGAGCATATCGATGTACAATGGCTTCTGCACTTTACTCTAAAAGTGTAATTCTTTTTTTATGGTTGATACGGGTATGCCTGCTGCCATCTGTTGAACGTTTATACAAGTAAAAAACTCGGTATGATATTTATTGAAAATATCAGCAATTGTATAAAATATAATTATATAGATCATGTTATCGTGCATTGACACATAAATCTGAATTTATTATAATATACTAAATGCTGTAGGTTGTTCAAAATATTAAAATTTTGTTCTTTAGCACAGGTGCTACCTGTTTTACAAAATTGGATTTTATTAAAGAAAATGATTTCATTACCTCATGATATTTTCTCTCTAAACGAAACGAAAATTATGATTGTACCTCATGAATAAACATTTTTCAGAGTCAAAGTGTATGTAAAATTAGTCACGTGGTGTAAGCAATTGAAAACTTTGCTTGGCGGTGGAAAATTAATGCAGGGAACTCGCTCCTCTCCCTGGCTAGGTGACCTCCTTGCGATGCACGAATTTGCCATGTTTAGAGGGCGCTGCAATCGCAATGTTTACATTACGTCTATGGAAGCTAGCACTCTTCTGCTTTAGACACTCCTCTGTGGTGTCCAGGCGTATTGTATCAAAGTGACCTTGATCAATTACGAAATTCGGGACCTTTCGGTCACGGACGTCGGAAATAACAGAATACCAAAATCTGTCGCAATGAAAATCTGAATGCTTCTACTAAAAAAAAATAAATACCCCCTTAAGCAGCTGCTTGCCACAGAGGTCGGACAGGAACCTGTCAGTTTATATGTCAGAGTAGAAAGTCTGAGAGGATGGCAGGACCTCAGCAGAAAAACGATACGAACATCCATGCTTATTATCCGGGGCTCGAACCCAGGTCCGGTATCGTCAAATTCTACATTGGAGGAAGTCTTCCAGTGTATATGGCTTGGTGGGAGAACGGGACTTTGCCTCATGCCAGCGATTAGGAGGCTGTTTAATATTGTCGGCGTTCCCTCTCTCAATAAACGTAATTTCTTTAAACATCCCACTAACCATTTTCTCTCCATAGGTAGTTGGAATGTGAGGACTCTGCACAGAGTCCTCACACTGTTTTACAAAATTGGATTTTATTAAAGAAAATGATTTCGTTACCTCATGATATTTTCTCCCTAAACAAAATGAAATTATGACTGTACCTCGTGAAGAAAAGGAACATTTTTCAGAATTGAAGTGTACGTAAAATTAGTCACGTGGTGTAGGCAATTGAAAACATTGCTCGGCGGTGGAAAAATAATGCAGGGAACTCGCTCCTCTCCCTGGCTTGGTGACTTCACTGCAATGCACGAATTTGCCATGTTTAGAGGGCGCTGCAATTGACAAGTTTACATTACGTCTATGGAAGCTAGCTCTCTTCTCCTTTAGACACTCCTCCGTGGTGTCCAGGCGTATTTCTGTCAAAGTGACCTTGATAAGCTACGAAATTCGGGAACTTTCGGTCACGGACGTCGGAAATAACAGAATAGCAAAATCTGTCGCAATGAAAATCTGAAAGAATGAATCAGAATGATTCTACTAGTATCGTCGAATTCTACATTGGAGGAAGTCTTCCAGTGTTTATGGCTTGGTGGGGGAACGGGACTTTGCCTCATGTCAGCGATTTGGAGGCTGTTTAATATTGTCGGCGTTCCCTCTTTCAATAAACATAATTTCTTTAAACATCCCAATAACCATTTTCTCTCCATAGGTAGTTGGAATGTGAGGACTCTGCACAGAGCTTATTCTCTTGATGTCCTCACACAAGACTTACAGCTTTATAATTTAGATATTTTCGACTTGCATGACACCAGATGGACAGATAAAGGTCAGATTCTTAAAAATAATCTTAATTTTCCCTTTCCAGGGAGGGAACATATTAAGCATCACCAAGGCGTAGGTGTGCTTCTCAGCAGACACGCTAGTGATGGTCTTTTGGGATAGGAGTGCATTAATGAAAGGTTTCTTACAGCAAAATTTCAGACAAGTGTTAAAAATTTTAATCAAGATTGGCGACTCTATTCTTCACGACCATATTCATCATTTCGAATTTTTTTTAATATTTTTTTTATCTTCAGTTCCAGTAGCAATTATCCACCTGAGCAGTTATCTGAACTTATAAAAAAATAAAATTTCCTATTTCGCTCTTCGAGAGAGTAAGAAATTATTCCTTTAAGCTAAAAAGCGATCACCCCAATATCGGAGGTTGTTGGACAATAACTGTCAAAATTTTCGAACAGTTATGAAGATGTGTCGCGAGCCATCAGGAGAGGAAAGAATTAAGAGAGGGATTAATATTAACGGAGAGCGCATGGAAGGGAGGGATGAAAAGAGAGCTACCGCCACGAAGTACGGAAAGAAAAATTTTGTAGAATGAAAGTTTTAAAAAAAATAAAAATTAAGTTTAGAAATTTTAGAATGAAAATGCAAAATTGGCTGCGACTTCTGAGAAATCAGCAGTAGTTTCTTATATAACAGAGTAATGCGTACATATGACATGTATCGGTAAAACTCCGCTTCTACTTCCGACATCGCTTGTACAGCTGCTCAGGATCATTTTTGGCGAGCATCCAACAGTAGTCAGCCAATATTGAAATGGAAGAGTTTCCCTGGTATCGTTTCTCCATCGTTGCAATGTCCTGGTGAAAACGTTCACCATGCTCATCACTGACCATGTTGCAGTTGTTGGGGAAGAAGTCTAAGTTGGAATGGAGAAAAGTGGATCTTTAAGGAAGGAAAAATAGAAGGCGTAAGAAACTTAATATAAAAATTATTTGTAATTATTTTTCATTTCTAGCAGCAAATGTTCCTAATAATGAAAGAATTGGAGTCATGGATTAGGTCGAAAAATAATGGAAAAAATAAACCTTATAAATTTCAGGTTCCAAACAACTTTATTGTTAACATGAATATTTATGATAAATTTTATTTTAGATATTTTTATTTTATTTACTAATATAATAGAATAACTTTTTAAAGCAGTCGGTTTCCAGATCGTCAAATCAAACTATAAATTGAAATGTATTTTTAACCGATTATGAGAAGATTGGTTTTGGTTGAATGGCAACTTCACCCTCACTGGTTGGGTTGTTTTACCCCTGAGCGGCACTTTTTTCACACCATGGGCTAAATGGCCAGGTCACATGGACCCCGAAGGATCAGAGAAGGTTGGGGGAGGGGACCCACTGGAACAGCTGTTGGGAGACAGATGGTAGCCTCCCGTCAAGGCCATCCAGCGTGTTCTTTAACTTGCACAGGGTATGGCTCTCCCGCACACGGGGACACGGCTTAACGTCCCAGCCGACTGACGGCGGCTTATTCCAAGCCCATCGGTGTCCGCTACTGACCGTGTGCAGGGAATTTTGCGGAGATAAATCTCAACGCTGACCCAGCTGGGACTCGAACCTGGGAAGTACAGATTACGAGCCTGGCGCGCTACCGACTGAGCCACCCCCGCCCCACACACTTCATTCAATAGCAATTTCATTGAACAGTAACATTACTGCTTTACAATTTAATTTTTTTTTCAATCTCCGCTTCTGCAGAGGTTTTTCTGGAACTTATTGAACAGCCGAAGAGCACGCCGATTTAACGAAAACAATACCTCTTCTATATACCTAACTAAATTTTATACTGGTTGTTGCTGTAAGCTATGAAAAAGTAACAAATTTAATAACACAAAATTAACAATCGATAATATTATTTTTATTTTCTTCTATTTCAGTTTTTGCAAAATATTGAAGTCTCATCACGAATAGTTTCGCTGAATTATTTTTCCATGCCATCTAATAGTATATATGATTGATAATACACGTATTAAAAAATACAAAGTGTGAATAAAAGTATTTTTAAAGATTTTCGATTCTATTTGGATATTTGGCAACGGAACGTGAATCCCAAATAAATAAACAAACTCTAAATGAACTGATTTATTAACGAAGGCAGCAAATTGCATAAATCATTAACAATTTCTTCACTAATCACACAAAACAATATTATGCTATCAATTAGTAAAAATGATCCCAATATCCATAATTGCCAGATTTTCCTTCAAGCAAAGAGCATTTTTCTGCGATACAGATAAATTGTTATTTTACTTGAAACTAAAAACTTTCTGATCAGTTAAACATCCAAAACTGATCACTGAACATAACAAAAACAAAAATTATCTCCAAAACCACACTTCTCACTACCACCGCTCACAGATTACGATTAATCTCTTTCTTCTATAAACAGATTCTCCGAACTACTATTAGACATTGAACTTTCTGGTATATAATCACAGGCAAGCAGGGGAGAAATAGAATTCTTTTCTTTCATTTCAACTTCATCATTCGAACAAGGAGTGTCTAAAGGAGAAGAGCTAGCTTCCATGGACGTAATGTAAACTTTTCGATTGCAGCGCCCTCTAAACATGGCAAATTCGTGCATTGCAGTGAAGTCGCCTAGACGGGGAGAGGAGCGAATTCCCTGCATTATTTTTCCACCGCAGGGCAAAGTTTTCAATTGCTTATACCACGTGACTAATTTTACATACACTTTGACACTGAAAAATGTTCATTTTCTTCATGAGGTACACTCATAATTTTTTTTTCGTTTAGAGAGAAAATATCAAAAAGTAATGTAATTATTTTCCTTAAAAAAATCCAATTTTGTAAAACAGGTAGCAGCTATGCTAAAGAACAAAATTTTAATATTTTGAACAACCTACAGCATTTAGTATATTATAATAAATTGAGATTTATATGTCAATGCACGATAACATGATCTATTTAATGATATTTTATACAATTGCTGATATTTCCAATATATATCATACCGAGTTTTTTACTTGTATAATCGTTCAACAGATGGCAGCAGGCACTTCCCGTATCAACCATAAAAAAAGAAGTACACTGTTAGAGCAAAGTACAGAAGCCATTGTACATCGATATGCTCCAGGGAACACAAACCTGCAACATACATTGACTTATATATATTCGCAAGATGATTAAATGTATTAATTTACATATTAATTTTAAAAATTCTGCAAAATTACTCAAAATAAATATACAACGGCTTTACCAGGTATCGTAAAATGTACTCCTGAACGAGATAAAACACTCATTGAATAACTTTAGGGTCAGCTACCACTGTGCCAAACAGCCATGGCTGTTAGACATTTGGAAACACTGGTTAAATCGTAATATATATACCAATAGTAAGACAAACCATGGCTGCATTGGGCTAAAATGATTTCACTGCGCATGCGCATATCTCTCCTTACAGTTGTTTTTGTGCCTGCACATCAATTTGCCACGTTCAGCTTCGGTAAAATTCCGCAGAACGGCGCCACTTACGCTTGTGTAAAGCTAGCCTTCTTCTCCTTAGTCCTTATTGTAAATTGAAGTCTTGTTCATAGTACATATATAGAAAGAAAATCCTTCTCAGCCATGGGTTACGGAGTTCAAACCAGATTACATAATTTTGTTCGCCAAACGCATCTGTCCTGATCTGCATCTGCTGCACCTGGTCATTGTAGACCAATTCTAACAAGGTCCTGTTTGACATGTCCGCACATCTCATCCTATGTCCCCCCTCTTTCTCTTTGGCCTTTAGGCATACTGTTCATAACCCTATTCGCTAATCTACAATTATCCATACGGGCAAAATGGCCAAACCAACGGAGTCTCTCTCTGCACAATATGCTGCTTAAAGGAGGTTGCCGACTGCTTTGCATAACCTCATCATTACTTATAAAATCCAACCACATAATGCCAAAAGTGCTAAATCATCAGCATAATCTAAATCAGAAATTTCCAGATCCCCGGACCATTTCAGAGCAAAAATTTACCGTGCAGTGGAATTCATATAATATAATCAATATCCAAAGGAAAGAGAAAAGGAGTTAAAAAAAACACCATTTTGGAACATCAGAAACAATGCTAAACCAACTACTACAACCCTTTCAAACTCTCACACACGACTCAGTGCTATTATAGAGAACTTTCATTATGTTAACTAACTTCTCCAGAATGCCATACGATCTCACAATCAACCACAAATTAAGGCGAACAACAGAGTGAAAAGTTTTTTGAAATTAACAAAACTAATAACCAAAGATTTTTGAAACTTTAAACATTTCTCAAGAAT
The DNA here is from genome assembly GCA_038380435.1 of Ryuthela nishihirai. NCBI lineage: Eukaryota > Metazoa > Arthropoda > Arachnida > Araneae > Heptathelidae > Ryuthela > Ryuthela nishihirai. The sequence goes on along the minus strand of JAWZYU010000151.1, from coordinate 303,340 downwards.
CTGCCTATGTGAAAAAATCTGATGTACACATCCCCCACTAATTTTGATTACTCATCACGCAATTGTCCATTAACCAAATTCTTAATTCTATTAAGCACAATCATGCAAAGAGCAATTGATGAAAGGGACCTAGGTTCAAACCCCGGGTAAGGTATATGGATGTCTGCATTGTCCTTCTGCTGAGGTCTCGAATTCCTCACAGATCTCCTCTATTATCCTGACAGGCTCCTGTCAGACCTCTGAGGCAAGGAGTTGCTTGAGGGATTATTTTTTATTAACACCTATTTCATACCTCTCTGAATCATAAACATTTGTTTTTTTATATATTATAAATACAATTTAATGTTATATTTATTATAATAAATAATATATAATTATTAAAATGTAGGAATCTCTGTTAATCACGACACCAGCATTAATCTCGTGTATGTGGCGGTGGCCGCTACGGCAGTGGAGGTTGTGAAGGCAGTCAGCGTGTTTGGTGACCCCGTAACAAGCGAGGGGCAATGAGGGGAACAGTGACTCTACCATTTGTGCCACAGTGACGTAATGAATACGAGTGTGTGCAGTCACTGAAGTGGTGTATTTGGAGTTGGCGGGGTGGCAGTGGCTCATGGGAGTGTAGGCGCTGCTCCGGGCCAAATGGCCCGTGACGTGATTCTAGGTGTCTCGACGTTCCAAATCCTGTCGTCGTCTTCTGGTTCCGATTCTCAGTTTGTTCTGGGGTTGAGGCGTTCGGTCAAAGCCACCTTGATAGACCAGGCCTGGACAGCCTTGAGTAAAAGGAGGCAAGAAAGGAGAGATATTTATTATGCATTAAAATTCAAGTGATATAATAAAAATAAAATAAATACCCCCTCAAGCACCTGCTTGCCACAGAGGTCTGACAGGAGCCTGTCAGTTTATATGCCATAGTAGAAGATCTGAAAGGATGGAAGATCCTCAGCAGAAAAACGACAAATACATCCATGCCTTACCCAGGGCTCGAACCCAGGTCCCTTAGATTAGTAGCCAAGCGTGCTAACCACTGGGCCATGGGACGGCATTAAGAGTTTAAAAATACTGTTCTTAATTTCAGAATACAGCAAAAGTAGACAATGAAACATTTTTTTTATTTCACTCTGGTTTATTAGCGAATGGAAGAATTGAGCATTCTTGTTCAGGTTGATGTTGACATCAGCGCGAGCTCTCATTCCGCGTTGCTTCGTTTCTATTCAAATTATTTCCGTTTAGACAAACTTTGGTCCCATTCAATCCTGGACAGTCATCAACAAAAGAAGGGAAATTAATTATGAATACATATATAATTGATTTGATTGGTTCAAAATTTAAATATGTGTTTTTTTTTGCATACAATGGGCTAAACGTCCAAGTAACAAGAATCCCGAGTGCTGAGAGAATTTTGGGGTAAAGGAACTCACTGAACAGCTATTAGGAAACGGATGATAGCTGCCATTATGTCCATCTAGCGTGTTCTTTAACGTTGAGTTGTTCTTACTTATGAAAGGAATTTTTTCCATAAATAAAAAATAAAAATAAATACCCCCTCAAGCAGCTGCTTGCCACAGAAATCTGACAGGGGCCTGTGAGTTTAGATGCTATAGTATAAGGTCTGAGAGAATGGCAGGCCCTCAGCAAAAAAACGACACAAACAGCCATGCTTTACCCGGGGCTCGAACCCAGGTCCCGTAGATCAGATTTTATTTCAATTGTTTTTACCTTATCTACTATAATAATAGGCTAACTTTTTAAAGAAGTCTGGTTGCCAGATCGTCAAATCAAATTATAGATTGAAATGTATTTTTAACCGATTATGAGAAGATTGGTTTTCGTTGAATGGCAACTTCACCCTCACAGTAAACAAGTTCGTACGTTATCATTTCGCGCAACATTCGAAATTTCGAAGCATGGTACTGAAGAATTTTTGAATTTAGGTGTATCAAATGACAGAAAGAGGGAATAATAACTATATATTGGAAAGTATGCTGTGAAATACTTCTCAGAATAGATGCATCATTTGACTAAGAGTCGAAATTTGTAACTGACAAATGTATTTAGTAGATTATCAGAAGAGGTTTTCATTAAACGGCAATTTGATTCAACAGTCATAGTTACGCCTTTTCAGTTTTATTTAATCTCCGCTGCAGGAGAAACCATTCTCGACGGAATTGCGCTACATGGAAGGTCCTTGATTAAACGAAAAAAATAATCCTTCAATCTGTTTTTCTAAAATTTGTACCGGTAATTTCTGTAAGCTATGCAAATCTAACAATTTTAATAAGACAAAAATAATAATCGAAAATATTAATATTATCCTTTCTTATTTCATATGTTGTTACCCTAATATTGAAGTCTCACCACAAATAATTTAGCCGAATTATTTTTCCATGCCATGTAATAGGACATGTAATTGATCATACACGTATTTAAAAAATACCAAGTGTGAATAAAAGTATTTTTACAGATTTTCAATTTTATTTGGATATTTGGCAACGGAACGTGAATTTCAAATAAATAAACAAACTATAAATGAACTAATTTATTATACTTTAATTAATATTACATTAAGGCACGAACCATTTTGAAGGACAGCCGTAACATTTATGTAAGAAAATTGCATAACTCATAAACGATTTCTTAATCCATTTGGTATGAGCGAATTATGATGAGCGATGAGCGAATACCAAAAGGAGTAAAATATTTCTGATGAGTGAATAGAATTACAAAAATAATAATGCTTAGAGGATCTCTAATATTTCTTCAAAAGTAATAATGCTTAGTGGATCTCTAATATTTCTTCAAAAGTAATAATGCTTAGTGGATCTCTAATATTTCTTCAAAAGTAATAATGCTTAGTGGATCTCTAATATTTCTTCAAAAGTAATAATGCTTAGTGGATCTCTAATATTTCTTCAAAAGTAATAATGCTTAGTGGATCAATAATATTTGAAGTATTGGTAGATAATATGCCAAGGCAGACTCCTGCTCTGATTCGAGTTTTCATGGCATCGAGGTGTGTGTTGTTGACGTGTGTGACAACTGTGATCCTTTGGGGTCCTTGTGACCTGGCCATTTAGCCCATTGTGTGCAAAAAAAAGTGGCGCTCAGAGGTAAAACAACCAACAGAGGCTAAACAGCCTATGAATTACGATTCTGTAGTTTTCGAGTTTTCCCATTTGAGCTTTTAAACAAGCCTACTCACCATATTTTTCAAAATTACGTTTTTACAGATTTCCCGACTGTCGAATATAATGAAAGTTTACTTATATACTACTATTTAAATACGTGCATAAAAATGATTACTCTGAGTTTTTTCGAAACTTTTTTCCGTTCGTAATTAGGTGCTCATTAGTGTGTATTCAACTGCAAGCTAAATGCAGAAAATGATAATCGATAAATAGTGTGTTAGAACATACTTAAGAAAAATGGCTCTCTACTTGTTTAAAATATATTTTTGCATTATGAAGTAGCTTGAGAGTTAATAACGTTGATATCTTTGGAAGTTTCTCCAAGAAGGCATGAAGCAATTCATCCAGGAGTTGTTTTTTAAAATATGAAAGCAAACCAGTCTGTTTTCCTAAGGTTGGGTTTTACCTCTGAGCGGCACTTTTTTTACACCATGAGTTAAATGGCCAGGTCACAAGGACCCCAAAGGCTCAGACAAGATTGGGGGAGGGGACCCACTGGAACAGCTGTTGGGATACATATGTTAGCCTCTCGTCAAGTCCATCCAGCTTGTTCTTTAACGTTGGGTTGTTTTACCTCTGAGTGGCACTTTTTTGCACACCATGGGCTAAATGGCCAGGTCACATGGACCCCAAAGGCTCAGAGAAGGTTGGGGGAGGGGACCCACTGGAACAGCTGTTGGGAGACGGATGGTAACCTCCCATCAAGGCCATCCAGCGTGTTCTTACCGTGCACAGGGTATGGCTCTCCTGCACACGGGACCACGGTTTAACATCCCATCAGACGGACGGCGGCCTTTCCAAATCCATCGGTGTTCCGTACTGACCATGGGTAGGGGGGGAATTCGGCAGAGATAAACTGAACGCTGAACCAGCTGAGATTCGAACCTGGGAATTGCAGATTACGAGCCTGACACGCTACCGACTGAGCCACCCCCGCCCCTGAAAGGGGCAGGCAAAGTGAGCCAAACACAGGGGGGTATGGATCCCCTATCGTTCTTTAATAATAACAGTGCCTTTATCGAAACTTCTCTTTCCTGTCCGTTCTACTTACTACGTGTGCAACAAAGTAGAAGCAAAATAATACGTGCCAAAAGTTACGTTTGAACAAGGTAAAATACTAAAAAGAAAAAAGATTTTTTTAAATAAGCAAATTGATTCTTTTCATGGTGCGAAGGGCAACGTATGTTGCAGTTGCAGAATGGCAGTGGAAACGGCCCTGGAATCGTCAATGGACAGGCTTCAGATATGTACCACACGTGAGCAGCCTTAGAAATTACTTCTGATGAAAAGGGGGTGGGGACAATGCTTTTGGACTAGGTTGTGACATGGATAGAATATTTCTCACCCCATCAGATTGGGGCGGGGAGTGGCTCAGTCGGTAGCGCGCCAGGCGCGTAATATGCAGTTCCCAGGTTCGAGTCCCAGCTGGGTCACCGTTGAGATTTATCTCCGCAAAATTCCCCGCCCTGGATACGGTCAGTAAGGGACACCGATTGGCTTGGAAAGTCCGCCGTCCGTCGGATGGGACGTTAAACAGTGGCTCCGTGTGCGGGAGAGACACCCTGTGTACGATAAAGAACACGTTGGATGGCCTTGACGGGAGCCTACCATCTGTCTCCCAACAGCTGTTCCAGTGGTTCCCATCCCCCAACCTTCTCTGAGCATTCGGGGTCCATGTGATCTGGCCATTTAACCCATGGTGTGCAAAAAAGTGATGTTCAGAGGTTAAACAACCCAACGGTAAAGAACCCCCTGGATGGCCTTGACGGGAGGCTACCATCTATCTCCCAACAGCTGTTCCAGTGGGTCCCCTCTCCCAACATTCTCTTAGCCCTCGGGGTCCCTGTGATCTGGCGATTTAGCCCATTGTGTGCAAAAAAGAGCCGTTCAGAGGTAAAAGAACGCAACTTTAAAGAACACTCTTGATGGCCTTGACTGGAGGCTACCATCTGTCTCCCAACAGCTGTTCCAGTGGGTCCCTTCCCCCAACCTTCTCTGAGCCTTCGGGGTCCATATGACCTGGTCATTTAGCCCATGGTGTGCAAAAAAGTGCCGTTCAGAGGTAACAGAACGCAACTTTAAAGAACACGCTGAATGGCCTTGACTGGAGGCTACCATCTGTCTCCCAACAGCTGTTCCAGTGGGTCCCCTCCCCCAACCTTCTCTGAGCCTTCGGGGTCCATATGACCTGGTCATTTAGCCCATGGTGTGCAAAAAAATGACGCTCAGAGTTAAAACAATGCAACCCAATACTCTGTAGGTTCCCACCCTTACCACAAAAAATAATTTGAGGATGTTCATTTTGAAGTTAGTCTATGGTAGTATATTTACATGAGAGAGTAAAATTCACACATATAGGGGAATCATAGTTTTCGGATATTTTTTTGAGCGACTCTACACGAATGTTGCCAGATCACTAATTTCTAAAAACGTAATGCGTGTAACCTCATTACAAAGAATGGGAGTAGAAATTATCATATTATTTAAAACATCTCTGAAATGCTCAGCCCACCTAGCCATCACAGAATCCTCACATTCAAACACCTTGCCATGTTTATCCCTCAATCCCTGTGTACCTGTCTGTTCCTTCCCACATAAAACATTGACAATCTGGTAAAACCCCCTGTTGTTGTGCTATCTAACTGCTTCCTCAGCTTTGGGTTGGGTTGTTTTACCTCTGAGCGGCACTTTTTTGCACAACATGGGTTGAATGGCCAGGTCACATGGACCTCGAAATCTCAGAGAAAGTTTGGGGAGGGGACCCACTGGAACAGCTGTTGGGAGACAGATTGTAGGCTCCCATCAAGACCATCCAGCGTGTTTTTTAACGTACAGAGATTATGGCTCTCCCGCACACGGGGCCACGGCTTAACGTCCCATCCGATGGACGGCGGCGTTTCTAAGCCCAGCGGTGTCCCCTACTGACCGTGGGCAGGGCGGGGAATTTTGCGGAGATAAATCTCAACGCTGAGTCAGCTGGGACTCGAACCTGGGAACTACAGATTACGAGCCTGGCGCGCTACCGATCTTTGCTACCGGTCTTTGTGAGCTCACACGATCCAATGTGCTGTGAATATTAACCGCAACCGATCCAGTTTGCTGTGAACGGTAACTGCACACGCTCCATATTCATTGCATTATATATTCATACGCATCGTATATATTAAAAAGTATGCGAACACTATGATTGATTACAGAATTCAGAAAAATTATATGGCAACGATTTTTTTTAGAAATTAGTGGTCTGGCAACCTTCGTGTCACGTGATTACAGAATTCAGGAAAAATATCTGGAGCATGTACAGCAACTGTACACACTCCAGTTACTACCGTTCACAGCAAACTGGAGCGTGTGTAGTTATTGCACACGCTCCAGTTTGCTGTGAACGGTAACTGCACACGCTCAATATTTCCGTGAATGAGCACACACGATCTAGGTCTTTGTGAGCTCACACGATCCAATGTGTTGAGAACATTAACCGCAACCGCTCCAGTTTGCTGTAAACGGTAACCCCACACGCTCCATATTCATACGCATTATATATATTAAAAAATATCCGAACTCTATAATTGATTACAGAATTCCGAAAAAATATCTGGCAACAATTTTTTTAAAAAAAATACTGATATGGCAACATTCGCGTCACGTGATTACAGAATTCAGGAAAAATATCTGGAGCATGTACAACAACTGTACACGCTCCAGTTTGCTGTGAACGGTAACTGCACACGCTCAATATTTCCGTCAGTGAGCCCACACGATCTAGGTGTTTGTGAGCTCACACGATCCAATGTGCTGTGAACATTATCCGTAACCGCTCCAGTTTGCTGTGAACGGTAACAGCACACGCTCCATATTCATTACATTATATATTCATACGTATTATATATATTAAACAATATCCGAACACTATGGTTGATTACAGAATTCAGAAAAAATATCTGGCAGCGATTTTTTTAAAAGTTAGTGATCTGGCAACCGTGTACGTTGGTTGCCAGATCACTAATATTTAAAAAAGTCGCTGCCATATATTTTTTCTGAATTCTGTAATCAACCATAGTGTTTGGATACTTTTTTGAGCGACTGTACAAGAAACTTATCTTTCAGTAGCTGATTAGATGAAGTAGTATATCCATTTTCAGTAGCTGGTAGATTGTGGAAGAATCACTTCAGTGAAGACGGAGCTCCATCTTCACTGAAGATTATGGAAGAATCACTTTAGTGAAGACGGAGCTCCATCTTCACTGACGATTATGGAAGAATCACTTTAGTGAAGACGGAGCTCAACCTTCACTGAAGATTGTGGAAGAATCACTTCAGTGAAGACGGCGCTCCACCTTCACTGAAGATGGTTGAAGAATCACTTCACTGAAGACGGAGCTCCATCTTCACTGAAGATTGTGGAAGGATCACTTCAGTGAAGAAGGAGCGCGGTCTGCTCCGAAAAGCTTCCGAGTTTTCTCCTAAAAACTTTTAACATGCAAATAGTTTGAAGGATAAACTTTGAGATTTTATTGCTCAACAACAGATATTTTTAATAGATTATTTTTAATATAATTATAGATCTTGTGATTATGACTGAAAGTAGGCCATCATAAACTCAAACTTCTAACTGAAAATTTTTACTTTTAAAATCGATTTTGACAGAAATATTTTTTTTAAAAACAAAACGACTTTCAGAATTTTTAAAATTTTGTTCTGTTTTGTTGGGTTGTTTTACCTCTGAGCTGCACATTTTTGCACACCATGGACTAAATGGTCAGGTCACATGGACCCCGAAGGCTCAGAGAAGGTTGGGGGAGGGGACCCACTGGAACAGCTGTTAGGAGACAGATGGTAGCCTCCTGTCAAGGCCATCCAGCGTGTTCTTTAACGTGCACAGGGTATGGCTCTCCCATACTCGGGGCCAACGGACGGAGGCCTTTCCATGCCCATCGGTGTCCCCAACTGACCGTGGGCAGGGCGGGGAATTTTGCGGAGGTAAATCTCAATGCTGACCCAGCTGGGACTCGAACCTGGGAACTACAGATTACGAGCCTGACGCGCTACCGACTGAGCCACCCCCGCCCCTTCTTCCAGGGGAGACCAGTAGGAACTTGAAGTGTGGTTGCTGTTGAAGGGGGTGCTAAGAGTAGGAAAAGTAGCAGAAGAGCGAAATCAGCTTCGGTCTCAAACAAGTGAGTCCCGGAATCGGCATACGAGACATCCCAAGTCCCTCAGGTGCGGCCTGACTTGGGCACTCCTGATGGACACTGTGACCGCCCTGCCTGCTACTCACTGATCTCTTGGGAGCTTCTGAGTTCGTTAACGAACTCTTCCGTGATCGGGCACCGGTGGATATGATGCCCGACGTCTGCATCTGGAGAGGGGCGGGGGTGGCTCAGTCGGTAGCGCGCCTGGCTCGTAATCTGTAGTTCTCAGGTTCAAGTCCCAGCTGGGTCAGCGTTGAGATTTATCTCCGCAAAATTCCCCGCCTGTCCACGGTCAGTAGGGGACACCGATGGGCTTGGAAAGGCCACCGTCCTTTGGATGGGACGTTAAGCCGTGGCCTCGTGTGCGGGAGAGACATACCCTATGCACATTAAAGAACACGCTGAATGGCCTTGACGGGAGGCTACCATCTGTCTCCCAACAGCTGTTCCAGTGGGTCCCCTCCCCCAACCTTCTCTGAGCCTTCGGGGTCCACGTGATCTGGCCATTTAGCCCATGGTGTGCAAAAAAGTGCCGCTCAGAGGTAAAACAACCCAACTGCATCTGGAGCCCCACTGCAGCAGTTACTGTGGGCAGCGATCTTAAAACGCTCCAGATACGCTGGGAAGCTCCGATGTCCCGTCAGTACCTGCGTTAGGTAGTGATCTGAGGACATCCAGGATAGACCGACCCTTTTCAAGAATGTCTTCGTTTGAAGACCATTCTCGGTCGTATCCCAGATCCTCTACCACTCGTCCATAATGCTTTGACTCAGAATAGAATGCAGAGTATCTGTAGACGTCTTGACCCCTATCTCAGGTTGGGTGTCAGTACAGTCGCTCAAAAAAGTATCCGAACGCTATGGTTGATTACAGAGTTCAGAAAAAATATATGGCAACGATTATTTCAGAAATTAGTGATCTGGCAACCTTCGTGTCACGTGACACGTTCGGTTGCAAAATATTCAAACAGAATTGAAAATCGGTAAAAATACCTTTATTCACATTTTGTGTTTTTAATACGTGTGATATCAGTTAATATTCTATTACATGGCATGGAAAAATAATTCGGCTAAACTATTCGTGGTGAGACTTCAATATTCGTGTAAAAACATATGAAGTAAAAAAGGATTATATTCTCCATTACTCTTTAGGTGTTATTAAGTTTGTTGGCTTTTCATAGCTAGATACAACTACCAGTGTGAAATTTAGATACATTTGTAGAAGTATTATTATTTTCGTTTAATCGATAGCTGATAATCTTTTTACAGTACGAGTTGGAGAATGGTTTCTGCGGAAGCAGAGATTGTAAAAGAATTGTAAATGCGAGACTGTTCAGTCAAATTGCCTTTCAATGAAAACCAATCTAATAATCTAGTAAAATACATTTTTCATTACAAATTTCGACTCTTAGTCAACTGATGCATCTATTCCAGGAAATATATCACAGCATCTGACAATTCCTATTAACCCTATAGAATCCCACGTAACAATAATTCTACTCCAGAAGCATGAGGGCACTCAATTTCAAGTGAGAACAATAATAATACGCATCAGATATCTCCATGAGGTTAACAATTCTGAGCACAAACAAAATAATACTGAAGCTTACATTTACCGAGCGAATACAATTTCGAGTGACAATAATAATAATACGTAATGAATATCTCCATGAAGTTGGCAATCCTCAAAACAGCCTACATAACTGAAGAATACCGAAAGTGTAGAGATGATGTCATTTCCTGCTTCACTAGTGTATACGATATGTGGGGCATGTCATTCACGAATTAGATTAGTGTGTCAAAGAATCAGAACACAGGCTTCACAATTTTCCCGATGGCCATTCTAAAAAGCTGGACTCCTTCGCTGATTCGACTTCTTTTGTGTGCGCGCAGGCGGATCAATGACTACTGGGCAGACTCGCCCAGAAGGAAAGCTGTCCACGTGTATCTCGTCCACTCCGTGGATCTCCCGTTTCGTGCATTGGAACAGTCCAGAATTCGACGAAACTTCCATTTCTGGGCAGCGAAGCTAGAGCAGTAAGGACGGTAGCTGAGGCGGCTTGGTCGCTTAGGCTTCTTTGTCTTAGGTGTCCCCTTATGATGGGCGGCATGCCGGGAAAGCTCCGCAGATCGCTCCTTTAGGAATCTCTGTTAATCTCGACACCAGCGTTAAGCTCGTTGTGGTGGTGGCCGCTGCTGCAGTGGAGGTGGTGAAGGCAGTCAATGCGTTTGGTGAACTCGTAATGAGCGAGGTTCGAGGCGGTGGTGATTCTGTCTGAAGTGGGGAGAATAGTGACTACAGTTTGGTCCACGGTGACGTAATGAATGCGAGTGTGGACTGTCATTAAAGGGGTGTACTTGGAGTTGGTAGTGTGGCAGTGGCTCTTTTTAAATTAGGTCTTCTGTTACTGCAGAAAAGACTCTGGGCGCTGCGCGGGTCGGATGGCCTGTGACGTGTTTCTAGGTGGCTCGAGGTTCCAAATCCCAGTTCCCTCCGATTCTGAGGTCGCCGTGGGAAAGGGCGTTCGGTGAAAGCTGCCTTGATACATCAGGCTTAGACAGCCTTCAGTAAGGGGAGGGAAGAAAGGAGCGATATTAATTATGCAGAAAATTCGAGTGATATAATTTGTTTAAAATTAAAGGCAAAGCGATCGCTTTTAAAAGCAATTAAAATAAAATTATTTATTCATAAGGATTTTAAAAGAATAATTCAGAATTTTTGAAAATTAGTTACCAGATTTTTAAAATAAATAACTACCAATGCATATTTTAGAAACTTCGGTATCCTAAAATGTGCTATATTTTTGCCTGGTAAAACTTTTGGAAAAATCCATTCTCAAGCGCTTAGTCACTCAATATCCTTCCACCCGAACAATAGAAAACATTCCACGATACATCAAATTCACAGAATGGTAGAGAGTATTGCAGAGGCATGCAACAAAAAAGAGTCTACAGTCGCTGTATACATTGATATCGCAACGGCGTTCGATCGGGTCTGGACTAAAGGCCTCATCTTTAAACTTATAAAGTTCAATTTTCCTCCTACACTAATTCATATAATCCAGTTATCTCCGTTCACGAACCTTCCAAGTCAAAGTGGCAAATCACATATTCGATAAAAAAAAATCTATTAATACAGGAGTCCCTCAACCCGACATTGTTTAATATCTTCACATCAGATATTCCTAAGTTTGATCAAGTTGTAAATACCATGTACGCTGACGACACGGCATTTCTCGCACCCTCCCTTTCTGTGCCCATTGCCTGCAAGAGAATGCAGGCAATGCTCGACTCTTTTGAGTACTGGTGCACGGATTGGAGAGTGCAAGTTAACCCTGCAAAAGGTATTGCAGTTCTTACGTCACAGAAACGAAATCCCCATCATCAAAATTTCTACCAATTTGATAATCAGGTAGTGTGGAGCGATCATGCTAAATGCCTAGGCATCACGATCCATCAGAAGCAAAAATGGGATGCCCATGTAGGGAATGATGTTAAAAAAGCAAGAGCACTATACTGCAAACTACATATTCCCTCTGCTTCAAGGAAGATCTCATATCGCAACATCACATAGAGTACTAATTTATAATCAGGTAATCAAACCTCTCCTTCTCTATGCTGCTCCCATCTGGGGTGCATGTTCGAATAAAAATCTTGCAAATCTCCAATCTCTACAAAATAAAATCCTACGATCTGCTGTAGCAGCTCCCTGGTTTGTCAGGAATACTATCATTAATCGAGATCTAAATTGTGAGCCCCCCCCCCCCCTCCCCCGGCCTGGGACTGCTGTTGTCACTGTATGATCTTTGATGTCTTAGTGTGGTCAAAGAAGGTCTAAGGAGAAGTGTCAAACTGATGTGCAGACACAAAAACAACTGTAAGGGGCGATCAGCGCATGCGCAGTGCAATCATTTTAGCCCACTACAGTTATGGTTTTTCTTACTATTGGAATATACATATATTGCGATTTAACCAGTGTTTCCAAATGTCTAACAACCTTGGCTGTTTGGCACAGTGGTAGCTGACTCTAAAGTTATTCAATGAGTGTTTTATCCTGTTCAGGAGCACATTTTACGATACCGGGAAAAGACTTTGTATGTTTATTTTGAGCAATTTTCCAGAATTTTTAAAATTAATATGTAAATTAATACATTTAATCATCTTCCGAATACATAGAAGTCAATGTATGTTGCAGGTTTGTGTTCCCTGGAGCATATCGATGTACATTGGCTTCTGCACTTTGAACAGTGTACTTCTTTTTTATCGTTGATACGGGAAGTGCCTGCTGCCATCTGTTGAACGTTTATACAAATAAAAAACTCGGTATGATATATATTGGAAATATCAGCAATTGTATAAAATATAATTATATAGATCATGTTATCGTGCATTGACATATAAATCTGAATTTATTATAATATACTAAATGCTGTAGGTTGTTCAAACTACCAAAATTTTGTTCTTTAGCATAACTGCTACCTGTTTTACAAAATTGGATTTTATTAAAGAAAATGATTTTATTACCTCATGATATTTTCTCTCTAAACGAAAAGTAAATTATGATTGTGAACATTTTTCAGAGTCAAACTGTATGCAAAATTAGTCACGTGGTGTAAGCAATTGGAAACTTTGCTCGGCGGTAAAAAAATAATGCAGGGAACTCGCTCCTCTCCCTGGCTAGGTGACTTCACTGCAATGCAATGTTTAGAGGGCGCTGCAATCGAAACATTGCGTCTATGGACATTACGTCTATGGAAGCTAGCTCTCTTCTCCTTTAGACACTCCTCCGTGGTGTCCAGGCGTATTGTATCAAAGTGACCTTCATCAGCTACGAAATTCGGGACCTTTCGGTCACGGACGTCGGAAATAACAGAATAGCAAAATCTGTCGCAATGAAAATCTTAAAGAATGAATCTGAATGCTTCTACTGGTATCGTCAAATTCTACATTGGAGGAAGTCTTCCAGTGTATATGGCTTGGTGGGAGAACGGGATTTTGACTCATGCCAGCGATTAGGAGGCTGTTTAATATTGTCGGCGTTCCCTCTCTCAATAAACGTAATTTCTTTAAACATCCCACTAACCATTTTCTCTCCATAGGTAGTTGGAATGTGAATACTCTGCACATAGCTTATTCTCTTGATGTCCTCACACAAGACTTTCAGCTTTATAATTTAGATATTTTCGGCTTGCAAAAGAATAGATGGAGAGATAAAGGTCAGATTCTTAAAAATAATCTTAAATTTCTCTTTCCAGGGAGGGAAGATATTAAGCATCACCAAGGCGTGGGTGTGCTTCTCAGCAGACATGCTAGTGATGCTCTTTTAGGATAGGAGTGCATTAATGAAAGGTTTCTTACAGCAAAATTTCAGACAAACGTTAAAGATTTTAATCAAGATTGGCGACTCTATTCTTCACGACTATCCATCATTTCAAATTTTTTTAAATATTTTTTTTTATCTTCAGTTTCAGTAGCAATTAATCACCCGAGCATTTTTCAAAACTTATAAAAAAAATGAAATTTCCTTTTTCGCTCTTCGAGAGAGTAAGAAATTATTCCTTTAAGCTAAAAAGCGATCACCCCAATATCGGAGGTTGTTGGACATTAATATAAAAATAAATACCCCCTCAAGCAGCTGCTTGCCACAGAGGTCTGACAGGAGCGTGTCAGTTTATATGCCATAGTAGAGGGTCTGAGAGGATGGAAAACCTCAGTAGAAAAACAACACATACATCCATGCCTTAACCCGGGGCTCGAGCACAGGTCCCGTAGATCAGTAGCCAAGCGTGCTAATCACTCGGCCACTGGACGGCAGTTAAATATTAACTGCAAAATGTATTTTATTAGATTACTAGAAGTTCACCTTTCAGTTAATGGCAATTTCATTGAACAGTCACACTTACACCTTTTATATTTTATTATTTCAATCTCCGCTTCCGCAGAGATTTTTCTGGAACCAGAGAACGTGAGAATCTGCACCACGATTAAACGGAAAGAATAACACTTCTATATATCTAACTAAATTTTATACTGGTGGTTGCTGTTAAGCTCTGAAAAGCTAACAAATTTAATAACAAAATTAACAATCGATAATATTATTTTTAATCAAATCCATTTGTTATGTTTTTACAAAATATTGAAGTCTCATCACGAGTAGTTTAGCCGAATTATTTTTCCATGCCATGTAATAGTAAATGTAATTGATAATACATGTATTAAAAAATACAAGATGTGAATAAAAGTATTTTTAAAGATTTTCAATTCTATTTGGATATTTGGCAACGGAACGTGAATCCCAAATAAATAAACAAACTCTAAATGAACTCATTTATTAACTAAGGCAACAAATTGCATAAATCATTAACAATTTTTTCACTAATCACACAAAACAACACTATGCTATCAATTAGTATAAAATGATCCCAATATACATAATTGCCAGATTTTCCTTCAAGCAAAAGCATTTTTCTGCGATACAGAAAAATTGCTATTTTACTTGAAACTAAAAACTTTCTTATCAGTTAAACATCCAAAACTGATCACTGAACATAACAAAAACAAAAAGTATCTCCAAAATATTCTCATTACCAACGCTCACAGATTACGATTAATCTCTTTCTTCTATACACAGATTCTCCGAACTACTATTAGACATTCAACTCTCTGGGACATTAATCACAGGCAAGCAGAGAAGAAATAGAATTCTGTTCTTTCATTTCAACTTCATCGTTCGAACTCGTAAGTGACGTAATTTTCACCCCGTGCTATACCTCAAGTGACACGTTGTAACACAATCTCGTTTTCCATTGTTGTACGTGCATCTTACGTTTCATTATATTGTAAATTGAAGTCTTGTTCATAGTACATATATTAAAGGAGAAATCCTTCTCAGCCATGGGTTACGGAGTTTAAACCATATTAGGTAATTTTGCTCGCCAAACGCATCTGTCCTGATCTGCATCTGCTGCACCTGGTCATTGTAGACGAATTCTAACAAGGTCCTGTTTGACATGTACGCACATCTCATCCAATGTCTCCCCTCTCTTTCTGAGGCCTTTAGGCACACCTGTTCATAACCCTGTTCGCTAATCTACCATTATCCATACGGGCAAAATGGCCAAACCAACGGAGTCTCTCTCTGCACAATATGCTGCTTAAAGGAGGTTGCCGACTGCTTTGCATAACCTCATCATTACTTACAAAATCAAACCACATAATGCCAAAATTGCTAAATCATCAGTATATTCTAAATCAAAAATTTTTGGAACTCGGGACCATATAAGACCAATATTTGTACCGTGCAGTGAAATTCGAATAACGTTATCAATATACAAGGGAAAAAGAAAAGGAGTCAAAATATACCATTTTCGAACATCAGAAACAATGCCAAACCAACTTCTACAACCCTTTCAAACTCTAACATACGACTCAATGCTATTATACAGAACTCTCATTATGGTAACTAACTTGTCCGTTATGCCATGCGATCTCACAATCAACCACAAATTAAGGCGATGAACAGAGTGAAAAGTGTTTTTTGTAATCAACAAAGCTAGTAACCAAAGGTTTCTGAAACTTTAAACATTTGTCAAGAATCTGCCTATGTGAAAAAATCTGATGTACACATCACCTACTAATTTTGATTACTCATCACGCAATTCTCCATTAACCAAATTCTTAATTCTCTTAAGCACAATCATGCCAAGAGCAATTGATGAAAGGGACCTAGGTTCAAACCCCGGGTAAGGTATATGGATGTCTGCATTGTCCTTCTGCTGAGGTCTCGAATTCCTCACAGATCTCCTCTATTATCCTGACAGGCGCCTGTCAGACCTCTGAGGCAAGGAGTTGCTTCAGGGATTATTTTTTATTAACACCTATTTCATACATCTCTGAATCAAACATTTGTTTATTTATATATTATAAATAAAATTTAATGTTATATTTATTATAATAAATAATATATAATTATTAATGTAGGAATCTCTGTTAATCTCGACACCAGCATTAATCTCGTGTATGTGGGGCGGTGGCCGTTACGGCAGTGGAGGTGGTGCAGGCAGTCAGCGTGTTTGGTGACCTCGTAACAAGAGAGGGGCAATGAGGGGAACAGTGACTCAACCATTTGTGCCACAGTGACGTAATGAATACGAGTGTGTGCAGTCATTGAAGTGGTGCATTTGGAGTTGGCGGGGTGGCAGTGGCTCATGGGAGTGTAGTCGCTGCTCCGGGCCAAATGTCCCGTGACGTGATTCTAGGTGTCTCGACGTTCCAAATCCTGTCGTCGTCTTCTGGTTCCGATTCTCGGTTTGTTCTGGGGTTGAGGCGTTCGGTCAAAGCCACCTTGATAGACCAGGCCTGGACAGCCTTGAGTAAAAGGAGGCAAGAAAGGAGAGATATTAATTATGCATTAAAATTCAAGGGATATAATAAAAATAAAATAAATACCCCCTCAAGCAGCTGCTTGCTACATAGGTCTGACAGGAGCCTATCAGTTTATATGCCAGAGTAGGAGATCTGAGAGGATGGCAGGACCTCAGCAGAAAAACGACACACACATCCATGCCTAATCCGGGGCTCGAACCCAGGTCCCTTAGATCAGTAGCCAAGCATGCTAACCACTCGGCCACGGGACGGCTAACCAAATGATATAATTTGTTTAAAAATTAAACCAAAGCTATCTCTTTAAAAGCAATTAAAATAGAATTATTTGTTCATAAGTTTTTACTAAAACAATTGAGAATATTTGAAAATTAATTAACAGATTTTTAAAGATAAATAGCCACCAAAATTTATCTGCAATATGTTGTGCTATATTTTTCAAAATTAGGTCTTCCGTTATTGCAATGTGCAGGCCTATTGTATGCAGGTGTCCTTGTCCTTCTTTGACCTTCGTTCGGTGCACTATAAAGGGGGGTTGGTCAGAAAATTTTTCCCTTTGAGTTATTTTCATATCCGCGCCTTTGCAGACAGCAATGCATGTCTGTACATAGTTGCAATTGTCGGAGTACATTCCTGACCAACGTTAATTGGATATAGCTCTCTGTTGTGTTTTGTCCCCAACCAGAGGACCTTGAACAAGGGTTATCTTGACACAATTTTGAAATTTGGTCTCTTAGACTGAGCAGTACCAGCAGTTGCTCTATGACGTCAATGCCAGGGCTTTGTTGGTCCAAAAGCAAGAGAACTCTCTCTTTCATGTAGAGAGGGTCAGGGGCGTTCGTGGCAAGGCTAGTGTTTTGACCTTCCAAGGCATCTATAATCTCCCTGAGGGCAGGGTCCTCCATCTGCATCTCCCTCAGCAGGGATCAGTCTCCTAATTGGCTGGGAGGGTGTTTGTCCTTCTCATGTATGTTTCCTGACAGGGTATCGGCGAGGATATTGTGTTCCCATGGGTAATAAACGACATCGGTATCATAATCCTGAAATGTGATGTTCCACTTCTCTAA
Organism: Ryuthela nishihirai; assembly: GCA_038380435.1. Taxonomy (NCBI): domain Eukaryota; kingdom Metazoa; phylum Arthropoda; class Arachnida; order Araneae; family Heptathelidae; genus Ryuthela; species Ryuthela nishihirai. Next base: position 285,512 of record JAWZYU010000151.1, on the reverse strand, counting down.
TCTGTTAGAAAAGTCTTTAAGATTTCATTAATGATGACAAGGGGAAGTGATCAAATGCGACTGTGAATCGGCGACCATAGAGATAGTTTTTGAAATGGCTGATTGCAAAATCTTATAGCGAGGGCTTCCTACTCGGTGGTGGAGCAGTTCACATTGGATGATTCACATTCTTTGGAACTCACGCTCAAGATTTCCTATTAAAAATTCGTAACAATAATAAAAGGTTTCTGTGGAAAAACAGGAAGGTGTGAATTCCCATCATGTGTTAGGTATTGTTACATAAGTTGAAGCTAGAGGGGGAATGGTGGATTCATCTATAACAGAATTGGGTAATTTACGGACCAACCCTTACAAAGATTTCGTTCAAAATATTAAAAATGATAAATTGAGTACTTTTATAACTTAATACATATTTTTTCCAAAATAGGACCGGATTTTAGGGGGGTGCTGTACGGGGGCCATGTATATTTTGAGAATGATATTATAGGTAATAGAGGCAATTAAAATTCATAAATCTTTGTCTATTGGATGCACATTTGAAGAGTTATTTTTAAAGATTTGTAAAAGTAAAGATGGGAGCAGTTATACTGCAGTGGAAATTCCATGTTAAATAATAATGTAAATATGATTTAATAGTTCAATTTCATCCTTTCTTAAATTCCTTGTTTTACTTTTCTTGATGGGGCGGGGGTGGCTCAGTCGGTAGCGCGCCAGGCTCGTAATCTGTAGTTCTCAGGTTCGAGTCCCAGCTGGGTCAGCGTTGAGATTTATCTCCGTAAAATTCCCTGCCCACGGTCAGTAGGGGACACCGATCGGCTTGGAATAGGCCGCCGTCCGTCGGATGGGACGTTAAGCCGTGGCCCTGTGTGCGGGAGAGCCATACCCTGTGCACGTTAAAGAACACGCTGGATGGCCTTGACGGGAGGCTACCATCTGTCTCCCAACAGCTGTTCCAGTGGGTCCCCTCCCCCAACCTACTCTGAGCCTTCGGGGTCCTTGTGACCTGGCCATTTAGCCCATGGTGTGCCAAAAAAAAATGCCTCTCAGAGGTAAAACAACCCAACCCAACTTTTCTTCATTTTTATTTGCGATGGTAAAAAAATTAGCCTAAACAATTCACCACCAGAGTTAAAAAAAAATAAAATCCATAATTTTTATTTCTGTTTTTATTAAGATTACTTTTCCTTCATAATGCCACTTAAAGAAAATTTAAATAAATTATTACAAGTATTCTTATTTCCATTTCATCAAGGACTTCTTAAGAAAATTCTTACGGAATTAATTGGATATACGAATTTCTGTATCTAATTCTCCAAAAAATATCCTCATTTCGCGTTTGCGATTCCTTTTCAGTATATTGAAATTGAAGTCTTGTTCATAATACATCGATGCTGTGTATTTGTTATCGTGAATACGTTAGCCGCTCCGTTAGCCGTTAGGAGAAACGTAATTGATGACTGACATGCCCACACATCGCATACACTAGTGAAGCAGGAAATGACATCATCAGTTTAAATTATAGGGATCGCAAGAATAATGATGTATTAGTTATATTATTCCTCAAAATGTTTGAGCATTGGATTGGATTGTTTTACCTCTGAGCGGCATTTTTTTGGCACACCGTGGGATAAATGGCCAGGTCACATGGACCCCGAAGGCTCAGAGAAGATTGGGGGAGGGACCCAATGGAACAGCTGTTGGGAGACAGATGGTAGCCTCCCGTCAATGCCATCCAGCGTGTTCTTTAACATGCACAGGGTATGTCTCTCCCTCACACGGGGCCACGGCTTAACGTCTCACCCGACGGACGGCGGCCTTTCCAAGCCCATCGGTGTACACTACTGACCGTGGGCAGGGCGGTGAGTTTTGCGGAGATAAATCTCAACGGTGACCCAGCTCGGACTCGAACCTGGGAACTACAGATCACGGTCCTGGCGCGCTTCCAACTGAGGTCCATATGTTTCAACAGTATTCGTTTTAAGTGTAGCCAGGCTCTGTTCTGGAAAAACAAAATCGATGGAGGGGAGGAGTGAGAGGGGGGCGCAATTGCACAATTAAGCTCAATATTTTGATGGTGAACACGTGTTATTTTCACAGTAAAATTTGATTTGTTCTTTCACTTCCGTAGGGGAAGAAATATTCAGTTTTTTGTTTTTTGTTTTAAGAGATAAATGCAGGATTTTTTTTTTCCGTGTGATAAGTATTAATTAAATGCACGTGCTGTGACGTGTCATCAAGAGGCCGTGGGTTCGGATGCTAAACGGATGTGGGTTCGGATCATCAACGGCCGTGGGTTCGGATCAAGAGGCCGTGGGTTCGGCCGTGGGTTCACTGCTAAACAAACGCAAAGAAGCCAAAAAATGACCGTTTACCAAACGGGAAAACTTTACTTCACCCATACTAAAAAGTTTTGTTTTGGATTAAAAAAATAATGTTTCTACACGAAACATTCATCTCAGGTAAACAGCGTTCTATCCAATTCTTCGAGTTCCTCCCTATCGTAAACAGTACAGTGTTTAGTATTCCTCAGAAATTCAAACGCCAAGCGATTATGCAAGACGTCCCTCCGTCGCATACGACGTTAACCCTTTCACGACTAAGGGAAACATTTTTCCCATTTTAAAATTGGTGATTGTCGTATTTAATTATAACCTTATCTGCATTTTTTATACAGAATGTCAAAATAGAACGTATGCCGAACGCAATTACGTAAACGGGAACGTTTAGAAAACAAAAACAGAACTGTCAGGACGCATAATATATGTACTATCTGCAATGTCCATCTTTGCCTCACTATCAAAAGAAATTGCTTCGCAGAACATCATAATTAGCACATCATTTTGTATAGTAATTTTATTTCATAATTTTGTATTATTTTAGTTAACATTTTGTTCTAATAAACCAATAAATAAAAGACATTGCATAATAAGCCTAACTATAATTTGTATTACCTTTATAGTCTATTGGGAAAAATATTTCCCATAAAATTCCAAAAAAACTACACATAGTGACGTGAACCCCCCTTTCGTATGAGGGCGGTCCGTCTTTAAATTTCTGACTCCCTCCCGTTCTATTTTGGCCGTGCTGTTACTTGTGCAGACTTTCGAGAAGGGAACCTTCTCTGCAATAACCCAAACGTGACTCAATCTTGGAAAAGACAGGGAGGAGTCAGATATTACCATTTAAACAAAATTTATTTACAATACATTGCTAAAACTAATCTCTAATATCAGGAGTTCCCTTCGGGGAATACAGCCGAACTTACTAGTTCTCAGGCGATGACCGCCTTTACAATTAGACGCCAAACCGTTTAGGCAAAAGTCTGTTCATGTGGTTGAGCTACCAGCTCTAAAGTCCAAGTACGGGGCTATTCCCCAGAACACAGTGGCGGTTAGCAGACTTTGTGGAAAGGATACCAGATTTATGAATGAGGGTGACCCTACCTGTTGGATGAGGTGGTCGCTGCAAGAGCATTTGTTGCGAAGATCAGCACTGTCCGTTGAAGGCCCATCGCCTAGGTTTATCTAGAGCAAGAAAGTTAATACAGTTCGAAAACTTCTAAACTAGTCACAAGAGGCCTTGCCGATTCCTGGCCAAAAGAAGACATCTTAACTCTGCAGAAACATGGAGACAAGTCCTTTCTCTACTCTTGAGCAGTTCAAAATTGCCGCTTCTCTCCACCGCGACCTCTAGCGGTGGTCAGCGTCGTAAGCTGACGCGGGCGCTTGCCATTGGACGTCGGGTGCATCGCTCCGCCTACTCCGCCTCTTTGGTGGCGGGTCCGAACTCTGAGTCCGGAAGTTCTTGGCTCCTGGGGCGATGCCGACACTAGTTTTATCCAGTTGAACTGGCAAGTTCTTGGAACTGAGATGACTAACCAGGTCTTTGTTCACACTTGGAGAAAAACATATTCAAGGACCTTTTAGCACAAGTCGTGTCTGCCGGATCAATTCCTGAGGGCACGACACACCTATCCCCCTTTAGCGAGAGAGGAGGACAGGCGGGGCAGGGAAAAGGTCACTGACCGAACTGCACTGAAGATGGCACTATATTGTTGAAGATGATCTCCTGGGTCACCCATCACGATCTGGAATCTGGCCTTTCCTTCATGAGTCCATCTGTCGCAAACAGTCTAAGAGGTCACACCGTTCATATTGTTGCACAACACCAAGAAAATCCAGTGATTCACAGTTGGGGTCCGCCTGGACCGCTCTGGTGGGCGTCGGTTGCAGGAGGCTCCACAGCACATGAAATAGAGAAAACAGGGAAAAGGGTCACCAATCTGGCTTTCCACATGTACTCAAGTTACAAACACACAGTGTGTCTTCGTGCTTACCGCCACGTGACTCACTGTTACATAGAACTTAAAAATCTTATGGTACAGATTACACTTCTAATTAGCAAGAACTTCCTGAAGTTAGTTACAATTCTAACAATAAAACAAAAATCATTTCTCAGTAAAACACTTTATACTACAAAATCATCTAACTGTTATTCCTATAATCACAAAATCATCTAATAATTACTCTTACAATGAACAAAATTATCTAACTGCTATTTCTATAATCACAAAATCATCTAATTATTACTCTTACAATAACAAAATCATCTAACTGCTCTTATAATCACAAAATCATCTAATTGTTACTCTGACAATGATCATCGAAAATTATCTCTCCATCAATTCATTTAATCGTGACAAAATTACTTCTCAAAAACTCAAATCTCTGATAACAAAATAATTTTTTTTTTCAAGTTACTCTGACAATGATCATTTAAAATTATTTCTCCATCAATTCAATTAATCGTGACAAAATTACTGCTCAAAAACTCAAATCGATAATCAAGACACTTCAAAAAAAACTCAAATCTCTGATAACAAAATCATTTTTTTTTTTTCAAATCTCAAGTCTATTATTCCAAGGGAGGGCTTTGCACTCGGTCTACACTATTCTAATAGCTGCTTTGTTCCTTCCGGCTGATTGATTGAACGTGTGTGTGTGTGGGGGGGGGGGGGTGCGTGAACTTGCTGTCCCGCCAGGTTTCCCAAAGCGTCACCATCTCCGCGCCGGCTCGGCCACCGCGCACGGGAGAAATTCTCGTGATTTCTCGCGTGAGCGTTCTATGATTCAGATTTCACTCCTTCGCTGCGCTTGATAGCCGGGGGGAAGGGGTGTGAGTGCGCTAGTGTACTGACGGAGACTGTTGAGCAGTGACGGACCAGGGGAGAGGATTTCTGCCGTCCTGGGGCGATGTATTGTGAAGGCGTCCCCTCGCGACGACATTAGCCCATGAGGCGGGCTTCACTTCCTCGAGTTCGTCATGTATCCCAGCATTCCGTGTTTTCAAGCGTCGTCTGCTGCGGGGCGGCCGCTGAGGCAAAGGCGGAAGGGGTGCTGATCCACCGGATGTGTTGACGTCATAGCAAGCCACGGTGTGCGGGTGTGTGTCAGCAGCAGTGGCTGGTGCGACTCTTCCGTCTGGTGCACGTGGTCGAAGGTTGTACGGGTGTGGCTGGGAGCTCGCTGTGGCAGGGCGCGCTCGCGCGTCTGGCACCGGGCGGCCTGCAACGTGATTCCGTGTGACTCGGGGGTTCGATTCCCAGTCGTCGTCCTCAGATTCCGGCTCAGCGATGGGTCGTGATGGGGGCGTCGGGGGTTTTGGTGTGGGATCTTCTGGGACGGAGGGCTCACCTATCAGGTACGGGCGTCGCTTCCGCAATTTGGTGAGGCGATCGACATGGACTGTCTCCACTTTGTGAGGGTTGGCGACTAAGGCAATTTTATAATTCACTTCGGTGAGGCGTTGCAGCACTCGCCATGGCCCGGTGGACATTTTCGAGAGCTTCCTGGTATTCCTGCGAGGGACCCGTGGGCTATATAAAAACACGAGGTCACCAGGCCGAATACCTTTATCCACGGCCATTTTTCTCCTCTGCTCCTCCTGATTCGTAGCTGCTGTTTCAAGATTCGCTTTCACCAGCTCATACGCTTCATTCAACTTGTTGGCTAACTGTTCACCATAGCTCTCAGTGTCGGCGTAGGTTGGGGGCTCCTTCGTCTGCCACATCTGGTAAGGCAGGGCCACGTCTCGGCCATACAGTAGAAAATAGGGGGTCTCATGGGTGGAACTGTGGGTGGCACTCCGATAAGCCATCAAAACAAATGGCAGATGCTCATCCCACACATCATTTTTGTCGGCCACCAGATGAGATAAGACGGATGCTATGGACTGGTTGAATTTCTCCACGAGGCCGTTGGAGCTCGGGTGATAGAAGCTAGTGTTTTGCTTGGTAATGCCTAATTGGTTACACACCTCGGTCATCACGCGACCGGTAAAGTTGCGCCCATTGTACGTGGGTGTAGGGGAGGGGGGTGAAGGTTGCTCCTGGGCAGGGTAAGTGGGCAGTGGGAGGGGGGTGCTCCTACGTTCCAAATTCTCGTCCTTCTTCCTTTGCAATGTGCCTGAATGACAATCTATGATGAATCGATGCTTCTTGAGGATATCGTGTCCTATTATCATGTCGTATCGTGGAGTGTCTATGTCAGGGGCTACTATGAGGTGCTCAAAACTAATTCCATCAAATGTGAGGGTCACCATGTATCTATCTGCCTATCACTGGAAGGGGGTGGCCATCTACAGTTTTCAAATTATGTTGTGGGGAGACCATTTTGTGCAGGATTCGGCTTCTCAAGCGCTGAAAACACTGGCCATTCATGACAGACACAGTGGCGCCGGTATCGACGAGGGCCGACACCTCCGTGTCCTCCATGCGGCCAGACACAATAGGTGAATTTTCATCACTACATAGTATGGCACACGGGGAAATACGGACGGCTGAAGCTTCGAGGGGACTCTGGGAAGTGCATCCGGGGCTTCCCTCCCGTTCTAGTTTAAAGGAGCTGTATGGTGGTTGGTTTGCCGCAACTCCTCTCTACCCTGTTCTCGTGTTTGCTGAGGGGGGGTAAAAGGAAATTCACTCCCTCTCGTCCAGCGGGTCCTCCATGGGGGTGCTCGGTCTTGATTTTGCTGCCGGTTTCGTCCTGTTTGGTATCGCGGGTCACGTGGGCGTACGGTAGGGGGCGACGCACACTGACAGGCGTAATGGCCCATTCCGCCGCACGCAAAGCACGTGACACCCCGACGATCCGCCCATGGGTGCTGCTGTTGCTGGGGCTGACTGGTATGGCTCCTCTCTCGCTGTCCCTCAATCTGGTGAAGGCGCTCCCCTAAACGTACCAAATCTGCCTGGATCTGGCACAGCGGAAAGGCTGCCAACAGATCCTGTAGCTGGGGCAGAGGGTTCGACTCTGTGTTCCTAGCAGCGGTTTCCTCGTCGAGTGCTCGTATGGCTGGCGTTCGTCCGCAGGCACGCTCATTGCTCTCCTCTAGTGTAGCTTTCGCTAAAGCCTCCTTGAAAGTGCGGGGATTATGAGACAATACGACCCTCTTGAGCCGCGGGGCCAGGCCCCCCAAAAACTGGGCAAGGCGCATCTGATCGCCGATTCCCTGATCCTCGCTGTCCCTGTTTCTCCCAAAAACTGATAGGCCCGGGTCCGAATGCGGGCAGCATACTCCTGGACACTCTCGTTCTCCGCTTGCTGACAACTTGTGAACTCGTGCAGGCGGGTGGCTAATGGCGCCTCACTATCGAACCTTTCCAACACCGCCCTTTTGAAAAGGGCAAAATCCTCCTCGTTCCTTAATTCCGGGGATTGGTTAACGAATTCCGCAGCGGCTCCTCGCAGCTTCAGAGCGGGCAATGATTGCCATCTCGCTCGGCTGCCATCGTGCGATCCTCCCTACTCCCTCTAATTGTTCGAAAAACGCTGCGGCCGTGCGACTATTATCTCCTTCGTACGGGTTTACTAAGTTTATGAACCCCGCCAGGAGAGGTCCCGTAGTTGGGGACGGCTCCTGGATGGGTGGCGTACTCGCGTCCTGACTCTCCATTGCTTCGGGGGAGGGGGGGGGGGGTTCTCACTACGCAAAGTGTACTACGTGTTGGGTTTTTTGTACCTCCTAAGTGCAATGGAGGCGCACACAGAAATGCAACTTAACAGTAACACAAGAAAAAAATTACTCCTATCTAAAATATCATGATATAGTCCCTAGTCGAAATCTCTAATACTTCCTTCATACACTCTACACCTGGGCCTAGCTATAGTCTTATACTTATTTCTTAGCACTAAACATTTAATTCAAATCACTTTCTCTACTTCAATATAACACTTGTTTTAACAGATGCTCCTGAAATTCCTCGCTCAAAACATAGTATACAATTCTCACTAAAATCACAATTTAAATCACTGAAGTCACTAAAATCACAATATTTAACATTCTTAATTTTCTTCACATTCTGCTACTGCCACATTTCAACACAATAATTTTGCAATCTCTAATTATACTCTTTTTCTAGCCGCGATAACACTCAGGTTCGAACATACTGGGTCACAGAACCAATTTGAAGCTAATCCGTGGTCACGTCACCAATTTGACGTGTTTTTATTTCTAACCGCAATAACACTCAGGTTCGAAAATCCTGGGTCACGGCAACAATTTGACGTGACCTTATTTCTAGCCGCAATAACACTCAGATTCGAACATCCGTGGTTACGTCACCAATTTGAAGCTAATCCGTGGTCACGGCGCTAATTTGACGTGACCTTATTTCTAGCCGCAATAACACTCAGGTTCGAACATCCGTGGTCACGGCACCAATTTGACGTGAACCCCCCTTTCGTATGAGGGCGGTCCGTCATTAAATTTCTGACTCCCTCCCGTTCTATTTTGGCCGTGCTGTTACTTGTGCAGACTTTCGAGAAGGGAACCTTCTCTGCAATAACCCAAACGTGACTCAATCTTGGAAAAGACAGGGAGGAGTCAGATATTACCATTTAAACAAAATTTATTTACAATACATTGCTAAAACTAATCTCTAATATCAGGAGTTCCCTTCGGGGAATACAGCCGAACTTACTAGTTCTCAGGCGATGACCGCCTTTACAATTAGACGCCAAACCGTTTAGGCAAAAGTCTGTTCATGTGGTTGAGCTACCAGCTCTAAAGTCCAAGTACGGGGCTATTCCCCAGAACACAGTGGCGGTTAGCAGACTTTGTGGAAAGGATACCAGATTTATGAATGAGGGTGACCCTACCTGTTGGATGAGGTGGTCGCTGCAAGAGCATTTGTTGCGAAGATCAGCACTGTCCGTTGAAGGCCCATCGCCTAGAATTAATCCCCGGAATTAATTCTAGGCGATCCCCGGAATTAATTCTAGGCCAATCCTCGGAATTAAGGAACGAGGAGGATTTTGCCCTTTTCAAAAGAGGCGAGGAACGAGGAGGATTTTGCCTTTTTCTAGAGCAAGAAAGTTAAAACAGTTCGAAAACTTCTAAACTAGTCATTTGACTAGTTTAGAAGTTCTTCTAGAAGAAGTTTCTAGAAGAAGTTCTTCTTTTGGCCGGGGATCGGCCTTGCCGATTCCCGGCCAAAAGAAGACATCTTAACTCTGCAGAAACATGGAGACAAGTCCTTTCTCTACTTTTGAGCAGTTCAAAATTGCCCCTTCTCTCCACCGCGACCTCTAGCGGTGGTCAGCGTCGTAAGCTGACGCGGGCGCTTGCCATTGGACGTCGGGTGCATCGCTCCGCCTACTCGGCCTCTTTGGTGGCGGGTCCGAACTCTGGGTCCGGAAGTTCTTGGCTCCTGGGGCGATGCCGACACTGGTTTTATCCAGTTGAACTGGCAAGTTCTTGGAACTGAGATGACTAACCAGGTCTTTGTTCACACTTGGAGAAAAACATATTCAAGGACCTTTTAGCACAAGTCGTGTCCGCCGGATCAATTCCTGAGGGCACGACAATAGTAATGTATTTTTCTTATGATTTTTATATATTTTACGTCTAAACAAACTAAAATAAACAGTTACATACTAATATTTACTCTTAGAAACCTTATGGTCCTGAAAGGGTTAAGCCATGTAATAAGAAACACGCGTCACATAGCTTTTGCACGAATATCTAACGTACTCAATTGCTGATTACCCTTAAAGTGGGGCAGGGGTGGCTCAGTCGGTAGCGCGCCAGGCTCGTAATCTGTAGTTCCTAGGTTCGAGTCCCAGCTGGGTCAGCATTGAGATTTATCTCCGCAAAATTCCCCGCCCTGCCCACGGTCAGTTAGGGGACACCGATGGGCTTGGAAAGGCCGCCGTCCGTCGGATGGGACGTTAAGCCGTGGTTTCGTGTGCACGTTAAAGAACACGCTGGATGGCCTTGAAGGGAGGCTACCATCTGTCTCCCAACACCTGTTCCAGTGGGTCCCCTCCCTCAACCTTCTCTCAGCCTTCGGGGTCCATGTGACCTGGCCATTTAGCCCATGGTGTGCAAAAAAGTGCCGCTCAGAGGTAAAACAACCCAACCCAACCCTTAAAGAACAAACTCACCGCTACTAGCAAAAAGCGTACAATTCATTTCAACGCTTATTATGAAGTTGGAAGCAGATAACAAAGATACTCGTTTCAAAGTGTGGAACTTATCTAACTTGTTCTCTTAAGTCAGTAAGATTAACAGAAAAGAAATGTGTATCACATTTATATTTTCTTAATAGTTTTGCGGTAATATTTCAGTTATCCATTCAACAATTTATCCCACAGAAATCACTGCAAAGTCAACCGTTAAATCTAACGCTTTACTGTTTAGTGAACAGAATAAGGTTATTACTTGAGTGAAATGGTGTAATCAGTGAAATATGTCTACACACGGCAGAACCTTAAATTACTTCCAATTATTTCTTCGAACCTACCCCTTTTCCATATATAACGCTTCATAAAAATAAAGAATATTCATTAAAAACACGTAAAGATTAGAAAAATATGCTTATTACAATATCCGTTGCTCAGTGGTTAGCGTGCTTAGCTGCAGAACCAAGGGACCAGTGTTCCAACAACTTCTAAAAATCGGATGTTTCGGTTGCTTTTATACCGACATGACGCCTTCAATTACTGCGTATAGCATAACAGCCTCTATGACAACCAGATGCATCAGTTCATAATATTAATAACCGCCAAACTAAATTTTAATTATCGCTTAAAACAAGGGTCATTCGTGTTGTGCCTATTAACCCTTTTCGCCGGGAAACAGGATTTCTATTCTATCATATACTATTTTAATTCTTCTTACTAATACTTCAAATAAGTTGAACTCTAACAAAAAAAATTCACATTTCCCCTCACCCAAAAAAGTGTCCTAAATTTATATTCCAACATACTATATGTGCTAATATTCAAATAGTGTTGATTAAAGTTTTGAATCATGAATGCATAAATATAACTTATGTACTTAATTAAATTCACACGTACGACAATTATTGCTAAATGAAATTCCTCTAGGTGGCGTTAATTTTGTTCCTAATGAAATATTTGCTTGTTACCGCCATTCCCAACGGTTGTTCGTGCTCCTCTTCTACGATTGGTCAAATATTTTACAATGGCACGTGCAGGTAGATAGCTTCACACGTGTCGCCCTTAGTTACGATAGCAACCATATATTCGCTTTGACTCTAGAATCCAATTTTACTCTCAATTCATTTCTTCTTTTCCATAATATATTTTATTACGTATATTTAGAATAAAGTTCATAGACCACGTAAATTTTACCTACACAAGAATCGAACTACAGTTAGCAACGATTAATAGTAATATTATAATATTTCAGAAACGTTAATATTTAAAATATGCGAATGCAATTTAATATCAAAGCCGGAAATTACATACCATTCCACTATAACGTTTCAGCTAAAATAACTGGGATAGATTAATTTAATTATCAAACTTTACTGGTTTTATTAACAATCTGACACCGTGGAGACATCCAATTCGAGAAATTAATTCATCGCGGAGATGATATCTGTTTCATAGCATTACAAATAGAAACTCAAAACACAGAGGGGGGGGGGCTCAGTCGGTAGCGCGCCAGGTTCGTAATCTTTAGTTCCCAGGTTTGAGACCCTGCTGGTTCAGATTTATCTCGGCAAAATTCCCCACTGTCAGTAGAGGACACCGATGGGCTTGGAAAACCGCCGTCCGTCAGATGGGTTGGGTTGGGTTGTTTTACCTCTGAGCGGCACTTTTTTTGCACACCATGGGCTAAATGGCCAGGTCACATGGACCCCGAAGGTTCAGAGAAGGTTGGGGGAGGGGACCCACTGGAACAGCTGTTGGGAGACAGATGGTAGCCTCCCGTCAAGGCCATCCAGCGTGTTCTTTAACGTGCACAGGGTATGGCTCTCCCACACACGGGGCAACGGCTTAACGTCCCATCCGACGGACGGCGGCCTTTCCAAGCCATCAGATTGCGAGCCTGGCGCGCTACCGACTGAGCCACCCCCGCCCCCCGTCAGATGGGACTTTAAGCCTTTGGTCTGTGTGCAGGACAGCCATACCCTATACACGTTAAAGTATACCCTATACACGTATTCCTCTTAAATTATTAATAATTTTAATAATCAGAAATTCATAGACGGTAATTCGCGGGTAAGAATCCAAAAGTCCGTATGCGAAGTCGCGGTAAAGTTGTTAGCGTGTGCGTTAAATCAGTCTGTTCTCCTGAACGGTTAGTCGACTTTACCGGACACAGAGAGCGACATATTTTTTAAGCCTCCATTCCCACCCTCGAGCGAACAACACGGGCCCGGCTGCCCGTCTGTTGTTTATGCGAGCCGCGTTACTTTCCTGCTTCACCATATATTCACCATATTTTTTCGGAGAAAATAAAGGACAAATCACAAATTGTTTCATAATGAATAAAACAGCAGTTTGCATTTATTATAAAATATAAGCCTATAATAGCATTTTAAGCAATCATAATTTGGATATTTTTCACAAGAATGAACTTTTCTTAACCCTTTCAAGTGTCTAGCCTGAAAATCTGGTTTACATCCAGAGGCCAAATTTAACTTTAGAACTTTTTTGCCAAATAATTAGTGAAAGGAATTATGGCATGTTATATGCCAAATTAATCAACATTTAAATCTGGATTTTTTTCAAAATAAAATTAAAATATTTAACCAAAAAGACCATATGTTTCATTTTAAAGAACTTTTTTAGAGTCATGTAGTAAAAAAATGCATCTTGCAACACAAATAAAAATTTATAAAAAAAAAGAACTAATAGAAATGATTTCTAAATAAAAAAAATTCTTGTTTAAAGAAAACATTTCTACCATTTTTAATTTTTTTTCTCCATACTATAATTTGAGTTAAAGTCCAGGTTTTTTGCAGTCCAATAAATAAGTCGCATTTGGAATATTTTTAATACATGACTAATCAACAGAAATAGCTTATGTTTTATACCAAATTAAAAACTTTAATTCTTAATTTTATTAAAGCAAAAATTCGAACACTGTAGTAACATATTATTTTTAATAACAATTTTTACAGTGATATGCCAAAAAAAAGCTACACATTTCATAATTACTTCCAATTTTAAAAAGTTGCAGTTATTTCTTAATTATCAGGAGATTTTTAAAACTTAAAGGAAAAATTTCTGTTGATAATAGTTCAAATCAAACTTCTGAGCTTAAATTAGGGGATTACTTCAGCACAGAGTTATATTAACTAATTGGCAATACCTTATATAACTTCTAAGAAATGGCAAACAGATGGCTTTAACATATTATTTATGTCACAGTTCAATAAAATATGCATCAAATAAAAAAAGAAAAATATTATGTAACAAGCTTAAATTACATATTTTTGTAAGATATCTATTAACCAAATTTAAAATGGCAATTTCTAATTTTTTTTAAATCGTTTCCTTTTATTGTACTAAAAACGGATATATACGTTCTGGACACTGGAAGGGTTAATAAATCAGGTTTTTGTTTTAAAATTTCATAAAACTGTATAAAATTCATATGAGAGATGCATTTGGTATAAATGCATGCTTTAAAAGTTCCAATTTTTCATTTTGTTTTTTTCACTGGTCCACATATTGTTCGCTAATCAAAATACTCGTTAAGTGAGGACATTAAATCAAGGGATACATAAGCTAAATTCAACGTTTTTTAAAATGTTTTAAAAGATTCCTGTTTATCGGTGAAATATTTAAAAATTTCAACCCATCTACTGCGCGCCAATATTCAGTTTACTATTATAATTCACAAAAATAAAAGAGGAAAAATCGCCATTTTAGAAAAAAAAAATCTAGAGGACAGACAGTGAAATAAAGGACTGTCCTCTTAAATAAAGGACGTACGGTCACTGTACATATAATAAAAAACATATCCCCTCAAGCAGCTGCTTGCCACAGAGGTCTGACAGGAGCCTTTCAGTTTATATCCCATAGTAGAAAGTCTGAGAGGATGGCAGGCCCTCAGCAGAAAAACGACACAAATAGACATGCCTTTACCCGGGTCTCGAACCCAGGTCCCTTAAACCAATAGACAAGTGTTCTAACCACATATACGGTATAATTAAAATATCATCTTCCTACCTCCGTGACTTAAAAGACGGCTTATTTTTCTAAGCACAACTAATATTCGATTCCCTAGAAGAAAACGTCAAAAACGTACGTTTGACTTCAACAGATTTCATTAACTGTATACTGTTTGAAAGTAATCGTAATAATTCTTTGCTGATGTCTGAAAATAACATTGTTGATTTAATTGTTTTCCGAGTTCGAAGGAAGCGACACCTCTCCATATCCGCAACAAAGTTTTCTCTCTTTAAGCTTCCTTTCTCACCATTTCTCGTACCTGATCGAAGCCAATTAGTAAATAGTATACGAACGAATATTAGCGAACATAACGTAGCAGTGGGGATCGCTATCAAATAACCAAAGATAATCGAATAACGAAAACTTTCCCTGTCTAGACTCGTTAAAGGATAAAATATCCCACGTGTACCGTGTAAGAGCTACGTATTGCGATAAATAAGCCAACTGAAATACGTGTGCGCCTTAATAATATAATGAGAAAACATCATATTATTACAATATAATGAATAAAACAGAGATGACGTCACCAACGCGGTTTCGGTTACTTTCCAGCACAATTTCTATAATGTGAAGATGAAATCATTTTCAGTGTCTCGTGAAAGCCATACAATAAATTTCAATACATGTTCAATACCTGTTCCAAAACATATTTTCTCCTGAGGTCACTCACAAAACCTATCTGATGGAGAAAGTAAATGGTGACATTGCCATAATACCTTAGTAGCCAAATATCTTATTTGATATCATTTGCATTAGATATCTTTCACCCCTGTACGACCTACGTGTAATATCGAATATAAAAACGTTGGTTGCCGTAATATATAAATGACGAACGCTGGAATATTTAACACACTTAAAAAAATAATATCAAACGCAAAGTTGACATGAAACTTCAAATCACGTTTAGATTTCAGTTTTACTCTTAATAAAATAATTAGTGTATTGCACCGGATATTTATTTTGCATCTTGGCATTTTTAAAATTATCCTATCGATCTTAACTCTAAAAACGCAAATAACGTAGTTCAAAAAACGCCATTTCCATAGCTACAATTAATGGGAACCCTATTTCGTGTCAACACAAATATTTCGTAGTCAATTCCTATTTATAGAAATCTAATGGCAACTGTTTATTTCATCTCTCAATAAAAAAGTTTTTCCCCACCATTCACTCTAGAACGAAATATTTATTCACCATATACGTAATTTTTAAACACTGCAAACGTTCGGCAAAAGGGTTAAGGTGCGATGCCAATCCATTCCTATTTTTCTATCTTGTTACACCACGACGTGCACATAAGTGTTAATTTTCATTTCTGGGCCAAAAGAATAATATTAATCTTAAGATTACTCGCAAAAACCAAATTTTTTACCGAAAATGACTTTTAAAAAACCGGAATTTTCAAAGCTTTAACGGTTCAACGTAAACGTATAAATGGTTGCTGCCTACGTAAAGCCCTTCCACATCGCAGTACATCACTAAAATCTCACCCAAAATATATTAAACAAAAGAATGGTTACTTCCTCCGGTGATCGTACGAGGGTGAGAAAAGACATCCAGTGGAACAACTCAAAAAAGCTTGCAATGCGAAACTCAAAGTATGCAACTTCCAACTTTTACTACGGCTTCACAATGTTTCGTCTATACTTCTCCGAAACTTTATACAACCATTTTTCTTCTCTGTAGAAAAATAAAAATGCATCTTACGTATCTGAGATGATCGAAACATAATATAAAAATATACCGTAAATAGGAACATTGTTACGATTAAGAAAAGCATTTTTAAAACTTCAACGAGGCTGTAATATATTATGCAAAATCTACTGGCAACACAACGAAACAGTACTCCTGACGTCATCTCGGTGTTTTTGCTACTTTATTATTAAACCCGTATTCACAGTTTTAGGAGTTCACTTATTTCTCATGCTGCCACTCTATTTTAACTTCCACTTTTATACGAGATAAGTAACATTTATATAATTAAAAATGTGTTTAAATTAATAAAATTCAAATGAATACTTAAAGATTTTCATATCTATTTTTTCATATGCACTGTATTTTTTTTAAAGGTTTATTTTTTACACGGTTTTCTAGGGAATTGAGTGCATTGAATTAGATTATTCCTATTCTTTATTAAGAAGGATTAATTTTTTTTATTTGAGTGGTTAGCGCGCTTGGCTACTGATCTAAGAGACCTGGGTTCGAGTCCCGGGTACGGCATGGCTGTTTTGTGTCGTTTTTCTGCTGAGGGCGTGCCATCCTCTCAGACCTTTTACTGTGGCATTATAAACTGACAGGCTCCTGTCACACCTCTGTGGTAAGCAGCTGCTTGAGGGGGTATTTATTTATTATTAAATGTTGAGAAACATCCTGAAACAATTTTTAGAGAATATAATAGCAGGAATACGCTGTGATGCATAAGAATAAACCTCTTTGTAAGCTGGATGCTTTTAAATGTAAACAGAATCAATTTGAATATCTGACTGGAATTGCATAGAATAAAATGCATATGATATCATATAGCGCTCAGAGTTGGTAGTTTTACATGTGATCGGCATTTATTTTGTAGACAATGGGCTAAACGGCCAGGTCACGAGGACCTCGAAGGCTCAGAGAAGGTTGGGGGAGGGGCCTCACTGGAAGAGCTGTTGGGAGGCAGATGACTTATTTGCAGAATGACTACAGACTAAACTTATCTGCAGAAATGACTCCTAAGTGTCGTTTCGAAGACTCCCGGAAAGATCTTAATAACACAAATAACCATATCTAAATAACCAATGAAATCTATTTCAGTTGAAAACCTAAGTTTTATATTCACTAGTAAATGTTACATTGTGAGTTTCACGATTAAAGAGAAAGGAAGAAAACAAACCTTATGCTAAATAATCGATGACACAACAATGCTTTTCGAATCGTTAAACCGGATACGCCTTTTGTTTCGTAATGTGCATTTCCGTCACGAATAAGGTTAATTAATTTAATTCCTTAAATCTAATTCCTGCTATTATATTCTCTAAAATTTGTTTCAGGATGTTTCTCAACTTTTAATAATAAATAAATAAATATCCCCTCAAGCAGCTGCTTACCACAGCGGTCTGACAGGAGCCTGTCAGTTTATATGCCAGACTAGAAGGTCTGAGAGGATGGCACGCCCTCAGCAGAAAAACGACACAAAACATCCATGCCGTACCCGGGACTCGAACCCAGGTCTCTTAGATCAGGAGCCAAGCGCGCTAAGCACTCAACTTTAAAAAAATAATAATTCCTTCTTAATAAACAATACGAATAATCTAATTCAATGCACCCAATTCTGTTTCTGATAGGTTCGCGAGAAAGTTAGCGCTGCCTGTGAATACGGGTTAATGATAAACTAGCAAAAACACCGAGATGACGTCAGCAGCACTGTTTCATGGTGTTGCCAACAGATTTTGCATAATATATTGAACTAACGGTCAAGTTTTAAAAATAAATATTAACATTGTTTATATATTTATTTTCTTTAAAACCAAACAGATGGTTTTTAATTTGATAAAAAAAAAAACATTTAGTTCTTACGCTGAAAACTTTCCGCAAGTATTTCCATAATAGTTAATATCAAAAACTATCAGTTAACTCATGGTTCACCTATGCAGGAAATAAAAGCCCCCTCCCCCAAAAAAAAAAAAAGTTTATTTCTCATTCTACATACGGCCCAGGTTATTGTAAATGTTAGGAATGTGCTGCCCGATTGGAACAAGTTCCATGTCACATGAAAACTCGTTAAGTAGGTAACGCTGCTGTCCTTAAAACTAACAACCTTCGTTTTCTTTCCCGTCAAAACAGAAGAAATCTACTAGTTACTACATGTTCGGACAGCAAAGTATTACGAATTTCCTTTGAAATGGAAGCTGGTATGAGGATCTGTGTGTGGGAGACAGTGTGGAGTCTGTAAACACCTTTTTTCTCATCCTCAACGGCATTCTCAGTGGGGGCATAACAGTAGTTAAGATTGAAGTCCTTAACGCTTGTATGTAATTTTGCTGTAAACAACCTTTCATTAATGCACTCTTATCCTAGAAGAGCATCACTAGCGTGTCTGCTGAGAAGCAGACCCACGATTTGGTGACGTTTATTGTCTTTCCTCCCCGAGTTGGGTTGGGTTGTTTTACCTCTGAGCGGCACTTTTTTGCACACCATCGGCTAAATGACCAGGTCACATGGACCCGAAGGATCAGAGAAGGTTAGGGGAGGGGACCCACTGGAACTGCTGTTGTGAGACAGATGGTAGTCTCCCGTCAAGACCATCCAGCGTGTTCTTTAACGTTGAGTTGTTTTACCTCTGAGAGACACATTCTTACACACCATGGGCTAAATGGCCAGGTCACATGCACCCCGAAGGCTCAGAGAAATTTGGGCGGGGCTAAACAGCTGTTGTGAGACAGATGATAGCCTCCCGTCAAGGTCACCCAGCGTGTTCTTTAACGTAAACAGGGTATGGTACTTTTTTGCAAACCATGGGCTAAATGGCCATGCCACATGGACCCGAAGGCTCAGAGAAGGTTCGAGGAGGGGACCTACTGGAACAGCTGTTGTGAGACAGATGGTAGCCTCCCGTCAAGACCATCCAGCGTGTTCTTTAACGTTGAGTTGTTTTACCTCTGAGCGGCAATTTCTTACACACCATGGGCTAAATGGCCAGGTCACACGGACCCCGAAGGCTCAGAGAAATTTGCGGTAGGCTTAACAGCTGTTGTGAGACAGATGATAGTCTCCCGTCAAGACCATCTAGCGGGTTCTTTAACGTTGAGTTATTTCACCTCTGAGAGGCACTTTCTTACACACCATGGGTTAAATGGCCAGGTCACATGGACCCCGAAAACTCAGAGAAGGTTGGGGGAGGGGACCCACTGGAACAGCTGTTGTGAGACAGATGGTAGCCTCCCGTCAAGGCCATCCAGCGTGTTCTTTAACGTACACAGGGTATGGCTTTCCCGCACACGGGGACACGGCCTAATATCCCATCCGAAGGATGGCGGCCTTTCCAAGCTTATCGGTCAGTAGAACTAATGGTTGTCCGAGGAAAAAAGAAACATTGCTTAATTTTTGATATTTTCATTTTGGTATTTATCGTTACAGTATGCGTAGAAATATTTCTCTATCGTAAATGATCAAACGGCAGTTTTATTATGTACAGGCTTTCACATCTGTTTGACCAATTACCGACTGTCTGGAGAGCCTTCAACAAAAAGAGAGAAAATAAATATGCCTAAACTAGCAATTCCTTCCATTGGTGTAAGATATGTTAAAGGTAATTTAATTTATTTTAATAACATTCAAGATAATTTACTTATTAATATTTTATTTAAAGGTTTCCGAATATTATAAAAATATTTACCAAAATTATAAAAAGGTATAATTACCAGTTAATATTTTAGGATTAGAAATTCTTTCGGATTTATACACTTTGTTTCTTAAAGATATTATAGAAATTATAGTGGCAACACTGGACATTCCACTGATGACGTCACCTCCGTGTTTTCGTGATATCGTTTGTAATCCTTATTTAACCGCTGTATTCTTCTAGTAATTTAACTTTTAATTTATATTCACACGTTATAGTTTTTATTCTGAGGAAGTCATACAATCTGTAGCTGAATTTCTTATCACTGTGGTAAATAATAATTATTGATGACACATTTTAAATTTCGGTAGGAGAATAGATAGTTTCGTCGGTGCAGTATAAAATTTTACCTTTAGGCCTTTGTAATTACTTTACAAGTTATTTGTGTCGCAGAATTGGCTGGTACAGCTCTCTGTTGTTGTGCTGTCCAACTGATTCTTCGGCTTTGTTAGCCAAAGATTATTATCAGCAGCTAACTGATCCTTTACACGTTTATTAAGTTCTATATAATGTTTTCTATTAGGATTAGTATTGATTCAGGATATTCCTGTAGTTCTTTCTTTCTAAAATAAACTCAAGTGCCTTGTCACTCGGATAATTATGCGTCCTCTGCTTCATTTTACGTAACAGAGTACTGTTAGTTTCCAAAAAAGTCTATTTTAAGTGGTCACATTTTTCCTGAACCTCAGTAGCAAGCAAACCACGACTGTCATAATGAGTAAGTAACCTATCATGATAAGATGTACTCTAATTAGGTCTTTCACAGCTTCATAATTAAAGGCAAATTTTTTAACCTTAACACAACACTTCTTAAGTTCAAATCGAAAAACGCTTTTAACAAGATAATGGTCAGATCCAATTTTAGCTTCCGAATATGACCTGTTCTTTGTAACAGAACTAGTCCATTTGCTGTTAATTAATATATAATCTATAATGTTCTTATGCAGCCCATGAGATGAAACCCACGTGTACTTATGTATGTCGCGGTGTTTGTAATAAGTGTTAGTTATTCTGAAGCCATTGAGTTTAACTTTGGCATTGACGTCACGTAGAACAAGGGTAACATCTCATTTCTTCACAGAATTCGAAATACCTTGAAGTTGTCTGTAAAACCTATTTTCTCATTGTCATCGGCATTCACAGTGGTGGCATAACAGTAGATAAGATTGAAGTCCTTAACGCTTGTCTGTAATTTTGCTGTAAACAACCTTTCATTAATATCCTAGAAGAGGATCACTAGCGTGTCACGCTTTCGTGATGTTCATTGTCTTTCTTCACCGAAAATTTAAGATA
Source organism: Ryuthela nishihirai (assembly GCA_038380435.1). NCBI lineage: Eukaryota > Metazoa > Arthropoda > Arachnida > Araneae > Heptathelidae > Ryuthela > Ryuthela nishihirai. The sequence continues at coordinate 264,344 of JAWZYU010000151.1, read as the reverse complement.
CTCACGGTGAATCCGAAAAACTTTTGAAAGAGGTACTAGGTTAAAAGGAATGCATCTTATTTCTGCTCCATAATTTTTAGTAAATTTGGTATAGAAGATACCGAAAAATGTAAGTGCGGAAGAGGAAACAAACCCCTCTGTTGGGAATACGAAACAATGTAAATGTCATTTCCTCTGGACTGTGCAAACAATACATCCTCAATCGTCACTCTCAGATGTCATTCGCCTATTATTGAAAACGTCCAACGCTTTTCTCGCTGTTCCATTTGCCGCGTTAACTATTAAAATATGGCGAAGAAGTCATCCTATTTTGAGGGTTTGTAGTTATCAGAGCTTTGCCTATCGCGAACAGATTTGAGTGTAAGAAGCAGCCATAGGCAAGGCCCGAGCGGTTGATAAATAGCGTCGGCCTGTCCTTCTGTAACCCACAACTCTGCAGCTCGAAAAGTATCAGCTGAATCAAGTTAAATAATATTCGTGAAGTGTTTGTGGTTCTTTTATATTTTCCTTCAGGTAAGTAACTTTGTAGTGAATAATTAGTTTAGAGAAGAGGTAATCTAATTCTACACTTTGTAGCCTAAGAGCTATGAAATTTCGGTCGGTTTCGAACCGACAAATAGTATGCAGCACATTATTCTGATTATGGGATATAAAATTGATAGTTAACCGCTATTTTTCGGTGTCGACCACTTTATTTTGGCTCGTCATACAGACATTATTCATTTCCTATGCTTTTCAGGTACCCTACCGAACGGGTACAGAATTTCCTTGTTATGCCAGTGAGAAACGTTACTTGGAAGCTCTAAAATATGCATTTAATGGAAAATGTCACTGATGATAAATTAAAGTTCATAATCAAATATTTTTTTAAATATAGGGTTTAAAAAATATTGTTTTAGTATTTAAATGGTTGCGGAAACTGGAATGGTTAACAATAATCTTCAGTGGTATGCCAGTGAGAAACTGGATTTATTATTTCAGCAGGTAAATTAGAATTACAAATCCTATCGAGAAAACACGGACATGACGGCATCTCTGGTATGTCCAAGTGTTGCCACCATAATTTCTATAAGATCTTTCAAAACCAAAGTATGTATAAATTGAAATACTTCTGATCCTAAAATATTAACTGGTAGTTATTTCCTTTTTTTATTTTGGTAAATATTTTTATAATATTCTGAAACTTTTAAATAAAATAAAGTAAATTTAATAACATTCAAAATAAGTAAATTATTTTGAATGTTATTAAAATAAATTAACTTTAACTTATCTTAAACCAATGAAAGGAATTGCTTGTTTAGGCATATTTATTTTCGGTCTCTTTGTTGAAGGCTGTCCAGACAGGCGGTAACTAGGTGGCTTTCACAAAACGCGTTTCCCTAAGGTGTCCAACGAGAAATTCCTAGATCGAGGCTAGGTGTGAATCTCTTACGTATGTCATAGGCAACTTTGTCCTTAGGGGTAAAGAACGCTTTTTCCTGTGTTCCCAAAGGACAACCCTGTGGTTTAATCTAAGGCTTCTATTACACATTTCGCTGTACTGTACATTACCTTCTTCTTAGCTCTGAACAATGTGTTTCCGTGTAGTGGGTAAATTATATATTTTTCGCCAAGTTGAGATTTCTTGGCTCGTTACGTCACCCTATCAGCTCGATATATCTATTGCGAATATCAGACATTGGTTTCGAACTTCGTCCACGATAATGGGCAAATAGATCTGAAAGCCTGTACATAAAAATACTGCCGTTTGATCATTTACGATATAGAAATATTTCTACGCATACTGTAACGACGAATAGGGAAATGAAGAAATCAAAAATTAAGCAAAGAATTTTTTTTCCTCGGACAACCATTAGTTCTACTGAGCGAGCTTTACAAAATCCGAGCCGAAATGAAAGGGGTCGTTTGTGGTCGACAGCGACAAATAGCGTTTAACTATAAAATTTATATCCCATAATCAGATTAATGTGCTGTATAGTAGCTCTCGGTTGAAATTTCATAACTCTCATGCTAAAAAGTGGAAAATTAGATTACCTCTACTGTAAATTAATTATTGACTAGAAAGTTATTTACCTGAAAGAATTTATAAACGAACCACAAACACTTTACGAATATTATTAAACTTGATTCACCTGATATTTTTTCGAACAGCAGAATGGTGGTTTAGAGAAGGGCATAGGGAATACAGTCCGTTTGTATTTTTTAATCGCATAAACCTTGCCAATGGTTGCTTATTACACTGTAATGTGTTCCCGGTACGCACAGCTCCAAAAATCTCAAAAATAAAAAAAAAAAAAAAACTCAAATTATATCAATTATTATTCGCCAATCTATAATTATTCATACGGGCAACATGGCGAAACCAAGGGAGTCTCTCTCTCTGCAAAATATGCTGCTTAAAGGAGGTTGCAAACTCCTTTGCCTAACTTCATCATTAGTTACAAAGTTGAACCACCTAATGCCCAAGATACTGCGTAAGCATCTGGAATCAAAAGCATCTAGTTTCCTGTTATCTTGTTTACAAAATGTCCAAGTTTCACTACCATAACTAACCCTAGAAACAACCAAACTGTTATAAAGTCTAATTTTAGTCTTTAGGTGTATACGCCTATTTCTCCACACTCTCCATAGATTCTTAAAAGTCCCGGCAGCAATCCCTATTCGTCTGTTAATCTCATGCCTCACATCACCATTATCTGTTACATAGCTCCCAAGATAATTAAACTGTGACATCTGCTCAAGACTGCAACCATTCAGATTAACTGAATCACAGCCTGCCTGACTAATATTCATCACTTTAGTTTTCTCTCTGTTTATAACCAAACCTACTCTACTACCAGTTTCATCAACAGCTCGAATGAAAGAGTTCATCTCATCAACATCATTTGCCAAAAGGGCTAAATCATCAGCATAATCTAAATCAGATATTTTCGTATCTCCTGTCCATTTAAGGCCAAAATCTTTCCCTTGAAGTGAATTTCGAATAACATAATCAATAACCAAACTAAAGAGAAAAGGAGACAAAATGCACCCTTGTCGAACACCAGAAGTAATGCTAAACCAATTGCTACAAGCCTTACCAACTCTCACACACGACTCAGTGTTATTATAGAGAGCTTTCATTATGTTAACTAACTTGTCTGGTATACCATATGATTTCACAATCAACCACAAATTATGACGATCAACAGAGTCGAAAGCCTTTTTGAAATCAACAAAGCTAGCAACCAAAGGTTTCTGAAACTCTAAACATTTCTCAAGAATCTGCCTAAGTGAAAATATCTGATCCACACATCCCCTTCCACTTCTGAATCCACATTGCTCATCACGCAATTGACTGTCAACCAGATTCTTAATTCTATTAAGCACAATCATGGAAATAACTTTACCAGGAACAGAGAGTAGGCTGATACCCCTATAGTTATCACAAGAACTGCGATCACCTTTTTTGAAAATAGGGATAACAATAGCTCTGGTAAAATCCTTAGGAACCATGCCTTTATCATAAAAGATTTTCATATTTTCAGTCATCCAAGTGGTAACCGAAACATTCCCAGTTCTGAGCATTTCTGTAGTAATTTCGTCTACCCCTGGGGATTTATGAACTTTAAGTTTAGAAACATCCAAAATAACTTCAGATTTTCTTATAGGGCCAACATTAAAGGCATCAATGCATCTATCATCATTCCAAACAATGGGAATAGAACTAACCGCATTGTTTAGAACATCACTGAAATGCTCAGCCCACCTAGCCATGACAGAATCATCACCTTCTATAACCTTACCTTGTTTATCCTTCAATCCTTGTATTCCTGTCTGGTTTCTACCACATAAAACATTAACTATCTGGTACAGCTCTCTGCTGTTCTGTTGTCTAACTGCTTCCTTGGCTTTGTCAGCCAAAATATCAAGTCAAAGATTCTTATTAGCAGCTTGGCGATAAATATATAAAAAACTTGGCGATAAATATATAATTTACCCACTACACGGAAACACATTGTTCAGAGCTAAGAAGAAGGTAATGTACAGTACAGCGAAATGTGTAATAGAAGCCTTAGATTAAACCACAGGGTTGTCCTTTGGGAACACAGGAAAAAGCGTTCTTTACCCCTAAGGACAAAGTTGCCTATGACATACGTAAGAGATTCACACCTAGCCTCGATCTAGGAATTTCTCGTTGGACACCATAGGGAAACGCGTTTTGTGAAAGCCACCTAGTTACCGCCTGTCTGGACAGCCTTCAACAAAAAGACCGAAAATAAATATGCCTAAACAAGCAATTCCTTTCATTGGTTTAACATAAGTTAAAGTTAATTTATTTTAATAACATTCAAAATAATTTACTTATTAAGATTTTATTTAAATATTTCAGAATATTATAAAAATATTTAGCAAAATTAAAAAAAAGGAAATAACTACCAGTTAATATTTTAGGATTAGAAGTGTTTTGATTTATACATACTTTGGTTTTGAAAGATCTTATAGAAATTATGGTGGCAACACTTTACATACCAGAGATGACGTCATGTCCGTGTTTTCGCGATAGGATTTGTAATTCTAATTTACCTGCTGAAATAATAAATCCAGTTTCTCACTGGCATACCACTGAAGATTGTCGTTAACCATTCCAATTTCCGCAACCATTTAAATACTAAAACAATATTTTTTAAAACCTATATTTAAAAAAATATTTTATTATGAACTTTAATTTATCATCAGTGACATTTTTCCATTAAATGCACATTTTAGAGCTTCCAAGTAACGTTTCTCACTGGCATAACAAGGAAATTCTGTAGTCGTTCGGTAGGGTACCTGAAAAGCATAGGAAGTGAATAATGTCTGTATGACGAGCCGAAATAAAGTGGTCAACACCGACAAATAGCGGTTAACTATCAATTTTATATCCCATAATCAGAATAATGTGCTGCATACTATTTGTCGGTTCGAAACCGACCGAAATTTCATAGCTCTTAGGCTACAAAGTGTAGTATTAGATTACCTCTTCTCTAAACTAATTATTCACTACAAAGTTACTTACCTGAAGGAAAATATAAAAGAACCACAAACACTTCACGAATATTATTTAACTTTATTCAGCTGATACTTTTCGAGCTGCAGAGTTGTGGGTTACAGAAGGACAGGCCGACGCTATTTATCAACCGCTCGGGCCTTGCCTATGGCTGCTTCTTACACTCAAATCTGTTCGCGATAGGCAAAGCTCTGATAACTACAAACCCTCAAAATAGGATGACTTCTTCGCCATATTTTAATAGCTAACGCGGCAAATGGAACAGCGAGAAAAGCGTTGGACGTTTTCAATAATAGGCGAATGACATCTGAGAGTGACGATTGAGGATGTATTGTTTGCACAGTCCAGAGGAAATGACATTTACATTGTTTCGTATTCCCAACAGAGGGGTTTGTTTCCTCTTCCGCACTTACATTTTTCGGTATCTTCTATACCAAATTTACTAAAAATTATGGAGCAGAAATAAGATGCATTCCTTTTAACCTAGTACCTCTTTCAAAAGTTTTTCGGATTCACCGTGAGTATCTTAAATTTTCGGTGAAGAAAGACAATAAACATCACCAAGGCGTGACACGCTAGTGATCCTCTTCTAGGATATTAATGAAAGGTTGTTTACAGGAAAATTGCAGACAAGCGTTAAGGACTTCAATCTTATCTACTGTTATGCCACCACTGTGAATGCCGATGACGATGAGAAAATAGGTTTTACAGACAACTTCAAGGTATTTCGAATTCTGTGAAGAAATGAGATGTTACCCTTGTTCTACGTGACGTCAATGCCAAAGTTAAACTCAATGGCTTCAGAATAACTAACACTTATTACAAACACCGCGACATACATAAGTACACGTGGGTTTCATCTCATGGGCTGCATAAGAACCTTATGGATTATATATTAATTAACAGCAAATGGACTAGTTCTGTTACAAAGAACAGGTCATATTCGGAAGCAAAAATTGGATCTGACCATTATCTTGTGAAGAGCGTTTTGCGATTTAAACTTAAGAAGTGTTGTGTTAAGGTTAAAAAATTTGCCTTTAATTATGAAGCTGTGAAAGACCTAATTAGAGTACATCTTATCATGATAGGTTACTTACTCATTATGACAGTCGTGGTTTGCTTGCTACTGAAGTTCAGGAAAAATGTGACCACTTAAAATAGACTTTTTTGGAAACTAACTGTACTCTGTTACGTAAAGTGAAGCAGAGGACGCATAATTATCCGAGTGACAAGGCACTTGAGTTTATTTTAGAAAGAAAGAACTACAGGAATGTCCTGAATCAATACTAATCCTAATAGAAAACATTATATAGAACTTAATAAACGTGTAAAGGATCAGTTAGCTGCTGATAATAATCTTTGGCTGACAAAGCCGAAGAATCAGTTGGACAGCACAACAGCAGAGAGCTGTACCAGCCAATTCTGCGACACAAATAACTTGAATAAATATTTCAGAAACTAAGTGTATAAATCAAAAAGAATTTCTAATCCTAAAATATTAAGTTGTAGTTATTTCTTTTTTTAATTTAGGTAAATATTTTTATAATATTCGGATCATTTAAATAAAATCTTAATAAGTAAATGATTTGGAATGTTATTAAAATAAATTAAATTACCTTTAACATATCTTACACCAATGGAAGGAATTGCTTGTTTAGGCATATTTATTTTCTCTCTTTTTGTTGAAGGTTATCCAGACAGGCGGTAATGGGTCAAACAGATGTGAAACCCTGTACATAAAAAAACTGCCGTTTGATCGTTTACGATATAGAAATATATCTACGCATACTGTAACGAACAATATGGTTGATTAGAGAATTGAGGAAAAATATCTGGCAACGATTTTTTTTATAAATTAGTGATCTGGCAACCGTGTACACTCGCTCAAAAAAGTATCCGAACAATATGGTTGATTACAGAATTCATGAAAAATATCTGGCAACGATTTTCTTTTTCTTTTACATATTAGTGATCTGGCAACCGTGTACACTCGCTCAAAAAAGTATCCGAACACTATGATTGATTACAGAATTCATGAAAAATATCTGGCAACGATTTTTTTTTATATATATATTAGCGATCTGGCAACCGTGTACACTCGCTCAAAAAATTATCCGAACAATATGGTTGATTACAGAATTCAGGAAAAAAATCTGGGAACGATTTGTTTTTTAATAATTTTCCTTCCTGAACGTATACGAAGATTGTCAAATCACTAATTTCTAAAAAAATCGTTGCTAGGTATTCTTCCTGAATTCTACAATCATCCACATTGGGGGCGGGGGTTGCTCAGTCGGTAGCGCGCCAGGCTCGTAAACTGTAGTTCCTAGGTTCGAGTCACCAAGTGGGTCAGCGTTGAGATTTATCTCCGCAAAATTCCCCGCCCTCCCCACGGTCAGTAGGGGACACCGATGGGTTTGGAAAGGCCGCCGTCCGTCGGATGGGATGTTAAGCCGTGGCCCCGTGTGCGGGAAAGCCAAACCCTGTGCACGTTAAAGAACACGCTGGATGGCCTTGATGGGAGGCTACCATTTATCTCCCAACAGCTGTTCCAGTGGGTCCCCTCCCCCAACCCTCTCTGAGCATTCGGGGTCATTCGGGGCATTTTATTCTATGCAATTCCAGTCAGATATTCAAATTGATTCTGTTTACATTTAAAACCATCCAGCTTACAAAGAGGTTTATTCGTATGCATCACAGCGTATTCCTGCTATTATATTCTCTAAAATTTGTTTCAGGATGTTTCTCAACTTTCAATAATAAATAAATTCGGGGGACGCTAAACAGTTGTTATGAGATAGATGATAGCCTCCCGTCAAGGCCACCCAGCGTGTTCTTTAACGTAAAAAGGGTATGGTACTTTTTTGCAAACCATGGGCTAAATGGCCATGCCACATGGACCCCGAAGGCTCAGAGAAGGTTGAGGGACGGTCCTCACTGGAACAGCTGTTGGGAGACATATGGTAGTCTCCCGTCAAGACCATCCAGCGTGTTCTTTAACGTGCAAACGGGACCACTGCTTAACGTCCCATCCGACGGACGGCGGCCTTTCCAAGCCCATCGGTGTCCCCTACTGACCGTGGGCATGGCGGGGAATTTTGCGGAGATAAATCTCAACGCTGACCCAGCTGCGACTCGAACCTGGGAACTACAGACTACGAGCCTGCCGCGCTACCGACTGAGTAAACAACACGACAAAGATAAAATAAAAGGAACAAAAATATTGAAAAATTTTTTATATATTTATTTTCTTTAAAACCAAACCGGTAGGTTTTAATTTGAAAACTTTTAAGTTTATAAAAATAAAAATGTCTTAAAATTAATAAAAATGAAATAAAGACTTCAAGATTTTCATGACTTGTTTGAAAACAACTCATTTGTATTCGGTTTTCACGTCTAAGAGACCTGGGTTCGAGTCTCGGGTAATGGCATGGTCGAATGTGTCGTTTTTCTGCTGAGGTCCTGCCATTCTCACAGACCTTCTATTATGGCATATAAACTGACAGCTTCCTGTCAGATCTCTGTGGCAAGCAGCTGCTTGACGGGGTATGTTTTTTTCACGTCTGGAATCAATCTTCTATTTTTTTCATCTGTCTCATAACAGCTGTTCCATTCGGTCACCTTCCCGCAACCTAAACTGATCCCTCTGGTTCTTTATGACGTCGCCATTTAGACCCTTGTGTCCAAATAACTACCGTTCAGAGATAAAACAACCCAATCAAACGCATATCTCCTATATGGCGTATTAAAGTAATCAAAGGGGTCACCACCCTCACAGACGTTAGACTATGGCGGAGAAACTGACAGGCTCCTGTCAGATCGCTGTTGCAAGCAGCTGCTTGAGGGGGTGTTTTTTTTCCCTTTATTATATTTATGAAGATATTTTCACTCTTTTCCCTAACACGTTAAGCCTCTTTGGATTAGGAAATAAAATAATCATTAGAGGTTAAATGTTTAGGGTATGAAATGACTCCTCGGCTAAGCAGTTAATCCCTGTGTAGTCTGTAAAACAGAAATTCGTTAAAATTATGCTGCTGTTATGGATATTTTTATATTGTGAATATTGTATTCCAAGCCTATCGGTGTCCAGTACTGACCGTGGGAAGGGCGGGGAGTTTTGCGGAGATAAATCTCAACGCTGAGGATTCTTTATGAGTTCCGTACTTAAATAGAAATGGAAACCGAAACATATTTATCGCTCTGCCCAATGAAATGTAGATTATTCCGATCTCCCTTCCTATAAATTTGTTTCTGTTAGGGTTTCAGACTAAATAAACAGATATCGCTGCTGTTAAACATCTGAACTTGCGTTACTAATTAAATACTGCATCAGTTGAAGTAGTAAAATAAAATAGTTTTTCTAATGTCTGTTAATTATCAAGGGTATTTTTTGTGTTTTAAAACCTACTATTGTTCGTAAATTTTATCCGAATGAGATGATACGGAATACAGCGTCATAACTTAGCGAGTTGAGGAGTGTCATTTACTACCTGTCTCTGGCAGTCATAACTCATTGAGGAAATCAATGTACACGCTCCAAATTTTCACAGAATGTTTCAGGTTAAGGTCCAGTTTGCAGTGCGAAATTTCAGGTCGAAAGTCCAAATAAGTTGAACTCTAACAAAAAAAATTCACATTTCCCCTCACCAAAAAAAGTGTCCTAAATTTATATTCAAACATACTATATGTGCTAATATTCAAATAGTGTTGATTAAAGTTTTGAAACATGAATGCATAAATAAAACTTATGTACTTAATTAAATTCACACGTACGACAATTATTGCTAAATGAAATAAATTCCTCTAGGTGGCGTTAATTTTGTTTCTAATGAAATATTTGCTTGTTACCGCCATTCCCAACGGTTGTTCGTGTTCCTCTTCTACGATTGGTCAAATATTTTACAATGGCACGTGCAGGTAGATAGCTTCACACGTGTCGCCCGTAGTTACGATAGCAACCATATATTCGCTTTAACTTCAGTGTCAAATTTTACTCTCAATTCATTTCTTCTTTTCCATAATATATTTTATTACGTATGTTTAGAATAAAGTTCATAGACCACGTAAATTTTACCTACACAAGAATCGAACTACAGTTAGCAACGATTAATAGTAATATTATAATATTTCAGAAAAGTTAATATTTAAACTATGCGAATGCAATTTAATATCAAAGCCGGAAATTACATACCATTCCACTATAACGTTTCAGCTGAAATAAATGGGGTTGATTAATTTAATTATCAAACTTTACTGGTTTTATTAACAATCTGACACCGTGGAGACAGGGGCGGGGGTGGCTCAGTCGGTAGCGCGCCAGGCTCGTAATCTGTAGTTCCCAGGTTCAAGTCCCAGCTGGGTCAGCGTTGAGATTTTTCTCCGCAAAATTCCCCGCCCTGCCCACGGTCAGTAGGGGACACCGATGGGCTTGGAAAGGCCACCGTCCGTCGGATGGGACGTTAAGCCGTGGCCCCGTGTGCGGGAGAGACATACCCTGTGCACGTTAAAGAACACGCTGGATGACCTAGACGGGAGGCTACCATCTGTGTCCCAACAGCTGTGCCAGTGGGTCCCCTCCCCCAACTTTCTCTGAGCCTTCGGGGTCCATGTGACCTGGCCATTTAGCCCATGGTGTGCAAAAAAGTGCCGCTCAGAGGTAGGCAGGTCTTTTGCCTGCCTTCTGAATCGTGTTTTCTTTTTTCATTAGCGTTATGCACGTTGCCAGCGCTCCTAGAAGAAAACTGAAAAATGTCGACGCTACTACGTACGTTTCACTTCAACAGATTTCATTAACTGTATACTGTTTGAAAGTAATCGTAATAATTCTTTGCTGACGTCTGAAAATAACATTGTTGATTAAATTGTTTTCCAACTTCGAAGGAAGTGACACCTCTCCATATCCGCAACAAAGTTTTGTTTCTTTAAGCTTCCTTTCTCTTCTCATTTCTCGTACCTGGCCGAAGCCATTTATATTACGAATATTATCGAACGAATATTATCGAACATAACTTAGCAGTGGGGATCGCCATCAAATAACCAAAGATAATCGAATAACGAAAACTTTCCTTGCCTAGACTTGTTAAAGGATAAAATATCCCACGTGTACCGTGTAAGAGCTACGTATTGCCATAAAGAAGCAAACTAAAATATGTGTGCGCCTTAATAATAAGAAATTGGAGAAAACACAGAGATGACGTCAGCAACGCGGTTCCGGTTACTTTACAGCATAATTTCTATAATGTGAAGAGGAAAAGCATTTTCAGTGTCTCGTGAAAGCCATACAACAAAACTATATTGTGAAATCACAGTTTATTATTCAGTTCAATACATTTTCCAAAACATATTTTCTCCTGAGGTCACTCACAATACCTATCTGATGGACGAAATAAAAGGTGACATTGGCATAATACCTTAGTAGCAAAATATCTTTTTCGATATCATTTGCATTAGATATCTCTCACACCTGTACGACCTACGTGTAATATCGAATATAAAAACGTTGGTCGCCGTTATACATAAATCACGAACGCTGTAATATTTAACACGCAAAAAACAAAATATTAAAAGCAAAGTTGACACGAAACTTCAAATCACGTTTAGATTTCAGTTTTACTCTTAATAAAATAATTAGTGTATTGCACCGGATATTTATTTTGCATCTTGGCATTTGTAAAATTATCCTATCGATCTTAACTCTAAAAACGCAAATAACGTAGTTCAAAAAACGCCATTTCCATAGCTACAATTAATGGGAACCCTATTTCGTGTCAACACAAATATTTCGTAGTCAATTCCTATTTATAGAAATATAATTGCAACTGTTTAATTCATCTCTCAATAAATAAGTTTTACCCACCATTCACTCTAGAACGAAATATTTATTCACCGTAAACGTAATTTTTAAACACCGCAAATGTTCGGCAAAACCCTTTACGTGCGATGCCAATCCATTCCTAATTTTCTATCTTATTACACCACGACGTGCACATAACTTTTAATTTTCATTTCTGGGCCAAAACAATAATATTAATCTTGAGATTACTCGCAAAAACCTAATTTTTACCGAAAACGACTTTTCAAAAACCGGAATTTACAAAGCTTTAACAGTTCGTAAACGTATAAATGGTTGCTGCCTAGGTAAGCAACCATTTTTTATGATTAAGAAAAGCATTTCTAAAACTTTAACTGCGTGTAATATATTATAAAAAATCTGCTGGCAACACAAACGAAACAGTACTGCTGACGTCATCTCGGTGTTTTTCCTACTTTATCATTTAACCCGTATTCACAGGCAGCACTAATTTTAGGAGTTGACTTATTTCTCATAATCCGCCATTTTCTCATGCCGTCATTTTCCTATTTTAACTTCCACTTTTTTACGAGATAAGTAGCATTTATATAATAAAAAATGTGTTTAAATTAATAAAAATAAAATTAATACTTAAAGATTTTCATATCTATTTTTTCATATGCACTGTAATATTTTTTAAAGGTTTTAAGGCATCGGAATAAGTGAATTCATTAAAATTAGTGCGGCATGTGAATAAGGGTTAGAAATAAAGTAGGTAAAACAGCAAGATGACGTCAGCAGTACTCTTTCCTTGTGTTGCCAGTACATTTTGTATTTTAGATGCATATTCAAGTTTTACAAATGCTTTTGTAAATCATAATATTGCTACTTTAGTGGAACGAATATCTGCAAAGTGAAATATTTCGATGTACCTGTTTCGTAATAAATATTTTTCTAGAGAAAATTGAAAATGCGTGTGTAAGGTACGTAGAGGTACAGACGAAACATTGCGAAGCCGTAGTAAAAAGTTGGAAGTTTCGTATTGCAAGTTATTTTTTCTGTGTGATGAGAATCCACGGGAAGATTTGTCTTACTTTACTACCATCCACAGTGGGAAGGAGGTAGAGGGTATAAACAATTTTTTTATTAAATATATTTCGGGTGAGATTCTAGTGATGGATTGCGATATTGCAGGGCTTTTTAGTTCGTAGCAGCCATTCATATGATTACCCATCGTTAAAGCTTTGAAAATTCCGGTATTTGAAAATTCATTTTGGGTAAAAACTTTTTTTTTTTTGGAATAATAATATCAAGATTAATATTTCTGTTGTGACTGACAAATCAAAATTAACACTTATGTGCACGTCATGGTATAATAAGATAGAAAATTAGGAATGGAATTGCATGGCACCATAAACGTTTTCTTCAATGTTTCAAGTGTTTAAAAAAATGCTCTTTATGCTAAAGGTAGACTATGTCAATAAATATTCCGATTTAGAGTGATTGGTGGGGTAATTTTAACGAGATTTAGATATCTTGTGTAGGTGTTACAGATATGAAATGCAAATGATATTGTATAAGTTCTTGAGATGGGTCTGTTATTTTGCTACTGAGGTATTACGGAAATGTTTCCGATTTTTTGATCATTGACCTACGTGTTGCGATTGACCTCAGGAGAAAAAATGTATTCAGATGAATATTGGAATATGAATGTTTCTTTCGATATATATTTTTCTTGTATGGCGTTCATGACACATTAGAAATGCTTTTTCGATACATGCATACCATAGGATTTATCTCTGGAAGCAGCCGAAACCGCGTTGATGACGTCACCTCTGTGTTTTATACAATTCATTAATAAGGCGAAGTAATTTTATGGTAAGTAGCCAAATAACATTTAAGAATTTTTTATATATTTATTATCTTTAAAACCACAGTGGTAAGTTTTAATTTGAAAAAAAAAAAAAACTTTACGTTAAACACCCCATCGGCTCTATGGGGAATTTTCAGAAGCTTTTCAATCGTAACTTCTCTGTGGGCGTTTCCTAAGGGGTTTCTTTTCTTTCTGAGGGACACTTTGGCTGGAATTGGGGGACCTTTTTTAAAAACGGGGCTGAATTTTATGGGATCTGGGGTAGGGTTTTTGGGCGATTCTAGTGGAGTTTTGGGGGTTGTTTAGCATTTGTGGTATATGGCGTCACTTCCGGTTTCTTTGGGGTCACCTCGGGGTCTCCTGGGACTTTTCGGGGCGTTTCATGATACTTCGGAACGACTGGACCCAGTGGGGGGATTAGGGGTTTCTCTCTGGGTCATTTCCGGTGTCCTTTGACGTGGGGGCGTGTCTCCTTGGTTTTCGACTCTTTCTGAATACTTTTTTTATGCGACTTTAATATCTATATATCTTCGAACTCGGGAAACTTGGTACTTCAATCCATTGAATGGCTTTATTGCCAGATTCCGTGTCACCCTTTTTTCCCCCTGAGGAATGAAAATTTTAGAATTTCGGGATTTCCACATTATCAACGGGGAGCGAGTGTCTTTTTATATGGATCTACCTTTTCGCAGCTTCTCTCCACCCTAATTTGGTGATTTATGGCATTTCGTTTCAAGTCGTTTGGTGCTTTCTGTACTAAAACATCATTTTTGAGTGATATTTATATGACCTCTCTTCCCGGTTTATTTACCAACTTTATCGCACATGTCTCCCTATAATCCGACTCGGAAGACTTTGGTTTCGCTAGATTGTTTTGGATCCATGGGGTTTCGACTCCAGACATCGATGTGGGGTTCTACCTAGTCTTTACAGCTTGTTTCTACTGTAAATAAATAGGTGATTTACGACTATTTTTTTCCTTCCAGGTTTTTCATTTCTTCTGCAAGAACACGTCGGAAGGCATTGACGGGCGTCGTCCCCCTTCTGAATGAACCCCCGGGCTCCTTGTCTAAGTTAGCCCACTGTTGGCCAAAGAAGTGCCGCTCAGGAGTAAAACAACTCATCCTCAGAGTGAAATAATAATCACTGTTCTTTAGTAGCTTAGAAAATGCAGAAAATACTTAGAAAACACTTAACCCTTCACATTTTTGAATTTATTTAAAAGATTTCTCTTAGAAATAAAATATACACACTAATTTATTAAGTTCGTTCCTTTAAAGGGTGTGATAGGAATGCCCCCTCCTATATATATCCGAACACTATAGTTGATTTGAGGAAAAGTATCTGGGAACGACGTTTTTAGAAATTAGGGTTCTGGCAACCTTAGTGTACAGTCGCTCACACAAATATTGGAACACTACAGTTGATTTCAGGAGTGTATCTGGCAACGAGGTTTTTAGAAATTAGGGATCTGGCAACCTTCGTCTACCGTCGCTCAAACAAATATTCGAACACTATATTTCAAAAAGAGTATCTGGCAACGAAGTTTTTAGAAATTAGGGATCTGGCAACCTTCGTGTACAGTCGCTCAAACAAATATTCGAACACTATAGTTGATTTGAGAAGGAGTATCTGGCAACGACGTTTTTAGATATCAGGGATCTGGCAACCTTCGTGTACAGTCGTTCAAACAAATATTCGAAAACCACATTTCAGAAAGAGTATCTGGCAACGACGTTTTTACAAATTAGTCATTTGGGCAACCTTCGTCTACAGTCGCTCAAACAAATATTGGAACACTATATTTCAGAAAGAGCATCTGGCAACGACGTTTTTAGAAATCAGGGATCTGGCAACCTTCGTATACAGTCGCTCAAACAAATATTCGAACACTATAGTTGATTTCAGAAAAAGTATCTGGCAACCTTCGTGTACAGTCGCTCAAACAAATATTCGAACGCTATAGTTGATTTGTGAAAGAGTATCTGTGAACGACGTTTTTAGAAATCAGGGAGCCGGCAAACTTCGTGTACAGTCGTTCAAACATATATTCGAAAACTATATTTTAGAAAGAGTATCTGGCAACTATGTTTTTAGAAATTAGGGATCTGACAACTTTCGTCTACAGTCGTTCAAACAAATACTCGAACACTATATTTCAGAAAGAGTATCTGGAAACGACGTTTTTAGAAAACAGGAATCTGTCAACCTCCGTGTACAGTCGCTTAAACAAATATTCGAACAATATATTTCAGAAAGAGTATCTGTCAACGAAGTTTTTAGAAATCAGGGATCTGGCAACTTTCGTCTACAGTCGCTCAAACAAATATTCGAACACTATATTTCTGAAAGAGTATCTGGCAACGCCGTTTTTAGAAATCAGGGATCTGGCAACCTTCGTCTACAGTCGCTCAAACAAATATTCGAACAGTATATTTCAAAAAGAGTATCTGGCAACGACGTTTTTAGAAATCAGGGATCTGGCAACCTTCGTGTACTGTATACGAAGGTTGTCAGATCACTAATTTCTAAAAAAAAAATCGTTGCCGGATATTTTTTCTCTATTCTGTAATCAACCATAGTGTTCGGATATTTTTTTGAGTGAGTGTACACATTAAACAAAACGCTGGATGGTTTGATAAGAAACTGCCATCTGTCACCCAACAGTTGTCCAGTGGGTCTCTTTTCCCCAAACTTCTTTGAGATCTCGGGGTGCTTGTGACCTGGCCATTTAGCCCCTTGTGTACAAAACATGTCGTCACAGGTAAAACAACCCGACTCGCTTTGGTTGTTTAACTATTATTCATTTTTAATCTCTATTTTATAAATATAAATTATTTTTCTAGTTAAGGATTTTTTAACCTCTTATTTACCAAAATGATCCAAACGATTGCTCTCTATGATATGACGCAGATGTTCAGAATATTCTTAATAGAAAAGCTTTTTTAAACTCATGTAAATAAAAAAAAAATTCTTTAAAGCCCCCTTTAAAACTTTCAAGCTGTGGGCAATCACTGAATTCATCAGTATTTTGAACTGTAAGGGCAATTATTTTCAAATGATCAGACGAAAGAACGGCTTTTGGAATAAAATAAATGTATTTTCGTCTTCATAATTTGTTGGCGAGATCTGGCAACGAAAACAGACTTTTCTAAACGATATACAGGTAGTTGAGCTTCTATAGAGTTTTAATGTAAAATCAAGTCATTGGTGTACAGATGGAAACTAGTTTTAAATCCTTCTGTAATTACTTATTATTATTCAATTACATTAACATTATAATTTATATTCTGTTAGAATTAGCTATTAATGGTTTTCATCATAAATTGGCATCTAATCATTTATTGAAAAAAAAGTCGTGAAACGGTTTATTTATTAATAATTTTAAAAATTAATAATATTTACTCTTTGGCCTATTTCAAGTGTTTTTTCTGCTTGTTTTACTTATAGAAGTTGTTTCAACAAAAAAATTTCAAATGATCAAGTATTAAAATCATGCTATCATTCTTGCAGTGTGAAATTCAATTCAATTTTTTTCTTGAAATATCAATATCTCTAGCTTCGTGTACAGGTGTTATATCTGTCCTGTAGGGTTAAGTTACTATCTTAGCCCTAGGGCCATTTATCCCATTCTCTGCAATAAAATACCGATCATACGAAACTTTTCTAATAAAATTAATGAATTATCGTCTGCATAGCATGTTAGCGAGATCTGGCAACGAAAACATAGTTTGCTAAATAATGTAGAAGTAGGAGATTAACTTGTAATGTCAATTCGAACGTACTTTTCAAAATTTTGCCTCGAAATAGGTAAAATGGAAAAGTTTAAAATGTTATTTGGGAAGAATTAACCTTCTGCAATAAATTCCAGAGATTTTAAGAGTATCCCTCTACCTGTCTAGAAGTATTGAAACGCCTTCTTCGTTCCTACAATAAACATTTGCATTTAGAAATTGAAATGAATTAATGCACTGAATAAAAATAATAATGGATTTGAAAAACACTCTAAACATCATCATCATCATCATCATCATCATCATCAAGTAGCCATGGGCTACGGAGGTCCAACCAGACCGTGCAATTTAGTTCTCCGAGCAAGTCTATCCTGAGCTACATCTACTGCATCTGGCCACTGCACACCAATTCTAACAAGGTAGGAGGGACATTGTCTGCCCACCGCATCCTAGGTCTCCCCTTCTTTCTGAGGCCTTTAGGCACACGGTTCATAACCCTATTCGCCAATCTATAATTATTCATACGGGCAACATGGCCAAACCAACGGAGTCCCTCTCTGCAGAATATGCTGCTTAAAGGAGGTTGCAAACTCCTTTGCCTAACCTCATCATTAGTTACAAAGTTGAACCACCTAATGCCCAAGATACTGCGTAAGCATCTGGAATCAAAAGCATCTAGTTTCCTGTTATCTTGTTTACAAAGTGTCCATGTTTCACTACCATAACTAACCCTAGAAAGAACCAAACTATTATACAGTCTAATTTTAGTCTTTAGGTGTATACGCCTATTTCTCCACACTCTCCATAGATTCTTAAAAGTCCTGGCAGCAATCCCTATTCGTCTGTTAATCTCATGCCGCACATCACCATTATCTGTTACATAGCTCCCAAGATAATTAAACTGTGACACCTGCTCAAGACTGCAACCATTCAGATTAACTGTATCACAGCCTGCCTGACCAATTTTCATCACTTTAGTTTTCTCTCTGTTTATAACCAAACCTACTCTACTACCAGTCTCATCAACAGCTCATCACGCAATTGACTGTCAACCAGATTCTTAATTCTATTAAGCACAATCATGGAAAGAACTTTACCAGGAACAGAGAGTAGGCTGATACCTCTATAGTTATCACAAGAACTGCGATCACCTTTTTTGAAAATAGGGATAACAATAGCTCTGGTAAAACTCTTAGGAACCATGCCTTTATCATAAAAGATATTCAGAATTTCAGTCATCCAAGTGGTAACTGAAACATTCCCAGCTCTAAGCATTTCCGTAGTAATTTCATCTACCCCTGGGGATTCATGAAGTTTAAGTTTAGAAACAGCCAAAATAACTTCAGATTGTGTTATAGGGCCAACATTAAAGCCACCAATGCATCTATCATCATTGCAAACAATGGGAGTAGAACTAACTACATTGTTTAGAACATCACTGAAATGCTCAGCCCACCTAGCCATGATAGAATCCTCCCCTTCTATAACCTTACCTTGTTTATCCTTCAATCTTTGTATGCCTGTCCGTTTTCTACCACACAAAACATTAACTATCTGGTACAGCTCTCTGCTGTTGTGCTGTCTAACTGCTTCCTCGGCTTTGTCAGCCAAACCATCAAGCCAAAGATTCTTATCAGCAGCTAACTGATCTTTTACACGTTTATTAAGTTCTCTGTAATGCTTTCTATTAGGACTAGTAGGGTATTGATTAAAGACATTCCTGCAGTTCTTTCTTTCCGAAATAAGCTCAAGTGCCTTATCACTCAGATAATTCTGCCTCTTCTGCTCCTGTTTTCCTAAATGAGTACTGTTAGTGTCCAAAAAAGCCTGTTTAAAATGAACCCATTCTTCCTCAACTTCAGTAGTAAGCAAACCATGACTGTCATAATGACTAAGTAATCTATCATGGTAAGCTTTGGCTATAACTGGATCTTTCAGAGCTTCAATATTAAAAGTTAATTTTTTAACCCTAGCACAACACTTTTTAAGTTTAAGTTGCAACACACTTTTAACAAGGTAATGGTCAGATCCAATTTCAGCTCCCCTATATGCCCTGGTATTCCTAACAGAACTAGTCCATTTGCTGTTAATTAATATGTAATCAATCATATTCTTATGCAGCCCATCAGGTGAAACCCATGTGTACTTATGTATGTCGCGGTGTTTGTAATAAGTGTTAGTTATTCTGAATCCATTGAGTTTACTTACCTGTAGGAGACGTTGCCCATTGCCATTGCAGCTACCAATACCAAAAGGGGCTATTACTCCTCCCCAAAGGTCAGAGTAAGTACCAACTTTGGCATTGAAGTCACCAAGAACAAGGGTAATATCTCCTTTCTTGACAGAATTCAAAATATCCTGAAGTTGTTCATAAAACCTATCCTTCTCATCCTCATCGGCATCCTCAGTGGGGGCATAACAGCAGATAACATTCAAGTCTTTAACGCTTGTCTGAAATTTTGCTGTAAAAAACCTTTCATTAATGCACTCATATCCTAGAAGAGCATCGCTAGCGTGTCTGCTGAGAAGCAGACCCACGCCTTAGTGATGCTTATTGTCGTCCCTCCCTGAAAAGAGAAATTTAAGATTATTTTTAATTTGCAGTAAGAAACCTTTCATTAATGCACTCATATCCTAGAAGAGCATCGCTAGCTTGTCTGCTGAGAAGCAGACCCACGCCTTGGTGATGCTTATTGTCGTCCCTCCCTGAAAAGAGAAATTTAAGATTATTTTTAAAAATCTGACCTTTATTTGTCCATCTGGTCTCTTGCAAGCCGAGAATATCTAAATTATAATGGTGGAATTCTTGTGTGAGGACATCAAGAGAAAAAGCTCTGTGCAGAGTCCTCACATTCCAACTACTTATGGAGAGAAAATGGTTAGTGGGATGTTTAAAGAAACTATGTTTATTGAGAGAGGTAATGCCGATAATATCAAACAGCCCCCTAATCGCAGACATGGGGCAAAGACCCGTTCCCCCACTACTAAAGACTGAAGCCATCTACACTGGAAGACTTCCTAACAATGTAAAATTTGACGATGCCAATAGAAGCAAAGAGTTCAGGTGCCTGCGATGACTTCTGATCAGGATTATCCACCAGCTGATAAACATATCCTGTGAATCTATTCACTTGGGGCTGTCAACCCACAAACAAACAGAAAACACAGCGGAAGATTTTCCCTCCACAGAAGCCCACCAGTGCAACAAAATCAGGATCCATAATCAAGCTCAGAGCCATATATCTGTCCAGTCCAGTAGGTTTATATGGTCAGCACCAGGACCCTGTGTTGTTGACCACTCCTCAGCAGGGTAGAAAAAAAAGAAAAGTAGCCAGAGTTGTCCAGATCAGTAGGCCACACTAATCTGGCAGCCCTCCCCTTCCGTTCATTTCCACAAGAGAGTATCTCTTTTGAAAGTTACTAACGGTCCGCACCACGAGAAGGCGGGGTCGGACATTAGGTGCTAGGCCTGGCCGGTTCTATGCATCATCATAGGGGATTGCTGCATAGCTCTCCTTCCAGTGACTACCTAGCTACTATTTACAGACCCTCTAACTATAAGGTGACTCAAATGTGAGATTGCGAGAAAAACGCTGCTATTTATGAATAAAACTTTCTACCTCATCTCTGAAGCTGAGAAACCGAAATCAATATCTGGTTCTTGTTGCGAAAATGTATTTCTTAGAAAACCGTGAAATTATACTACGCATGAAATTGAAGAAAAATATTCGGAAAGTATTTAAAAAGTATATCAATCCTTTGCGGAGTGTTATATAAAAAAGAAAAAAGTGAAATTCTCATGAAAAAGGCTCTAGAATTGTTTGAAAGAGATGTGAAAACCCTTACATTGCTCTGCCCTGTAGACATCCATGTTTTTAAAGACATGAAGAATGCAATATCCTTAAAACAACAGAATAACCGTAGTCGAAAAATAAATAACAAATTGATTTATTTCATGGCTAGACTTGGTGACTGTTTGACCCAGATTACCCATAGGTTAACATGTGAAGAGTTCAAGTGAGGAGGCCCATAGAGAAAGCATGGTGCCATCTGAGGGGTGGAAAAAAAAAATTGAGGGTGGAGTCATGTGATCCCTCAAGGTTCGAAATAATTGGTTGTAATAAATTATGTTAATGTCGTCTGTCTTCTGATTGGCTGGTTTCGTATCACGTGATAAGGCTGTCCTTATATGGCATATTGGTGTACATGTCAAATGTATGTGCAGTAGTTATGTGTGACGTCACAGGTATGCGCAGATTGAATGCGCTGTAGTTTTCTAAGGGAGTATAAATTAGGATAACTATACCCTTAAGGTTTGAACTGATTGGCTACTTATGTATGACGTCATCGATCTGTCCTTATATGGCAATTCATGTGTAGACGTCCTATCTATGTGCAGATCTGATGTGCAATGTACTTCGTATACCAGAGAGTGTAGAACAGAGGTGAAATTAAGTATCCAATCGAATCCGTTGACATCTTAAGATTTAATTGTGATTGGATCTCGGGGACCTCTAACGGACGACCCCTGGTCAGATTTTTTGCGTTGCCAGATTCCTTAATATTGACGACGAAACTTTGAAAATATTAGCTGGCGCTAATTTATAAAGGCTCCAATTACCTACTCTATATAAGCAAATTGCCTGTTAGGTGGATTTGTAAACCTTTCCCACGACCCGCGTTTTGTTCTCTGCCCCAAGACGGAAACTGGCGGAATTCGTCGTGTTTAAGGGGGAATCGCGATCTCAGCAGAAAAACGATACATACATCCATGCCTTACCAGGGATTCGAACCCAGGTCCCTTAGATCAGTAGCCAAGCGCACTAACCACTTGGCCACAGGATGGCAAGTAAATATTAGAGAACAAATAATTTCTTATCATCATTTTTGAAACGAAACTAAGAGATAAAAATGTTTTATTTATTTCCTGTAAATATAAAATTCAAATTATTTGTATTAGAACACATGTAATCTTTAGCATGAAAGTTGCGTAATATTTATAAGGTAATTGTTCTGATAATTACAAGAAAATCTAACTGGGCATCATGAAAAAGAGATAATAAAATATCTGACAGTACAGATAACTACGTTTATGAGTAAGGATCCTTATTAAACCCAATAAAACCCTACTATGCCAATTTAGTTTTTACAGTCATATTTGCTTACAAATAGCATTTAGTGGTCAACCCTCTTTATTAGCATTTCCTTTATTATTATGCAGTCTTGTGACCGACTGGTTAGCGCGCTTGGCTACTGATCTAAGAGGGCTGGGTTCGAGTCTCGGGTAAGGCATGGATGTATGTGTCGTTTTTCGTGATCAATCAGCTGCTTCTGCTGAGTTTTCTCCATCCTCACAGACCTTCTACTGTGGCATATAAACTGACAGGCTCCTGTCAGACCTCTGTGGCAAGCAGCTGCTTGAAGATTTTTTTTTATTACTATATCCTTCATCCATTCATTTAGTACAGGCTTGGAAACCTGTGACTTGTAGTTAGCATTGTCAGCTAGTGATCAAAGGAAACGCGGGTTCGAGTCCTTGACAAGCCATGGAGGTCTCTCGTCTTTCTGCTTAGGTCTCGCATACCTCATTCTCCACTTTGCGGCATATTATACTAATAGACTCTCGTCTGCCCTCTGTGCCAAGTAACTGATTGAGGGATAATTATTTATTTTATATGAAATATAGGCGTGTGAGGTTTCTCCTTGTGTTTTGCTCCTCTCTACTAATAATAAAAATATTTATTATTTAAAAAAAAAAATCAGAGAAACTTCTGCCTTTAGGGTAGTTTTACCTCAGCCTAGTCCAGAATACCATACTGAGAGCAAGTTTGAAAAAATTTGGTAATTATGCTCATCAAGAATTTAACACTTTGGTAATTTGTCATGTGTACAAGAGAGGTTGGGTTGTTATACCTCTGAGCGGCACCTTTTTGCACACCATGGGCTAAATGGCCAGGTCACAAGGGCCCCCGAAAGCTCAGAGAAGGTTGGGGGAGGAGACCCACTGGAACAGCTGTTGGGAGATAGATGGTAGCCTCCCGTCAAGGCCATGCAACGTGTTCTTTAACGTGCACAGGGTATGGCTCTCTCCCGTATACGGGGCCACGGCTTAACGTCCCATCCGACGGACGACGGCCTTTCCAAGCCCATCGGTGTCCCCTACTGACCGTGGGCAAGGCGGGGAATTTTTGCAGAGTTAAACCTCAACGCTGACCCAGCTGGGACTCGAACCTGGGAACTACAGATTACGAGCCTGGCGCGCTACCGACTGATCCACCCCCGCCCCATGCATGCTGGGAAGGGGGATGGACGCCGTCTAATAAGACTTGGGAATATTCCCTAGCAATGTTGTGTGACAGAATGAAAGTTGTTTGAAAGATGTGTGTTTTTGAGGCACAGCTGGCAGAGAACATTATGTTTTGCTGAGGCTGTCTCGCTGATCACATTAAATTAGTTTAACCTTATGCCCGACAGCTGAGTGTCTGAATCTTAGTTCGACGGCACAAGGGATTAAGAAAAATTCAAGTGAAACTGATTTTAGATATTATTTGCTTTCGAGAGTTTTTCCTAATTACAAAGGAGGAACAAAATTGGCAAAGTGAAAAATTACATTGAAAAAAAAAAAGTGACCGAAGCTTAAAGAATTGTGGTTTTGAAGACACTTGTGTTATGTTCAGTGATCAGTGTTGGATGTTTAACTGATAAGAAAGGTTTTAGTTTCAAGTAAACTATCAATTTATCTGTATCGCAGAAAAATGAGCTTGTTTTTAAAAAAAAATCTCGCAATTGTGATCATTTTATACAGTTTGATAGCATATTGTTGTTTTGTTTCGTTAGCGGAGAAATTGTTTATGATTAGGAATTTCGTCGCCTTAGTTAATATATCAGTTAATATATAGTTTATTTACGTATTTGGAATTCACGTTCGGTTGCAAAATATTCAAACAGAATTGAAAATCGGTAAAAATATTTTTATTCACATTTTGTGTTTTTGAAACGTGTGATATCAGTTATATATTCTATTACATGGCATGGAAAAATAATTCGGCTAAACTATTCGTGGTGAGACTTCAATATTCGTGTAAAAACATATGAAGTAAAAAAGGATAAAAATTATATTCTCCATTACTATTTAGGTGTTATTAAATTTGTTCGCTTTTCATAGCTAAATACAACTACCAGTATAAAATTTAGATACATTTGAAGAAGTTTTATTATTCTCGTTTAATCAACACAGGGAGACTTTGTCTACCGAGTTCAGAACGGTTTCTTCGAAAGCAGAGTTTGTAATTAAATAGTAAAGGCGTGACTGTTCAGTCAAATTGCCATTCAATGAAAACTAATCTTCTGATAATTAAAATACATTTTTCATTACAAATTTCGACTCTTAGTCAACTGATGCATCTATTCCGGCAAATATATCACAGCATCTGACAATTCCTATTAACCCTATAGAATCTCACGTAACAATAACTCTACTACAGAAGCATGAGGGCACTCAATTTGAAGTGAGAACAATAATAATACGCCTTAGATATCTCCATGAACAATTCTGAGCACAAACAAAATAATATGAAGCTTACTTTTAACGAGCGAATACAATTTCGAGTGACAATAATAATAATATGTAATGAATATCTCCATGAAGTTGACAATCCTCAAAAGAGCCTACATAACTGAAGAATACCGAAAGTGTAGAGATGATGTCATTTCCTGCTTCACTAGTGTATACGATGTGTGGGGCATGTCATTCATGAATTCGATTAGTGTGTCAAAGAATCAGAACACAGGCTTCACAATTTTTATGATGGCCATTCTAAATACTCCTTAGCTGATTCGATTTCTTTTGTGTGCGCGCAGGCGGATCAATGACTACTGGGCAGACTCGCCCAGAAGGAAAGCTGTCCACGTGTATCTCGTCCACTCCGTGGATCTCCCGTTTCGTGTATTGGAACAGTCCAGAATTCGACGAAACTTCCATTTCTGGGCAGCGAAGCTAGAGAGGTAAGGACGGTGGCTGAGGCGGCTTAGTAGCTTAGGCTTCTTTGGCTTAGGTGTCCCCTTATGATGGGCGGCATGCCGGGTTGGGTTGGGTTGTTTTACCTCTGAGCGGCACTTTTTTGCACACCATGGGCTAAATGGCCAGGTCACATGGACCCCGAAGGCTTAGAGAAGGTTGTGGGAGGGGACCCACTGGAACAGCTGTTGGGAGACAGATGGTAGCCTCCCGTCAAGGCCATCCAGCGTGTTCTTTAACGTGCACAAGGTATGGCTCTCCCGCACACGGGGCCACGGCTTAACGTCCCATCCGACGGACGGCGGCCTTTCCAAGCCCATCGGTGTCCCCTACTGACCGTGGGCAGGGCGGGGAATTTTTGCGGAGATAAATCTCAACGCTGACCCAGCTGGGACTCGAATCTAGGAACTACAGATTACGAGCCTGGCGCGCTACCGACTGAGCCACCCCCGCCCCGCGGCATGCCGGGAAAGCTCCGCAGATCGCTCCTCTAGGAATCTCTGTTAATCTCGACACCAGCGTTAAGCTCGTCGTGGTGCTGGCCGCTGCGGCAGTGGAGGTGGTGAAGGCAGTCAGTGTGTTTGGTGAACTCGTAATGAGCGAGGTTCGAGGCGGTGGTGATTCTGTCTGCTGTGGGGAGAATAGTGACTACAGTTTGGTCCACGGTAACGTAATGAATGCGAGTGTCGACTGTCATTGAAGGGGTGTACTTGGAGTTGGTAGTGTGGCAGTGGCTCTTTTTAAATTAGGTCTTCTGTTACTGCAGAAAAGACTCTGGGCTCTGCGCGGGTCGGATGGCCTGTGACGTGTTTCTAGGTGGCTCGAGGTTCCAAATCCCAGTTCCCTCCGATTCTGAGGTCGCCGTGGGAAAGGGCGTTCGGTGAAAGCTGCCTTGATACATCAGGCTTAGACAGCCTTGAGTAAGAGGAGGGAAGAAAGGAGCGATATTAATTATGCAGAAAAATTCGAGTGATATAATTTGTTACAAATTAAAAGCGATCTCTTTTAAAAGCAATTAAAATAAAATAATTTATTCATGAGGATTTTAAAAGAACAATTCAGAATTTTTGAAAATTAGTTACCAGATTTTTTAAAAATAAATAACTACCAATGCATATTTCAGAAACTTCGCTATCGTAAAATGTGCTATATTTTTGTCTGGTAAAACTTTTGGAAAAATCCATTCTCAAGCGCTTAGTCACTCAATATCCTTCCACCCGAACAATAGAAAACATTCCACGATACATCAAATTCACAGAATGGTAGAGAGTATTGCAGAGGCATGCAACAAAAAAGAGTCTACAGTCGCTGTATACACTGATATCGCAACGGCGTTCGATCGGATCTGGATTGAAGGCCTCATCTTTAAACTTATAAAGTTCAATTTTCCTCTTGCACTAATTCATATCATCCAGTTATCTCCGTTCACGAACCTTCCAAGTCAAAGTGGCAAATCACATATTCGATAAAAAAAAACCTATTAATGCAGGAGTCCCTCAACCCGACATTGTTTAATATCTTCACATCAGATATTCCTAAACTTGATCGAGTTGTAAATGCCATGTACGCTGACCACACGGCATTTCTCGCACCCTCCCTTTCCGTGCCCATTGCCTGCAAGAGAATGCAGGCAATGCTCGACTCTTTGGAGGACTGGTGCACGGATTGGAGAGTGCAAGTTAACCCTGCAAAAGGTATTGCAGTTCTTACGTCACAGAAACGAAATCCCCATCATGAAAATTTCTACCTATTTGATTAACAGGTAGTGTGGAGCGATCATGCCAAATACCTAGGCATCACGATTCAACACAAGCTCAAATGGGATGCCCATGTAGGGAATGTTATTAACAAAGCCAGATACTGCAAACTATTCCCTCTGCTTGGGGGAAAATCTCATATCGCAACATCACATAAAGTGCTAATTTATAATCAGGTAATCAAACCTCTCCTTCTATATGCTGCCCCCATCTGGGGTGCATGTTCGAATAAAAATCTTGCAAATCTCCAATCTCTACAAAATAAAATCCTACGATCTGCTGTAGCAGCTCCCTGGTTTGTCAGGAATACTATCATTCATCGAGATCTAAATTGTGAAACATTTCTCCAATACATCAAGAAAATGGCCAAGAACTATTTTGCAATTATCGCAGAACATCCTAATCAACTTATTAGAGATTTACTTAATTATGATGTGTACCCCTCACACAAATTCAAACGACCAAAATCTCTACTTGATAATCAGGATTAAGCAGGGGTTCGAAGTCAGATGGCGCTACTTGTACTGACCCCATCTGGAGCCGAACCTTAATTTATTCCTTACTTATTACTTACTTTTCTCTTACTTCTCCCCTTCCCACTCCTCCCCCCACTTCCCCCCCATTCTTTTCAACTCATATTACGGTTCTACCGTCATTTATTCACATATTTCATTTATTTGGCTACTGGCGTTAGCTAAGATTAAGCAGATATAGCCCCCCCCCCCCCCCGGCCTGGGACTGCTGTTGTCACTGTATGATCTTTGATGTCTTAGTGTGGTAAAAGGAGGTCTAAGGAGAAGTGGCAAATTGATGTACAGACACAAAAACAACTGTAAGGGGCGATCTGCGCATGCGCAGTGCAATCATTTTAGCCCACTACAGTTATGGTTTGTCTTACTATTGGTATATATATATTGCGATTTAACCAGTGTTTCCAAATGTCTAACAGCCTTGGCTGTTTGGCACAGTGGTAGCTGACCCTAAAGTTATTCAATGAGTGTTTTATCCTGTTCAGGAGCACATTTTACGATACCTGGAAAAGACTTTGTATGTTTATTTTGAGCAATTTCGCAGAATTTTTAAAATTAATATGTAAATTAATACATTTAATCATCTTGCGAATATATATAAGTCAATGTATGTTGCAGGTTTGTGTTCCCTGGAGCATATCGATGTACATTGGCTTCTGCACTTTCCTCTAACAGTGTAATTATTTTTTTCTGGTTGATACTGGAGTGCCTGTTGCCATCTGTTGAACGTTTATACAAGTAAAAAACTCGGTATGATATATATTGGAAATATCAGCAATTGTATAAAATATAATTATATAGATCATGTTATCGTGCATTGACATATAAATCTCAATTTATTATAATATACTAAATGCTGTAGGTTGTTCAACCTATCAAAATTCTGTTCTTTAGCATAGCTGCTACCTGTTTTACAAAATAGTATTTTATTAAAGAAAATGATTTCATTACCTCATGATATTTTCTCTCTAAACGAAAAGTAAATTATTTTTGTGAACATTTTTCAGAGTCAAACTGTTTGCAAAATTAGTCACGTGGTGTAAGCAATTGAAAACTTTGCTCGGCGGTAGAAAAATAATGCAGGGAACTCGCTCCTCTCCCTGGCTAGGTGACTTCACTGCAATGCACTGATTAGAGGGCGCTGCAATCGAAAAGTTTACATTACGTCTATGGATGCTAGCTCTCTTCTCCTTTAGACACTCCTCCGTGGTGTCCAGGCGTATTGTATGAAAGTGACCTTGATCAGCTACGAAATTCGGGACCTTTCGGTCACGGACGTCGGAAATAACAGAATAGCAAAATCTGTCGCAATGAAAATCTGAAAGAATGAATCTGAATGCTTCTACTGGTATCGTCAAATTCTACATTGGAGGAAGTCTTCCAGTGTATATGGCTTGGTGGGAGAACGGGACTTTGCCTCATGCCAGCGATTAGGAGGCTGTTTAATATTGTCGGCGTTCCCTCTCTCAATAAACGTAATTTCTTTAAACATCCCACTAACCATTTTCTCTCCATAGGTAGTTGGAATGTGAGGACTCTGCACAGAGTTTATTCTATTGATGTCCTCACACAAGACTTTCAGCTTTATAATTTAGATATTTTCGGCTTCCAAGAGAATAGATGGACAGATAAAGGTCAGATTTTTAAAAATAATCTTAAATTTCTCTTTCCAGGGAGGGAAGATATTAAGCATCATCAAGGCGTAGGTGTGCTTCTCAGCAGACACGCTAGTGATGCTCTTTTAGGATATGAGTGCATTAATGAAAGGTTTCTTACAGCAAAATTTCAGACAAACGTTAAAGATTTTAATCAAGATTGGCGAACTCTATTCTTCACGTCCATATCCATCATTTCGAATTTTTTTAAATATTTTTTTTATCTTCAGTTTCAGTAGCAATTAATCACCCGAGCAGTTTTCAAAACTTATAAAAAAATGAAATTTCCTTTTTCTCTCTTCGAGAGAGTAAGAAATTATTCCTTTAAGCTAAAAAGGGATCACCCCAATATCGGAGGTTTTGGACATTAATATAAAAATAAATACCCCCTCAAGCAGCTGCTTGCCACACAGGTCTGACAGGAGCCTGTCAGTTTATATGCCATAGTAGAGGGTCTGAGAGGATGGCAGGACCTCAACAGAAAAACAACACATACATCCATGCCTTAACCCGGGCTCGAACCCAGGTCCCGTAGATCAGTAGCCAAGCGTGCTAACCACTCGGCCATGGGACGGCAGTTGGATATCAACTGCAAAATGTATTTTACTGGATTATTAGAAGATTACCTTTCAGTGAATGGCAATTTCATTGAACAGTCACACTTACACCTTTTACATTTCATTTCAATCTCCGCTTCCGCAGAGATATTTCTGGAACCCGAAAAACTAAAAGAACCACACTTTGATTAAACGGAAACAATAATACTTCTATATATCTAACTAAATTTTATACTGGTGGTTGCTGTTAGCTATGAAAAGCTAACAAATTTAATAACAAAATTAACAATCGATAATATTATTTTTAATCTTTTCCATTTGTTATGTTTTTACAAAATATTGAAGTCTCATCACGAATAGTTAAGCCGAATTATTTTTCCATGCCATGTAATAGTATATGTAATTGATAATACATGTATTAAAAAATACAAGATGTGAATAAAAGTATTTTTAAAGATTTTCAATTCTATTTGGATATTTGGCAACGGAACGTGAATTCCAAATAAATAAACAAACTCTAAATGAACTAATTTATTAACTAAGGCAACAAATTGCATAAATCATTAACAATTTCTTCACTAATCACACAAAACAACACTATGCTATCAATTAGTATAAAATGATCCCAATATCCATAATTGCCAGATTTTCCTTCAAGCAAAGAGCATTTTTCTGCGATACAGATAAATTGCTATTTTACTTGAAACTAAAAACTTTCTTATCAGTTAAACATCCAAAACTGATCACTGAACATAACAAAAACAAAAAATATCTCCAAAACCACACTTCTCACTACCAACGCTCACAGATTACGATTAATCTCTTTCTTCTATAAACAGATTCTCCGAACTACTATTAGACATTGAACTTTCTGGTATATAATCACAGGCAAGCAGGGGAGAAACAGAATTCTGTTCTTTCATTTCAACTTCATCGTTCGAACTCGTAAGTGACGTAATTTTCACCCCGTGCTATACCTCAAGTGAAACGTTGTAACACAGTCTCGTTTTCCATTGTTGTACGTGCATCTTCCGTTTCATTATATTGTAAATTGAAGTCTTGTTCATAGTACATATATAGAAAGAAAATCCTTCTCAGCCATGGGTTACGGAGTTTAAACCATATTACGTAATTTTGTTCGCCAAACGCATCTGTCCTGAGCTGCATCTGCTGCACCTGGTCATTGTAGACCAATTCTAACAAGGTCCTGTTTGACATGTACGCACATCTCATCCAATGTCTCCGCTCTCTTTCTGAGGCCTTTAGGCACACCTGTTCATAACCCTATTCGCTAATCTACAATTATCCATACGGGCAAAATGGCCAAACCAACGGAGTCTCTCTCTGCAGATTGTGGTGCTTAAAGGAGGTTGCCGACTGCTTTGCATAACCTCATCATTACTTACAAAATCAAACCACCTAATGCGAAAAGTGCTAAATCATCAGTATATTCTAAATCAAAAATTTTGAGAACTCGGGACCATATAAGGCCAATATTTGTACCGTGCAGTGAAATTCGAATAACGTTATCAATATACAAGGTAAAAAGAAAAGGAGTCAAAATACACCCTTCGTGAACATTTGAAGCAATGCTAAACGAACTGCTACAAGCCTTAGAAACTTTCACATACGACTCAATGCTATTATAGAGAACTTTCATTATGTTAACTAACTTGTCCGGTATGCCATGCGATCTCACAATCAACCACAAATTAAGGCGATCAACAGAGTGAAAAGTCTTTTTTATAATCAACAAAGTTAGTAACCAAAGGTTTCTGAAACTCTAAACGTTTCTCAAGAATCTGCCTAAAAAGCACCTTAAAAAGAGCTCTTTCTAAATAATTCCTTCTTTTTGAGAATGTTAATATTCATAGCCGTCCCGTGGCCGGGTGGTTAGCGCGCTTGACTACTGATCTACGGGACCTGGGTTCGAGTCCCGGGTAAGGCATGGGTGTTCGTTTTGTTTTCTGCTGAGGTACTGCCATCCTCTCAGATCTTCTACTGTGGCATATATACTGACAGGCTCCTGTCAGACATCTGTGGCAAGCAGCTGCTTGAGGGGTTTTTTATTAATATTCGTAAGATAGGCAAACACTTGATGAACGTAGGTGTATTTCAGACAATTTGCATTTACTTTTTAAGGAACTCTAAATTGCAACAAAATCTAATATTTTGTGTTCAATCGAAATCCAGTCTCTCAGCCCAAGGTCGCCTTCATACACTAGGCGTCGACAGTCTTGAACAAAAGGAAGGAAAAAAAAGGAGGAAATCCAATTTTGAATAAATATGTATTTTAATTGGGTTAAAATTTAAGTTAAAGCCATTTATTTTAAAACAAGTTAAAGTAAAATAATTCATTTATATTGTTTTTGTTAAAACACCTGATAGAATTATAAAAGTAATTACCAAAGTGATAAAAAAAACTACTATTTGAATTTTAAGAAAAATAGTTGTTTTTTTAAAGCTGCTACATTGTTTCAAAATTAGGTTTTCTGTTACTGCAGTGTCCAGGTCTTTGATACCGAGGTGGCCTTAGTTAGCCCCCCACCCCACCCCACCCCTCCTTTCAACCCCAATTCAAATCTGTACAGATCCGATGAATTTCTTTCCCCCTATATCGTCCTGAATCGGGACCAGTTTCAAACAAATATTGTGAATTGCGAAAACTATGTTCTAAAGAAATAATATTTTACCTTTCGTTTTTGAAATATCTCTCTGTTTACATTCCTTGGAGTAGAGAAGAATAATGTTTGACTTAAAAGCATGAACGTATTCATGGAGTAACTCATTATAAGGCAGGTTCTCCCATACTGGAGGTGGCTCACTTGGTAGCGCTCCACGCTCGTAATCTCTAGTTCCCAGGTTCGAGTCCCAGCTGGGTCAGCGTTGAGATTTAACTTCGCAAAAATTTCCTGCCCTACCCACGGTCAGTAGGGGACACCGATGGGTTGGAAAGGCCGCCGTCCATCGGATGGGACGATAAGCAGTGGCTCCATGTGCGGAAGAGCCGAATCCTGTGCACGTTAAAGAACACACTCAATGGCCTTGACGGGAGGCTACCATCTGTTTCCAACAGCTGTTTCAGTTCCCCCAACCTTCTCTGAGCCTTCGGGGTCCACGTGACCTGGCCATTTAGCCTACGGTGTGCAAAGAAGTGCCGCTCAGAGGTAAAACAACCCAATCCCACACTGAACCTCGTGAGTAGAAGAATAACTTTTATGATCGATCTACCTTTTCCTCGGAAAAATAAGTGCTATTTCTTTGAGTACCGTATTGGAAGAGATTATCACTTTGACAAACATTGTTACTTCTGCAAAAAATTCTACCGTAAGAGGATGGGCATACGTCGACCCTCTCTTCAGAATGCTAGAAAAGGTAAGAGATGCAAAAAATATGAAATTTATTTATATATCTCTCATTTTGCAAGATTTAAAAAAAATCTGCAAATCCCAAGGAGAAATGTTATGTTGGATTCTAAAACAAGTATCTGCCTCCCCACCCCTCGATTGTTTTCATAGATCTGGACCTATTTACAAATATCGATATTTTTACCTTTAGACTGAAGAGATTTCACATGTCACCTATTCGCAAATGTTTTAAATTTTGATATACTTCGTCATGTCCGGTGTAAGATTACTACTGATATAATAATTTCCGGTCATTTTTGCAATAATAAAAAAAATGCTATAGAAAGGATAGGGGGAGAAGTACACTGAGAATAATTGATCGATTGATATAAATGTTAACAATACGAATTCAAAATTCAATTTGTTTTATCTCATAAATATTTTCTTGAGAATCAATATGAAATACTATTAATGTAATTATTATTGCATTGTAAGCACTTAGTATGTAATTATTAAATAAAATTAAGAAGTCAATATTTGGTTTTGCTCATAGAGGATGAACTGGAATATGATTTTAAATACAGTGGTAGGAAAAACGTGAAATTGAAAAATGTTTACAAAATGGAACATTGATCGTATTTCTTTGTAAGTAGAATATATATGAACTATATAATGAACAACACTTCGGTCTCAATATCTCTTTATGTTTCATGTATTTGAATGCATGTGATTCTGTTATGTATTCTATTACAAAGAACGAAAAGATAATTAGCCTAATCTATTCATGATCAGATTTTGAAGGAAACAGCAAATTTTCCATTCTTATTTCTGCTGTTTTTAATTATTTCAATCTTTTCCCATATGTAATTAAAGTTACCTGCACAAAGTTTAGAGAAATTATTTCAAGAATATTTAAGTCGTTTCCTTCCAAGTCGAAGTGGCAAATCATATATTAGACATGAGTCCCTCCAGGCTCCATTCTGTCCCCGACATTGTTTAATATCTTCATTCCTAAGCTTCATCGAGTTGTAAATGCCATTTACGCTGACAACACGGCATTTCTCGCACCCCCCCCCCCCCCTTTACGTGCCCATTGCCTGCAAGAGAATGCAGTTAACCCTACTAAAAGTATTGCAGTTCTTACGTCACATAAACGAAATCCCCATCATCAAAATTTCTACCAATTTGATAAAGAGGTAGTGTGGAGCGATCATGCCAAATACCTAGGCATCACGATTCAACACAAGCTCAAATTGGATGCCCATGTAGGGAATGATGTTAACAAAGTCAGAGCACTATACTGCAAACTATTCCCTCTGCTTGAGGGAAGATCTCATATCGCAACATCACATAAAGTGCTGATTTTAATTTCAGGTAATCAAACCTCTCCTTCTATATGCTGCCCCCATCTGGGGTGCATGTTCGAATAAAAATCTTTCAAATCTCCAATCGCTGCAAAATAAAATCCTACGATCTGCTGTAGCAGCTCCCTGGTTTGTCAGGAATACTATCATTCATCGAGATCTAAATTGTGAAACAAATCTCCAATCCATCAAGAAAATGGCAAAACCTATTTTGCAACTATCGCAGAACATCCTAATCAACTTATTAGAGATTTACTTAATTATGATGTGTACCACTCACGCAAATTCAAACGACCAAAATCTCTACTTGATAATCAGGATTAAAAAAGGGATCGAAGCAAGATGGCGCTACTTGTACTGGCCCCATCTGGAGTCGAACCTTAATTTATTACTAACTTTTCTCTTACTTTTCCCCTTCCCACTCTTCCCCCCCATTTCCCTCCCATTCTTTTCAACTCATATTGGTTATACCGTCATTTATTCACACGTTTCATTCATTTGGCTACTGGCGTTAGCTAAGATTAAGCAGGTATAGGCCCCAGGCCTGGGACTGCTGTTGTCACTGTATGATCTTTGATGTCTTAGTGTGGTCAAAGGAGGTCTAAGGAGAAGTGGCAAATTGATGTGCAGACACAAAAACAATTGTAAGGGGCATTCTGCGCATGCGCAGTGCAATCATTTTAGCCCACTGCAGTTATGGTTTGTCTTACTATTGGTATATATATATATTTTGCGATTTAACCATTGTTTCCAAATATCTAACAGCCATGGCTGTTTGGCACAGTGGTAAGTGACCCTAAAGTTATTCAATGAGTGTTTTATCCCGTTCAGGAGTACATTTTACGATCTGGAAAAGCCGTTGTATGTTTATTTTGAGTAATTTTGCAGAATTTTTAAAATTGACATGTAAATTAATACATTTAATCACCTTGCGAATATATATAAGTCAATGTATGTTGCAGGTTTGTGTTCCCTGGAGCATATCGATGTACAATGGCTTCTGCACTTTGCTCTAACAGTGTAATTCATTTTTTATGGTTGATACGGGAAGTGACTGTTGCCATCTGTTGAACGTTTATACAAGTAAAAAAATCGGTATGATATTTATTGAAAAAAATATCAGCAATTGTATAAAATATAATTATATAGATCATGTTATCGTGCATTGACATATAAATCTCAATTTCTTATAATATACTAAATGTTGTAGGTTGTTCAAAATATCAAAATTTTGTTTTTTAGCATAGGTGCTACCTGTTTTACAAAATTGGATTTTATTAAAGAATATTATTTCATTACTTCTTGATATATTCTCTCTAAACGAAATGAAAATTATGATTGTACCTCATGAAGAAAATGAACATTTTTCAGAATCAAAGTGTATCTAAAATTAGTCACGTGGTGTAAGCAATTGAAAACTTTGCTCGGCGGTGGAAAAATAATGCAGGGAACTCGCTCCTCTCCCTGGCTAGGATACTTCACTGCAATGCACTGTTTAGAGGGCGCTGCAATCGAAAAGTTTACATTACGTCTATGGGAGCTACCTCTCTTCTCTCTTAGACTCTCCTTGGTGTGCTATCCAGGCGTATTGCATCAAAGTGACCTTGATCAGTTACGAAAGTCGGGAAATTTCGGTCACGGACGTCGGAAATAACAGAACACCAAAATCTGTCGCAATGAATATCTGAATGAATGAATCTGAATGCTTCTACTGGTATCGTCAAAATCTACATTGGAGGAAGTCTTCCATTGTATATGGCTTGGTGGGAGAACGAGACTTTGCCTCATGCCAGCGATTAGGAGGCTGTTTAATATTGTCGGCGTTCCCTCTCTCAATAAACGTAATTTCTTTAAGCATCCCACTAACCATTTTCTCTCCATAGGTAGTTGGAATGTGAGGACTCTGCACAGAGCTTATTCTCTTGATGTCCTCACACAAGACTTTCAGCCTTATAATTTAGATATTCTCGGCTTGCAAGAGAATAGATGGACAGATAAAGATCAGATTCTTAAAAATAATCTTAAATTTCGTTTTCCAGGGAGGGAAGATATTAAGCATCACCAAGGCGTAGGTGTGCTTCTCAGCAGACAAGCTAGTGATGCTCTTTTAGGATAGGAGTGCATTAATGAAAGGTTTCTTACAGCAAAATTTCAGACAAGCGTTCAAGATTTTAATCAAGATTGGCGACTCTATTCTTCACGACCATATTCATCATTTCGAATTTTTTTTAATATTTTTTTTTATCTTCTGTTCCAGTAGCAATTATCCACCCGAGCAGTTTTCTAAACTTATAAAAAAGATGAAATATCCTTTTTCGCTCTTCGAGAGAGTAAGAAATTATTCCTTTAAGCTAAAAAAGCGATCACCCCAATATCGGAGGTTGTTGGACAATTACTGTCAAAATTTTCGAACAGTTATGAAGATGTGTCGCGTGCCATCAGGAGAGGAAAGAATTAAGAGAGGGATTAATATTAACGGAGACCGAATGGAAGGGAGGGATGAAAAGAGAGCTACTGCCACGAGTACGGGAAGAAAAATTTTTTAGAATGAAAGTTTTAAATAAATAAAAATAAAGTTTAGAAATTTTAGAATGAAAATGCAAAATTGGCTACGACTTCTGAGAAATCAGCAGTAGTTTCTTATATAAGAGAGTAATGCGTACATATGACATGTATCGGTGAAACTCCGCTTCTACTTCCGATATGGCTTGTACAGCTGCTCAGGATCATTTTTGGCGAGTGGCCAACATTAGTCAGCCAACATTGAAATGGAAGAGTTTCCCTGGTATCGTTTTTCCATCGTTGCCTTGTCCTGGTGAAAGCGTTCACCATGCTCATCACTGACCATGCTGCAGTTGTTGGGGAATAAGTCTAAGTGGGAATGGAGAAAGTGGATCTTTAAGGATGGAAAATTAGAAGGCGTACGAAACTTAATATAAAAGTTATTTATAATTATTTTTTATTTCTAGCAGCAAATGTTCCTAATAAGGAAAGAATTGGAGTCATGGATTAGGTCGAAAAACATAATGGAAAAAATAAACGTTATAAATTTCAGGTTCCAAACAACTTTATTGTTAACATGAATATTTATGATAAATTTTATTTTAGATATTTTTATTTTATCTACTATATTAATAGGATAACTTTTTAAAGAAGTCGGTTTCCAGATCGTCAAATCAAACTATAAATTGAAATGTATTTTTAACCGATTATGAGAAGATTGGATTTCGTTGAATGGCAACTTCACCCTCACAGTAAACAGTTCGTACGTTATCGTTTTGCGCAACATTCGAAATTTCGAAGCATGGTACTGATGACTTTTTCAACTTTGGTGCATCGAATAACAGAAAGAGGGAATAATAATTATATATATGAAAGTGTACTGTGAAATACTTGCAGGAATAGATGCATCAGTTGAATAATAGTCGAAATTTGTAAATGAAAAATATATTTTACTAGATTATTAAAAGTTCTCATTTCATTGTTGTTGGGTTGGGTTGTTTTACCTCTGAGCGGCAATTTTTTGCACACCATGGGCTAAATGGCTAGATCACATGGACCCCGAAGGCTCAGATAAGGTTGGGAGAAGGGACCCACTGGAACAGCTGTTGGGAGACATATGGTAGCCTCCCGTCGAGGCCATACAGCTTGTTCTTTAACGTGGATAGGGTATGGTTCTCCCGCACACGGCGCCACGGCTTAACGTCCCATCCGACGGACGGCGGCTATACCAAGCCCATCGGTGTCCCCTACTGACCGTGGGCAGGGAATTTTGCGGAGATAAATCTCAACGCTGACCCAGCTGGGACTCGAAACTGGTAACTACAGATTACGAGCCTGGCGCGCTACCGACTGAGCCACCCCCGCCCCACACACTTCATAGAATGGCAATTTCATTGAACAGTAACATTACTGCTTCACAATTCTATTTTTTTTTCAATCTCCGCTTCTGCAGAAATTTTTCTGAAGCCAGTTAACAGCCCAGAACTCACACCGATTAAACGAAAACAATATCTCTTCTATATACCTAACTAAATTTTATACTGGTGGTTGCTATTAGCTATGAAAAACTAACAAATTTAATAACAAAATTAACAATCGATAATATTATTTTTATTCTTTTCTATTTCATATGTTTTTAAAAAATATTGAAGTCTCATCACTAATAATTTAGCCGAATTATTTTTCCATGTCATCTAATAGTATATGTAATTGATAATACACGTATTGAAAAATACAAAGTGTGAATAAAGGTATTTTTAAAGATTTTGAATTCTATTTGGATATTTGGCAACGGAACGTGAATCCCAAATAAATAAACAAACTCTAAATGAACTGATTTATTAACTAAGGCAACAAATTGCATAAATCATTAACAATTTCTTCACTAATCACACAAAACAACACTATGCTATCAATTAGTATAAAATGATCCCAATATCCATAATTGCCAGATTTTCCTTCAAGCAAAGAGCATTTTTCTGCGATACAGATAAATTGCTATTTTACTTGAAACTAAAAACTTTCTTATCAGTTAAATATCCAAAACTGATCACTGAACATAACACAAATTAAAATTATCTCCAAAACCACACTTCTCACTACCAACGCTCACAGATTACGATTAATCTCTTTCTTCTATACACAGATTCTCCGAACTACTATTAGACATTGAACTTTCTGGTATATAATCACAGGCAAGCAGGGAAGAAATAGAATTCTGTTCTTTCATTTCAACTTCATCGTTCGAACTCGTAAGTGACGTAATTCTCACCCCGTGCTATACCTCAAGTGACACGTTGTAACACAGTCTCGTTTTCCATTGTTGTACGTGCATCTTCCGTTTCATTATATTGTAAATTGAAGTCTTGTTCATAGTACATATAGAGAAAGAAAATCCTTCTCAGCCATGGGTTACGGAGTTTAAACCATATTACGTAATTTTGTTCGCCAAACGCATCTGTCCTGAGCTGCATCTGCTGCACCTGGTCATTGTAGACCAATTCTAACAAGGTCCTGTTTCACATGTCCGCACATCTCATCCTATGTCTCCCCTCTCTTTCTTTGGCCTTTAGGCACACTGTTCATAACCCTATTCGCTAATCTACAATTATCCATACGGGCAAAATGGCCAAACCAACGGAGTCTCTCTCTCTCTGCACAATATGCTGCTTAAAGGAGGTTGCCGACTGCTTTGCATAACCTCGTCATTACTTACAAAATCAAACCACATAATGCCAAAAGTGCTTTGATTACTCATCACGCAATTGTCCATTAACCAAATTCTTAATTCTATTAAGCACAATCATGCAAAGAGCAATTGATGAAAGGGACCTAGGTTCAAACCCCGGGTAAGGTATATGGATGTCTGCATTGTCCCTCTGCTGAGGTCTCGAATTCCTCACAGATCTCCTCTATTGTGCTGAGAGTCTCCTGCCAGACCTCTGTGGCAAGGAGTTGCTTGAGGAATTATTTTTTATGAACACCTAATTCATACTTCTCTGACCCAGAAACATTTCTTTATTTATATATTTTAAATACAATTTAAAGTTATATTATAATAATAATTATTATATTATTAATTATGACATTAAGGTGTCCCATGATAAGGAGGAACCTGATTTTTTCACCCAATATGCGTTCAGACAGGAGGAACCAAAATGTGAGAAATTTCACACCATTCGTAAAGTGTTTTGGGAATGGAAGGGGAGCAAAATTTCCTCACATGGAAATAATTTGCATAAAAACGAAGTAACGGGCTATGAGAGCAAACGTGGACAACAATACTCAAACTCTTAGTAGGGGAGAGACCAAAATGGTTTTCCTGCAGGGGGGGGGGAGGCGGCAATATAAAGAAAAAAATTATTGCAAAGCTCGTAAATGCTCGCCATCCTGGATTGGAGCATTCTAAAACTATGGAAAGAAATTGAGTAATCTTCACGATAGGAACAAACATATTATACTCTATGAAAAAAAATTCTCTACAGTTAATGATTTTTAGAAAACTAGTAAACTTGAAATTGCAACACTCTTAATAAGGGAAACATATATCCATACTTCTAAATAATCATATCAAATTTTTTTCAATTTATTAATTCGAATTTTAAAAATGAAATACTTTTTATTTTTGAAAAGCATT
Organism: Ryuthela nishihirai; assembly: GCA_038380435.1. Classification (NCBI taxonomy): domain Eukaryota; kingdom Metazoa; phylum Arthropoda; class Arachnida; order Araneae; family Heptathelidae; genus Ryuthela; species Ryuthela nishihirai. The sequence goes on along the minus strand of JAWZYU010000151.1, from coordinate 223,552 downwards.
GTGACAGACCATCTACTATCGTATTAAACAGAAGGCTCCAGTCAGATCTCTGTGGCAAACAGCTGCTTGAGAAGATCTTTATTTCTTTTTTCGATTTATTTTGAATACTATATCCAAGGGTATACTGCAGAAACGGGGCTTAAATTCCAACAAAGAAATGTCTTCATGGGTATGTTGGGGGGGGGGGGGGAGGTAACATAGACCATATAACCATAATGCATTATGAAGGAATTCTCTATCTGGGTCTTTAATGAGATCAAATCCTCTATGTAGGTCCTCTATGGGATCAATTCCTGCAGCCTTGTCCAAAAGGAACTTCGTGCAATGCGAATCAAATGAGTGCATCGCAACATTATTTGATGACCAACAAAATTATAATTTTATTTTGTTCCCCAATACAATTTTTTAATTTCATTGTAACTAAGTTTTTTAATTCACTGTAATATATAATAAGAAATGAAGAATGTTTAATAGATTTTAAAAAACGTTTGCGTGCGTGTTTTTCAACTTTCGATTATATTAAATATACGTTAACTGTGATTAAATAATTTTATGCATTATTTTTATGGGAACTGATATTTGGTTAAAATTTATATCCCACCATATAAGTTTTTTTAATTTTTTGTGCAATTCTTTATTTTCTTTGACAAAAATAAATAATTTCTCTTATAACCTGAAAGAGCTGGAAAGCTCCTTAGTTGATGATATACAATTTATTGATGGTTTTGCTTCCTTTAGAGCTTTTATAGTTTTGATGGTGTTTGCGAAGTGTTGTATTGATAATATATTTAAAAAAAAGTGTTGTTCGCTTATCTGTTTCTTCATGAATTGATTTGGGAAAAAAAACCTCTCTCATCAAAAAAATTTGTTTTCAAAAATAAACACTTAATGCATTTCTATATATGTGCTGAAAGTTTTTTGACAAATATATATTTAGAGCTTTTTATTTCCATTTTTGTGAATTCCAAAAGAATCATACAGCTGCGATTAAAAGAATTAAAGTGCAATTTTGTTTTCATAATATATATTAGCACGCTTGACTGCTGATCTAAGGGACCTGGGTTCGAGCCTCAGGTGAGACATGGATGTGTGTGTCGTCATGGCATATATACTGATAGGCTCCTGTCAGACCTCTGTGGCAAGCAGCTGCTTCAGGGGGTATTTATTTTATTTTTCATTTATTATATGGAGTTGTTTCAACTTTGATTTTGGCTGTGGCTATTTCGCTTTTTGATAATATATAGAAAAACTCAAAGACAGGAATGAAAAACTTTTATCAGTCAAAATTGATCTGACGACTATAGAGATTTTATTTTAAAATGAATTAGGAATTTTCAAAACTCGAAATAATATCTGACTACCTTAAATTCAGTTAAACAGTAATTATTCTTTCACCTATTAAGTTTATAATATATAATTTTGCTGCTAGGTCTACTGCGTTTATAGAGAAATTATCTAAATATGGTAACTAAGAAATCACAATTAATTGCAGAAAATTAAGATTAATATTCAATATTTTGCTAGTGCATTATTATCTTGTAATTATCAATTTTAAAGATTCTGAATAATGTTCTTTTTAGCACATATAAAATCTCATTCCGATATTTTCATTTCTGTACAATTACAACTTAAATAGAATTCTTAATTTCGAGGTTTTAAAAATGTCCGACAGATGGCAGCATAAGCTAATGTAATATTTTTCCCTTTCGATTATTCATGAAATTTCCACAGCAACAAAATCAACTAATGTGTTCTCTGCAGTATTTCTTTTTCGCTGTTCGAGAGAGCAAGAAATTATTCCTTTAAGCTATAAAGCGATCACCCCAATATCGGAGGTTGCTGGACATTAACTGTAAAATTTTGGGACCGTTATGAAGATGCATCGCGATCCACTAGTAGAGGCAAGAGTTAAGAGAGGGATTAATATTACCGGAGAACGCATGGAAGGTTGGTGGTGGTGGGGGGGGGGGGTGAGAGCTGGGGCCACGAGGTACGGGAGGGACTCATCGTCCTGTCATTATGAGTAACAGGAGCAAAACTGGCAAATTGAAAAACTACATTGAAATAAAAAAAAAGTGATGGAGGCTTAAAGAATTGTGGTTTTGCAGATACTTTTAGCTTGTGTTATGTTCAGTGATCAGTGTTGGATGTTTAACTAATAAGAAAGGTTTTAGTTTCAAATAAACTATCAATTTATCTGTATCGCAGAAAAATGCGCTTTGTTTAAAAAAAATCTGGCACTTGTGATCATTTTATACTAATTGATAGAATATTGTTGTTTTGTTTCATTAGCGAAGAAATTGTTTATGATTTAGGAATTTCGTTGCCTTAGTTAATATATCAGTTCATATATAGTTTGTTTATATATTTGGAATTCACGTTCGGTTGCAAAATATTCAAAACAGAATTGAAATTCGGTAAAAATTATTTTATTCACATTTTGTGTTTTTAATACGTGTGATATCAGTTATATATTCTATTGCATGGCATGGAAAAATAATTCGGCTAAACTATTTATTCGTGGTGAGACTCCACATATGAAGTAAAATAGGATAAAAATTACATTCTACATTACTATTTCGCTGCTAGGAAGTTTGTTCGCTTTTCATAGGTAATTGTAACTACCAGTATAAAATTTAGATACAGTAATAGAAGTGTTATTATTTTCGTTTAATCAACAAGCTGCGATTGATGCGTTGCAGTTCGAGAATGGTTTCTGCGAAAGCACAGCTTGTAATAAAATTGCAAAGGCGTGAGATTTCAGTCACAGTTACGCCTGTGAAATGCCTGTTTAATGGATATCTCAATGAAGTTGGCAATCCTCAAAACAGCCTACATAACTGAACAATACCGAAAGTGTAGAGATGATGTCATTTCCTGCTTCACTAGTGTATGCGATGTGTGGGGCATGTCATTCACGAATTACATTAGTGTGTCAAAGAATCAGAACACAGGCTTCACAATTTTTCTGATGGCCATTCTAAATAGCTGGACTCCTTCGCTGATTCGACTTCTTTTGTGTGCGCGCAGGCGGATCAATGACTACTGGGCAGACTCGCCCACAAGGAAAGCTGTCCACGTGTATCTCGTCCACTCCGTGGATCTCCCGTTTCGTGCATTGGAACAGCCCAGAATTCGCCGAAACTTCCATTTCTGGGCAGCGAAGCTAGAGCAGTAAGGACGGTAGCTGAGGCGGCTTGGTCGCTTAGGCTTCTTTGGCTTAGGTGTCCCCTTATGTGATGGGCGGCATGCCGGGAAAGCTCCGCAGATCGCTCCTCTAGGAATCTCTGTTAATCTCGACACCAGTGTTAAGCTCATCGTGGTGGTGGCCGCTGCGTCAGTGCAGGTGGTGCAGGCAGTCAGTGTGTTTGGTGAACTCGTAATGAGCGAGGTTCGAGGCGGTGGTGATTCTGTCTGCAGTGGGGAGAATAGTGACTCTACAATTTGGGCCACGGTGACGTAATGAATGCGAGTGTGAACTGTCATTGAAGGGGTGTACTCGGAGTTGGCAGTGACTCTTTCTAAATTAGTTCTTCTGTTACTGTAGACAGGACTGTGGGCGCTGCGCTGCCGGATGACCTGTGACTTGGTTCTAGGTGGCTCGAGGTTCCAAATCCCAGTTGTGCTCTTCTGGCTCCGATTCTGAGGTCAACCTGGGATAGAGCGTGCGGTGAAAGCTGCCTTGATACATCAGGCTTAGACAGCCTTCAGTAAGAGGAGGGAAGAAAGGAGCGATGTTAATTATGCAGAAAATTTCAAGTGATATACTATGTTTAATATTAAAGGCAAAGCGGTCTCTTTTAAAAGCAATTAAAATAAAATTATTTATTCATAAGGATTTTATTAAGATATTTGAAAATATTTCAAAATTAGTAACCAGATTTTAAAAATAAACAACTACCAATCTATTTTTAGAAACTTTACTCTAATAAATTGTGCTACATATTTTTCATAATTAGGTTTTTTTAGCGGTTTTGTGCTTCACTGAGGAAGACGGCTCCTTCGACGGTAGTTCTCCGATCGCGTCGCGGCAGCCGTCTACTCCCGCGACAGCATCCCATCGACGCATTTCACGGTAGGCTGAACCACGTTTTTCTGCAAATTAGATTTTACTTTGTCTTTTGATCATAACAGTCTTTATGAGACTAATTTCTTTTGTTCTCTTTTTGTCTTTTGTTACTTTTATTTTATGATATCTGAACAGTCTTTATGAGACTAATTTTTATGTTCTTTTCACAGTCTTTATGAGACTAATTTCTTTTGTTCTCTTTTTGTCTTTTGTTACTTTTATTTTATGATATCTGAACAGTCTTTATGAGACTAATTTTTATGTTCTTTTCACAGTCTTTATGAGACTATCTTTCCGATTTTTTTTCACAGTCTTTATGAGACTATTTTTCTGATATTTTCACAGTCTTTCTGAGATTAGCTTTTAGCTTCGTACTGACTTTTACTGTTTATTGTTATAAATTTCGCCATGTTTTCTCTAATTGCCATGTTTCGCCATGTTTTCGCCATGTTTTCTCTAATGATCCGAGATTGAGCAGATCCTTTCGCTTCATGCTGAAAGGCCTTGATATTAAGGATTTAATTTCTCCTCTCCTAGATACTTTTTGTTCTGATTTTCATGACTTAATTGAAGTAGCGCGATCCATCAATCGTGGAGTTGCAATTGTCACACTTAGGTCTAGTGAAGCCACTGAAACGCCCAATCAAACTGACGTTTTGAAAGTAAATGAGATTGAGATTCCTTTCACTTTTCATAAAAATAAAAATAAAAATAAATGCCCCCTCAAGCAGCTGCTTGCCACAGAGGTCTGACAGGAGCCTGTCAGTTTTTATGCCACAGAAGAAGATCTGAGAGGATGGCAGGACCTCAGCAGAAAAACGACACATACATCCATGCCTTACCCGGGGCTCGAACCCAGGTCCCTTAGGTCAGTAGCCAAGCACGCTAACCACTCGGCCACGGGACGGGGTGGCTCAGTCGGTAGCGCGCCAGGCTCGTAATCTCTAGTTCCCAGGTTCGAGTCCCAGCTGGGTCAGCGTTGAGGTTTATCTCCGCAAAAATTCCCCGCCCTGCCCACGGTCAGTAGGGGACACCGATGGGCTTGGAAAGGCCGCCGTCCGTCGGATGGGACGTTAAGCCGTGGCCCCGTGTCCCGGAGAGTCATACCCTGTGCACATTAAAGAACACGCTGGATGATCTTGACGGGAGGCTACCATCTGTCTCCCAACAGCTGTTCCAGTGGGTCCCCTCCCCCAACCTTCTCTGAGTCTTCGTGGTCCATGTGACCTGGCTATTTAGCCCATGGTGTGCAAAAAAGTGCCGCTCAGAGGTAAAACAACACAATGTTAAAGAACACCCTGGATGGCCTTGACGGGAGGCTACCATCTGTCTCCCAACAGCTGTTCCAGTGGGTCCCCTCCCCCAACCTTCTCTGAGTCTTCGGGGTCCATATGACCTGGTCATTTAGCCCATGGTGTGCAAAAAAAGTGCCGCTCATAGGTAAAACAACCCACCCCAACCCTTCAATAAAAAAGGTTATTGTCTCAAACCTGCCATTTTTTTGTATTGAATGAAGATGTTTCCAACGAACTGTCCAAATTTGGAGAAATTCTCCATATCGAAGATGAGTTTTACTTTGAAGAACGCTTTCAAAAAATTAAAACGGGCAATAGAATTCTGAAGATCAAGCTAAATGAGAACATCCCCAATTTCATAACTATTGCTGGCTTTAATGCCACAATTTACTATCCAGGCATCGTTAAATTATGCTGACGATGCAAATTGCCCGGACACTTTGCGGATAACTGCATCTCTACTTTTAGTCTCAAAAAATCGTACGCTTCAGCTGTTGAAAGTCAACAACCTTCATTTATCTCCGCAAAATTTCCCGCCTTGCCCATGGTCAGTAGGGGACACCGATGGGATTGGAAAGGCCGCCGTCCGTCGGATGGGACGTTAAGCCGTGGCCCCGGTGCGGGAGAGCCATACCCTGTGCACGTTAAACAACACGCTGGATGGCCTTGGCGGGAGGCTACCATCTGTCTCCCAACAGCTGTTCCAGTGGGTCCCCTCCCCCAACCTTCTCTGAGCCTTCGGGGTCGATGTGACCTTTGCATTTAAGCCTTGGTGTGAAAAAAAGTGCCGCTCAGAGGTAAAACAACCCAACCATGGAAATTTGGTGATGATGTGATCAACCCTCGCTGATCACATTAAATTAGTTTAACCTCATGCCCGACAGCTGAGTGTCTGAATCTTAGTTCGACGGCACAAGGGATTAAGAGAAACTCAAGTGAAACTGATTTTAGATATAATTTGCTTTCGAGAGTTTTTCCTAATTACAAAGGGGAGGGGGAGAGCGTCGGAATATTTTCCCCTTTGGCTTTTCATCATAGGAGCACCTCTGTAGACAAAAATGCATGTCTGCACATAGTCGCGAATGTCGGACTTCATTCCTGACCAATATTATTTGGATTCAACTCTCTGTTGTGTTTTGTCCTCACCCAGGAGAACTGAACGAGGGTTATCGAGACACAACTCTAAAATTTGGCCTCTTAGACTGAGCAGTACAACCAGTTGCTCTATGACGTCAGTGCCAGAGTTTCGTTGGTTCAAATGAAAGAGGAATTTTTCATTTGGACCAAATTTCCTTGTAGAAAGGGTCAGGGGCGTTCGTGGCAAGGCTAGTGTTTTGACCTTCCAAGGCATCTATAATCCCCCTGAGGGCAGGTCCTCCATCTACATCTCCCTCAGCAGGGATCAGTCTCCTAATTGGCTGGGATGGTGTGTGTCTTTCTCAAGTGCCTGTATGTTTTGCGACAGGGTATCGGCGGGGATATTGTGTTCCCATGGACGATACACGACATCGATATCGTAATCCTGAAGTGTTAGGTCCACTTCGCCAATCTGCTCCAAGTGTCTTTAAGCTTCATTAGCTATGACAAGGGGAGGTGATCAGATACGACTGTGAATCGGTGGCCATAGAGATACCGTTCGAAATGGGTGGTTGCAAATATTATGACGAGGGCTTCCTACTCGGTGGTGGAGCACTGATGGATGATTCACATTCTTTTGAACTCACGCGGAAGAATTCCTATTAAAAATTCCTAACAATAATAAAAGGTGTTTGTGGAAAAACCGGCCGAGGGTGAATTCCCATCATTAGTTAGCTCTTGTTCAATAAGATGAAGTAGGATGGTGCGATGGTTTATTCATCTATAACATCATCAACATCATCATCATCAACCAGCCATGGGCTACGGAGGTCCAACCAGATAATATTACTCTGCACAATATTCTGCTTAAAGGAGGTTGCCGACTCCTTTGCATAACCTCATCATTAGTTACAAAGTTGAACCACCTAATGCCCAAGATACTGCGTAAGCATCTGGAATCAAAAGCATCTAGTTTCCTGTTATCTTGCTTACACAGCATCCATGTTTCACTACCATAACTAACCCTAGAAAGAACCAAACTATTATACAGTCTAATTTTAGTCTTTAGGTGTATACGCCTATTTCTCCACACTCTCCATAGATTCTTAAAAGTCCCGGTAGCAATCCCTATTCGTCTGTTAATCTCATGCCGCACATCACCATTATCTGTTACATAGCTCCCAAGGTAATTAAACTGCGACACCTGCTCAAGACTGCAACCATTCAGATAAACTGAATCACAGCCTGCCTGACTAATATTCATCACTTTAGTTTTCTCTCTGTTTATAACCAAACCTACTCTATTACCAGTCTCATCAACAGCTCGAATGAAAGAGTTCATCTCATCAACATCATTTGCCAAAAGGGCTAAATTATCAGCATAATCTAAATCAGAAATTTTCTTATTTCCAGTCCATTTAAGGCCAAAATCTTTCCCTTGAAGTGAATTTCGCATAACATAAACAATAACCAAGCTAAAGAAAAAGGAGACAAAATGCACCCTTGTCGAACACCAGAAGTAATGCTAAACCAATTGCTACAAGCCTTACCAACTCTCACATATGACTCAGTGTTATTATAGAGAGCTTTCATTATGTTAACTAACTTGTCTGGTATACCATATGTTCTCACAATCAATCACAAATTGTGACGATCAACAGAGTAGAAAGCCTTTTTGAAATCAACAAAGCTAGCAACCAAAGGTTTCTGAAACTCTAAACATTTCTCAAGAATCTGCCTAAGTGAAAGTATCTGATCCACACATCCCCTACCACTTCTGAATCCACATTGCTCATCACGCAATTTACTGCCAACCAGATTCTTAATTCTATTAATCACAATCATGGAAAGAACTTTACCTGGAACAGAGAGTAGGCTGATACCCCTATAGTTATCACACGAACTGCGATCACATTTTTTTAAAACAGGGATAACAATAGCTCTGGTAAAATCCTTAGGAACCATGCCTTTATCATAAAAGATATTCAGAATTTCAGTCATCCAAGTGGTAACCGAAACATTCCCAGCTCTAAGCATTTCAGTAGTAATTTCATCTACCCCTGGGGATTTATGAAGTTTAAATTTAGAGATAGCCAAAATAACTTCAGATTGTAATATAAGGCCAACATTAAAGCCACCAATGCATCTATCATCATTGCAAACAATGGGAGTAGAACTAACCATATTGCTTAGAAAATCACTGAAATTCTCAGCCCACCTAGCCATGACAGAATCCTCCCCTTCTATAACCTTACCTTGTTTATCCTTCAATCCTTGTATGCCTGTCCGTTTTCTACCACACAAAACATTAACTATCTGGTACAGCTCTCTGCTGTTGTACTGTCTAACTGCTTCCTCGGCTTTGTCATACAAGCCATCAAACGAAACATTCTTATCAGCAGCTAACTGATCCTCTACACGATTATTAAGTTCTCTGTAATGCTTTCTATTAGGACTAGAAGGGTATTGATTAAGGACATTCCTGCAGTTCTTTATTTCTGAAATAAGCTCAAGTGCCTTATCACTCAGAAAATTCTGCCTCCTCTGCTCCTTGTTTCCTAAAAGAGTACTGTTAGTGTCCAAAAAAGCCTGTTCAATTTGATCCCATTCTTCCTCAACTTCAGTAGTAAGCATACCATGATTGTCATAATGACTAAGTAACCTCTCATGGTAAGCTTTGGCTATAACTGGGTTTTTCAGAGCATCAGTATTGAAAGTAAAATTTTAACCCTAGTACAACACTTTTTAAGTTTAATTTGCAACAGACTTTTAACAAGGTAATGGTCAGATCCTATTTCAGCTCCCTATATGACCTGGTATTCCTAACAGAACTAGCCCATTTGCTGTTAATTAATATATATTATCAATCATAATCTTATGCAGTCCATCGGGTGAAACCCATGTGTACTTATTTATGTCGCGGTGTTTGTAATAAGTGTTAGTTATTCTGAAACCATTGAGTTTACTTACCTGTAGGAGATGTTGCCCATTGCAGCTACCAATAACAAAAGGGTCTATTACTCTTCCCCAAAGGTCAGAGTCAGTATCATCTTTTGCATTGAAGTCACCTAGAACAAGGGTAATATCTGCTTTCTTGACAGAATCCAAAATATCCTGAAGTTGTCCTTAAAACCTATCCTTCTCATCCTCATCAGCATCCTCAGTGGGGGAATAACAGCAGATAACATTCAAGTTTTTAACGCTTGTCTGAAATTTTGCTGTAAGAAAACTTTCATTAATGCACTCATATCCTAGAAGAGCATCACTAGCGTGTCTGCTGAAAAGCAGACCCACGCCTCGGTGATGCTTATTGTCGTCCCTCCCTGAAAAGAGAAATTTAAGATTATTTTTAAGAATCTGACCTTTATCTCTCCATCTGGTCTCTTACAAGCCGAGAATATCTAAATTATAAAGGTGGAAATCTTGTGTGAGGACATCAAGAGAGAAAGCGCTGTGCAGAGTCCTCACATTGCAACTACCTATGGAAAGAAAATGGTTAGTGGGATGTTTAAAGAAACTATGTTTATTGAGAGAGAGAATGCCGACAATATCAAACCGACCCCTAATCACAGACATGGGGCAAAGTCCCGTTCCCCCCCACTACTAAAGGCTGAAGCCATTTACACTGGAAGACTTCCTCCAATGCAGCATTTGACGATGCCAATAGAAGCAAAGAGTTCAAACAGAATGGGAAATATCTGATGATACTTTTATTTAAACTTTTTTGTTTTTGAATACGTGTGATATCAGTTATATATTCTATTACATGGCATGGAAAAATAATTTGGCTAAACTATTCGTAATGAGACTTCAATATTAAAAAAAGATAAAAATAATATTCTCGATTATTATTTTTGTGTTATTATGATTGTTTGCTTTTCATAGTTAACAAAAGCTACTTGTATAAAATTTAGACATTCGATTAGAAGTATAATTTATTTCGCTTAATCCAGTGCTGTTCTACTTTTATAAGATCGAGGGCCATTTTTTCTTTTGTGAATATTTCGCGGGGTAAAAAAAGAATAGGTCACAATATGTAACTGAAAAGTCAGTTTTCAATGGGTCCCTTGTCCCAACCTTCTCTGAACCTTTGGGGTCCTTGTAACCTGGCCATATAGCCCATTGTATGCAAAAAAAAGTTCCGCTCAGAAATAAAACTATTAAATCCAATGTGCTAAAAAAAGGGCCTTTCGGAGATAAAATGTTGCACACCCCTGTTCATGCACAGCTGAAAGAGGGAAGAGTAGGGAAATAACAAACTCGTGGTGATTAATTGTATTGTGTCTTTAATTACAATTTCAGTGATCGTATAATAAACTTTATACAGTTAGTACAATTAATTATAATTATTTATTTTTCTCTGCTATTTTCTGGCACCATTTTGTAATCGGGCCTTCCTCTTATGGTTCTTTAAATGAAACTAGTTAATCAAAAATATCTAGAATGGCTTTCCTTCAAAGTTATTCATCAGAATGAATTTTATCACTTCCGGAAAATTAGAGATTTTACATCTTTGATTCTACCATGTGAACTTTGTATGCCCATGTGTTGCTGCCCATGAGTACTGCCTATGAGTTGGGTCTGCCTGTAGTTGGTCTGGCTCATAATCTTTGGTTCCCAGCCTCAAGTCCCTAATGTTCTATCACTGAAATTTACTCCCATATCCTTTGCCTGCCCTCAGTAACAAAGGAAAGACTTAATGGTGTGGAAATGTCTGGAGTTCTTCGGATGGGACTTTAAAACAAGGTTCTTTATGCAGTTGACTTGTTTCACGCTGAGCGGTCATTTTTTGAACAAAATGGGCTAAGTGATCAGGTCACAAGGACCCCGAGGGCTCAGAGATGGTTACGTGAAGAGGACCCATTGGAACAGCTGTTGGGAGACAGATGGTAGCCTCCCGTCAAGGCCATACAAAGTGTTTTTAAGGTGTAAGAGAATGGCTCTCCCGCACACAGAGCCAAGGCTTAAAGTCCCATTCCACGGACAACGGCCTTTCCAATCCCATCGGTATCCCCTATTGACGGAGGGCAGGGAGTTTTTCAGAGATAAATCTCAACTCTGGCCCGCCTGGGACTCGAAACTTGAACTGTAGATTATGTACCTGGCACTGTTCCTAATGAGCCATTCCTATCTACGTCGGGAATCGGGGAAGTAGCCGTGTAGGTAAAGATCCCATTAGTTTCAGACAAGACAATGCATTTGTTAAAGACACTGTCAGAGTCAGGACAGAATATAGAAACAAATAATAGGGTCGGGGGTTAAAATAGGGGGTGGGGGTTAAAGAAACTGGATTTCCTTTACATTGTAACACTTACCATTTAGAGGGGGGCGGGGGTGGCTCAGTCGGTAGCGCGCCAGGCTAGTAATCTGCAGTTCCCAGGTTCGAGTCCCAGCTGGGTCAGCGTGGAGATTTATCTCCGCAAAATTCCTCGCCCTTCCCACGGTCAGTAGGGGACACCGATGGGGTTGGAAAGGCCGCCGTCCGTCGGATGGGACGTTAAGCCGTGGCCCCGTGTGCGGGAGAGCCATACCCTGTGCACGTTAATGAACACGCTGGTTGGCCTTGACGGGAGGCTACCATCTGTCTCCCAACAGCTGTTCCAGTGGGTCCCCTCCCCCAACCTTCTCTGAGCCTTCGGGGTCCATGTGACCTGGCCATTTAGCCCATGGTGTGCAAAAAAGTGCCGCTCATAGGTAAAACAACCCAACCCATTTAGAGGTTTTGGAAAACAATTCATCACAAATTCTTTAAATATGCACAAGAATAATAATTTGTGTTTTCCATTACCCTTATTAGGATTCTCAAAAGGAGAAAATCATGAACCTTTCCCTCCTAAATCCGGCCCTGCTATATCGTAATTTTTTGTCTTCTATCGGTCGTAACAAGTTATGTATGGAAAGTGTGGCACATGTGGTACCACGTGAGTCATTGGCATTTTCTTCAATGATTATCACTCATTTGGTCTTGCGGGGGGGAGGAGATCTGTCGGGAAAGCGCCAGGTTCGTAATCTGCAGTTCCCAGGTTCGAGAAATACCACCTTGATACACCAGCCTGGACAACCTTGAACAAAAGGAGATATATTAATTATGCATAAAACTTCAGGTGATTGGAATTCTTTGTCCTTCCTCGGATTTCTGCCTAGCCTACTTCAAGTGATGCGCATTGCTTAAAATTACATCACTTGAAGGTATGCATTAAAACTTAAAGGCATGTATTAAAACGAATTGAAATAAAGTAATTTATTCATTACAATTTTATTAAAGTATTTCAGAATATTATAAAATTAATTACCAAATTTTTTAAAATAAATATCTACCAGCCGCCCAACTAAGGAATGTCAAAGGGAGAAAAGAGCCAGCTCCATACGCGTAATGTAAAGTTTTCGATTGTAGCACCCTCTAAACATAGCAGTTTCGTGTGTTGCAGTGAAGCCACCTAGCCAGGAAGAGGAGCGAATTTACCTGCATTAGTTTTTCACTGCCCAGCAATGTTTTCCATCGCTTACCCAAAACGTGACTAATTTTACGTACACTTTGACTGAAAATTGTTCATTTCCAAAATACTTGCTTTTATCAGACACCATTATAATTTCTTTTCCTACGGAGAAAAAAAGGGAGGAAAAATTAAAATTACTTCTCTTAATAAAATCCTATTTGGAAACCTCGTAGTAGCTATGCTCATTAAGCAAATTTTAATATTTTAAACATTCTACAATATTTAGTATATTATAATGAGTTCAGATTTATGTGTAGCTGCACACGATAATGTGTTTTATACAGTTATATTTTATACGATTATAAATATTAAAAAAAATCCATGTCTAGTTTCTTACTTGTATAAACTGTCAACAGATGGCAGCAGGCATTTCATATATCAACCATAAAATGAACGTCACTGTTAGAACAAAGTGCCGACATCTATATACATCGATATGTTCCAGGGAACAAAACTGCAACATACATTGACTTACATGTTCGCAAGTGGATTAAATGTATTAATTTACATATTAATTTCAAAAATTCTGCAAAACTATTTAAAAAAAACTGTTCCTGCAGGTATCGTAAAATGCGCTCCTGAACGGGATAAAATGCTCATTGAATAACTTTAGTTTAACCACTGTACGCAAATAGCGATGGGTGTTAGACAGTTTGAAACACTAATTAAATCACATTAAATATTTCAAGGGTAAGATTGGGTTGGGTTGTTTTACCTCTGAGCGGCACTTTTTTGCACACCATGGGCTAAATGGCCAGGTCACATAGACCCCGAAGGCTCAGAGAAGGTTGGGGGAGGGGACCCACTGAAACAGCTGTGGGAGACATATGGTAGCCTCCCGTCAAGGCCATCCAGCGTGTTCTTTAACGTGCACATGGTATGGCTCTCCCGCACACGGGGCCACGGCTTAACGTCCCATCCGACGGACGGCGGCCTTTCCAAGCCCATCGGTGTCCCCTACTGACCGTGGGCAGGGCGGGGAATTTTGCGGATAAATTTCAATGCTGACCCAGCTGGGACTCAAACCTGGGAACTACAGATTACGAGCCTGGCGCGCTACCGACTGAGTCACCCCCGCCCCACCCAAGGGTAAGGCAAAGCATAGCTACAGCGGGTTAAAATGATTGCACTGCGCATGTGCAGATAGCCTCTTACAGTTGTTTCTGTGCCTGTACACTAATTAGCCACGTACAACTTCGGCAAAATTCCACAGTGTGGCGCCACTTACGCTTGCGTGAAGCGGCATTCTTCTCCATAGACCTTATTTGGCCCTACCCTACCCTCTGTCAATAGGGAACAACAATGGGCTTTGAAAGAGCGTCGTCCGTCAGATGGGACGTTAAACCATGGCTCAGTGTGCTGGAGATATGTATATATGTTGTGCACGTTAAAGTAAATGAGTGTCCATTAGAATAAAAAAAATAATACTAATGCCTTTATGGAGGATATTGTGTATTAGTTTGTAACAAAGAAATTTTTTTCGTAATGGGGGAATTTAAATTCTAAGAAAATGTTTACCGAAATCAAGATTTATTGTCCTATGATCTGTTCTTGTTTCCCTAGATCCGTTCTCTTAGGGTTGCAATAAGTATAAAATTCACCAATGATTATAACTATTTGAAACGGAATTTTGCAATAAATCTAAACGTTGAGAGTCGATATAAATCAAATATTTAATGCATGTAATCAAACGAGCATAATTCTGAATTTCTTTTTATTCAACATGTTATTTCCATCCGTTTCATTTATATTGCAAAGAAAGCATTAAACGAATTGTTCCATTTAATTCAATATTCACTTTGTTTAATTCTTCAGTATTTGGAAAGTATCCAATGGATATTTAATATACAAAATTTATACTGTCATGAAAGATGCTGGTTATATCCAGTGTACGGTTATTTTTAAAATATCGATATTCTAAAACCCTGGGCTTATTAATTGAGAAATCGAAAGTTAATTTCGAGAAGCTTCAGTGAATGTCACTCTTTTAAATCCACAAAATAGTACCGGTCACGTTGGTAAATAAGGAAGCTTATGGTTTCCATGGATACGTGTTTTGTTTCGGTATTGGGATATCATTTGTCTGTCTGAAACCAAAATGACTCTAAAATTGATGACTTCTTTTATTTCATTAGAGTAAAATTCCGTAAGTAGATATTGAAAAATTCATTGGCAGCGAGGGTCGAATCCAACGGGTCCAAGAGGGCATTCCACCCACCATTTGAGAATGTTGTTAAGGATAATTGATAAAAAAAAATCATTATTTTTATGAGTTTTTCGTGCATGTTTAAAGAAAAGTTTCAAAGATCTTGTCAAGATCGCTCTTATTTATTTGAGAGATCTGTTAGACGAATGTCTTTAGTGGCTCATAATCACACAGTAATCACCTGCTAAACAAGGAAGCTTATGGTTTCCATGGTTACGTGTTTTGTTTCGGTATTGGGATATCATTTGTCTGTCTGAAAACGAAATGACTCTAAAATTGATGACTTTTTTTCATTTCATTACAATAATATTCCGTAAGTATATAATTAAAAATTCATTGGCACCCAGGGTCGAATCCAAGGAGTCAAAGAGGGACATCCACTCATCATTTCAGAATACTCTTAATTGATATAAAAAAAATAATATTCATGGATTTTTCGTGCATTTTTCAAGAAAAGTTTTAAAGATATCTATCAAGATTGCCTCTTAAGCAAATGAAAGTAATTCCTATTAGCTTAAATAATAAATATATTTTCACATACTGAATTGAACTGCCCAAAATAATAATAATTTCCATGTTATGTCAATGGTAATCTGATTTCGAAGTTCTGTGAGACGAAAAATTGCATTTAATTGAATAATAACACTGAGGAAAAAGTAATAATTTATTGTTTTAATTTTTTTAAAATAATAATTAAATCTGTTTCAATCCAGATTATCAACATATTCTTTCAGTATTTATAAAAGAGTTATGGAAGCTAAAATATTTCACCATAATAGTACTTCAAAAGAATTTATCTCAGAAATTAAACTTAAAAAATAAGTATTATTTCAAATCGTTTAATAATAATAAAAAATATTCCCTCAAGCAGCTGCTTGCCACAGAGGTCTGACAGGAGCTTGTCAGTTAATATGCCATACTAAATATGAGTGATTGGCGGGACCTCAGCTGATTATCTATATTTAATAAAATATACATTTTAGAAATTTGCGTAATGATTTTTTTAAATTTTTTTTAATTAGAAATTACCAGAACTTTCTGAAATAGAAAATATAAATTCATTTTGTAGTGTTACGTTAGAAAGCTACATTAAGTAGCGGTCGCTGTTACCAGTACAAGATAACATAGAACGCCACAGCTGCTCTGAGGTATTAAATACCCCTCAGTCAACATCTGCCGTCCCATGGCCAAGTGGTTAGCACGCTTGGCTACTGATCTAAGGGACCTGAGTTCGAGCCCCGGAATTAGGCATGGATGTGTGTGTCGTTTTTCTGCTGAGGTCCTGCCATCCTCTCAGATCTCCTACTGTGGCATATAAACTGACAGGCTCCTGTCAGACCTCTGTGGCAAGCAGCTGCTTGAGTGGGTATTTATTTATTTATTATTACAGTCAACATCAAATGCCATTATTCGAAATCTCGATCGTGAGGGCTTGAAATATCCGAAGCTTGAATTTGTCAGTGTTTTAGCTGTTATGAAAAAAGCTGTAAACAAAAAGTACTACCCACTTTGAGTTCAAAGAGAAAAAGTGTTAACCCTGTTAAAGTTAACATTTCTACCAAGGTTATACAAAAATAAATTATTTCATTGTTCTTTTAATGATGAGAGCCACATAAAAAACGTTTGTAAGATAATAATACAGAATTTTTTAAAACCATATTTAACGAATTATGGTAGTAAGTATACTGAAGAAGTTGTACAACTCAAGCTGAATTCTAAACCCCTGTCAAGAAAAATGCTTAAATTATAAATATTTCAGTTGCCAATTCCTGGTATATTTCTGATAGAATGTTTACGTATTCAATAAAATCCTTGAATTGCACAAATACTTGAATAAATATTCTTTAATGCGAGATTTTAAGATCAGAAGTAATTAAGAACTGAAATTTTAGCAACACTGAAATAAAGGTGTTATGAGAAAGAGTGTGAATTCTGTGCTGCAGCATGACCTTCATTTGTGTCTATTGATAAAGTTCTAGTGCCTATGGAAACAGCATTATGCAGTAAAATTATTCCGTTAAAGAATTCTGCATATATATTATAGAAATAAGCCATGGATTAACCTAAACTGAAGGTAAAGTGATTTATTTTTTTTATTAATGTTTTAGTGAATTTTCCTTCAAATAATTACCGTTGAATTGGTCGACCAGATCGCTATATACTTAACGTTAGCGTAGCTTACCAGGGAACGGTGCTGCCCTCATATGGCAAGTTCTGAAGCTTCCTATGCGCTTTCTGCGGAAATCGGCAGGCATTCCATTATGCAGGCACCGATATAATGCTTAAAAGAATGAAACAATCACCTAATCGGGGATCGTACCCACGACCGAAAAAAATAAACGGCGACACCATTTTTGACGCATCTATGTAATTAAAATATTATTGCAGTTATATAAATTGAACACTTGAATTGCCATTTAAACTATAGTACACTCTCTCTTATCCGGTTTCGGCTCAATCGGCCACCGCTTTAACCAATCGTTCCAAGAAGCGAAAGCAAGTCTCCACGTGTTTTGTTTATAGTACAGTAATTTTAACGTAATTTTGTTTATAGTACAGTATGTGTTGTAATCTATTAATTATTGTGTGGTACAAAACGAGTGGATGCAAACGTCAGCGTAATGTCGTTACGATGGAGATGAAATTAAAAGTTAGATTGTATTGACAAAAGTGATCCAGTAAATCACATTTGTGATGAAACAGGTGTTGGTAAAAGCACATAACGAATCTTTTAATACATTTCTAAAGAGAATTGTGAAACTTTTGATACTAATTTTGTACCGCATTTTCTCTCAGAGAACGAGTTATGAAAATCAATATAAAAAGTGATATGTCAGATTCTTCACATATAACAGATTGAATTATTTTAATAAGCACATTTCAAACAATTGTACATGGCAATATAACACTTTTAAAAATGCTTCTTCTCATGTTGATCCAAAAGATTCTTTCGCACAAATGATTTCTCACAGTGTTTGCACATGAATGGTTTTTGTAGCAAGTGGGTTCGTCGGTGCCGAGCTAAATCGCTCTGATTTCTGAAAGACTTGCTACAGAGATCGCATGGAAATGGTCTTTCTCCTGTATGGATACGAAGATGTACTTTAAGACTGCCCTTCTGGGTGAAGCTCTTTTCACACTGGAAGCACTTGTGGGGACGATCTCCAGAATGGATCAGCATATGGCGCTTGATGTTGCTTACCTTATCGGTAGAGTAAGGACACAATGAACAAGGATATCTCCGACCTTTTCCTTCCCCTCGATGCCTTTTCTTGTGCTTGATCAGGTAATGTAACAATGTAAACCTGGCCTGGCAGATGTCGCACACATAAACATTCTTCCCTGTTTTAAAGAAAAAAAACAAGTTTTAATAAATGAAACAAATTATATTGAATGATGTGTATTAAGTCCAAAATATTTATTTTACATTCTTTGGTGTTCGAAACAGAAATAATAAAATGTTCTCTTCAGAAGATCAAAATTTATCGTTAATACAAATAAGTTAAAAATGCAATAATAATAACAAGCAATATAAGGAAAATCAGGAAAAAGAGAAATAGTTAAAAAAACAGGAATTTTCAACGCTTTTGAATTATTTAACAACCGTTTTGTTTTCTGCTTTTTAATATTTAAATAAACACAACGTATTTATCAAAATTCAAGTCACAAACTTTATATTCCTTTAATGTAGAAAACTTTAAATGCTTGAACACTCCTAATGATGAGAAAAATAACGATATAAATAAAGTAAAACTTGTGACTGTAGTACTTTCTGTCTGAACATGAAAACAATAAAAATTACAACGGAATGTAATAACTTGCATTGCAAACATGCAAAGTTCATACCGGAAGTAATGCCTTAGGACTCTAAATACGTATAACAATAGGGGTGGGGACTGGCTCAGTCGGTAGCGCGCCAGGCTCATATTCTGCAGTTCCCAAGTTTGTGTCCCACCTGGCCCAGCTTTGATTTTTATCTCTTCAAAACTCCATCCCTCCTGGGCAGTTGGTACCAATGACCTTCGAAAGTCCATCAGTATCCCCTACTAATTGTCCAGCTGCCGTCTGTCGAATGGTAGGTAATGACGTGGTTCTCTGTGCAGGAGAGCCATACGCTGTGCACGTTAAAGAACATACTGGACGGGAGAATGCCATCTGTCTGCTAATAGCTGGCCAGTTAGTTTCCTTCCAAAGCTTCTGAGCTCTAGGAATCCTTTTAACCTTGCCATTTAGCCCATTGCGTGCAGTAAAGTGCTGTTCGAAGGTAAACCAACCAAACGTGTAATAATAGCATTGTGTTTATTTAATTAGTAGAATGTAAATTACACCTTCTTTTGTGTTTCATATCTTTTAACAGTTCAATGCTGATGAACCATGGATACGAAGATAAAAAAAATCATGCCAGGATAACCAAACTGTAAAGGGAGCAGACAGTCGACTTCAGCTAATGTGTGAGGTGGGTGAAAAAACTAACCAAAGGAGAAAAAATCATCGAGGACAAACCACGAAGTTTGGGGCTTTCAACTGCGGCCACTGACGATAACCGACTGGGATGCCAAAGGTTTCGTCCTCATGGATTTCTTACAGTATGGTGGAATTATTTTCTAATAACAGCACCAATTGCACTGTGTCACTAAAGAAGCTTCAGGAAGGAAAGAACAGGCTTCAAAAACATGCCAAATCCATCCAACCACACAATTACAACTCTCTCTCTCTCTCACGTGTCTTTTGCCACAGATTCAGAGACCAGTCCTTCGTCGCAATTGCAAAGATGAGCTGGTCTCTCCCCTATTCTTCCCGATGAAACAGCAGTGTCCGGAACAATGATTTGATGACGTGATGGAAATTAAAATAGTTTTCCAGACATGGATGAGAAACTGATCACCACAATATTTGTAAGTAGGATTCCAGTCTTGAGTTCAGTGGCGGCGAAAATGTATCACTTGTGCCGGAGATTACTTTGAAGAGTTGTTTATGTAGTGGAATAAGAGATGTCCATAAATGTGTAACTGAAGCTTTCTATTAATAAAGATCCTATTATCTAACAGGCATTACGTTCGGTATACTTTACATATGAGAGATAGATACGTTCAGGATTAAAACGGTTAACAAATTCAATAAGCAAATTACAAACGATGGGGATATCAATTTTGAAATTTCATTGTTTTGAAATGGATCTTTTCATGCGGAATTAATTCATTTTTCGTAGCAAATGATATTTCACAGTGTTTACACATGAATGGCTTTTGTAGCAAGTGCATTCGTCTGTACATAGTCAGATTGTTCTGTTGTCTGAAAGATTGGCTACAAAGATCACAAAGAAATGGTTCTTTCTCCAGTATGGATACGAAGATGAACTTGAAGATCATTCTTCAGTTTGAAATTCTTTCTGCACTGGCAACACTTGTGAGGACGATCTCCAGAGTAGATCAGCATATGGTGCTTGATGTTGGTTACCCAATAGGTAGAGTAGGGACATAATGAACAAGGATATATCCGTCCTTTTCTTTCCACTCGATGCCTCTTCTTGGGTTTGGTGAGGAATTGTAATGATATAAACCTACAGTGGCAGATGTCACACTCATAAAAACGTCCTGCTGTTTTAGAGAACAAAAATAATGCATTAAATCGCAATCATTTTCAACAGCAAAATGAACTATTGAAATATAAGAAATAGCACTTATAGTAAAATATTCGAAGTATAACTTAAGTTGATAGATGCAATTATAATATAAGTAGGAAAATAATGAACTGAATTAATTTGTTTCGAATATTTTCATTTATTGGTATGAGTTGTAAAAAAATAAAGAAATATTATTTTAAATTCTTTAACAAATGCAAATCATGTAATAAAAAAATAGCAGTGGAAACAGTCTCTATTCTTTTTTTAACAGAAACTTTTGAAAAGTAAAATTAAGTGTTTAAAATGATAATTTCTTTAACACTAAATATTTCGATTAATATTTTACATTTTAATAGCACTCATATTTTGAACATCCATAGCGTTGTTAGAAAACAAGAAGTACAAGGCCATTTCCTTCCTTAATCATTATTCCCTAATAAAATCCTCGGATTAAATAAAGAAACATAATTATGTCCTGGTTTAACAATGCTCTAAAAGAATGAAATATTATCCCAATTGTGTATTAGTTTTCCGAAAGCATAATTAATGGTTCATATAAGTAAAGAAATCTCTCGGTTTAAGAGCTTAATTCGTTTCTCCTTAAACTGCTCGTAAAGCGAAAACTCGTAAAACGAAAATTAATTTCTCATTACTTCCCATGTTATAGATTTTAACTGATTCTAGAAGTCAAAACTTACTCCACAAATATGCATAATTTACTTTTATAAAAAAACTTAACGGTAGTTAAGTATAAAATACGACCTTAATAGTCCATTACTGTATTTCAATGACATTCTTAATCATTAGCTTATGCAAAAACAATAGTTACATCATTAAAGTTGCATCAAAAATGAATAAAATCTGGTTCCATCATTATTAGAACTACAAAGGGCATCCCAAATCTACTGAGAACGATCTTAATGTTAATTTACACACTGATTGGTTAGAAGTCATGCGAGTGTATCCATTGGTTAATCATTGCTGTCTCGTAACCATGACAACCGTCGTTTTGTTTCTCTCCGTGTCCTTTTTCACATAGAAATCGTTAGTAGTGAGGCATCTTCGTATCCGCCTGTTATAGGCATTTTTTTGATTATTTCTTTCAATTTTTTTTTATGTTATGTACATTAAAACTGAACAGGAGTTGTGCCATCCAGTTCTGTGATTTCTGAGTATTTTAATTTAAGAAAAATAACGTAAAGACGAAAATTCAACACTGATTCGGAGGTGGTTTCAAATAAGGAGGCGATTTCGATGGCTGCTCCAAGCAGCAAGTTCCAGAAAACATTTAAAAAATGGTGTTTAATAAGGAACTCTGCAACCAGTACTATAATAATCACATAATTTCCGAAACATCATTGCAAAGTCGGACACAAAATTTTATCGCAGAATATCTGTTCAGTTTTGATATTTATAACATAAAAGCTTGAAAGAAGGAATCACAAAAATGCGTGTAACGGGCAGATACGAAAATTCCCACTTCAAATGATATCTATACGAAATAGAACATAGAGGGAAATGAAAGCAACGGTTGCCATCGCTACGAAACAGTATGATTAACCAATGGTACACTCGGATTATACACAGTGTTCCCAATTTACATTTAAAATATTTTCCATTGTTTAGGGACACTCTTAATATGAATGCAACAGAAATAAATTCGTGCATTTTTGGTCACTTTTTGCCAAGCTTCATTTTTGTCAATAAATAACGCATGGGTGCTATTTATACCTATCAGATCACGAAGAATTTCATTCTGGATTTTGCATACTTCTCAGACGATTATAACTGCCATTTCTTTTTGTTACAATCAGCAAATTTTTTAAATCTTCGAATGTGATTCATAAAATAAATACCCCCTCAAGCAGCTCCTTGCCACAGAGGTCTGACAGCAGCCTATCAATTTATATGCCACAGCAGAAGATCTGAGAGGATGGCAGGATCTCAGCAGAAAAACGACACACACATCCATGCCTTACCCGGGGCTCGAACCCAGGTCCCTTAGAACCGTAGCCAAGCGCGCTAACCACTCGGCCATGGAATGGCTGACTTTATATAAAATACTTTTGCAGAGGTTGCTAGAGTTGACGTAGTCTGAAGTGAGCCACGCTTGTGATCTGCAGTTCCCACTTGGGCCAGCATTGAGAGTTATCTCCGCAAAACTCCCCGCCCTGACCTCGGTCAGTAGAGGACACCGTTGGACTTGGAAAGGCCGCCTTCCTTTGCATGGGGCACAAAGCCGTGGTTCCTTCTGCAAGAGAACCATACCCTGTGCGCATTAAAGAACAACACAGATGGCCTTGATGAGAGTTTACCATGTCTCCTAACAGCTATTCAGTACGTTCCCTTCCCCAAACATTTTCAGAGACATTCGGGTCCTTATAAACTCGCTATTTAGCCCTATTTCGGGGCAAAATAAGACGTAGAGCAACCGATCTCAACCATTCGAGAGTTATTGAAGGTAAATGAATGGTAACATCATACTCGCAATGGCTCTTGTAGCTACTTAACGGAGCTTAGGATTAAAGAAACTGGCTGCAATTATGTCCATGGCTCCATGAATCAGTAGTAATTTGCCATTAGCGGCACTATTATCCACACAATGGGCTAAATGGGCAGGTCACAAGGACCCTTCCCCGAAAGATTGGGGAAGGAGCCCCATTGGACTGCTATTAGGATTCAGGTGGTACCCTACCATCAAGGCCATCCACCATGTTCTTTAATGTGCACAGAGTATAGCTCTCCCACTCTCTGGGCCCCGGCTTAACAATGGGCTAAATGGCCAGGTCACAAAAACCCTGCGAAGGTTGGGGGAAGGGAACGCATTGGACAGCTGTTAGACCAGATCGTAGCCTCCCGTCAAGGCCATACGGCGTGTTCTTTAATGTGCATAGGGTATGAATCTCCCCCGCACATGAGGTCATGGCCTAAGGTCTCATCCGACGGAGGGTGGCCTTTCGCGAGCCCATCGGTGTCCCCTACTGACCGAGGGCAGGATGGGAAGTTTTTGCGGAGATAAATCTCAGAACAGGACCAGGTGTGAATCGAACCTGGGAACTGCAGATGACGAGACTGGCACGCTACCAACTGAATAAATCCCGCCCCTTTCTTCATCGTACTAAGGATACTTTATCTTTAATGTATCTGTTCTTAGATATCAGTTATTGGGGGAGTAGACTTAAGAATTTAAAATAACTCTTTGAGGCTTAGAGACCAATTATCTTTTATAACTTTGATTTCTGTCGGAAATGACACCTCATTTAAATTCGTTTCGCTAAATGTCGCATTTTCCAAAAACTTTTAATGATATCAGGTGAGGAACCACTGACTGTAATACAGGTGAAAATTACCAAATAAATCTGATAATTTTATTTTGTAGTTTCTTCTATGCATGTATCACATAGTCATCGTGATATACATAAAAAATCAATGAAATACAAAAAATATTATCTATTACCAAATTATTACAGTGCATATTAAAACTAAGTTGAGAAATATGAGAAACAATGTTAACAAATAATGCAAATATATGAATGAAACATTTAAAATGATTCTTTTCATGTATATTTAAAGTAGTTTGTTAGCAAAGAGTTTCTACACCGTAGAAACTTCTTTGCCAAAAAAACGTCTTTGAGAATTTTAGTTTAGGTCCATAATTATTAAGGTGCTGCATAGTACACAGGTAATTCGTGATTTCGTTTAGAAACCACTAGAAACGATTTGGAAAAATATTACAATGCAATGTAATGCCGGGGCTTAGTTATAACCCATTATTGGAAATGTATTTTTCTTGCAAACCACCTTTTATGGCAAATTTATATATTGCTATAAGCAAAATAGATATAATTTAATTTAGCTATTATTAAGAGAATTATTCTAAGACATATATAAATTTACGGAATATTAAGATACGAAAAATTGTCATTATAATGCAAATTCAATCTAAATTTCACATATTTTTTTTTTACATTTTCTGACGTAATATAATGTATTCATATTCTGTTCAATATAAAATCAATTGTTTTATAGATCATGGAGAATATGTTGACGACATGCTTTAAATTGCCAAACGGTTTTCAACTTTATAAATAAGCTTTTTACTGAAAAATATCACTGAAGGTTATTTGAAGATCTCACTCAAAAGACCTGACAGTTTTAATCTTCTTATTACAGATACTTGATAGGAAAATGACAACAGTTCCATGATATCTCAACAGAAAATTACATTCAGAGCTCAATAATTTCTTGAACATGATCCTTATTGAAAAATATTTATAAGGAAAAATTTGAGATCCAGATCTAATCCATCTAAATTTCTATTTTAAACAATATTTGTTCAGTATTGATAAATTTATCAACTCTGGAATATTTGAAAGGCTACAAAAAGGAACGCCAAAATTTAAATAAAACATTGCATTCTATACTCTACTAGAGTCATTTTTTGTAGTCTCTTAAATATTCGATCTTTCATAATAATTTATTCACTTCTTTGAATACTGAAAAAATATTGTTGAAAATCGAGATTTAGATAGATTTGATTGAGATCTTTTACCAATAAAAATATTTATCATTAAAAAAATTATTGAAGTGATGAGCTCTGAATGAGATTTTCTATCGAGAGTAAATGGAACGGTTTCCATTTTTCTGTCCATTACCTCTATATAATAGGCCTAATTCCAAACGGGCCGATATGCGTTTCTTGTAATGCCACCTTGTGACGTCATCGGTGGCACATATTTTCGGGTCCCTGTGGTTCGAGGACTGCTTGAGCGATCGATCCCAAATTTCCAGCCGTGGTCCCACTTGGATCTAAAACCCTGTTAAGAGATCGTATTCCTTGCTGCCACGGACCTCAAACAGTTTGAAATTTCTGGGGGCGCTACAATTGCCTATCTTCTGAATGGTGTAGTAAGTTATCGATGGATAGTTGTGAATGGAGTTAAAATACGTTGTCGATTGGAAAATTACGAAAGGAATGACGTTACGCGCGGTTAACTAAGATTTAAATATTTCCTGAAGTTCACAACATTGAAAAGCAGACGCCGGTGTTATAGTCTGTCGAAATATTTTTCTTGATATTTAAAGATAGCTGAAAGGATCATAACACCAACTTCCACATTCACATTTTAATAACAGCCTTGATGTAATAATTATTATTTGCGCTTTAGTTAACTTTTGAGGTAAACTGTTATAGTCAGCGAGGTTTCTCTTAAATGCGTGAGCCATCATAATATTTAAATATTAAACAATCGGCAGTAACAATATTACAGAAGTCTCTGAAGATAAGAGACTCATGAAATAACTGATGCAGAGTGATTTCAGTGAGATCTTTAAAATAATCTCCAGTAACATTAATCCCTAAAGAGTTCATTTTCAAAATCAAATATGGTTGTGTCCAAAATTTTCGGTACTAAATCTTCCAAAAATAGTTTTAATTTCTTTTAAAACTATAATATAAATCGGAAATTGATTTTTCTACTTTTATAACACGAATTTCTTTCAACAATGTCATATTGTTGAATATGTACATCAAAAGAAACAAATTCTTAACAATAAAGCGATTCAGTTCACTTCCTTCAATAAATCGCTCAAAAAAATAATAGAAAGTGACGAAACTTTTCTACATGCAGCACTTCAAGAAAAAAATATATGATAAAATACCATATACTTCGTATTTTTGTGTCACACTTAAATCTTTCAGGTAGTATAGCAAAGCAAATTGTGATAGAATAAATAATATTAGGACAACAAGTTGAGAACAATTAGAAAATGAAAACAGATTTATAAATGTTTCCTTTCATGCCGATTTAAAAATCACATTTCTGAAGAAATGACTTATCGCAAAGTTTACACATAAATGGTTTTTGTAGCAAGTGGGTTCGTCTGTGAATTAATAAGCTAAATTGCTGTCTGAAAGACTTGCTACAAAGATCGCAAGGCAATGGTCGATCTCCTGTGTCGATACGAAGATGCGCTTCAAGAATAGTCTTCAATTTAAAACTCTTTCCACATTGGCAACACTTATGAGGGCGATCTTCAGAGTGGGTAAACATATGAAGCTTCATATTAGATGATATATCAGTAGAGTAAGGACATAATGAACAAGGATATCTCCTGCCTTTTCCTTCCTTTCGATGACTCTTCTTGTGTTTAGTGAGGAATTGTAATGATTTAATCCTGCAGTGGCAGATGTCACAGTCATATACACGTTCACCTGTTTTAGAGAAAAGCAAATGATTATTAAATCATATTCATTTAATGCAATAACTGAAATGTAGATATATGTAGACCCAATAGACGCTAAAAGTTTTAATTCTTACAGTAAATTATAAGTTGAAACAAATAAAAATATATCCCTAAATGTTTCTTTTAATTAGAACTGTAATGATACATATTTATAAAGATTATATTTATATCAGTAAGTCCAAATATGTAACAAAGTCATCGCATAACATTTACCTTAACCGATCACATATTTATGTACAAATTTTCAAAACTAAGATCAAATATTCAAATTTGTTTTTCTGCTCATTTGAATGAATTTGCTTGTTTTTCATATGATGTGGCATTTCATTTACATATTCAAACAGGCTGCTATCTATAAAGAGAGAGATACCTTACATATAAATCTATATTTACTCTTTAAAAAACACTTATTTCAGATACCACTTCTGAAGATTTGACTTTGCATAAACAATTGGTCCATTATTTCTTTTTATAAGAAAACATATTGCAATACGTGTTGGCAATTCAAAGACAAATAGATATTTTTATTGTCTGTCGCTTTCGTCGAAGGAACTGCATACTTAATCTGTATCTCAAATATCACTGCCCTTTAATATACATGTAAAACCCCTCCCTATTAATGGATTGAAATATTCGTTATATATATATTGAGTGACCAAGTTCTTAGACACAGCTCCATATAAAGAGACACTAAGTTTCGAAGATCAGAAGCCGCCACAGTCACATCGCATTGCCGGGGTGCGAGTTTGAGACCCGAGTATTTCACGATTCTTTATTCTGTCCTATATGTTGTGATTGTCCCTCGGTAAAAAATACAAGTGTTCATTATCGAGATATCAATAAAATATGTTGTCTTACGTAGGGACATAGAGCGAATATGATTACATATCGAAATGTAGTTTCCATCTCCTTACTATACAATAGCCGTAATTCTGGAATGAACGGGAGGACACGCGGTTTTTGCACGTCCCTGGTATTATGTCATTGGTGGCAGAACTTATCTGTTTCCCTCTGGTTCCTCTGGCATTTGAGCAATCGGTCCCAAATTTAGTGTGGTGGTCCCACTTATTTCCATCCCCGTTGGGATAACAAATCGGATTTCTAGATGCCGTGGGTTTTTCCCTATAGAAATGTCCAAAATGTATGGGGAGCTACCGTCGCGTACATTGAGAATGAAGTAGTACGTTATCGACAAGTTTTGAATTGAGTTGCACTTTAACGGCGGAAAGCTATGAATGAAGTAGCAAGTTATCGATGGGAAAAGTTATAAATATGACATATGTTTTGTGCCAAACGTTTGACGGGGTTTAATCACTTCACTGGTATTTCTAAATGCAAGTGCCTATCTTTGAAGAAAGCGATGATTTACCACTGAACATAACAATGTAATGCAACAATACGTACTACAATAGGGTGCAGCTAAAACGGGGTATTGCAAATGTATGCGAATGGGTGAACACATCAATTTTGTGACATATGGAAAATTAAACGACTGTTTAGACAACATATAGGACACACAAACGGCCATGTTACCCAGGGACTCGAACCCGGACTACAGCAGTTTCAGTGTCATCGCGATAGCACTGCACCACCGAGAAGGCTCTCATGTATTTGAAACCTTGATTTCTATGAATATAGATTCTGTATTTCAAAGTGTCACGAATGCTGAAACGTTTTAACAAAGACATGAATGATGATGGGATCGGATCCCATTCCGCTCAAGACAATTTTTCCCCTGTAGTCAGTAATTGGCAGAAATACAACAGCGAAGAGATTGGCTTCAAATAAACCTAATGATAGCTGTGAATGCAAACAAAGATAAATGCATGAACTCTTTGTGAAAACGAAATTACTCATACTGATACAAATAGGTTTGTGTAAAAGAATAAAGTCAAATAAAATGTTCATTGTTTTCATTTTGTAACCGCTTCAGTTAACTTTTCAGAATATCTCAACTGCTAAATATTTTGTCTCTCACAACTCTTGAAATACATAATCAATATTTTTCAAAATTCAGTTTCATGTCGATTTCATTGATCTTTACTTAAAAATGAGAATGAAAAGCATTTTTAAGAAGTTATTTTCTTCCAATGTGACTTTATATTAACATAACAGTTCAATTTCATTCTACTATATTGTTAGAGGTATCAGGTATTTTTGCATTAGAAATATCACAAATATTATGCAATAATTATATAGATTGTTACTTATTTTCCGAAAGTATTGCAGAAATGAACGATAAAATAAATCACCAAACGCTTACACCATTTCCTACATTCATTACAAAATTTACATTTAGTGAATATCTAAGTTCGCCTTAAAAGTAAATGTCCTGCTGTAAAATTTGCATTTATTAGGTTGATGCAGAATGTAGATTCTTCTGTGTTGCTTAAGATTGCTTCTTGGGACGAATGACTTTTATAATGAGAGTTTATGCTTTGAAAAAACGAGTTACTTCCTTCAGAATACGTCTTTCTGTTTTAACATAAGGATCATTTTGTACCGATCTTATCAACAAAAGATCAGGACATGAGGCTCCAAGTTTCATGCTATGTCAGCAAAATACAGAGACATATTAGCAACTGTAAGGACTTCATGATTACATTTCTTCTATCTCGTAAGAAGAGTAATTCCACATACGAGTATACCTTTGCAGGACTTTCACTCACAAAGACAAAGCTCCATTCTGAAGAGAAAAAAGCATAATTTAGTACTCATTAGAGTAACAAAACATTTAAATGAATATATTTATACACGTTTTATATGATACGGAAAAAACAGCGAAACTTTAGTTTTTCTTAACAGGGCTGGAAATAGGAGAAAGCAGGTGGACGTCGTTGCCCCTTGCCCGGTGGGGTTTTTTATCCCGTATATTTAACGATAGCAAATACACAGTCGTATCAAAATAATATGACCACCTACCATAGTATATTTATGGTAGGTGGTCATATTATTCTGATACGACTGTGTAGATCCACTGTATGTATATCCAGTCCTTTGTCATATTTTTGTTAATAATTATCATAATTCCTTGGCTTTTAAACAGATTTTTTATGTATTGCCTAACGTCACCATGTCAACTACGGGTCTTTTTCCAATTTATTCTGGAGTGTTCACCTAGTTCCGGAAACACATTTCCACCCCTGATAGTAAATTTGATGTGGTGAGAAGACGTCTGCCTTATCTTTATGTACACTACGCAAACTGCAAATTGCCACACCAGGAATGTGGATAGCTAGA
Source organism: Ryuthela nishihirai (assembly GCA_038380435.1). Lineage (NCBI taxonomy): Eukaryota > Metazoa > Arthropoda > Arachnida > Araneae > Heptathelidae > Ryuthela > Ryuthela nishihirai. The sequence goes on along the minus strand of JAWZYU010000151.1, from coordinate 193,299 downwards.
GCCATGATTATCACCAGAAGAATGGTGATAACTCTCATATGGAAATGATTACAATCCCTCGGCTAACGGTTGTGTTGGAGACTGGCTATGTGGATGAAAAGAACATCGGCAAGGCACATCACTTGTTGGATTAATTGACGCTTTACAGTGCATTGGGAGATACCTCGGATACTGCAGAATTGCAGTACGTAGGATGCCAATGGGGTAAATGGAGAGGTGAAGGAAGTAGGAGAGCCATGCTATATGGGTTGGTGATACAGTTCTGTTGTTGGGTTAGAGCATAACCAAGCACATGTACAGCCTAACTTGGCCTATCTAAATGATCCAATGATGTTTACACAACCCCAATTGCTGAGCATGTAGAACACTCTAATGTCTGATAATAATAGGCACCAGTTGACTGGAACGGAGGAGGACATGGAAAAGCAATGATTACAAGTTCTGTTCACTGATAAATCCATTTCGTTTCGGATGAAATGAAATGGTCTAAAACATGTCGAATTTTCCACGTCCATTGAAATGTCAGAGCCAGCCATCAATAGAGTGAGATGGCATCATATATGACATATAAAAATTTGTCAAATACAAAACATCAGGCAGTTATTATGCCCAGAAGGCCGAATGGGAAAAAGTTCTGATTTTTTGAAACATAACGGTAACGAGAGTATGAGAGAGGTTATGGTTCCATACTCTACAGATTCTCACCCTCTGTGACCTCATATCTTTCGGTGTTTTTTTTTTTTATAATGCGGCGAGGATTCATTTGAAACCAGAATTCCTAATTCTACTTTTGAGTATTATCATATTATAATCGTAAAAATTTATGAATCTGCTTTTTGTTCCTGACTACTAACGGTCTCAATTTTTAGCTGTGGCTGTGAACAATGGTGATGTGGAATATACATTGTAATTCCCATAAAGCTGCATTTTTTTTAAATTCAACAAGTATCTTGTAGCAGAATAAAGCCTGCTCGCACAGTGAAATATTTACGACAGCCTATACGGTGTGGAGCCATGCCACGGTCTTCACAATCGCCTGATCAAACTGCCGTCGATAAGGTCTGGGACAATATTAAAGGAAAACTCCATAGGACCTGTTGTTTCCATCTTACAAGAGCTGTAAGCAGAGGTCAATGCTGAGTGGTTGGATGCATTTCCCACATACATGATTGACAGCCTGTATAGCAGCTAGCTGGTCATACTTATTAACAAATAAATTCTAATGTTCCTTTCAGTATCAAAATTAATCATTCGTTTTTAATGCAGCTTTTGCGATTTCATTGGATTCCGATATTAACTGCATGGTACTGCAATTTCCATGGTGCTTGGTGTACCTTTTGAGAAAAAAAATGGCCGACCTTTGCTTTTCGGGACAATTACCAAAGGTTCTAAGGTGTATTGTTATTTTTATTATTTTAAATCAACAGTTATGGAAAATCACGAAAGTTTCGAGAATTACTGGCATAAATTATAATTCTAATAGTGTGTATATTTTTGCCTATATAACACTACTATCCATAAATGTAATTCAACATGAAATATCAGAATATACATCAAGATTACTAAACTACATTGATATTTGTATCTCAATAAATCTTCTGAAAGGATTTCGGCAATCAACGCCAGCACGACAGACATTGAGTTCATGTAACGATTTGTAAAAGTTTAGCACTCAAGTTAGATACATCTCACAAACCGAATTAGAGACATACATTAGCAGATGGGAAAACAAATCGTAATATGATATTTCTTTTAATACAGTTACTTACTTGAAAGCAGAGTCACGCTCGGAAACGTTTTCGCATTGTCTTAATATCAAACTTTAATGGCGTCAAAATTTTGTTGCCAGATCTTTTAGAGTTTCAGATTCCAAAAAAACAACAACATATTTTTCTAACTGAGACTGGTCTGAGTGTAAACTTGAACTCGAAGTCAAAATATTCTTATCTGTATAAACTTCAAAAAATTTACTTTTGTTCGGTGAGAATTAGAGTTTAATTAACAGTACAACTAAAGTATTAAATTTCACATATTTCAAATTGCATTAACTATTATGCCGAAACTGGCATCAACTTTCTTTGCTTCATTATTTCGTTTGTGTTAAGCCTAAAAGTCACAACGCAATAAATCTGAATTTGTTTTCCCATTCAATTTGAGAGAGGTAAATTGAAAGTTTTCTGCTGAAGATCGTTACCTTCTAATTACAGTATATTGATAAATATGTTGTTGAACTGAATTGTACTGATGATACGACTTTACTGGTTGTAGTTATGCGTTAGTGTTTGTTGCTAAGACGCCTTTCTGAAAGAACACTATATAACTGAACGACTTTTTTAATCTGAAGTATATTGTTACAAATCAAGTCCGGATCTAGAAAATAATAAAGGAGGAAAGGAGCAAGAGACTGAATTTCTATTGCAGTGTAACTTTTCCCCTCTGTTTTAGAGAACTTTAAATATTTCTTGGTAAATTTATGAAATATGCACAACTGTTATAATGTAATATTTTGTTGCCTTTACCATCCCTAACATTCTAAAGGGGGAGGGGAAGGTGAAATATGCACCATCTAGAAGCGACAATATAACAAATCATATTTAGCATGAAATATAAGCAGTACACTCTGACTAATCTTAGTAGTTGGAGTCGAATTGTTATTAACTGATTTTATAAAATCAAATGTGATAAAACAAATATTACCCTTCAAAAGTTCCTTGCCATAGAGGTATGATAGGAGCTTCTCGGTTTAATGCATCTTATATTTAGGTGAGGAATGTGAGAAAGAAGAAAAGATACATCAAATTTTTTACGGTGTTCAAACCCAGGACTCTTTTAGCAACAACGAATCGTATTTTTTGTGACAGGGCCTCGCTTCAAAGCAGGTATAATGCGAAAATGAAAATTTAAATGCACGTAGAACAAGTTCACATTCAAATGTGATGACAACTTGCAAACAGAATGCAAACGACACACTCTGCAGAAAAGGGATAGCAAAACTTTACTGTTGAATTCCGCATCTGCTCGCTAGTTCACATTGATAATAAGTACTAATTTGATAAAGTGTCAAAATATGTCGAACAGAGGAGTTCATTTCCTTACCAGTGTTGTCTGCACTCTGGTGTATATTAAGTGTAGGGTTACCAGATACCAATGTTCCACAAGTAGGACAATAAATATGAAAATGCGATCAAAGAAAGAGAGGAGAAAAAGTTAGAAATGAAGAAGGAAATAAAAGCGTTTTTTTATTTGCAAAATGAATCAGTAAACAGTTTTTATTACGTTTTCTTTTTCAAGTACGGACCAACATTTCAGTCAGAAAGAGGTATAATACTTATTCAGTACACTTGATTAATACTTGATAAGCAATCAAGATTTATTTGGCCTTAACTGATATAGTGATTAGTGAGCTAACTACTGTTCAGCAAGTAAATTTGAGTTAGCTCTAATTGAGCTAATGGTAAGCAGCGATTTCGGTTCCTTCTATGAGAAGGCCTGTATATAACAGCAGTAATTTCCAAGATCCTACACTTTGCTTTATGTTTCAAATAAAATATATTTCCACCACCATTCACAGCGCTATCTATCCATGGGCATGATGGCTTTTAATTGGGAGGTGGCAAGATTTCAGGTTGATTTTTTTAAATTTCACTTTATTTTTAATCTGGAATGTGTATTGCTAGTATTGCATTTTACAGAAAAATATTAACTTTAGAACATTAATAGATTGACTTTCCTTTTCAGGAGTTGCATTTGCAGCGAATTAAATTGTATTTCACAATTAACAGTAAATTATATGACAGTCTCCAGGTACAAGAGATTTAAAAAGAAAATACGAAAAATACGTATTTTAATTTTAGTGTAAAACATTTTCTTTTGAGTTTGTACGAAATGATTTTCTTAAAATGCCGGAAGGAGATAAATTTTGAGATAAAAAAGGGCATATCCTTCTTTTGGATGACGTATGGTAACCTTAGTTGAGACGGATATACTACAAATGTTGTAATTCTTAAATTTGTCCTAGAGTTCTAAAGATTCAATATCGTCATATAGAAATTTTGAAAAATTATTAAACTTCTCACTGTTCAAAGTAATCAGAATTATCCCATACTATTTCTTACACATGTGGACTTCACATGCATACACACAAAATACTCATGGAGTCATGGGCTACGGAGGTCCAATCGGAATGTGTAATTTTGTTCTCCAGACATCTGTCTTGAGCTACGGCTGCTGCATCTGACCATTGTGGACCAATTCTAACGAAGTCCTATTTGGCATTGTCTGCCCACCACTTCATAGGTCTTCCCTACTTTCGGAGGACTTTAGGCACACTGTCATAACCCTATTCACTAATCTGCAGCTATGCATACGAGCAACACGGCCAAACCAGTCTTTACTGAGGAAGATAATCTAGAATCAAATGCTCTTAAAAAGGGTTCAAGTTTCACTATGATAACTAACCGTAGAAAGAACCAAACTGTTACACAGCCTAATTTTATTCTCTTGGTGTATACGCCTATTCTTCCATAAAAAAATAAAAATAAAATAAATTCCCCCTCAAGCAGCTGCTTGCCACAGAGGTCTGACAGGAGCCTGTCAGTTTATATGCCATAGTAGAAGGTCTGAGAGAATGGCAGGCCCTCAGCAGAAAAACGACACAAACAGCCATGCCTTACCCGGGGCTCGAACCCAGGTCCCTTAGATCAGTAGCAAAGTGCGCTAACCACACTTCATGTATTCGTAATCCTAGAATGAAAATAATTTGTTATATTTTGTTTTGATAGTACACTGAAATGTTTTGATACAAATATATGAAACGAACATGTATTTAGCTTTAAAATAAGGAAATTGGGGAGAAAAGAACAACATTTCAGAAATATTTAGTTGGTTGTTTGAGATTTTATGGAGTACTAGCTACTGAGGTTATAATTTCTATTTATTGCTACAACTAGGCCATTATTTCCTGAATTAATAAAGTAATTAATGGTGTTTTATAACTACAGAAGCGACATTGGTTGTAATCATAAACTTTGAAAAATAATGGAAAGTTACCCGAATAATTGATGCACAGGCAAACTGAAGCTATGATGAGAGTTTGGGGGGAGTTATAAGAGTAATTGTTGTGAATGTAGCATAGAAATAGAATTGTATACAGCAATTGTTCTGTAGTGGGTTAATCCGGTAAAAAGTCAAAAGTACTTCAAATGTGATATTCGTAAGGTTTTAGTTGTCGAAAGGGGATTATAATAAATTTTGGTAGCTTTGATAATGGTGTTTACCAACTACTTGAATCTACATTAGATTTGAATGCGAACTTCTTGCTTATTCTTCGTTGTTTAATTTTGTAATAAATCTAAAGTGCGTTACTGTCGATTTTCTGTTTCGTAAAATTATTTATATATATAGTTTTCTCGGCTTCTTTTATAGTTTTAACAATGTCATAATTTTTTGTAATGAAATTATTACTCTAAAATGCAAAAGATTTGTTATTTAGTGTTTCTTTCAATTTTGAAGTGAAAAACATGATGGACCATTTTTCTTACACAACGTTACACGAATATAGTATAGTAATAGAGTAAGAAAAATACACTATAATGTACCTCACAAAACACGACGAGGAATAAGATTGCTTTGGCTAAAATTTTAACTAAGTGTAGGATTTGTATTTAGTTTCAGTGAATATTTCCTTGTGAGTTAATGAATTATATTTTTTCACCCGAAAAAGGCCTCAACTCTAACAGAGGAAACGTGGCTTTCCATCAAATAAAATCTTCATCAGAGGTTATAACGAAGATTGCATCTGGGAATGACATTTGTCTTCACTCTGTCTCTATCATCACCGATTCACATCTTGTGAAGACAAAGGGATGTGTAATTAAGACAGAAAATAAAAAAAAATTAAAACTTTTATAAAAAGAAAATATTTATGTATTTAATGGTAAATAATAATTTTGAAATGTTTTCATTAATGCGATTTAATAAACTTATAACCATTTTTATTGGACAATGCATCAGTTTTATGTTGTTGTTTTTTTTTCGAGTTTACCTTGCTTAATTTCATAATATCTGTTTAGTGATAAAATCTATTTTACAAGTTATAATTTGTTTATATTAAATTATTGGTTTTATATGCAAACAAAATGGTTATTTAATTGTTGGTTTAATTACAAGAGATAACTGTTAAATAATCGAGTTCATCATTTTAATGGTTATGGATATTTGGCAGTATGTAAGATCTTCATGAAAATATATTGCACTTATGTTCTTATTCCATTGTTAGATGATAATGAAGTAACAAAACACATCGAAGCTAATATGTTCATTGGAAAGATATATTTCATGCAATTTAAATCTCTCTATAAAACTGAATCGTTAATGAAGAATTGTTTTTTTTTGGTTTCCAAAAATTTTATATGCACAAGGTGTGATATTAAGTTTTCTTATTTCTCCTCTAAGCTGATCTTAATGGTTGCAAGTGTAGCATCTGCAAAAAAGTGTTTCCTCAATTCAGTGGAGCGACACAGAAGACTTCATAATCAGGAAGGACCTATAAGTATCCGTCGTTTGTTGCCCAATTTGTTTAACAAAGGAAGGAACTAAAGAGACATTTGCCCACCCACATTAGCGAGAAATGTTTTGGAGTGTTCGCATTGCAGGAAGAGATTTACACGAATATATCGTTTAATGTCAATAAGCTTACTCACATATGATATCATCCATTCTCTTGCATTGTTTATTAGAAATGAACAACGAAACCTTTCAATAGACACAAAAGAAAAACTCGCTCCCAGAAGAAACCTTAGATGATTTTCCTTCTTTAGATTATAAGTTAACGTTGGCTGTTCTTTTAGTCTATTTATTTTACATATGTTAAGATATTAATTTATATTACTTATAAAATGCATATTCATTTGAATATAGAGGCTATGTTAAGAATTATTAAACCTAATTAAAAAATAACCAAATTGATTTCAGAAATATTTTGGCTTTAAAACGAATTAAAATCAGTTATTTGTTTCACGGTCTGTAAGTGGTAGCTAGGTAGTCACTGGAAGGAGAGCTATGCACCAATCCTCTGTGATGATGCATAGAACCGGCCAGGACTAGCACCTAATGTCCGACCCCGCCTTCTCGTGGTGCAGACCGTTAGTACCTTTCAAAAGAGATACTCTCTTGTTGAAGTGAACGGAAGGGGAGGGCTGCCAGATTAGTGTGGCCTACTGATCTGGACAACTATGGCTACTTTTCATCTTTTTTCTACCCTGCTGAGGAGTGGTTAACCACACAGGATCCTGGTGCTGACCATATAAACCCACTGGACTGGATAGATATATGGCTCTGAGCTTGATTATGGATCCTGATTTTGCTGCACTGGTGGGCTTCTGTGGAGGGAAAATCTTCCGCTGTGTTTTCTGTTTGTTTGTGGGTTGACAGCCCCAAGTGAATAGATTCGCAGGATATGTTTATCAGCTGGTGGATAATCCTGAGCAGAGGTCATCGCAGGCACCTGAACTCTTTGCTTCTATTGGCATCGTCAAATTGTACATTGGAGGAAGTCTTCCAGTGTAGATGGCTTCAGCCTTTAGTGGTGGGGGAACGGGTCTTTGCCCCATGTCTGCGATTAGGTGGCTGTTTGATATTGTCGGCATTCCCTCTCTCAATAAACATAGTTTCTTTAAACACCCCACACCATTTTCTCTCCATAGGTAGTTGGAATGTGAGGACTCTGCCCAAAGCTTTTTCTCTTGATGTCCTCACACAAGAATTCCACCATTATAATTTAGATATTCTCGGCTTGCAAGAGACCAGATGGACAGATAAAGGTCAGATTCTTAAAAATAATCTTAAATTTCTCTTTTCAGAGAGGGACGACAATAAGCATCACCAAGGCGTGGGTCTGCTTCCCAGCAGACACGCTAGTGTGCTCTTCTAGGGTATGAGTGCATTAATGAAAGGTTTCTTACAGCAAAATTTCAGACAAGCGTTAAAGACTTGAATGTTATCTGCTGTTATGCCCCCACTGATGATGTCGATGAGGATGAGAAGGATAGGTTTTATGAACAACTTCAGGATATTTTGAATTCTGTCAAGAAAGGAGATATTACCCTTGTTCTTGGTGACTTCAATGCCAAAGTTGGTACTGACTCTGACCTTTGGGGAGGGGTAATAGGCCCTTTTGGTATTGGTAGTTGCAATGGCAATGGGCAACGTCTCCTACAGATAAGTAAACTCAATGGATTCAGAATAACTAACACTTATTACAAACACCGCGACATGCATAAGTACACATGGGTTTCACCTGATGGGCTGCATAAGAATATGATTGATTACGTATTAATTAATAGCAAATGGGCTAGTTCTGTTAGGAATACCAGGGCATATAGGGGAGCTGAAATTGGATCTGACCATTACCTTGTTAAAAGTGTCTTGGAACTTAAACATAAAAAGTGTTGTGCTAGGGTAAAAATATTACTTTTAATACTGAAGCCCTGAAAGATCCAGTTATAGCCAAAGCTTACCATAGTTGTCCAGATCAGTAGGCCACACTCACCTGGCAGCCCTTCCTACCCATTCCCTTCCACAAGAGATGATCTCTTTTGAAAGGACTTAAAGGCCTGCATCACGAGAAGTAAGGGTCGGACATTAGGTGCCAGGCCTGGCCTGTTCTATGCATCATTACAGGGGATTGGTGAATAGCTCTCTTTCCAGTGAATACATAGCTACCATTTACAGACCAAATTGGTCTGCAAATTAGAATGCAGCCTGTGTTCTAATTCAATGTGAATTGTACGTAAAAGCCAATTATACAATCAAGTTTTTTTTTTCAGAAAAAAAGTTGTCTTTATTATCTTAAAAATTCTTCGAAAATAAAATGAAGATAACGCAGTAGGTAAACCCTATGTTTAAACCTAGTCAAGCTGTTCATACCAGCAATTAATATTTTGTGTGTGTGTGTGCGTATCTTGTTTCTAAGCATCATGAAGATCACTGGTTCTCAAACTTTTATGCTTCACGTACCCCCTGGAAATGTGTATGTAACTGTGGTACTGTACCCCTTGTATAGATAAATAAAACTATAGTTATAGTATAACAATAGCAATAGGAATAAAACACACACACATATATATATAACATATATCTAGCGACTTTTGAGTTCTCAGGGCGTACTCCAAAACATTTTACCGCGTACACACAAGGGTTACGTGTACCCCACGTTGAGAACCCTTAATGTGGAGAATGAATGGCCGCTCATTCAATTTGACTGTGATTATTCTTCAGGTCTTTAATGACGCTGAGATCGGCGAAGCTCCCAAACTCAATGTAACAACAAAAGTATTCTACTTAAAAGAAGACACTTTAATCTATGGTCTTTTTGTTGCTAACAATTTAATTTTTCGGTGCTTATTTTATCACGATTGGTCAGAAGACATTTTATGTGAATGGGTGAATGGAAATTAAGTGATTTCCCTCTCTTGCACTCGAATTTTTAATTGAATATAGAAATAATTTATAGTTGAAAACAATAGGAAATGAATTATTAGTTGCATTCAAATGAGCAGCTTTTCATTTTTATATATTTGAAAAAAAAAGACAAATGCCATACGCCTTTGGAAAATTTCTTTTCTGAAAGTGTGGAGTGCATTTATTTCTGTTTAATAGTTTACATTCGTTTGTTCTACCCTATTCATAAATCTTTCAGCCTATATTTTTAGAAGAATAAAAATTAAAAGTGAGAGTTAGAAATTTATGTGTTTTTTTATTTTAATTGCGCAATTTATATTTTCAAGTGTAAAACAGTCAGTCATAATCAAATCGCATTGGAAAAAATGGTTTTTTTTAATATTGAAATATTTTTTAAAATTATGTATCTGTAAAATCCAACAGATGTCAATTTTACAAGTTAGAATACAGCAAAAGTTTACAAAGCGTTCTGTTCCTTAGAAGTAAATTATATAAGATGTGCAATTGCTAATAATCATATTCCACCTACCTCTCCACTTACCAGCGTCTTCGTTCTCACCTGCTTGATGGCGACCCCTGTTGGAGGTCTCCACAGGGTCTTAGATACACAGGGTCTGGGATCTCCAATGATGTGGGATGACTTGATCCTTCTCTCTATAAGTGATATGACTGTAATCAGAGCACATAGAGGGCTTGTAGGGACCCTCTCGCTGGTCTTCTCACCGGTGACAGTTATCCTCATGTCTACCTTCAGATACAGGCCGCACGTGTGTCTGGGCGGATTGCTGTGCAGCGCTGGCCTCGCCCTCAGCTACCTGGCCACCTCCGGTTCCTTCCTTATAGGTACCATTGGAGGCGTCATGGGGGTCGGTACATCCTTCGCCATCACCACCGGCATAGTGTGCACCAGAAATTACTTCACGACACTGAGGCCGGCAGCGATGGCTTTCGCCCTGTCCGGAGGCTGCTTCGGGGCCATGGCCCTGCCCACTGCAATCAACGAGCTGCTGATCGCTGTCGGCGTACACAACACCTTCATTCTGCTGGCCGGTGGCTTCACGCTCATAGCAGTCTGCAGCCTGCTCTTTGTGCAGCCCAAGAGCCGCTTCCGCGAGGTGCCCGCCGACTGTGACAACGATTCCGTCGTAGTGACCCCCATGGAAGCCGGAGAGATGGCACCCAGATCCTGCGTGAAGGTGCTCGTCGAGAGGCTTTCCCTCCGTTTCCTCATGGATGGCCTGTTCCTCCTCACGAGTGCTTCCATCTTCGCGATGGGTATGGGTAACCCTCACTTCCTGCACTACATTCCACAGCACGCCAAGTCGCTGGGTGTCGAGAACAGCAGTGGCATGCTACTTCTGACGTACTCCATCGCCGGCGACCTGGTCGTACGCCTCTCGTATGGTCTCCTCGCCAGCCGCTCTCCCCTGCCGAGGATTGCCGAATATATCGCGGCCATCTCCGTCTTGGGTGCCGCCGTCATTTCACTGCCCTTCTGCCGCGAATACTGGCAGCTTGTCGTCGCCTCCGTTGCCGCAGGACTGGGAACCGGTGTGTGGACCATCCTGATCTCACTCCTGCTTAGCTCGAATCACGGAGTCGACAACGTGAACGGCTCTTTCACCCTGGTGAGGCTGTTCCAGGGAATTGCCAACCTCATCTACCCTCCCGTGGCTGGAGTGCTACAGTCCACCTGGGGCGACCAGGCAGTCCTGCTGTTCATGGGATCGAAGATGGGCATCGCTGCTGCCTTTGGCATAGCCCTACACGTGGCTGCCGTCCTGCGCAACCGCAGGCAGGAAGCCAATTTGCTGCAGGAGCGATAGTAAGTCCTCACCTACCTGTGAGCTCTGTAGCATTCCAGGGCTTGTAATGCCAAGAGAGGGTAAGTTCCATTGTTTGCTCTTCCCTTTCAGGAACAGGAAAACCTTTAAAATAAAAAAAAATGTAAATAATTTTAAAAAACCAAAGGGAAGATACTCCCTTATTGTTGTTCTAAATTGTACGGTTCTATTTTTTTTCTATGTAGTAAACTCTGTACATTGTGCTGCGAGACAAAGTCTGCCAGAGACACAGACAACTTTTAAACGCAATGCGCTGCCAGTCCTAAGCCTGGATAAAGTGTGAAGGAAAGTTGTGAGTCACGCGACTCTGAATAATAATAATAATAATACAAATCACAGGTCCACGACACACATCCTATATAACCCCTTCCCCTAAGGGGGAGGGGTGGATGCACCAAGATAAATTTCACGCGAAAACTACACCCAACCCGTATACCCCTTCCTATAAGAGGGTGAAGGCAATGGGTTCAGATTACACACACGAAAAATAATAAATTTAAAGGGGGAGGGAGGTGACAACCCATATAATTTCTTCCTGTGGTGATGGTGTATGTCACAATAGAGAAAAATAATTTGCATGGGCAAGGCCACCCAGCCCATATAACCCTTCCTCTGTGAGGGGTGGGGGTACACCGAAAATATTCCTCATGGGAGGGACACCCATCACATGTAACCCTGTCACCTGCAACAGGGGAGAGGGACAAAAACACACAAAAAAAATCACATGCACCTAAACCCAAACCATATAACCCGTTCCCCTGCAAAGGGGTGGGGGAACACCGTAAGAAATTACACAAGGACAGCCTCCCTTGTAAATTGCGTTTTTCTCTATTTTCTCTATTTTTTATTGTGTGCTAAATGGCCAGTTTTACCCTATACTAAATGGCCAGTTTTACCCTACACTAAATGGACAGTTTTACCCTGTCCACGGGTATTGCTGCTGCTTTTGGTAGAGCCCTACCCATCTTCTAGCTAGAAACACAAACCTTCCCCTGTGCATGGGGGGGGGGGGTGAAATACGGAGGAAAAATTTCACAGTCGCCAACCCACCAAAAAAATTTGACAGGACACGGACACCCGAAACGATGTAACCTTTCCACTGAAGAAAAAAACTGGGGGCAGGCAAATTCACGAAGAAAAATAATCACATGGTAGTGACACACAACCCATATGACCTTTGCTGTGGAAGCCGGGGAGGGGGGGGGGGTGATGGCAAACCGATAGCCAATGAATCGACTTGGTCACTACCCAGAAGCCATCAAACAACTAACCCATCTAAGCTTTCTCCCTTTCTGCCATTAAGAACAAGGTGAGGGGATGGTGAATAGGTAGTGCGCCAGGCTCGTAATCTGCAGTTCTCAGGTTCGAGTCCCACCTGGACCAGAATTGAGATTTATTCCTGCAAAACTCCCTGCCCATGGTGAGTAGGGGGACACCGATGGACTTGTTTGGTTGGTAAAGGCTGCCGTCTGTCGGATGGGATGTTAACCCATGGTCCCATGTGCGCGAGAACCATACCCTGTGCACATTCAAGGACACACTGGATGGCCTTGAAGGGAGGCTACCATCTGTCTTAAAAACTGATCCAGTGGGTCTCCACCCCCCACATCCTCTGAGCCATAGGGTTCCTTGTGACCTGGCCATTTAGCACAATGTGAGCGAAAAAGTGCTGCTCAGAAGTAAAACAACCCAACATAGCGGTAACAACAAATGAGCGAATAAAATCCCAGGAATAATGCTAATCGTTAAAAAAAAAACACCTAGAAAACCGTAAAAAAAAACAGAAATATTACTGCCGTGTAAGAAACACAGCGTATAACTCACGTCTGTGGAAAGCAGAGGGACGGGCGTCAGCGAACCACTGAAGGAATCTCACAAACCATAGACCCTTATACAATAGCCGAAAGAAAATGTGAATATAATAGTGTAAGAACAAAGGATAGCATAGCATCCTTGCTCTCGTCCGTTAACAGGGAACAAAGGGAATTGGAGGCAGCTGTTAAACAAAGGCAGAATGCAACAACAATGAATCCATATCACCTCCTCCCATTTGCGTGGTAGGGAGGGAGTGAGGGCAAGAGTGAGGGAGGAAACAATGAAGGAGACAAACAATCGTCGATCATCAATGAAAATACACAACCATTCCCTTGGAAATCGGGCTGCGATGAAGGGGGTGGGGCAGTTGGGTTGTTTTATCTATGAGCGGCACTTTTTTGCACATCGTGGGCTAAATGGCCAGGTAACGTGGATCCCGAAGGCTCAGAGAAAGTTGTGGGACGGGACCCACTGGAACAGCTGTTGGGAGACAAATGATAGCCTACGATCAACGCCATCCAGCGTGTTCTTTAACGTGCACAGGGTATGGCTCTCCCGCACACGGCTTAACGTCCCATCCGACGGATGGCTGCCTTTCCAAGCCACATGGAGGGGAGGCAGTTTACTATGTACAAAAACTAATTGCAGGTGTGGAAACCCCGAATGCGAATGATGTAACCTCTGTAGGTGGTTGGGGGATGGTTAAGGACCCAATCGGAGCATAGGCGACCGAAAGTGACCACATATTCATTGACATGAAAATGATTTAATTGGGGGTATGTTTTGTCAAACAAGAAGACCCTCCTTGGCAGTTCAATACCTTTTGTTTTTCCTACAGTAAAGAGTACGCATTTATGAAATAATCGTTTTGACCGTTCTGCTGTTTGCAGAATTGTAAGTGAATATGCCTGATTACGGAAAGAGCCGTGAATTTGCATTGCGTTTATCTTAAAGAAACATCCGGGGATTGTTTTTCGAAGCCAAACGATAACAATTGAAGAACAACAGTTGTTTTTTCGAATTCCAATTGTTGCGTAGCGAAAACAGTATACGATACGAAAGTCTTCAGAAAGCACTGTTGCGTCACATATGGGTATTAGAGTTGTCCTTTGTTGTCAGATTTACAATTTTCCGTTTAGATTCATTCGTCATATTTCTGCCATCGGTCCGATCTGATGTACGTTTCCGAGAGTAAAATGCTTTTTAACCAAATTGTTCAATTGTCTAGTTGATTGCGATAGGGATGAGACATATCTTTTGTGATTCAATCAATCTTTAGGTGTAAAAAAATAATAATTTTCGACGTAGAGGGATTTGAACTGTCGACATCCAATCCCTGACCTTGGGCAATACATTTTTTTTTCACATAAGTATTCTGTGACTTCTATAGGTACAGTGGTGTGTGCATTTATTTACCATCTAATGATCTCGTTAGCGATTTTTGTGGTAGGCAAAATCGCAATCGTGATCGACCCTACCTGGTCTAGTGGTTATCCTACCTGACATCTAAGACCAGCGCGCAATGTGTTTGGCATCAGTGTTTCCACTGATGTTTGTAGGTCATCTCCGTCCGTTGTGTAGGGTGACAACTTCTCCCCTTTTTAATGCGACGAATTTAATTAAATAGGGAAGTCCAGGAAGGGGTTGGCATCCTAAATAAGAGAAAAGAAATAAATCGAAAATAAAAAAAAAAATAGAAAAAATTATAATGTTTGAAAGAGTAAAAATCTCTGATCCCGAAGGCTCAGAGAAGGTTGGGGGAGGGGACCCCGTCGAACAGCTGTTGGGAGACAGTTGGTAGCTTCCCGTCAAGGTCATGCGGCTTGTTCGTTAACATGCACAAGGACCCATGGCTTAACGTCCCATCTGGTGGACGGCAACCTTTCCAAATCCATCATTGCTCCGTAATAACTGAGGCAAGGAGATTTGCGCACATAAATCTTAATGTTGGCCCAGCTGGGTCCCGAACCAGAAAACTGCAGATTACGAACGCAGTGCGCGACCGACTGAGCCACCCTGTCCCCTACAGACAGAGACCTCCTATTAACTGAACAGTTACATGGTGCCTTGAAAGAATTCCTCTTTTTACGAATCCTCTAAACACATGGACAAAAGAGAAAAATAAAAAGACAGCACTACCTCAACATTTAGCGGAAAAAGTATATGAGAAAATATTTATATTTGGGTCTCACCAAATGTTCGTAAACTCTAGATCAGCTGATATTGACTTTCAGTGTATTATAATCTCGAAATGAGAAAGAACTTTTCATAACATTTGTTCAGCTTCTGAAAGAAATATCTTGAAGTGCAAATCCTACGTACCATCGAATATGTATAAGTTAAAGTTGTGAAAAATTATATTTCCTGGTGTCGAGGTAGATACGGTCTACGTCCGTTTAGGTCTTCAAAACTTTAACAAAGTTCGTGATGTTAGAGTTTATAATTTAGTCAGAATCCTGGTTATCAAATGTATCAGTAGGTAAAACGGTTCTGGCATTAAAAAAGAGATGTTTCAATTTTTACCCAACAAAGAAGGCTTTAAATTGTCCCTAGAGTGTATTAAACTGTGGGCTAAAAGGCGTGGTGTGTATTCCTCTCATGGGCAATATTAGTCGCAAGAATATGACAATTTTGTCCAAATGCGAGCTGTTCAAAATTAGTCAATATTTTCTTTATGATGGATATGAAGTCGTCGATGAAGACACCAATGCGTTCGAGGAAACGGGTTGTGTCATTCAACAACAGAATTTATTTTTTAAATCTCGTATCTTGTACTTGAATGGAGATATGCGTTTTGAAGATAAGACGGTGTTACGATGGGTACTTAATGGTTAGCTAACCATTTAGTAACGATCGTAATATTTTCTTATCTTTATCAGTATTCTTTTGTTAATGTAACAAGTGAGTAATAAAAGATTAATTTGTGATAGTTTTTTTCCTTAACAAATGATATAATGTGAGGAATATTCAAATGGGATGAATTATTTGAACCAATTAACTTTTACCACTTGAAAGAATTCTCTTATTTTGATTGCCACCTCCTTTTCGGAAGAGACACATTTGGAATTGTGCGGTTTGGTTGAATGGGGGGATTGGTTTTATTTTCTTAAGCTCAGAATCTCATTGGAAATATCTGTGAATGAAATGCTAATTTTCTCTGTCGAAAAGGAAAACTTGAGTGTACTAGCCAATCGTTCTGATTAATTGGATTTGGTTTTAAAGTGAAGAATGTTAATCTAATCTTAGATATTAATAACTTTGTCCACATTATTACCAAGCATGCTGTTGCATATAAGAGGAAGTGAACTATCTAAGAAGAAACCAACTAGGAACTATTTATTTGGAAGTATTCTGCATGCAAGAAGAAACAGTGATCAGTAAATATACACGTTTCTAAGAAAATCTTTCAGGAATTAGAAGTTTCTGATGCGTATTACGGCCGGCAAAATATTTTCATTCAAAGGATAAATATTTTCGTTTATTTTTATTCATTTTGAGAAACTAGAAACACGTTTTAATACAATGTTCACTGTTGTGGTGTATTGTCAATGTTTTTCCATTTGAAAGGGAAAACAACTACATTTTAGCTTTCTTATTTTCGTTGATATCAATTTTGTGTTATGGTGCTAGGAATTTATTTCAAATGTTGGAAAAACGTTTTTTTTCCACTTTGTTTTTGCAGAGTTTAGTAGATTTTGCAGAATAGTAGTTAAGAATTCTTGAAGAATATCATATATTTGAAACATTTCGAAATGAAAAAAATATTTTCTCAGAAAGGAAAATTGACGAACGGTGTTGTATCCCTCCTGCTGATTTTCAGAAGTTTGTAAACTCTGTGCAACTACGTAACAGGCTGTACAGAAAACAAGTGTAGTGCAACACGATGTTAATGATTTTCCGTTGGTCTTCAGTATTTGTCCATTACCTCTGGATGTTAATCGTTTAAAAAATATCGATAAACATCTGATTGGGCTACTACTACTCCATTTTGTTGTTGTTATTATTATTATTATTGTGTGGTTGTAGTAGCGTATATGGTGGTTATTATACAAACACTTATCTTTCGTTGTGTTTCCAGAGTTATTGATCTACTGAAGGACGATAAATGGCGGAAGACGTTGGACAACACCCACAAACGAATCATCTTTGTGTTACATCGTCCATAGATGAGCATTATCCAACAAACAGAGACCGTTTATTAACTGAAGATTTAAATGAGGCTTTGAAATAATGTCTGTTTTATGAGTTCCCGAAAGAAGCTGTGCATCGAATGAAAGTCCTGTGAAAAATTCACAAACTGTAGAGTGTGTCCCATGGCCGAGTGGTTAGCGTGCTTGGCTACTGATCTTAGAGATGGGTTCGATCACCGGTTAAGGCAGACATGGATGTTTCGTTTTTCTGCTGATTTTCTGCCATCCTCTGACCTTTTACTCTGGCATATAAATCGACAGGCTCCTGTCAGACCTCTATGGCAAGCAGCTCCGTTAGGGTATTTATATTTATTACAGATAACAGAAATAGGAAAACAGCACTTCCGCAACATTTATAGGAAAAGGAACATGCGGTAATGTTTAGGTTTGGGCTCACGAAATGCGCGTAATCTCTAGAACAGCTGACATTGTCTTTCTGTGTATTACATCTCGAAATGTGTTGAGAAAGGACTTTTCACAACATTTGTTCAGTTTGTCCTGAAATGGAAAGTCTACGTACCATCGGATATGCATAAGTTCCAGTTGTGATTATTGTGTTTTCTGGTGTCGAGATAGATATGGTCTACGCTCGTTTAGCTCTTCAAAGAGTTAACAAACTTCGAGATCTCAGAAATTATAATCTACTCAGAAACCTGTATATCAAGTGTAACCGCAATTTAAAAAAGTATATAAAGTGTATATAAAGTGTATCCGCAATTCTCGCATTACAAAAGAGCTGTTCCTAGTTTTACACAACAAATAAGGCTCTACGTTGTCTCTCAGTTGCATTAAACTCTGGGCTTAAAATGCGTGGTGTGTATTGTAATATACTTGGATGCAAAGGAGGCTTTTCCTGTGTAATATTAGTCGCAAGATTTTGTCAATTTTATCCAAATGGGAACTGTTCAAAAGTAGTTAATAGGTTCTTTATGGTGGTCAGAAATTCGTAGTCGAAGATACCAGAGCGTTTGAAAAACTTTCTGCCTTCAACTACCGCACTTTTGTTTTAAATCTCGGATCCTATACTTGAACGGAGATATGCATTATGAAGATAAGACGGTGTTACGATGGGTAGTAAATAGTCAGCTAACCATTTAGCACCTATCTTAAGATTGTCTTATCTTTATCACTATTAGTGCGTTAATGTAACAATGTCAGCAATAACTGTAATAAAAGATGAATTTAAGAAAGGTTTTTCCTTAACAAATGACATAATGATAGGAAATACAAATGACATGAATTATTGAACCGATTAACTTTTACCACTTGTACAAGCATTGCATTATTTTAATTACAACCTCTTATCCGGAGGTGACATTTTTGGAATTACGCGTTTGGCTGGCTTTCTTTAGAAAATTAGTTTTCTTATTTCAAGTTTAGAATCTCATTCAGAAATATCCGTAGCTCAATGTAATATTAATTTTCATTGTCCAAAAGAATATATTCAAGGTACTAGCCAAATTGGGTTGGTTTGTTTTGCCTCTGAGCGGCATTTTTTTGCACACCATGGGTAAATGCCCAGGTCACAATGACCCGGAAGGCTTAGAGAAGATTTAGGGAGGGAACCCAATGGAATTGCTTATGAGAAATAGATAAAAGCCTCCCGTCAAGGCCATCCAGTGTGTTCTTTAACGTGCACAAGGTATGGCTCTTCCTCACAGGGTGCCACCCACTTAACGTCCCATCCGACGGACGGCTGCCTTCTCAAGCCCATCGGTGTCCCCTACTGACCGTGGTCAGGGCCACGTACTAGCCAATCGCTTTCGTTATTTAGATTAGGATTCAAAGAGAAGAAAGTTAATGTTGTAGATCTAATGTTAAATATTAATAACTTTTTTCTCATTGTTACAAAGCAAGTTGTTGCATGTAAGCGGAAGTGAACTATGAAACGAAAAACAAAACAGTTCCATGAAAGTGTTCCGCATGCAAGATGAAACAAGGAAATGTACCTGTTTCTAAGAAATTCCCTCATGATCCTGAGGTTTCTGATGCATACTATGTTCTGCGAAATGTTTTCATTTGAAGAAAAATATTTTCGTTGTATTTTCCATTGATTTTAAAAAACAGAACACGTTTGAATACGCTACTCACTGTTGTGGTGAAGTGTTAATTATATTTAATTAGCAGGAAAATAATTACATTTTAGTTTTTTTTATTTCCGTTGATATCAAGTTCGAATATATTATACAAGGAATATTTTTGAAATGTGGGGAGAAAACTTTATTTTACTTTGTTTTGTAAATATTAGTAGATATTGCATAATAATAATTAAGGGTTCTTGAAACAAACAACGGTTGATTCTCTCTTATCCGGTATCGGCTCAACCGGCTTCTGTTTTAACCGGTCGTTACAAGAAGCGGAAGCAAGTCGCTGCCTCTTTGTTTATTTGCTTCAGTTCCAAGAAGCGGAAACAAGTCGTCGAGTGTTTTGTTTATAGTAGAGTGCATATTTCTTCAGTTCCTCTTTGTGAATATTACAGTGCACAATGTACTGCGCGTATAAAAGAGTATGTGTTGTGATCTATTAATTATTGTGTAGTACAAAATGAAAGGGTGCAAACGTAAGCGTAATGTGGTTACGATGGAGATGAAATTAAAAGCGTTAGAACATATTCACAAAGGTGATCAAGTAATGCATATTTCTGATGAACTATGTGTCGGTAAAAGCACGGTATATGACTGGAGAAGGGATGGAAAAATCTTTACAATATTTTTTCACTCAAGTCGAGTCTGAAAAAACGCTTTTTTCTCGGTGCACTCTTAAAAAGCCGAAAAATGAAACTGTCGGTAATGCACTTTGGTTATGGTTTATACAAGAGCGTTGAAAAGGAACGCCAATCAGTGGGCCAATTTTGAAAGAAAATGCATTAATCCTTCATTCTAAAATAGCTAATGTGGGAGATTTTTCAGCAAGCGTGAGATGGCTTTTTCGCTGGAAAAAACTGCATGGTGTTCATTACCTTGTTGTTTGTGGTGAGAACTTGTCAGCTGATCCGTTAGCAGAAAAGGAATTTTCAGAAAAACTTTTAGTGCTTATTGAAGAAGAAGACCTATGAGCAGAACATATCTACAATGTAGATGAGACTGGGTTAAATTTTAAACTTCTTCCAACGAAAACGTTTATGACAGTGCACGGAACCTCAGCATCAGGATTTTAAACATAGAAAGAATCACTATAGTTGTCTGTACAAATAATGAAGGTATGCACAAACTTCCTCTTTTTGTAATTGGCAAATCAGCGAAACCTCGAGTCTATTTCGACAGACTCCTATTTGTTTAAAGAATGCTTCTCTACAGAATTTGTTCCAAAAGTAAAAAACCACTTGGCAGGTCTGAAAATGCCTGTAAAGGCCCTACTCATTCTCGGCAATGCCCCAACACACTCAAGCGAACTCATTTCTGACAACATGAAAGCCATGTTTTGCCACCTAATGTAACGT
This sequence comes from Ryuthela nishihirai, assembly GCA_038380435.1. Classification (NCBI taxonomy): domain Eukaryota; kingdom Metazoa; phylum Arthropoda; class Arachnida; order Araneae; family Heptathelidae; genus Ryuthela; species Ryuthela nishihirai. The sequence goes on along the minus strand of JAWZYU010000151.1, from coordinate 172,552 downwards.
CTTAAGTGCAACCAATGGATCAAGGCGTGCTTGTAAGTTTAAAAAGGCGATACAGGAGAAAGCTTCTTTCAGAAATTCTACAACGAATCGAAAATAACAGAATAGGACTTTTAAATGCTTTGAAACATTGTCAAGTAATGATTAACAACCTCAAGGAACCATTTTGAGATACATTTAATATGGGAATATTCGTGGTCGATGCCCAAATCTTTATGAAGATGTCTGTTAGTAACAGACCAAGCGACATCAACAGCAGATCTCAATATTTTTTTTTGCAAGAACTAAATCTTTTGTTATATTCGTGGACAACTAATCTCAGCAAAATTTGTTTTTCTTAAAAAGTGTGGACATATTGTTGAAATACATCCGTGATATACCATTCTATTCTAAATGAGAGAGATATATTGTGGATTGAACGAACTAAAGTTTATTTAATTAAATTGTTTTATAAAACAGGTGGTAGTTAAATGTCAAATTTCATTTCTCTTTTTAACTTGTTTTCTTATTATCCTTCACTCGTAATTTGTTTTGTTTGCATTTTGTTTTAATAATCATAATTTGTCAAATCACAAGATTAAATAAAGAAATTAAACGCCATATGAATTCTATGTTCTGTTGAAAGCTACGAAAGGAGACAGATTAATGGCGGTCGTAACATGACGAGAGGTGAGAGAAAATTAGTAATTCGGATCTTACGGTAGGTGGCGCTGCACTACATTTTCAGTTCGTTACTTCTATGTCTTCTCCTTTATCTGTGAACGTTACAGTTCTCTCATCTGTGAGACACTTGCCCAAAGGGACATCACCCGATGGTATCTTGACCTCCGTATTAGTGGGCGTGACTTGCCGTACACGTGGCAAGAGCAGCATTCGTATGCAGATGGAAATGGAGAGCGGGAGCGGTGCTATGGAACTTTCTAGAAGTCTGCCTAGCTCCTCTTCGTTGTTTCTCACGGAAACAGGTCAGGAGGGAGAAACAAAGGATCGAGAAAGGGGAAAAGGCAAAAGGAGGCAATTCATTTCGAAATGGCGCCAGTTGGAGGATGTAGACAAAAATGACGAAAACGGATCCAAAGGCATACGATTACGACACTCCCCACAAGATAAGCTTTCATTTGACAACCTAATCGTGGATGCTCATATTCGGAAGATGGAAGAATGATTTGCATAAATCTCCTTTTTTTATGGGTAGAAAATTATGGGGCCAAATATTTACATTCCATAACTTTTCTGACACCCAAGTATTCATACAATGCAGAATGTAGTACGTTTGATGGAACAATTGCCATGAGAAAAACACAAAGTGACACATGAAATAATAAGATGAAGAAATTTTCAGGAGTGACAAATATAAAATTTCAGCTTTAAGAGACAACATAGTTACCACATACCGATAGATGGCGCCACTATTCGAATCCCCAAAAAAGTGTGGGAAAGCTCTCATAATAGTGATATTCTAGAGAGCTTCCATTATGTTAACTAACCCTGTCTGGTATACCATATGATCTCAAAATCAACCATAAATTATGACGATCAACAGAGTCGAAAGCATTTTTGAAATCAACAAAGCTAGCAACCAAAGGTTTCTGAAACTCTAAGCATTTCTCAAGAATCTGCCTAAGTGAAAATATCTGATCCACACATCCCATACCACTTCAGAATCCACATTGCTCATCACGCAATTAACTGTCAACCATAGTCTTAATTCTATTAAGCACAATCATGGAAAGAACAAATTGCTTGAGAATCATGATACCTGGAACAGAGAGTAGGCTGATACCCCTATAGTTATTACAAGAACTGCGATCACCTTTTTTGAAAATTTGAATAACAATAACTCTGGTAAAATCCTTAGGAATCATGCCTTTATCATAAAAGATATTGAAAATTTCATTCATCCAAGTGGTAACCGAAACATTCCCAGCTCTAAGCATTTCCGTAGTAATATCATCTACCCCTGGGGATTTATGATGTTTAAGTTTAAAAATAACCAAAATAATTCAGATTGTGTTATAGGGCCAACATTAAAGCCATCACTGCATCTATCATCATTCTAAACAATGTGAATAGAACTAACCACATTGTTTAGTACATCACTGAAATGCTCAGTCCACCTAGCCATGCCTTGTTTATCCTTCAATCCCTGTATACCTGTCCGTTTTCTACCACACAAAACATTAACTATCTGGTACAGCTCTCTGCTGTTGTGCTGTATAACTGCTTCCTCCGCTTTGTCAGCCATGCCATCATGCCAAAGATTCTTATCAGCAAGTAACTGATCCTTTACACATTTATTAAGCTCTCTGTAATGCTTTCTATTAGGACTAGTAGGGTATTGATTAAGGACATTCCTGCAGTTCTTTCTTTCCGAAATAAGCTCAAGTGCCTTATCACTCAGATAATTCTGCCTCTTCTACTCCTTTTTTCCTAAAAGAGTATTGTTAGTGTCCAAAAAAGCCTGTTTATAATGATCCCATTCTTCCTCAACTTCAGTAGTAAGCATACCATGACTGCCATAATGACTAAGTAAGCTATCATGGTAAGCTTTAGGTATAACTGGGTCTTTAATAGCTTCAGTATTAAAAGTAAATTTTTTAACCCTAGCACAACACTTTTTAAGTTTAAGTTGCAAGACACTTTTAACAAGGTAATGGTCAGATCCAATTTCAGCTCCCCTAATGACCTGGTGTTCCTAACAAAACTAGCCCATTTGCTGCTAATTTATATATAATTAATCATATTCTTATGCAGCCCATCGTGTGAAACCCATGTGTATTTATGTATGTCACTGTGTTTGTAATAAATGTTAGTTATTCTGAAACCATTGGGTTTCCTTACCTGTAGGAGGCGTTGCCCATTGCCGTTGTAGCTGCAAATACCAAAAGTGACTTTCAGCCCTCCCCAAAGGTCAGAGCCAGTACCAACTTTTTTTAACTTTTTTTTTTGAAGTCACTTAGAACAATGGTAATATCTCCTTTTTTGACAGAATTCAAAATATCCTGAAATTTGCCATAAAACCTTTCCTTCTCATCCTCATCGGCATCCTCAGTGGGGGCATAACAGCAGATAACATTCAAGTCTTTAATGCTTGTCTGAAATTTTGCTGTAAGAAACCTTTGATTAATGCACTCATATCCTAAAAGAGCATCACTAGCGTTCACATCATAGTGAAGAGCATCACTATGAGAAGCAGACCAACGCCTTGATGATGCTTATTGTCGTCCCTCCCTGAAAAGAGAAATTTAAGAATATTTTTAAGAATCTGACCTTTATCTGTCCATCTGGTCTCTTGCAAGCCGAGAATATATAAATTATAATGGTGGAATTCTTGTGTGAGGACATCAAGAGAAAAAGCTCTGTGCAGAGTCCTCACATTCCAACTACCTATGGAGAGAAAATGGTTAGTGGGATCTTTAAAGAAACTATGTTTATTGAGAGAGGGAATGCCGACAATATCAAACAGCCCCCTAATCGAAGACATGGGGCAAAGACCCGTTCCCCACCACTAAAGGCTGAAGCCATCTACACTGGAAGACTTCCTCCAATGTAGAATTTGACGATGCCAATAGAAGCAAAGAGTTCAGGTGACTGCGATGACCTCTGCTCATGATTATCCACCAGCTGATAAACATATCCTGCGAATCTATTCACTTGGGGCTGTCAACCGACAAACAAATAGAAAACACAGCGGGATATTTTCCCTCCACAGAAGCTCACCACTGCAGCAAAATCAGGATCCATAATCGAGCTCAGAGCCTTAATCCAGTTCAGTCCAGTGAGGTCAGTATGATCAGCACCAGGACCCTCTGTGGTTCACTACTCCTCAGCAAGATAGAAAAAAAGAAAAGTAGCTGGAGTTGTCCAGATCAGTAGGCCACACTAATCTGGCAGCCATCGCTTTCCGTTCACTTCCACAAGAGATTATCTCTTTTGAAAGGTACTAACGGTCTGCACAACGAGAACCGGGATCCGACATTAGGTGCTAGGCGTGGCCGGTTCTACGCATCATCACAGAGTATTGGTGCATAGTTCTCCTTCCAGTGACTACCTAGCTACAATTAAACGACCTGTTATTTTTTAATACCAAACTGTTCACATTTTTTGGTATTAAAAAGTTACCGCCCGACTAAAATTATGGCAAATTTAATTATACATTAATTCATGATGCTTAAGATTTTCACCCTAGGTGAGATGTGGTTTCGTAGAAGATATATTTATTAAGATGCGAAGATTCCATATGGCCTTACTATATGTTTACCGAGAAATGATCGACGAAAGCATTTACCACTTTCTAAATGAAAATTACAAGGTGATATTCTAAAATGTCATGAATTATGCGTTTAAGAAGGACTTAGACATCACTATAAGTAATATTTTGAGACTCAAGGATCAGCATGTGACTCTGGAATTTGAAAAAATTAGTTTAAATATTAGGCATACTCCTATCCATTTTCATCACTCAAAAAATTTCGCATTACTTCATGTGTAAAACTATTCTGCAATTTGAAAAAAATCATAACTCGCGCTACGTTTTTGAGATATTAAGTGTAGCATTTAACAGCTAAGCATAAAATCAGTTATTTTAACCACATTTAATCAGTTTAAGAGATACTTATAGTTTAGACTTCTTGAAGCCTATAATAAAGTTTTTTTTTTTTGGGGGGGGGAGAAAAACGATGTAATTTATCACACTTGTTCGGATATTTGATTCTTTTAAAAAAAATATACTTTATCAAAAATTTATAGGACAGTTTTTAAAGGAGGCTTTATTAAACTTATATAATTTTAATAGCAGTTAATGTAAAATAATGAAAATATAATTGGATTTAAACTGTAAACAGCGGAGGGGTTTAGATGCCACTAAATATGATCTGGATTCGATCCCTGATAAGGCACGGATATTTCTGTTGTCCATTTGCAGAAACCTCGTCTTCCTCGCAAATAATTTATTAAATATAATGTATATTAAATGTATATTGAACTGAGAAGCCTTTGAGATAATTCTGAGGGAAGCAGCTGGCTAAAAGGCAATTGCTGTATTTTATTTTTTCTATCATTTTTGCAATAACTTATCAAAAATCGATAGAACTCATATTTCAGTTAGAGATGATATTTAGAATTTTAAATATTAGGTTATTTTTGATGTAATTTATTTTATTACTGCAACTGAAGTGAAACTTAGATTGATTTACATATAACATATATAGTTTTTTAAAAATATTTTTTAATTTTTTAAAATAAACCTTTTAAAGAGATTACTGTATACTAAAAATGATCGTAATTCATTCTGCGCTCTTTCACTTGGAGACATAAACTAACGAAATCTAAAAAATAACTTCGACTTAAATTGAACCTAAGAAATGTGTGAATATTATATATTTGTGAAACCTTTCATAAATAAGGACGATAACTAGATATTATAATACAATTATACAAAAAAGAATGATAGAAATATTCAAACCTTCAGATGAAATAAAACCATAAATTATTTCATTCACATTAAATAAATCGAACTGAATTCAAATTTGTACAATTGTATAATTACAGTGTACGCATAATCTGAATCGTCAAATTTCGAATTTCCATTCTTAAAAAATGCAGAATGAAATGTAAAATCCGCTAGGTGTAAAAACCAGTTTTCCATAATCACCAGAAGCACTATTATATTTTAATACGTATCTGTAGTTTGAAACATTGAATTCCTCAAATTATACAATTAGCTTAAGAGATATTTGCTGGGGTTTGGTAGGATTTCTGGACCAATGTAGTTTTGTGTTTCATAACTATAGACGCTGTTAAGTAGCAATATCTTGGGTGTTCCATGTCGTGTGAGTTTTCAGATTCTGTTGCTCGGGTTCAGTGGTTTTTTCCCAGTTTAGGGCTTTGGAAATCTTTTCTGCCTTTCTTCTTGATTTTGGCTCATCTCTCTCACCCTGGGAACTTCGTTTTTTCTCGTGTTTGGAGTAGGGCTACGCTGAATGTTTTGCAATGTCCAGGTCATTTTTCTATTTACTTTTTGTCACTCACTACCTCCTCCAGAGGGTTATTCCAATTCTTCATTGTGTGGGTTCTATTTCAGGGTTTTTTGGGGCTTTTGGAGAATTGGGGAATTATGGTGTGTCGCTATTCAGAGGAATCTCTGTTACATAGTTTCTCATATTTGCTGGGTTTTTGTAGGATTTCTATGCGGAAAAAGATCATCTACAATGAGGAAGAAAGGTCTTTAGCGAATGTGAAAAGAATACTTGGAAGCTGAGATACAGCTAGGTATAGTGATAGCGTAAGGTGAGGCCTAATGAAAGTGAAGAGATATCGAAAATGATCTCTTCTGAAGTTATTTCCATTTATTAAGTAGATAAAATCTTTGCGCAATCGATAATAAATAGAAATCGATTGAAAGAATGAAAAGAAAAGCAAGAGAAATGACTAAAATCACTTAAAATATTACCGTCATTAATGTATTTATGAGAGCAGACATATTGAAGGGAAATACGAATTGCCATATCCGCGTTATAGGATAATGCAGAAATGAGATTTATAATTAAAAAAAATCGAAACTGCCTGTGGTCTAACAGTCATTATTAGAATAGGGTGATTCTACCGTTTTCTTTTTTTTTACCCTACTTCCCATCCTCAGGTCGACGAGGCTTAGGGCTGGGGGCGAGGCAAAGAGATTCATTTAGTGTCAATGAAATAAGAGGTTGTGGGGTGGGTGGATGGACTTTAAATATATATATATACATAGAGTTGTGATTTTATCATGTGTATATTATTGATTGGTAAAATGATATGGTGTTACAATAGGCTTATGGTTTCGAAAACAGTGTAGGCTCTGATTAGTGACTGCCATTCATGCTTTCCAATTGGCTGAGACAATTTTGCAAGACTGATGGCCCTATTTCTTCTCCATAGGAATAACATTAGTAACGTTAATCCTACCGAAAACTTCGCCTCTGCTTTGACATGGTAATGTTAATCGTATGGGGAAATTTTAACCAATGAGATTATGGTATATAATTGGACTGAATTCTGAGTGTTCAAATATTAACTTTTTAGGTATTCGTCGTAGCCAGGTTATGTGACCACTCTTTTCGAAGGTCTCAATGAGACGAAGCGAGCGACGGAACCGGATTCCACGTACATTGAGCCGTTTGCGAGATCTGTAGTTTGATGAAGGAGTATATCTCTAGTTTGAAGCGTTGAATTCTTTAAATTGTACACTTACCATCAGAGATTCAGCGTTGAAGCATCGTCTTACATAATATTAATTTTCGGTTCCTGGGGGAAGAGAAGAGGGGGGGGGGGTCCCTCCTGCCTGTGGAATAAAACAAACGCCTTATTTGACCTTACCTCTGAATCCATTGATTGCCCCTTCCCTTAATGAACCTTTCGAGATCCACCAGTGATTAAGGCCCCTTTCATTTATCTAGACAACTGAGATGAAAATCATAAGGATGAGTCGAATCTTTTGAGTATTAAGAAAGAATGCCAAAGTAGGGTATTGTGTCTTAATTCTGAGAAGCCCCTCTCCCTGCCCCGGATGTGAAATAAGTTGTTTTTACCTTTAGGAAATCGGTTTCTATCCAACTGTAATCTAAGATATGACTCCTGAAATTATTTCCTTTAGGAACTGAATTCTGAAACCTTACGTCAAGTCTCTTGCACTTTGTTAACCGAAAAGACATCTTTCTCCAAAACGGAAAATTTAATAGACGGAAGAGAAAGTAAAAAACGCGAAAATATCTGTATAAGAAAGAAGGACGGCTACGCTTTCTCAAAACCCTTTCTCAAGATTTTCATTAGAGCTGATAAGTAGACCAAAAACTGAAAGTAATTGAAACGTTCAAGTTCATATCGAAAAAAAAAATAAAAAATAAATAAATAAATAAACAGTGACGGTATGTTATCATACAAACTCTACAAGTTGCTTTTTTTCTTCCCCCCCACACCAAAGGCTTAGACAAGTCTCTCGCAGGACGTATTCTACTCAGAGAAATATCGATTTTTCACCAAAGGGTGCAAGCACTTTAATACAAATATTCTTTAAGCTTAGAAAGGCCGCCCTCCGTCGGATGGGACGTTAAGCCGTGGCACCGTATGCGGGAGAGAGCCACCATCTGTCTCCTAACAGCTGTTCCAGCGGGTCCCCTTCCCCAACCTTCTCTGACCTCTGTGGCAAGCAGCTACTTGAGTGGGTATTTATTTTATTTTTTATTTATTATATGGAGTTGTTTCAACTTTGATTTTGGCTGTGGCTATTTCGCTTTTTGATAATATATAGAAAAACTCAAATACAGGAATGAAAAACCTTTACCAGTCAAAATTCACCTGAGGACTATAGAGATTTTATTTTAAAATGAATTACGAATTTTCGAAACTCCAAATAATATCTGACTACCTTAAATTCAGTTAAACAGTAATTAATCTTTCACTTATTAAGTTTGCAATATATAATTTTGCTGCTAGGTCTACTGTGTTTTTAGAGAAATTATTTAAATAGGGTAACTAAGAAATCACAATTAATTGCAGAAAAATTTCGCAGTTTAAAAAGTTCGGACAGATTGCAGCATAAACCAAACTAATATTTTCGCTTTCGATGATTTCGCAAGAAATTTCCATGAAGCAACAGAATACACAATGTGTTCTCTGCAAGATTTCCTTTTTCGCTGTTCGATAGAGAAAGAAATTATTCCTTTAAGCTATAAAGCGATCACCCGAAAATCGGAGATTGTTGGATATTTATCTGTTAGAATATTGGAACCGTTATGTAAATGCGTCGCGAGTCACCAGGAGAGGAAAGAGTAAAGAGAGAGGAATTAATATTACAGGAGAGCGCACGGAAGAGATGGTTCTGACATTATGAGTTACAGAAGCAAAGTTTAAAAAATGAAAATTTATGAGGAAATAATATTAACACGAAAAAAGTGGCGGAAGCTTAAAATAGAAGGCGAACGAAACTTGACATTAAAGTTATTTAGGATTATTTTATAAATGTTTATTTTTTTTACGTTTAGCACCAAATGTTCTTAATAGTGAAAGAATTAGAGCCATGTATTAAGTCTTTAAACGAAATGGAAAAAATAAACGTTATAAATTTCAGGTTTCAGACAACTTTACTGTTAACATATATATTTATGATCAATTTTATTTCAAATATTTTTACCTTATGTACTATAATAATAGGCTAACTTTTTAAAGAAGTCTGGTTGCCAGATGGCCAAATCAAATTATAGATTGAAATGTATTTTTAACCGATTGTGAGAAGATTGGTTTTCGTTGAATGGCAACTTCACCCTCACAGTAAACAAGTTCTACGTTATCATTTCGCGCAACATTAGAAATTTCGAAGCATGGTACTGAAGAATTTTTGAATTTAGGTGCATCAAATGACAGAAAGAGGGAATAATAATTATATATTGGAAAGTATGCTGTGAAATACTTCCCAGAATAGATGCATCATTTGACTAAGAGTCAAAATTTGTAACTGACAAATGTATTTTACTAGATTATCAGAAGAGGTTTTCATTAAACGGTAATTTGATTCAACAGTCATAGTTACGCATTTTCAGTTTTATTTAATCTCCGCTGCAGCAGAAACCATTCTCGAGTGGATTACAACGCAAAGTCTGTCTTTGATTAAACGAAATAAATAAACTTCAATCTGTTTTTCTAAATTTTGTACCGGTAATTTCTGTAAGCTATGAAAATCTAACAATCTTAATAAGACAAAAATAATAATCGAGAATATTAATATTATCCTTTCTTATTTTATGTTGTTACCTTAATATGGAAGTCTCACCAGGCATAATTTAGCCGAATTATTTTTCCATGCCATGTAATAGAATACATAACTAATATCAGACGTATCCAAAAACACGAAATGTGAATAAAAGTAGTTTTACAGATTTTCAATTCTATTTGGATATTTGGCAACGTGAATTTCAAATAAATAAACAAACTATAAATGAACGAATTTATTATACTTTAATTAATATTACATTAAGCCACGAACCGTTTTAAAGGACAGCCGTAACATTTATGTAACAAAATTGCATAAATCATAAACGATTTGTTAATTCATTTGGTATGAGCGAATTATGATGAGCAAATATTAAAAGGAGTAAAATATTTCTGAGTGAATAGAATTTCGAGTGACAAAAATAATAATGCTTAGTGGATCTCTAATATTTCTTCAAAAGTAATAATGCTTAGTGGATCAATAATATTTGAAGTATTGGTAGATAATATGCCAAGGCAGACTCCTGCTCTGATTTGGGTTTTGATGGCATCGAGGTGTGTGTTGCTGACGTGTGTGTCAAGTGGGGTCAGTGACGAACTCGCAGACTCGCCCAGAAGTAAACCTGTCCACGTGCATATCGTCCAATCCACGGATCTCCCGTTGCGTTCGTAAGTTACATTAGGACTGCTTTCTGTGCATTAGAACTACTCAGAATTCACCGAATCTTGCATTTCAGTTCGGGGGGATGTTAGGGGGGTAAGGACGGTAGTTGGGGCGATGTCGAAAAGTGTGGCTTACATTTTGAATTTTAGGAAAACTGGGGAACTGTGCATCTCCCTGAAACAGTTTCGTCACTTGGGAGTACCCTTATGATGGACAGCATGTAGGGAAAACTCTACAGTTCGCTCTTGTAGGAATCTCTCCTATTCTCGTCACCAGCGTTAAGCGCGTGTCTGTGGCGACGGTCGCGAGCCTGTAAGAGTAAACCATGAAGATTCAGGAGTCTGTGTAGAGTCGTCCTTGTGAGATTCCACTAACCTGTAACATAAATTTTCCAATAATCGGAATTTTCATAATTTTAAAAGGTTTGAGAGATAAAGTTTAAATTTGCCTAATGCGATTTTCTATTTTTGAAAAGCTGGAAACCCGTTTCCAAGTGCCGGCATCCATTGGCTGTAACATTAAGCCACGAACCCTTATGAAGGAGAGCCATTCTTTTGCACTTAATAAACACTCTGGATGAGTCCTAGAGTCTGTCTGATATATGACCTTCTTCTGACAGGACGAAGCTCCCTATATTACATTAGGTCAGGATAGTGAATTAATTTTTTTCTATTAATCTAATTTAACTAAATATGGTACTTAAAATTCAACTGATAGTTACTGATTTTAGAACATGTTTTAAACCTTTCAAAATAATCAGAAATGCTTTATTTTGGACGAAATTAAATAATTTATTTATTTTACCTAATTTAAAAGTAAATTAATTTTACTTAAATTTCAAACAAAGTAAAATTGAAAATATTTATGCATATTTGACTTCCGTCCTTTTGCTCAACCGCTGTTCACGCTTGGTTATCAAGGTGACCTTCACCAGAATCACCGAGCTCGGACAGCTGTCGAACCAAAAATGGATATAAATAAATAAATAAATAAATAAATAAGTAACCCCTCAAGCAGTTGCTGGCCGCAGCGGTCTGACAGGAGCCTGTCAGTTTACATGCCTTTGTAGAAGGTCTGAAAGGATAGAAGGACCTGAGCAAAAAAAGACACAAACATCCATGCCTTACCCTGAACAGTAATAAATAATAATTAATAATATTTAAAATCTTTTCGTCTATGCTTTGAATGGAGTCTTTAAGAACTGTAATAGGACTATTTGAAGTATTGTTAGATAATACGCAATATAATCTTTTGATGATTTAGCTTCATAGTGATAAAGATAAGGATTTTGTTAGTTGAATTTATGTTATATAATGTGGTTTTATACTTTTGCAATTAATTAATTTATCTATGAATTTTTGTTGCGAAACATTCTTTTGAATTCACGCTGAAGATTTCCTACTAAAAAAATTCATAACAATAATAAAATTTTCTGTTCATAAACCGGAAGAGGTGTGTGTGTAGAATTCCCCTCATGAGAACGTATTGTTATATAAGATGAAGTTGGCTGGGGGAACAGTTAATTCAGGTATAACAGAATTGGGTAATTTGCGGACGACCCCTTATAAAGGTTTCGTTCCAAATATTAAAAATGATAAATTGCGCACTTTTATCACTTAATGTACATTATTCCAAACTAGGACCGGATGTAAGGGGAGGAATTTGCAAGAGTGTCATCCCCCTTTGATAATGCTATTAAAGGTAATAGAGTAAAAAAAAATTGATAAACCTTTGATTCTTATATCAATACTTATATCACATTTCAATACTTATATTTTAAAGACTTTTAAAAGAAAGAGGAGAGCAGTTATACTGCAATGGAAATTTAGCATCTAAAATAATGGGAATAATATTTGATTATTTTATTCTTTCTTAAATTTCCTCTTTTCTTTTTTTTCCGTTCGATTGATTCTTTCCTTCTCTCCCCAACCCCATTCCTTTCTTTTTTCTTAGATCCAGGACTATTGCAAACTAATGTTATTAAATGGGAGAATGTTATACTTAAGCTTAATTTTTATAATAATATTTATTTCAAAAAGAAGTTACTGATTTTAATTTGTTGTCTATCTGCCTTTTCTTTTGTAGATATACATATTTTTGGCTGTAGGGATAAATGAGATTTTTCGTTGCGATTCAAAATAAGTTAGACTAAATTTGGCTTCAGCTCAAACAGGCTTTATTTTTTTAATTTACCATCAAAATGGAATACAATAGAGTAAAAATTCGTGATTCTTATTTCTGGTGTATTTAAGATATTTATTTTTCATAATGCTACCTGCAGAAAGTTTAAATAAATTATTACAAGTATTAGTGTTTCCGTATAATCGAAATATTCATTAAATCTCTACATATGCGATCGAGTAAACTGATAACAAATATAAAAAGCAGCCTAAAATATAAATTTACATAATGGACAAAAGTCATTGCAACTGGACCCTGGTAGCTGAGAGAAAGTTGGAACTTCCATTCAACAAATGATGACTTTGGGATATTTTAGTAATAGTCGTCTATAAATTAGGTAATTGGATTGGATTGTTTTATCTCTGAGCGGCACTTTTTTATACACCATGAGCTAAATGGCCAGGCCACAAGAATCCCGAAGGCTCAGAGAAGGTTGGGGGAGGGGACCCACTGGAACAGCTGTTGGGAGACAGATGGTAGCCTCCCGTCAAGGCCATCCAGCATGTTCTTTAACGTTAGGTTGTTTTACCTCTGAGCGGCACTTTTTTACATACCATGAGCTAAATTGACAGGTCACATGGACCCCGAAGGTTCAGAGAAGGTTGGGGGAGGGGACCCACTGTAACAGCTGTTGGGAGACAGATGGTAGCCTCCCGTCAAGGCCATTCAGCGAGTTCTTTTACGTGCAGACGGTATGTTTCTCCCGCACACGGGGCCACGGCTTAACGTCCCATCTGACGGACGGCGGCCTTTCCAAACCCATCGGTGTCCCCTACTGACCGTGGGCAGGGCGGGGAGTTTTGCGTAGATAAATCTCAACGCTGACCCAGCTGGGACTCGAACCTAGGAACTAAAGATCACGATCCTGGCGAGCTACGAATTTTATATCATTATATATATATTATATTTATATTTCTATATTATATATCTTTAATTTTTTTATATTTTATTTTTTTATTTCATTGAGATCTTTATCTGCAATCGCATTTTTCAAAACAAAGAAAGATTGTTGTTAAAGCTATATAGTTTTCACGTTAAATATTATTTATTTATTTAAACAGTCTATATAAATATGATGATTTCCAACCTAAGTAACATTCAAATTTTATAAGGGTTAGCAGAACTGAATGAATAGAATTTAGTTATCCCTAGTGAAAATATCATATACACTGCTAGACATTGAAAGTGCCCCACCCAAAAGGACATGTCGTACAAACATGCAAATAGAAGGGTGGGTGTGTGCAGTTGAGATATGCAAATGATGATAATCCCGAACCAATGACGTGTGTGGCTCAAGAGATAAAAGGTGCAAGAAGGAACGGCATTGTGTTTTGTTTATGCAGGTGGAATTCGTGTTAGCGGTTGAGATTTGATGGTTCCATTGGAAATTGTTCAGCGAAGACCGAAAATATCTGGTACAAGCCGTCGACAGGTTTATCGACATTTGGATGCTTTTGAGAGAGGAAGAATTATAGGCCTATGTGAAATGGATAGACTACACGTCATGTTCCTGCACATGTTCATCGGGATGCACGAACTGTTGGATGCTGTTGGCAACATTTGCGAAATGAAGGTTCTATCATTTATCGCAGAAGGAATAGTGCCGTCCGGCAGACGTCAGTACGGCTTGATAGGCGAATAGTTCTACATGCTCGTTCGTCACCACAGAGCACTGCAGGCGATGTTCGATTGGCTGTGTCAGCAGCCATGGTCGTCCCCATAACGATCATAATGATAAACTAAATTTTGTATTAGGCACACCTGCCCTCTATTCAACTGTTACATTGACTGCAAACGATCGCAGCGCTCGTCTGGCTTGGAGCCGAAGTTGTGCAAACTGAGGTAACTAGTTTAGTGATGAATCAAGTTTCTGTCTGGGTGCTTACGATTGACGGGTCCATGTATGGTGACAACCTGGAGAGAGGAGGGATGGAGAGATGAAGGATACAACTTTTATTCCTGACCGGCACACCGCCCTTCAACCAGGCATAGTGGTATGGGGTGCTACTGGATATGACAGCAGGTCCAATCTTGTTTGCCTCACGGGAACACTGACACAGCTGCATTGATACGTTAGCGCAGTTCTACAATCCATTTGGTTACAGTTCCTGGGAGGCATGCAGCAGCCCATTTTCCACCATGACAATGCTCGTGGACACATTGCTAGGGTCTCCAGACAATGTTTGCAACATGTTCAAATATTTCCATGGCTGGCAGGATCTCCAGATTTATCCCCCAAAAAAATCTGTTGGACCACATTGGACGACGTGTGCAATTCTCTCACCAGCTGGCGCTATATATCTCGATGAATTATGGGAGCAAGCCAATGCTGCTTGGTGTGGAATTTCTCAGAACCATGTCCATCGACTGTATGACTCTATGCCACGCTGTATTTCTGACTGTATTGTCGTTCACGGTGGTTCAACCACCTGTAGAAGCAATCATATTGTGCTGCCTTATCTCATCTTCTAACTACTTTAAGAGGCTGCAAATTAAATCATGGTAAGCCAACATGTATTGCTCTGTGAGTGCTACATTTCACCTTTATCACCACAAGCCTTCTGGGTGGAGCAATTTCAACGTCGTGCAGTGTATAACGTTGACTTTTCTGCACATGCATAATACGATTATTTGCCAGATCGTCAAATCCAATTATAAAATGAGATGTATTTTTAACCGATTATGAGAAGTTTGGTTTTCGTTCAATGGCAACTCCACCCTGACAGTAAACAGTTCTTACGTTATCGTTTTGCGTAACATTCGAAATTTCGAAGCATGGTACTGATGACTTTTTGAACTTAGTTGCATCGAATGATAGAGATAGATAATAATTACGTATAGGGAAGTGTGCTGTGAAATACTTGCCGGAAGAGATGCATTTTACTAGATTATCAGAAGATTAGTTTTCAGTGAATGGCTACTTGATTAAACGGTCACATTCATGCCTTTACAATTTTTATTTCAATCTCCGCTTTCGCAGACCTTTCTCGAAGTAAGTTTAATGAACCACATCGGCATTTGATGAAATAATTATAATAAAAACAAGAACAACAACAACTCTTATAGTAATTTATCTAAGATTTTTTTATACAGGTAGTTTTAGTTAACTATGAAAAGGTAACAATCTAAATTAGACAAAACAACAATCGGGAATATTATTTTTATTCTTTTTTAATTTCATACTACCTGAATGTACCCTGGCGCTGCTCGTGTGTCACTTTCAAATTGTATATTCTTATTTTCACTGCATTAATGGTAAATATTTTAAGAAGCCCCCCCCCCACACACACACACTTTAGCAGAGATTTTCAACGGGAAGAAATTTTCCCGGATCGTTGTTGACGTCAGCGAGCACTCCTCATAGCCCGTTGCTTAGTTTCTGCGTAAGCTATCGAGATTTTATTTCCGTTTCGACAGATTTTACCGCCCTATGTCTCCCGTGGTATTGTTCCGCACAATCTAAAATTCTTGCCCAGTGTGGCCCGGTGATTGTTTAAAAATCTGGTTCTCACTTGGCCCGTGGCTTCCTTTTTACACAAATTGTGACAGCTAGTGTCTCACTTTTAATCTGCATGTTGTTTCCTGCACCTAAGGTTACTTTTGTGAGTATTCCACCCACCCACCCCGACATTTTATCACAATTTGAAAACGAATAATTCCCGGTGTCGCAAAGGTCATTGCAGACTCGGCGCGCGCTGTCAGAGCCCGTGGCAAACGATCGAGATATTTATTTCATCAGATTTTGGTATTCTGTAATTCCCGACGTACTTCATCGAAAGGTTCCTAATTTCGCAGGCGGGTTTTCCCTGACCGACCCCATGTTTGGTTAGGAAATCAGGTAGGTGGCTGCAATGGAACGCCTCAATAATGTCTTTGGATATGTGGGGAATCTGGCAACGGCTGTAGATTTAAATGCTATTTTAACTCTTTGCTTTCAGAGTTAGGGAGCACTGAATGGCAACAATATATTTAATAGCGTTTCTCGTTTCCCGTAGGAATAGCATGGTAAATTTATTTGCTTCTAGCTAGAGGTCCTGTATAGGTAGAGGTTGGCCATCTCAAAATTGGACGCCATGTTTTGTCGTCGCTCGGATTGTTTAGCGTGCAACAGCTGAATGGTATTGCACGGTACTTAGGATTCCGGAAAAGGGTAGGGTAATATTTGATAGAGATTTCAGTGCTTATGATTGGAAGCACTTTAGAAAATAGCTAAAAAAGGAAAAGTAAATTTTAGGGCTTTTTGTTAAAAAAACTTTGTAATTTCACTTTGTTGTCTGTCCGTCTGTAGACATCGAACTTTTTTGTTTATACAGATAAATAAAAAATTCTTTTTCTGTTAGATAGGAATTAACGATATATTATAATTTGCAGTTTTCGAATCATCCAAAAGTTATAACTGCGCCCTCTAACGGTGGAAAAATTTGAAAATTGCAAAATATCAATCGAATATTCCAAACGATGTAGTTATGTTAGAAGTTTAAAATTTTGGTGTTGAAATGTGGAAGTTACGAAGTTATCATTGGCAATAATCACTTGACCTTTTAAACCCGGGGAGGAGGTGAATCGCACTTTATTTTTGTTTTGTTTTAACGGAAAATTCCATGTTTTTATAGATAAATAAAGAAATTCCTTTTCGATTGGACAGCTATTGATGAAATATTACAATTTGCATTTGGCGAATTTCCCAAAAGCTATAATTGCACCCTCTAACTGTGGAAAAAATCGAAAAATTTCAAAAATTTAAAATGAATATTGCAAAATAAAATAAATAAATACCCCCTCAAGCAGCTGCTTGCCACAGAGGTCTGACAGGAGCCTGTCAGTTTATATGCCAGAGTAAAAGGTCTGAAAGATGGATGACAGGACTCCGCAGAAAAAAGACACATACATCCATGCCTTAAACGAGGCTCGAACCCAGGTCCCTTAGATCAGTAGCCAATGTATTTATGCTAGAAATTTTAAATTTTGGTCGTGGAATATGGCGGTCTCGAAAATTCCATTGACAACAATGAATTCACCCTAAGCCAAAGGTAGGTAAGAAACGGACGGCTTTATTTTAAGAGATAATTGGAAACCTCTTTTTTATTTGGCTACTAATGAAATGTAATTCGCATTTTCAATGGTAGTTTTAATTTATATCATCAGAGATCATGTTTATGGTAGAAATTTCGGCGTGTAGAGTTCTGTTATAGTAGAAATTCCACTGACATCAATTATCTTATTTAAGTTTTTTTTATTTCATACTTACTAATAAAATACTACTATGTGCATTTCCCCCATCATACATTAAAAAATAAATAACCCCTCAAGCAGCTGCTTGTACAGAGGTCTGACAGGAGACTCTCAGTTTATACGCCATAGGAGAAAGTCCATGAGGATGACGGGACCTCAGCAGAAAGACAACACGAACATTCATAATTGAAACTTTAAGGAGTGAAGAAGTAGGCAAAGGAAGAACTTCATTCCTTTGGAAATGAGATTCCGATATGCGCCAGAGGCGATATGCGTTCTTCTAGTTATTTTACACTTTCAGTGCCCTCTGACAGTGGAAATTCGAACTACTCTTTAATTAAAAAAATAAACTATTAATATTTTATTAGTACCTGTAATGTGCAAAACAAGTTTTTCATTTATCTCTTAAAGCAGAAAAGTTGCATTTTTCCAACGGGACAAATCATTACTATTATTGTAAATCACTTGACCATTACACTCGATGACAAACACTTTAAGTTTGTAGCAAAAATAAATCGTTTGCAATATTTATTTAAAGATTTGATATTTTCCAGCTTTTTCCGCCACTAGAGTTCGCTTTTCGAGTTTTTATTTACCGACTTTAGCACTCTCCAACACTGGAAATTCCAACTGATGGGTATTCGAAAAATGTAAATATAAATATTTCTGTGGAAAATTTTTTTTGCCAACATACAGGATTCGAACCCGTATCTCTCCAGAAACATGCCAGAGTATTTTAACTTATTGACCTAACGCCGGGTTTTTTCACAAAAAAATTTATTGATTTATAGATGTTAACACGTCTATAGGTACGCCGAGAATATCAAATATATGTTTAAATCATTAATGACGTTAAATAGCATGATGTGACTTCATTATTTATATAAATATTACTCAGAGCACTAAAAAAGAAATAGTTGCCATTCGAGATCATAGATGTCATATGGAGGCGCCCAAAATTCACGGGAAGAGTGATAGTCATTATTAGTGGAAGAAGGACAGACAGCATTAGTTAACAGATTAGAATACTCTGGCACGTTTCGAATCCCGTATATTGGTGAAATTTTTTCCATAAAAACATTTATTGATTCATAGACGTTTAAACGTCTACAGGTAACACTGAGATTATCAAATATTGTTTAAATTATTAATATTTTGTTAGTGCCGTAAAACAAAAAAAAAAATGGTTTCGTTTATTTCTTTAACAAAAAGTTTCATTTTCGCACCCCCTTTTAGCTAAGACGTCAAAGCCTTGTTGCCATTGTAAACCTTCTGACCATAACACTCTACTACGAAAATTTCAGATTTCCAGTATAAATAGTTTGTTTGCAATATTTGTTTAAAATTTTACATTTTCCGTCTTTTGGCACCAATAGAGGGCGCTATTAAAGATATTGAAATTTTTCAAAATTGCGAATCAATCGCAATGTTTGTTCCACAAATATCGAACCTAAAAAGAATTTTTCATTTAGCTCTAAAAGCAATTAAGCAAAAAATGATAAAAGTGAACGTTATCTATAGACAGACAGACAGATGGATAGACAACAGAGAAACGGACAGACAGACGAACAAATATTGGCATAGGCAGATGACAAAGTGAAAACATTAGCTCGTTTTTCAAACGATATATATTATTATATATATTAATAATATTTCAAACGAAAGTATTTCTGTTCTTACGTCACTTAAACGAAATCCCCATCATGAAAATTTCTACCTATTTGATTAACAGGTAGTGTGAAGCGATCATGCCAAATACCTAGGCATCACGATCCATCACAAGGATGCCCATGTAGGGAATCAGAGCACTATACTACAAACTATTCCCTCTGCTTGGGGAAAATCTCGTATCGCAACATCACATAAAGTGCTAATTTATAATCCGGTAACCAAACCTATCCTTCTCTATGCTGCCCCCATCTGGGGTGCATGTTGCAATAAAAATCTTGCAAATCTCCAATCTCTACAAAATAAAAACCTACGATCTGCTGTAGCAGCTCCCTGGTTTGTCAGGAAATCTATCATCATCGAGATCTAAATTGTGAAACAATTCTTCAATCCTTCAAGAAAATGGTCAAGAACTATTTTGCAACTATCGCAGAACATCCTACTCAACTAATCAGAGATTTACTTAATTATGATGTGTGCCCCTCAGGCAAATTCAAACGACCCAAATCTCTACTTGATAATCAGGATAAAGCAAGGGATCGAAGCCAGATGGCGCCACTTGTACTGACCCCTTCTGGAGCCGAACCTTAACTTATTCCTTAATTATTACTTACCTTTCTCTTACTTCTACCCTTCCCACTCCCCCCCCCCCACACATACCCCCATTCTTTTCAACTCATATTACGGTTCTACCGTCATTTATTCACACATTTCATTCATTTGGCTACTGGCGTTAGCTAAGATTAAGTAGGTATAGCCCCCCCCCCCCCCCCGGCCTGGGACTGCTGTTGCACTATATGATCTTTGATGTCTTAGTGTGGTCAAAGGAGGTCTAAGGAGAAGTGGCAAATTGATGTGCAGACACAAAAACAACTGTAAGGGGCGATCTGCGCATGTGCAGTGCAATAATTTTAGCCCACCTCAGTTATGGTTTGTCTTACTATTGATATATATATATAATGCGATTTAACCAGTGTTTCCAAATGTCTAACAGCCATGGCTGTTTGGCACAGTGGTAGCTGACCCTAAAGTTATTCAATGAGTGTTTTATCCTGTTCAGGAGTACATTTTACGATACCTGGAAAAGCCGTTGTATGTTTATTTTGAGCAATTTTGCAGAATTTTTAAAATTAATATGTAAATTAATACATTTAATCATCTTGTGAATATATATAAGTCAACGTATGTTGCAGGTTTGTGTTCCCTAGAGCATATCGATGTACATTGGCTTCTGCACTTTGCTCTAGCAGTGTAATTTTTTTTTATGGTTGATACGGGTAGTGCCTGCTGCCATCTGTTGAACGTTTGTAGAAGTAAAAATCTCGGTATGATATTTATTGAAAATATCAGCAATTGTATAAAATATAATTATATAGATCATGTTATCGTGCATTGAGACACAAATTTCAATTTATTATAATATACTAAATGCTGTAGGTTGTTCAAAATATTAAAATTTTGTTCTTTAGTATAGCCGCTACCAGTTTTACAAAATTGGATTTTATTAAAGAAAATGATTTCATTACTTGTTGATATTTTCTCTCTAAACGAAAAGTAAACTATGATTGTGCCTAATGAAGAAAATGAACATTTTTCAGAGTCAAAGTATATGTAAAATTAGTCACGTGGTGTAAGGAATTGAAAACTTTGCTCCGCGGTCGAAAAATAATGCAGGGAACTCGCTCCTCTCCCTGGATAGGTGACTTCACTGCAATGCACTGTTTAGAGGGCGCTGCAATCGAAAAGTTTACATTACGTCTATGGAAGCTAGCTCTCTTCTCCATTAGACACTTCTCCGTGGTGTCCAGGCGTATTGTATCAAAGTGACCTTGATCAGCTACGAAATTCGGGACCTTTCGGTCACGGACATCGGAAATAACAGAATAGGAAAATCTGTCTGAATGAAAATGTGAATGAATGAATCTGAATGCTTCTACTGGTATCGTCAAATTCTACATTGGAGGAAGTCTTCCAGTGTTTATGGCTTGGTGGGGGAACGGAACTTTGCCTCATGCCAGCGATTAGGAGGCTGTTCAATATTGTCGGCGTTCCCCTCTCTCAATAAAAAAATAATTTCTTTAAACATCCCACTAACCATTTTCTCTCCATAGGTAGTTGGAATGTGAGGACTCTGCACAGAGATTATTCTCTTGATGTCCTCACACAAGACTTTCAGCTTTATAATTTAGATATTCTCGGCTTCCAAGAGACCGGATGGACAGATAAAGGTCAGATTCTTAAAAATAATCTTAAATTTCTCTTTCCAGGGAGGGAAGATATTAAGCATCACCAAGGCGTGGGTCTGCTTCTCAGCAGACACGCTAGTGATGCTCTTTTAGGATATGAGTGAATTAATGAAAGGTTTCTTACAGCAAAATTTTAGACAAGCGTTAAAGATTTTAATCAAGATTGGCGACTCTATTCTTCACGACCATATTCATCATTTCGAATTTTTTTTTATATTTTTTTTATCTTCAGTTCCAGTAGCAATTATCCACCCGAGCAGTTTTATGAACTTATAAAAAAATGAAATTTACTTTTTCGCTCTTCGAGAGAGTAAGAAATTATTCCTTTAAGCTAAAAAGCGATCACCCCAATATCGGAGGTTGTTGGACAATAACTGTCAAAATTTTCGAACAGTTATGAAGATGTGTCGCAAGCCACCAGGAGAGGAAAGAATTAAGAGAAGGATTAATATTAACGGAGAGCGAATGGAAGGGAGGGATGAAAAGAGAGCTGCCGCCACGAGGTATGGGAAGAAAAATTTTTTAGAATGAAAGTTTTAAGAAAAATAAAAATTAAGTTTAGAAATTTTAGAATTAAAATGCAAAATTGGCTACGACTTCTGAGAAATCATCAGTAGTTTCTTATATAACAGAATAATGCGTACATATGACATGTATCGGTAAAACTCCGCTTCTACTTCCGACATCGCTTGTACAGCTGCTCAGGATCATTTTTGGCGAGCGTCCAACAGTAGTCAGCCAACATTGAAATGGAAGAGTTTCCCTGGTATCGTTTCTCCATCGTTTCAATGTCCTGATGAAAACGTTCACCATGCTCATCACTGACCATGCTGCAGTTGTTGGGGAAGAAGTCTAAATGGGAATGGAGAAAGAGGATCTTTAAGGAAGGAAAAATAGAAGGCGTACGAAACTTAACATAAAAGTTATTTATAATTATTTTTTATTTCTAGCAGCAAATGTTCCTAATAATGAAAGAATTGGAGTCATGGATTAGGTCGAAAAACATAATGGAAAAAATAAACCTTATAAATTTCAGGTTCCAAACAACTTTATTGTTAACATGAATATTTATGATAAATTTTGTTTTAGATATTTTTATTTTATTTACTTTAATAATAGAATAAATTTTTAAAGCAGTCGGTTTCCAGATCGTCAAATCAAACTATAAATTGAAATGTATTTTTAACCGATTATGAGAAGTTGGTTTTTGTTGAATGGCAACTTCACCCTCACAGTAAACAGTTCGTACGTTATCGTTTTGTGCAACATTCAAAATTTCGAAGCATGGTACTGATGACTTTTTCAACTTTGGTGCATCGAATGATAGAAAGAGGGAATATTAATTATATATATGAAAGTGTACTGTGAAATACTTGCAGAAATAGATGCATCAGTTGAATAATAGTCGAAATTTGTAACTGAAAAATGTATTTTACTAGATTATTAGAAGTTCACATTTCATTGTTGTTGGGTTGGGTTGTTTTACCTCTGAGCGGCACTTTTTTGCACACCATGGGATAAATGGC
The DNA here is from genome assembly GCA_038380435.1 of Ryuthela nishihirai. Lineage (NCBI taxonomy): Eukaryota > Metazoa > Arthropoda > Arachnida > Araneae > Heptathelidae > Ryuthela > Ryuthela nishihirai. The sequence continues at coordinate 149,297 of JAWZYU010000151.1, read as the reverse complement.
CAGGTCACATGGACCCCGAAGGCTCAGAGAATGTTGGGGGAGGGGACCCACTGGAAAAGCTGTTGGGAGACAGATGGTAGCCTCCCGTCAAGGCCATCCAGCGTGTTCTTTAACGTTGGGTTGTTTTACCTCTGAGCGGCACTTTTTTGCACACCATGGCCTAAATGGCCAGGTCACATGGACCCCGAAGGCTCAGAGAAGGTTGGGGGAGGGGACACACTGGAGCAGCTGTTGGGAGACAGATGGTAACCTCCCGTCAAGGCCATCCAGCTTGTTCTTTAACGTGGACAGGGTATGGCTCTCCCGCACACGGGGACACGGCTTAACGTCCCATCCGACGGACGGCGACCTATTCCAAGCCCATCGGTGACCCCTACCTACCGTGGGCATGGAATTTTGCGGAGATAAATCTCAACGCTGACCCAGCTGGGACTCGAACCTGGGAACTACAGATTACGAGCTTGGAGCGCTACCGACTGAGCCACCCCCGCCCCACACACTTCATAGAATGGCAATTTCATTGAACAGTAACATTACTGCTTTACAATTTTATTTTATTTTTCAATCTCCGCTTCTGCAGAGATTTTTCTGAAACCCATTGAAGGAAAGGCACACGAACCGATTAAACGAAAACAATAACTCTTCTATATACCTAACTAAATTTTATTCTGGTGGTTGCTGTTAGCTATGAAAAACTAACAAATTTAATAGCACAAAATTAACAATCGATAATATTATTTTTATTCTTTTCTATTTCATATGTTTTTACAAAATATTGAAGTCTCATCACGAATAGTTTAGCCGAATTATTTTCCCATGCCATGTAATAGTATATGAAATTGATAATACACGTATTAAAAAATACAAGATGTGAATAAAGGTATTTTTTAAGATTTTCAATTCTATTTGGATATTTGGCAACGGAACGTGAATCCCAAATAAATAAACAAACTCTAAATGAACTGATTTATTAACTAAGGCAACAAATTGCATAAATCATTAACAATTTCTTCACTAATCACACAAAACAACACTATGCTATCAATTAGTATAAAATGATCCCAATATCCATAATTGCCAGATTTTCCTTCAAGCAAAGAGCATTTTTCTGCGATACAGATAAATTGCTATTTTACTTGAAACTAAAAACTTTCTTATCAGTTAAACATCCAAAACTGATCACTGAACATAACACAAATTAAAATTATCTCCAAAACCTCACTTCTTACTACCAACGCTCACAGATTACGATTAATCTCTTTCTTCTATAAACAGATTCTCCGAACTACTATTAGACATTGAACTTTCTGGTATATAATCACAGGCAAGCAGGGAAGAAATCGAATTCTGTTCTTTCATTTCAACTTCATCGTTCGAACTCGTAAGTGACGTAATTCTCACCCCGTGCTATACCTCAAGTGACGCGTTGTAACACAGTCTCGTTTTCCATTGTTGTACGTGCATACTCCTTTTCATTATATTGTAAATTGAAGTCTTGTTCATAGTACATATATAGAAAGAAAATCCTTCTCAGCCATGGGTTACGGAGTTTAAACCATATTACGTAATTTTGTTCGCCAAACGCATCTGCCCTGAGCTGCATCTGCTGCACCTGGTCATTGTAGACCAATTCTAACAAGGTCCTGTTTCACATGTCCGCACATCTCATCCTATGTCTCCCCTCTCTTTCTTTGGCCTTTAGGCACACTGTTCATAACCCTATTCGCTAATCTACAATTATCCATACGGGCAAAATGGCCAAACCAACGGAGTCTATCTCTGCATAATATGCTGCTTAAAGGAGGTTGCCGACTCCTTTGCATAACCTCATCATTACTTATAAAATCAAACCACATAATGCCAAAAGTGCTAAATCATCAGCATAATCTAAATCAGAAATTTTCAGATATCCGGACCATTTCAGAGCAAAAATTTATCGTGCAGTGAAATTCATATAATATAATCAATATCCAAAGAAAAGAGAAAAGGAGTTAAAAAATTACACCATTTTGGAACATCAGAAACAATGCTAAACCAACTTCTACAAGCCTTACAAACTCTCACACACGACTCAATGCTATTATAAAGAACTTTCATTATGTTAACTAACTTCTCCGGAATGCCAAACGATCTCACAATCAACCACAAATTAAGGCGATCAACAGAGAGAAAATTATTTTTGAAATTAACAAAAGTAGTAACCAAAAGTTTCTGATACTTTAAACGTTTCTGAAGAATCTGCCTATGAGAAAATATCTGATGTACACATCACCTACTAATTTTGATTACTCATCACGCAATTCTCCATTAACCAAATTCTTAATTCTATTAAGCACAATCATGCAAAGAGCAATTGATGAAAGGGACCTAGATTCACACCCCGGGTAAGGTATATGGATGTCTGCATTGTCTTTCTGCTGAGGTCTCGAATTCCTCACAGATCTCCTCTATTATCCTGACAGGCTCCTGCCAGACCTCTGTGGCAAGTAGTTGCTTGAGGGATTATTTTTTATTAACACCTTATTCATACTTCTCTGACCCAGAAACATTTCTTTATTTATATATTTTAAATACAATTTAATGTTATATTATAATAATAATAATATAATTATTAAAATAATTATTATATTATTAATTATGACATTAAGGTGTCCCATGATAAGGAGGAACCTGATTTTTTCACCCAATATGCGTTCAGACAGGAGGAACCAAAGTGTGAGAAATTTCACACCATTCGTAAAGTGTTTTGGGAATGGAAGGGGACCAAACTTTCCTCACATGGAAATAATTTGCATAAAAACGAAGTAACGGGCTATGAGAGCAAACGTGGACAACAATACTCAAACTCTTAGTAGGGGAGAGACCAAAATGGTTTTGCTGCAGGGGGGGAGGGGCGGCAATATAAAGAAAAAAATTATTGCGAAGCTCATAAATGCTCGCCATCCTGGATTGGAGCGTTCTAAAACTATGGAAAGAAATTGAGTAATCTTCAGGATAGGAACAAACATATTATACTCTCTGAAAAAAATTCTCTACAGTTAATGATTTTTAGAAAACTAGTAAACTTGAAATTGCAACTCTCTTAATAAGGGAACCATATATCCAAACTTCTAAATAATCATATCTAATTTTTTTCAATTTATTAATTCGAATTTTAAAAATTAAATACTGCTTGTTTTTGAAAAGCATTGTGACAGACCATCTACTATCGTATTAAACAGAAGGCTCCAGTCAGATCTCTGTGGCAAACAGCTGCTTGAGAAGATCTTTATTTCCTTTTTTTGATTTGTTTTGAATACTATATCCAAGGGTATACTGCAGAAACGGGTCTTAAATTCCCACAAAGAAATGTCTTCATGGGTGTGTTTGGGGAGGTAACATAGACTATATAACCATAATGTCTCATGATGAAATTCTCTATCTGGGTCTTTAATGGGATCAAATCCTCTATGTAGGACCTCTATGGGATCAATTCCTGCAGCCTTGTCCATAACAACTTCGTGTAATGCGAATCAAGTGAGTGCATCTCAACATTATTTGATGACCAACAAAATTATAATTTTATTTTGTTCCCCAATACAATTTTTAATTTCATTGTAACTAAGTTTTTTAATTCACTGTAATATATAATAAGAAATGAAGAATGTTTAATAGCTTTTAAGAAACCTTTGCGTGCATGTTTTTCAAATTTCGACAACATCAAATATACTTTTACTGTTTATAAATAATTTTATGCATTATTTTTATGGGAACTGATATTTGGTGAAAATGTTTATCCCACCATATAAGTCTTTTTAATTTTTTGTTCAATTCCTTATTTTCTTTGACAAAAATAAATAATTTCTCTTATAACCTGAAAGAGCTGGAAAGCTCCTTAGCTGATGATATACAATTTATTGATGGTTTTGCTTCCTTTAGAGCTATTATAGTTTTGATGGTGTTTGCGAAGTGTTGTATTGATAATATATTTAAAAAAAAAGTGTTTTTTGCTTATCTGTTTCTTCATGAATTGATTTGGGAAAAAAAACCTCTCTCATCAAAAAAATATTTTTTCAAAAATAAACACTTAATGCATTTCTATATATGTGATGAAAGTTGTTGAAGAATTTATATTAAGAGCTTTTTATTTCCATTTTTGGGAATTCCAAAAAAATCATACAGCTGCGATTAAAAGAATTAAAGTGCAATTTTTTTTCATAATATATATTAGCACGCTTGACTGCTGATCTAAGGGACCTGGGTTCGAGCCTCAGGTAAGGCATGGATGTTTGTGTCGTCATGGCATATAAACTGACAGGCTCCTGTCAGACCTCTGTGGCAAGCAGCTGCTTGAGGGGGTATTTATTTTATTTTTTATTTATTATATGGATTTGTTTCAACTTTGATTTTTTGGCTATTTCGCTTTTTGATAATATATAGAAAAACTCAAATACAGGAATCAAAAACCTTTACCAGTCAAAATTGTCCATAGGACTATAGAGATTTTATTTTAAAATGAATTATGAATTTTCAAAACTCCAAATAATATCTGACTACCTTAAATTCAGTTAAGCAGTAATTATTCTTTCACCTATTAAGTTTACAATATATAATTTTGCTGCTAGATCTATTCTGTTTTTATAGAAATTATCTAAAGAGGGTAACTAAGAAATCACAATTAATTGCAGAAAATTAAGATTAATATTCAATATTTTTCTAGTGCAATATTATCTTGTAATTATCAGTTTTAAAGATTCTGAATAATTTTGATTTTAGGCACATATAAAATCTTATTCCGATATATTCCTTCCTATACAATTACTACTTAAATAGAAATCTTAATTTCGAAGTTTTAAAAATGTCCGACAGATGGCAGCATAAACTAACGAAATATTTTCCCCTTTCGATTATTCATGAAATTTCCACATAGCAACAGAATCAACTAATGTGTTCTCTGCAGTATTTCTTTTTCGCTGTTCGAGAGAGCAAGAAATTATTCCTTTAAGCTATAAAACGATCACCCCAATATCGGAGGTTGCTGGACATTAACTGTAAAATTTTGGAACCGTTATGAAGATGCATCGCGAGCCACCAGTAGAGGCAAGAATTAAGAGAGGGATTAATATTACCGGATAACGCATGGAAGGTTGGGAGGGAGAGCTGGGGCCACGAGGCACGGGAGGGACTCATCGTCCTGTCATTATGAGTAAGAGGAGCAAAACTGATAAAGTGAAAAACTACATTAAAATAAAAAAAAAGCGATGGAAGCTTAAAGAATTGTGGTTTTGCAGATACTTTTAGCTTGTGTTATGTTCAGTGATCAGTGTTGGATGTTTAACTAATAAGAAAGGTTTTAGTTTCAAATAAACTATCAATTTATCTGTATCGCAGAAAAATGCGCTTTGTTTAAAAAAAATCTGGCACTTGTGATCATTTTATACTAATTGATAGAATATTGTTGTTTTGTTTCATTAGCAAAGAAATTGTTTATGGTTTAGGAATTTCGTTGCCTTAGTTAATATATCAGTTCATATATAGTTTATTTATATATTTGGAATTCACGTTCGGTTGCAAAATATTCAAAACAGAATTGAAATTCGGTAAAAATTATTTTATCCACATTTTGTGTTTTTAATACGTGTGATATCAGTTATATATTCTATTGCATGGCATGGAAAAATAATTCGGCTAAACTATTTATTCGTGGTGAGACTCCACATATGAAGTAAAATAGGATAAAAATTATATTCTCCATTACTATTTCGCTGTTAGGAAGTTTGTTCGCTTTTCATAGGTAATTGTAACTACCAGTATAAAATTTAGATACAGTAATAGAAGTATTATTATTTTCGTTTAATGGATTTTCCTCTCGGTGTATGTCGTGGTTCGAGAATGGTTTCTGCGAAAGCAGAGCTTGTAATAAAATTGCAAAGGCGTGAGACTTCAATCACAGTTACGCCTGTGAAATGCCTGTTTAATGGATATCTCAATGAAGTTGGCAATCCTCAAAACAGCCTACATAACTGAACAATACCGAAAGTGTAGAGATGATGTCATTTCCTGCTTCACTAGTGTATACGATGTGTGGGGCATGTCATTCACGAATTACATTAGTGTGTCAAAGAATCAGAACACAGGCTTCACAATTTTTCTAATGGCCATTCTAAATAGCTGGACTCCTTCGCTGATTCGACTTCTTTTGTGTGCGCGCAGGCGGATCAATGACTACTGGGCAGACTCGCCCACAAGGAAAGCTGTCCACGTGTATCTCGTCCACTCCGTGGATCTCCTGTTTCGTGCATTGGAACAGCCCAGAATTCGCCGAAATTTCCATTTCTGGGCAGCTAGAGCGGTAAGGACGGTAGCTGAGGCGGCTTGGTCGCTTAGGCTTCTTTGGCTTAGGTGTCCCCTTATGATGGGCGGCATGCCGGAAAAGCTCCGCAGATCGCTCCTCTAGGAATCTCTCTTAATCTCGACACCAGCGTTAAGCTCGTCGTGGTGGTGGCCGCTGCGGCAGTGGAGGTGGTTCAGGCAGTCAGTGTGTTTGGTGAACTCGTAATGAGCGAGGTTCGAGGCGGTGGTGATTCTGTCTGCAGTGGGGAGAATAGTGACTTTACAATTTGGGCCACGGTGACGTAATGAATGCGAGTGTGAACTGTCATTGAAGGGGTGTACTCGGATTTGACAGTGTGGCAGTGACTCTTTCTAAATTAGGTCTTCTGTTACTGCAGACAGGACTGTTGGCGCTGCGCTGGCCGGATGGCCTGTGACGTGGTTCTAGGTGGCTCGAGGTTACAAATTCCAGTTGTGCTCTTCTGGCTCCGACTCTGAGGTCGCATTGGGATAGAGCGTGCGGTGAAAGCTGCCTTGATACATCAGGCTTAGACAGCCTTCAGTAAGAGGAGGGAAGAAAGGAGCGATGTTAATTATGCAGAAAATTTCAAGTGATATTTATGTGTAATATGTATTATGATTTCAACTAATGTGTTCTCTGCAGTATTTCTTTTTCGCTGTTCGAGAGAGCAAGAAATTATTCCTTTAAGCTGTAAAGCGATCACCCCAATATCGGAGGTTGCTGGACATTAACTGTAAAATTCTGGAACCGTTATGAAGATGCATCGCGAGCCACCAGTAGAGGCAAGAGTTAAGAGAGGGATTAATATTACCGGCGAGCGCATATAACGGAGGGAGGGAGAGCTGGGGCCACGAGGTACGGGAGGGACTCATCGTCCTGTCATTATGAGTAAGAGGAGCAAAATTGGTAAAGTGAAAAACTATATTGAAATAATATTGAAATAAAAAAATTGTAACGGAAGCTTCAAGAATTGTGGTTTTGAAGATACTTGTATTATGTTCAGTGATCAGTGTTGAATGTTTAACTGATAAGAAAGGTTTTAGTTTCAAGTAAACTATCAATTTATCTGTATCGCAGAAAAATGCGCTCTGTTTAAAAAATCTGGCAATTGTGATCATTTTATACTGATTGATAGCATATTGTTTTTTGTTTCATTAGCGAAGAAATTGTTTATGATTTAGGAATTTTGTTGCCTTAGTTAATATATCAGTTCATATATAGTTTATTTATATATTTGGAATTCACGTTCGGTTGTAAAATATTCAAAACAGAATTGAAAATTTGTAAAAATAATTTTATTCACATTTTGTGTTTTTAATACGTGTGATATCAGTTATATATTCTATTACATGGCATGGAAAAATAATTCGGCTAAACTATTCGTGCTGAGACTTCAATATTTGTGTAAAAGCATGTGAAGTAAAAAAGGATAAAAATTATATTCTCCATTACTATTTCGGTGTTATGAAGTTTGTCCGCTTTTCATAGCTAATTGCAACTACCAGTATAAAATTTAGATACAGTAATAGAAGTGTTATTATTTCCGATTAATGAAGATAACCGTGTCTTTTGGTACGGTTCGGGAATGGTTTCTGCGAAAGCAGAGATGGTAATAAAATTGCAAAGGTGTGAGAATTTGGGCCACGGTGACGTAATGAATGCGAGTGTGGATTGTCATTGAAGGGGTTGTACTCGGAGTTGACAGTGTGGCAGTGGCTTTTTTTTAAATCAGGTCTCCTGTTACTGCAGACAGGACTCTGAGTGCTGCGCGACCGGATGTCCTGTGACGTGGTTCTAGGTGGCTCGAGGTTCCAAATCCCAGTTGTGCTCTTCTGGCTCCGATTCTGAGGTCGCCCTGGGATAGGTCGTTCGGTCAAAGCTGCCTTGATACACCAGGCCTGGACAGGAGAGAAGAAAGGAGGGATACTAGTTACGCATAAAAATTCAAGTGATATAATATATTTGAAATTGAAAGTAACGCTAACTCTTTTGAAAGCAATTAAAATCAAATTATTTATTAATAAGTATTTTATTAAGATATTTGAAAATATTTGAAAATTAGTAACCAGATTTTAAAAATGAACAACTACCAATCTATTTTTAGAAACTTTACTCAAATAAGTTGTGCTACATATTTTTCATAATTAGGTGTTCTGTTACTGAAGTGTGCAGGCCCTTTGACTTTAGTTCTATGAACTGTGAAAGAATGAAAGTTGATTGAAAGATGTGTGTTTTTGAGGCACAGCTGGCAGAGAACATTATGTTTTGCTGAGACTGTCTCGCTGATCACATTAAATTAGTTTAACCTTACAGCTGAGTGTCTGAATTTTAGTTCGACGGCACAAGGGATTAAGAGAAACTCAAGTGAAATTGATTTTAGATATAATTTGCTTTCGAGAGTTTTTCCTAATTACAAAGGGGAGGGGAAGAGCGTCGGAATATTTTCCCCTTTGGCTTTTCATCATAGGAGCACCTCTGTAGACAAAAATGCATGTCTGCACATAGTCGCGAATGTCGGACTACATTCCTGACCAATATTATTTGGATTCAACTCTCTGTTGTGTTTTGTCCTTACCCAGGAGACCTGAACAAGGGTTATCGAGACACAACTCTAAAATTTGGCCTCTTAGACTAAGCAGCACAACCAGTTGCTCTATGACGTCAGTGCCAGAGTTTCGTTGGTCCAAATGAAAGAGGAATTTTTCATTTGGACCAAATTTCCATGTAGAAAGGGTCAGGGACGTTCGTGGCAAGGCTAGTGTTTTGACCTTCGAAGGCATCTATAATCCCCCTGAAGGCAGGGTCCTCCATCTACATCTCCCTCAGCAGGGTTCAGTCTCCTACTTGGCTGGGAGGGTGTGCGTCCTTCTCAAGTGCCTGTATGTTTCGCGACAGGGTATCAAAGAGAATATTATATTCCTATGGGTGATACACAACATCGATATCATAATCCTGAAGTGTGAGGTTCCACTTCGCCAATCTGTTGGAAAAGTCTTTAAGCTTCATTAGCTATGACAAGGGGAAGTGATCAAATACGACTGTGAATCGGTTGCCATAGAGATACCGTTTGAAATGGGTGATTGCAAATATTATGACGAGGGCACTTGGTGGTGGAGCAGTGATGGATGATTCACATTCTTTTGAACTCACGCGCAAGATTTCCTATTAAAAATTCCTAACAATAGTAAATGATGTTTGTGGAAAAACCGGCCGAGGGTGAATTCCCATCATAAGTTAGCTATTGTTCAATAAGATGAAGTTGGATGGTTAAATGGTTTCATCATCATCATCATCATCATCATCATCATCATCATCATCATCATCATCATCATCATCATCATCATCATCATCATCATCATCACCACCACCACCACCACCACCACCACCACCATCATCATCATCAACCTGCCAGATAATATTACTCTGCACAATATTCTGCTTAAAGGAGGTTGCCGACTCCTTTGCCTAACCTCATCATTAGTTACAAAGTTGAACCACCTAATACCCAAGATACTGCGTAAGCATCTGGAATCAAAAGCATCTTGTTTCCTGTTATCTTGTTTACAAAGTGTCCAAGTTTCACTACCAATACTAACCCTAGAAAGAACCAAACTATTATACAGTCTAATTTTAGTCTTTAGGTGTATACGCCTATTTCTCCATACTCTCCCTAGATTCTTAAAAGTCCCGGCAGCAATCCCTATTCGTCTGTTAATCTCATGTCGCACATCACCATTATCTGTTACATAGCTCCCAAGATAATTAAACTGTGACACCTGCTCAAGACTGCAACCATTCAGATTAACTGAATCACAGCCTGCCTGACCAGTTTTCATCACTTTAATTTTCTCTCTGTTTATAACCAAACCTACTCTACTACCAATCTCATCAACAGCTCGAATGAAAGAGTTCATCTCATCAACATCATTTGCCAAAAAGGCTAAATCATCAGCATAATCTAAATAAGAAATTTTCGTATCTCCAGTCCATTTAAGGCCAAAATCTTTCTCTTGAAGTGAATTTCGTATAACATAATCAATAACCAAGCTAAAGAGAAAAGGATACAAAATGCACCCTTGTCGAACACCAGAAGTAATGCTAAACCAATTGCTACAAGCCTTACTAACTCTCACACACGACTCAGTGTTATTATAGAGAGCTTTCATTATGTTAACTAACATGTCTGGTATACCATATGATTTCACAATCAATCACAAATTATGACGATTAACAGAGTCGAAAGCCTTTTTGAAATCAACAAAGCTAGCAAAGGATTCTGAAACTCTAAACATTTCTCAAGAATCTGCCTAAGTGAAAATATCTGATCCATACATCCCCTACCACTTCTGAATCCACATTGCTCATCACGCAATTGACTGTCAACCAGATTCTTAATTGTATTAAGCACAATCATGGAAAGAACTTTACGTGGAACAGAGAGTAGGATGATACCTCTATAGTTATCATAAGAATTGCGATCACATTTTTTGAAAATAGGAATAACAATAGCTCTGGTAAAATCCTTAGGGACCATGCCTTTGTCATGAAAGATATTAAAAATTTCAGTCATCCAAGTGGTAACCGAAACATTCCCAGCTCTAAGCATTTCCGTAGTAATTTCATCCACCCCTGGGGATTTATGAAGTTTAAGTTTAGAAATAGCCAAACTAACTTCAGATTGTGTTATAGGGCCAACATTAAAGCCACCAATGCATCTATCATCATTGCAAACAATGGAAGTAGAACTAACCATATTGTTTAGAACATCACTGAAATGTTCAGCCCACCCAGCCATGGCAGAATCCTTACCTTCTATAACCTTACTTTGTTTATCCTTCAATCCCTGTACACCTGTTCTTTTTCTACCAGACGAAACATTAACTATCTGATACAGGTCTCTGCCGTTGTGTTGTCTAACTGCTTCCTCGGCTTTGTCATCCAAGCCATCAAGCCTAACATTCTTATCAGCAGCTAACTGATCCTCTACACGTTTTATTAAGTTCTCTGTAGTGCTTTCTATTAGGACTTGTAGGGTATTTATTAAGGACATTCCTGCAGTTCTTTATTTCTGAAAAAGCTTAACTGCCTTATCACTCAGATAATTCTGTCTCCTCTACTCATTTTATACTAAAAGAGTACTGTTAGTATCCAAAAAAGCCTGTTGAAAATGATCCCATTCTTCCTCAATTTCAGTAGTAAGCATACCATGACTGTCATAATGACTAAGTAACCTATCATGATAGCTTTGTCTATAACTGGGTTTTTCAGAGCATCAGTATTGAAAATAAAATTTTAACCCTAGCACAACACTTTTTAAGTTTAAGTTGCAAGAGACTTTTAGCAAGGTAATGGTCAGATCCAATTTCAGCTCCCCTATATGACCTGGTATTTCTAACAGAACTAGCCCATTTACTGTTAATTATTATATAACCAATCATATTCTTATGCAGCCCATCGTGTAAAACCCATGCGTACTTATGTATGTCGCGGTGATTGTAACACGTTATAGTTATTTTGAATCCATTGAGTTTACTTACCTGTAGGAGACGTTTCCCATTGCCATTGCAGCTACCAATAACAAAAGGGCCTATCACTCCTCCCCAAATGTCAGAGCACAGTACCAACTTTGGCACTGAAGTCACCTAGAACAAGGGTAATATCTCCTTTCTTGACAGAATTCAAAATATCATGAAGTTGTTCATAAAACCTATCCTTCTCATCCTCATCGGCATCCTCAGTGGGGGCATAACAGCAGATAACATTCAAGTCTTTAACGTTTGTCTGAAATTTTGTTGTAAGAAACCTTTCATTAATGCACTCATATCCTAGAAGAGCATCACTAGCATGTCTGCTGAGAAACAGACCCACGCGTTGGTGATGCTTATTGTCGTCCCTCCCTGAAAAGAGAAATTTAAGATTATTTTTAAGAATCTGACCTTTATCTGTCCATCTGGTCTCTTGCAAGCCGAGAATATTTAAATTATAAAGGTGGAAATCTTGTGTGAGGACATCAAGAGGATAATATCTGTGCAGAGTCCTAACATTGCAACTACCTATGGAGAGAAAATGGTTAGTGGGATGTTTAAAGAAACTATGTTTATTGAGAGAGGGAATGCCGACAATATCAAACAGCTCCCAAATCGTAGAAATGGGGCAAAGACTCGTTCCCCCACCACTAAAGGCTGAAGCCATCTACACTGGAAGACTTCCTCCAATGTAGAATTTGACGATGCCAATAGAAGCAAAGAGTTCAAACAGAATTGGAAATCTCTGATGATACTTTTATTCAAACTTTGTGCTTTTGAATACGTGTGATATCAGTTATATATTCTATTACATGGCATGGAAAAATGATTTGACTGAACTATTCGTGATGAGAGTTCAATATTTTTGTAAAAAACATTTCAAATAAAAAAAAGCTAAGAATAATATTATCTATTGTTATTTTTGTGTTATTAAGATTGTTAGCTTTTCATAGTTAACAAAAGCACTTGTAAAAAATTTAGACATAAGATTAGAAGAATTATTTATTTCGTTTAATGTAGTGCCGTCCAACTTGTATAAACCCGCGGGCCATTTTTTGCTTTGCCAATATTTCGGGGGCCAATAAAAGAATATGACATAATAGGTAACTGAAAAATCAGTTATGTCACTTTACTAAATTATTCTATTTATACGAAAAATAATAAGTAATAATAAACGTCAAAAACCTCAAAAATTATTTTATTTATACGAAATATAATAACTAATAATAAACCTCAAAACCTCAAAAATTATTTTATTGATACGAAAAACAATAAGTAATAATATATCTAACAAACCTCAATTTTATTTTTTTACTTATACGAAAAATAATAAGTGATAATAAATTAATATTAGTTCGAATCCCACTCATGGCAAAACCAAATTTTTTTCAGCTCATTATTACAGGACTTAAACTGTGATTATTTACTACTAATATGAATTTCAGACATATGTATCGCAGATAATATGTACTTCCGAATATAGAAATTATTTGGACTCCAAAATCTTTCATTTTTGGATATTTTTCATTAGGTAAAAGTTTGAACAATTCTTTTCCAGTTTCTCTATTAGATGCAATAATTGGGTCGGTCTGAAGGGCACATAATTCCATTTGATATTTAGGATCTAGGTGCTAATATCAATATTCAATGGATTACTGAATAAATTTAAAGTTTGCTTAAGGTCATCTAATTGAGAAAATCTTCTAAGAAAATCTTCAATTTGGATATCTTTATTTAAGAACAAATTTTTCAAAATTAACTCTTTTATTAAGTGGCTTCATTTCTTCACAGAACTCTTTACAAGTTTCAAAATGAATTAAATTGTTTTCCTGCAAATATAACTTCCAAAATTGTAGTTTGTTCCTATACCAGTAACATGATTATAAAGACAGCACACGATTTGATCTGTTTTAATTGAGAGTGTTTTGGGTTGGGTTGTTTCACCTCTGAGCGGCACTTTTTTGCACACCATGGGTTAAATGGCCAGGTCACAAGGACCCCTAAGGCTCAGAGATGGTTGGTGGAGGGGACCCACTGGAACAGATCTTGGGAGATAGATGGTAGCCTCCCGTCTAGGCCATCCAGTGTGTTCTTTATTGTTGGATTATTTTGCCTATGAGCGGCAATTTTTTTCACAAAATGGGCTAAATGGCCAGGTCACAAGGACCCCGAAGGCTCAGAGAACGTTGGGGGAGGGTATCCACTGGAAAAGCTGTTGGGAGACAGATGACAGTCTCCCGTCAATGCCATCCAGCGTGTTTTTTAATGTTGGGTTGTTTTACCTCTGAGCAACAATTTTGCGCACACAATGGCTAAATGGCCAGGTCACAATGACCCCTAAGGCTCAGAGATGGTTGGTGGAGGGGACCCACTGGTACAGCTGTTGGGAGACAGATGGTAGCCTCCCGTCAAGGCGATCCAGTGTGTTCTTTAATGTTGGCTTGTTTTGCCTGTGAGCGGCATTTTTTTGCACAAAATGGGCTAAATGGCCAGGTCACATGGACCGCCGAAGGCTCAGAGAAGGTTGGGGGAGAGAATCCACTGGAAAAGATGTTGGGAGACAGATGACAGTCTCCCGTCAAGGCCATCCAGCGTGTTCTTTAATGTTGAGTTGTTTTACCCCTGAGCGGCAATTTTTCGCACACAATGGCTAAATGGCCAGGTCACAATGACCCTTGAGTCTCAGAGATAGTTGATGGAGAGGATCAACTGGAACAGCTGTTGGGAGATAGATGAAGATAGCCTCCTGTCAAGGCCATCCAGCGTGTTCTTTAACGTTGGTATTTTTTACTTCTGAGAGGCACTTTTTTCCACACCATGGACTAAATGACCAGGCTACAAGGACCCCGAAGGCTCAGAGAAGGTTGGTGGAGGGGACCCAGTGGAACAGCTGTTGGGAGACAGATGGTAGCCTCCCGTCAAGGCCATCCAACGTGTTCTTTAACGTTGGGTTTTTTTAGCTCTGCGCGGCACTTTTTTGCACACCATGGTCTAAATGACCAGGTCACAATCACATGGTCATTTATTATACATTATTTATTATATATTAATAACGTTTCTCATCTCTCCGCATAAAACAGTCTCCCCTCTAACTTCCTCCTGACGAAAGGTATCATCTGCCCCTTCCAGTGGTAAGCATCCACCAATCAGAAGGAACAAATATTAGCAAGGGCTTGAGAGTTCTTTGATGTTGCACTCTCTACCACGTGGGTCATTTCCTTTCCCAGGAACGTTTAGTTGCTATAGTCTTGATCGCTCCCTAGGGATGCATTTGGTGGTAGCAGCGCCTTTGCACGTCGAGGCACAGCGGAAGTTGTAGTCTCTGGTGGTGTCATCACCGCTTGTATGAATACCGGACAGCAAACGAGAAGGTAAATTCTGGAGCCAACCAGAATCCACCGGATGTGGCTCTCAAGTCTTTGGTACCTGTGCCGACAATGCTTCACAAAGGACACTTTTGTTATCGTTCTGCGTATATATGAAAATGAATGAAGAACACTCAGGACAAATATGCTTCGAGAATTATATTGCCAGATCTGGTTGGACCTCCGACGCCTATGGCTCTTTGATGATGTTTACGACGACCACGATGATGATGATGATGAAAGAATGTAATTAATTAAAAATAAAAAGGAAAATATTTATTTTATTATTATGAGAATAAAAAAACATATTTCGTTTTCTCTGTTTACAGAAAATCTAAGGTTAGGTGAAATTACTATCGAAATGCTTAAAGTTGGGAATGTGTCTGTTATCACATGGTTGACGGAAATGCTTGATATCTTTAATGATAAAGGTATTGTTCCTAAGAATATTATCAGAGGTATTATTATACCTATTTTTAAAATGTTAATCGCAGATCTTCTGATAACTAGACGGGGTATCAGCCTATTTTGTGCTCCAGATAATGTCCTTTCATGGTTGTTCTTAACAGAATTAAGAATCTGGTTGATGGACAACTGCGTGAAGAGCAATGGGATTCAGATGTGATACGGGATGAACAGGGTGATCCAATAGTAACAGAAAAGGTAAAAAGGCAATAATTCGAGAAGTACAGACAGTAGCACGATGCGGTTTTCACAGAAATGCACAGAAAGACATGGGATTTTTTTAATAACGGAAAATTTTGTTGCCAGAATAGTTACATTTGTCACTGACAGGAGGCGCTGTAGCGGTGTACAGAGGTCGGGCGACGTCATTCGCCATGTTGAAAGAAGCTGTTCGTCATCATGTGACAAGAATTACAGCTGAAACCCTCTTCGATGCTGTGCAGAGTGTCGTGCCACGTCTGACAGCGATTCTCATGAATGACGGCCGTCACATTGAACATTTGTAATCCTAGATGCGTTGCGAACTACGCTGCGCCACTGTATAAACTACCTCACAACTGAATCGCCACCTGTCGGTGGCAAATGTTACTATTCTGGCAATTAAATTTTTCGTTTTTAAAAATATTCCATGTCTTTCTGTGAAAACCGCATCGTGCTACTCTCTATACTTTTCTAATTATTGCATTTTAAGTTTTTCTCTTACTTTTGGATCACCCGGTACTTATCAAATATACTATATGAACAAACGTATCCAGACAGTCGTTCAACCATAACCTCCTGTAGTATGAAAGGAATTAATGTCTCGTTGGTACAACATTTGGTGCTACCACAACCCCCGAGTCTGCGGGAAATGCTTCCCACTATATTTTGGTACGTTGCTGCTGGAATTGCCTGCCTCTCTGCCACAAGAGCATTAGCGATGCCGGTCACTGATGCCTGGCAGGTCGGCCTGGCTCGCAGTCCTAGTTCCAATTCATCTCAAAAGTGTTCCATGGTGTTGAGATCCAGGATCTGTGCAGACCAGTCAAGTTCTTCGACATCCCTCTCATCAAACCATTCCCGCATGGTCCTCGCTTTGTGGACGGGAACGTCATCCTGTTGGTAGGGGAAAGGGTCTTCACCGAACTGTTGCCATCATGTTCGGAGTGCAGAATTGTCGAGAATGTCATTATGGGACCGTTCACAGGAATTATGAGGTTAGCAGTTAGTTAGTTTATACTGATTGATAGCATATTAGTGTTTTGTGTGATTTTTTAAGAAATTGTTTATGATTTATGTAATTTTATTGCCGTGTTATTAATTCAGTTCATTTATAGTTGTTTATTTATTTTCAATTCGCAATCGATTGTCAAATATCCAAATAGAATTGAAAATTTGTAAAAATACATTTATTCGCAGTTTGTTTTTGAATGCGTGTGATATCAGTCATATAGTCTATTACATGGCATGGAATAATAATTCGGCTAAAGTATTCGTGATGAGACTTCAATATTTTTGTAAAAACATATGACATAAAAAAGGAGAAAAATAATATTCTCGATTGTTACTTTTGTTAAGTTTCTCAGCTTTTTATAGTTAACAAGGGCTACCTGTGTAAACTTTAGACATATGGTTAGAAATCTTATTTTTTTCGTTTAATCCGTCACGCTTTAGTGCTCTGGAGCCAGTTCGAGGAAGATCTCTGCCGAAGCGGAGATTGAAATGAAAAATTCTAAAGTCGTAACTGTAACCGTTCTATCAAGTTGCCACTCAATGAAAACTAATCTTCTGACTATCTAGTAAAATGCAATATTTCAGTTACGAATTTCGACATTTAGTAAACTGATGCATCTATTCCGGTAAGTATTTCACAGCACACTTTCCTACATATAATTATCATTCCCTCTTTCTGTCATTCGATGCACCTAAGTTAAAAAATGTCATCGGTACCGTGGTTCGAAATTTAGAATGTTGCGCAAAATGACAATTCACGAACTTTTAATGACAGGGTGTAGTTGCCATTCATCCAAAACCAATCTTCTCATAATCGGTTAAAAATACATTTCAATTCATAATTTGATTTGACGATCTGGCCACCAGATTGCTTTAAAATGTTAGCATATTGTTATAGTGGATAACGTAAAAATATCTGTAATAAAATTTATCATAAATGTACATGTTAACAATAAAGTTGTTGCAACATGAAATTTATAACTTTTTTTTCCCATTGAATTTATCAGCTGATGTTTGACATCTAATTAATACATGACTGTATTCTTTATTATTGATATTTATTTTTATATTATTGATACATGACTCTGCAACGTTTACTGCTAAAAATTAAAAATAATAAACGTTTATAAAATAATCATCAATAGTTTCGTACTACTTCCATTGAAACTACCGCCAATTGTTTTATCGCAAAATTATTTTCCTCATAATTTTCCTCATAATTTTCCAATATAGAATTTTTTTGTTTCTCTAATTCATAATGACACAACGATGAGTCTTGTGTCTAAACGTTCCCTCCCACACCTCGTGGAGGCAATTCTCTTTTCAGCTCTCCCTCCGTTCCATGCGCTCTCCGCTAATATGATTGCTCTCTTAACTTTTGCCTATCCTGGTAGCTCCCGACGCATCTCCGTAACGGTCCCAAATTTTTAACAGTTAATGTCCAACATCCTCCGATTTTGGGGTGATCGCTTCATAGATTATAGCAGCTGTGCTCAACGTGGAATACGCCGTAAAATATTTCGGGGTTCGCAGTGAGAGTTTAAAAGTCTCTAGATAGTGCTATATATTTATATATATATAGATGTTATATATTTATAGATAGATAAAACCAAAGTTATATTATAACAATGGGAATAAAATAAAACATATATATCAGTGGTTCTCAAATTTTATGCTTTACGTGCCCCCTGGAAATATGTATGTAACTGGCGTACCCCTTGTATAGATAGATAAAACTATAGTTATAGTATACCAATGGGAATAAAATAAAATATAAATATCAGTGTTTCTCAACCTTTTATGCTTCACGTGCCCCCTGGAAATATGTATGTAACTGGCGTACCCATTGTATAGATAGATAAAACTAAAGTTATATTATAACAATGGGAATAAAATAAAACATATATATCAGTGGTTCTCAACCTTTTATGCTTCACGTGCGCTCTGGAAATGGCAATAAAATAAAACATATATATTTTATGCTTCACGTGCGCTCTGGAAATGCCTATGTAACTGGCGTACCCTTTGTATAGATAGATAAAACTAAAATTATATTATAACAATGGGAATAAAATATATATATATCAGTGGTTCTCAAACTTTTATGCTTTACGTGCCCCCTGGAAATATGTATGTAACTGGCGTACCCCTTGTATAGATAGATAAAACTATAATTATAGTATAACAATGGGAATAAAATAAAACATATATATCAGTGGTTCTCAAACTTTTATGCTTCACGTGCCCCCTAGAAATGTGTATGTAACTGGCGTACCCTTTGTATAGATAGATAAAACTATACTTATAATATTTCAATAGGAATAAAATAAAACATATATATCAAAGGTTCTCAAACTTTTATGCTTCACATGCCACCTGGAAATGTCTATGTAACTGGCGTACCCCTTGTATAGATAGATAAATCTATAGTTATAATATAACAATTTGAATAAATAAAACATATATATCAGTGGTTCTCAACCTTTTATGCTTCACGTAGCCCCTGGAAATGTGTATGAAACTGGCGTACCTCTTGTATAGATAGATAAAACTATAGTTATAGTATAACAATGGCAATAAAATGAAACATATATATCAGTGGTTCTCAACCTTTTATGCTTCACGTGCGCCCTGGAAATGTGCATGTAACTGGCGTACCCATTGTATAGATAGATAAAACGAAAGTTATATTATAACAATGGAAATAAAATAAAACATATATATTAGTGGTTCTCAATATTTTATGCTTCACGTGCCTCCTGGAAATGTGTATGTAACTGGCGTACCCTTTGTATAGATAGATAAAACTATAGTTGTAATATAACAATGGGAATAAAACAAAAGATATATATCAGTGGTTCTAAACCTTTTATGCTTCACATGCCCCCTGGAAATGTGTACGTAACTGGCATACCCCTTGTATAGATAGATAAAACCAAAGTTATATTATAACAATGGGAATAAAATAAAACATATATATCAGTGGTTCTCAAATTTTATGCTTCACGTGCCCCCTGGAAATATGTATGTAACTGGCGTAACCCTTGTATAGATAGATAAAACTATAGTTATAGTATAACAATGGGAATAAAATGAAACATATATCAGTGTTTCTCAACCTTTTATGCTTCACGTTCCCCCTGGAAATGTGTATGTAACTGGCGTACCCCTTGTATAGATAGATGAAACTATAGTTATAGTATAACAATGGGAAGAAAATAAAACATATATATCAGTGGTTCTCAAACTTTTATGCTTCACGTGCCCACTGGAAATGTGTATGTAACTGGCGTACCCCTTGTATAGATAGATAAAACTATAATTATAGTATAACAATGGGAATAAAATAAAACATATATATCAGTGGTTGTCAACCTTTTATGCTTCACGTGCACCCTGGAAATGTGTATGTAACTGGCGTACCCTTTGTGTAGATAGATAAAACTGAAATTATATTATAACAATGGGAATAGAATAAAATATATATATCAGTGGTTCTCAAACTTTTATGCTTCACGTGCCCCCTGGAAATGTGTATATAACTGGCGTACAAATTGTATAGATAGATAAAACTAAAGTTATAGTATAACAATGGGAATAAAATAAAACATATATATCAGTGATTCTCAACATTTTATGCTTAACGTGCCCCCTTTAAATGTGTATGTAACTGGCGTACCCTTTCTATAGATAGATAAATCTATAGTTGTAAATATAAGAATGGGAATAAAACAAAAGATATATATCAGTGGTTCTAAACCTTTTATGCTTCACATGCCCCCTGGAAATGTGTACGTAACTGGCACACCCCTAGTATAGATAGATAAAACCAAAGTTATATTATAACAATGGGAATAAAATAAAACATATATATCAGTGGTTCTCAAATTTTATGCTTCATTTGCCCCCTGGAAATATGTATGTAACTGGCGTACCCCTTCTATAGACAGATAAAACTATAGTTGTAGTATAATAATGGGAATAAAATAAAACATATATATCAGTGTTTCTCAACCTTTTATGTTTCACGTGCCCCCTGGAAATGTGTATGTAACTGGCGTACCCCTTGTATAGATAGATAAAACCAAAGTTATATTATAACAATGGGAATAAAATAAAACATATATATCAGTGGTTCTCAAATTTTATGCTTCATTTGCCCCATGGAAATATGTATGTAACTGGCGTACCCCTTGTATAGATAGATAAAACTATAGTTGTAGTATAACAATGGGAATAAAATTAAACATATATATCAGTGTTTCTCAACCTTTTATGCTTCACATTCCCCCTGGAAATGTCTATGTAACTGGCGTACCCCTTGTATAGATAGATGAAACTATAGTTATAGTATACCAAAGGGAATAAAATAAAACATATATATCAGTGGTTCTCAAACTTTTATGCTTCACGTGCCCCCTGGAAATGTGTATGTAACTGGCGTACCCATTGTATAGATAGATAAAAGTAAATTTATATTATAACAATGGGAATAAAATAAAACATATATATCAGTGGTTCTCAAAGTTTTATGCTTCACGTGCCCCCTGGAAATATGTACGTAACTGGCATACCCCTAGTATAGATAGATAAAACCAAAGTTATTTTATAACAATGGGAATAAAATAAAACATATAAATCAGTGGTTCTCAACCTTTTATCCTTCACGTGCGCCCTGGAAATGTGTATGTAACTTGCGTACCCTTTGTATAGATAGACAAAACTATAGTTATAATATAACAATGGGAATAAAATAAAACATATAAATCAGTGGTTCTCAACCTTTTATCCTTCACGTGCGCCCTGGAAATGTGTATGTAACTGGCGTACCCCTTGTATAGATAGATAAATCTAAAATTTTATTATAGCAATGGGAATGAAATAAAACATATATATCAGTGGTTCTCAAACTTTTATGCTTCACGTGCCCCCTGGAAATATGTATGTAACTGGCGTACCCCTTGTATAGATAGATAAAACTAAAGTTTTATTATAACAATGGGAATAAAATAAAACATATATATCAGTGGTTCTCAAATTTTATGCTTCTCCTGCCCCCTGGAAATATGTATGTAACTGGCGTACCCCTTGTATAGATACACAAAACTATAGTTATAATATAACAATGGAGATAAAATAAAACATATATATCAGTGATTCTCAAACTGTTATGTTTCACGTGCCCCCTGGAAATGTGTATGTAACTGGCGTACCCCTTGTATAGATAGATAAAAGTAAAGTTATACTATAACAATGGGAATAAAATAAAACTTATATATCAGTGGTTCTCAATCTTTTATGCTTCACGTGCCCCCTGGAAATGTGTATATAACTGGCGTACCCCTTGTATAGATAGATAAAAGTAAAGTTATACTATAACAATGGGAATAAAATAAAACTTATATATCAGTGGTTCTCAATCTTTTATGCTTCACGTGCCCCCTGGAAATGTGTATATAACTGGCGTACCCATTGTAAAGATAGATAAAACTAAAGTTATATTATAACAATGGGAATAAAATAAAACATACATATCAGTTGTTCTCAAACTTTTATGCTTCACGTGCCCCCTGGAAATGTGTATGTAACTGGCATACCTCTTGTATAGATAGATAAAACTATTGTTATAATATATAAATGGATATAAAATAAAACATATATATCAATGGTTCTCAACCTTTTATGCTTCACGTGCCACCTGGAAATGTGTATGTAACTGGCGTACCCTTTGTATAGATAGATAAAACTATAGTTGTAATATAACAATGGGAATAAAATAAAAGATATATATCAGTGGTTCTAAACCTTTTATGCTTCACATGCCCCCTGGAAATGTGTACGTAACAGGCATTGTATAGACATTGTATAGATAGATAAAACTAAAGTTATATTATAACAATGGGAATAAAATAAAACATATATATCAGTGGTTCTCAAATTTTATGCTTCACGTGCCTCCTGGAAATGTGTATGTAACTGGCGTACCACTTGTATAGATAGATAAAACTATAGTTATAGTATAACAATGGGAATAAAATAAAACATATATATCTGTGGTTCTCAAACTTTTATGCTTCACATGCCCCCTGGAAATGTGTATCTAACTGGCGTACCCCTTGTATAGATAGATAAAACTATAGTTATAGTATAAGAATGGGAATAAAATAAAACATATAGATCAGTGGTTCTCAAACTTTTATGTTTCACGTGCCCCCTGGAAATGTGTATGTAACTGGCGTACCTCTTTTATACATAGATAAAACTAAAGTTATATTATAAAAATGGGAATAAAATAAAACATATATATCAGTGGTTCTCAAACCTTTTGCTTCACGTACCCCCTGGAAATTTGTATGTAACTGGCGTACCCCTTGTATAGATAGATAAAACTATAGTTATAATATAGCAATGGGAATAAAATAAAACATACACATCAGTGGTTCTCAAACTTTTATGCTTCACGTGCCCCCTGGGAATGTGTATGTAATTGGCGTACCCCTTTTATAGATAGATAAAACTATAGTTATAATATAACAATGGGAATAAAATAAAGCATACATATCAGTGGTTCTCAAACTTTTATGCTTCACGTGCCCCCTGGAAATGTGTATGTAACTGGCGTACCTCTTTTATAGATAGATAAAACTAAAGTTATATTATAACAATGGGAATAAAATAAAACATATAAATATCAGTGGTTCTCAAACTTTTTGCTTCACGTACCCCCTGGAAATGTGTATGTAACTGGCGTACCCCTTGTACAGATTGATAAAAGTAAAGTTATATTATAACAATGGGAATAAAATAAAACATATATATCAGTGGTTCTCAAACGTTTTGCTTGACGTACACCCTGGATATGTCTATGTAACTGGGGTACCCCTTGTATACATAGATAAAACTATAGTTATAATATAACAATGGGAATAAAATAAAACATACATATCAGTGGTTCTCAACCTTTTATGCTTCACGTGCCCCCTGGAAATGTGTATGTAACTGGCGTACCTCTTTTATAGATAGATAAAACTAAAGTTATATTATAACAATGGGAATAAAATAAAGCATATTTATATCAGTGGTTCTCAAACGTTTTGCTTCACGTACCCCCTGGAAATGTGTATGTAACTGGCGTAACCCTTGTATAGATAGATAAAACTAAAGTTTTATTATAACAGTCGGAATAAAATAAAACATATATATCAGTGGTTCTCAAACTTTTTGCTTCACGTACCCCCTGGATATGTGTATGTAACTGGCGTACCCCTTGTATAGATAGATAAAACCAATATTTTATTATAACAATGGGAATAAAATAAAACATATATATCAGTGGTTCTCAACCTTTTATGCTTCACGTGCCCCCTGGAAATGTCTATGTAACTGGCTTACCCCTTGTATAGATAGATAAAAATAAAGTTATAGTATAACAATGGGAATAAAATAAAACATACATATCAGTGGTTCTCAACATTTTATGCTTCACCTGCCCTCTGGAAATGTGTATGTAACTGGTGTACCCCTTGTATAGATAGATAAAACTAAAGTTTTATTATAACAATGGGAATAAAATAAAACATATATATCAGTGGTTCTCAAACTTTTATGCTTCACATGCCCCCTGGAAATGTCTATGTAATGGGCGTAGCCCTTGTATAGATAGATAAAACTATAGTTATAATATAACAATGGGAATAAAATAAAACATATATATCAGTGGTTCTCCACCTTTTATTCTTCACGTTCCCCCTGGAAACGTGTAGGTAACTGGCGTACCCATTGTATAGATAGATAAAACTAAAGTTATAATATAACAAAGGGAATAAAATAAAACATATATATCAGTGGTTCTCAACCTTTTATGCTTCACGTGCCCCCTGGAAATGTGTATGTATCTGGCGTACCCCTTGTATAGATAGATAAAAATAAAGTTATAGTATAACAATTGGAATAAAATAAAACTTACATATCAGTGTTTCTCAACCTTCTATGCTTCACGTGCCCCCTGGATATGTGTATGTAACTGGTGTACCCCTTGTATAGATAGATAAAACTAAAATTTTATTATAAAACGAGAATAAAAAAAAACATATATATGAGTGGTTCTCAACCTTTTATTCTTCACACGCCCCCTGGAAATGTCTATGTAATGGGCGTACCCCTTGTATAGATAGATAAAACTATAGTTATAATATATCAATGGGAATAAAATAAAACATATATATCAGTGGTTCTCAACCTTTTATGCTTCACGTGCCCCCTGGAAAGGTGTAGGTAACTGGCGTACCCATTGTATAGATAGATAAAACTAAAGTTATATTAAAAAAATGAGAATAAAATAAAACATATATATCAGTGGTTCTCAACCTTTTATGCTTCACGTGCCCCCTGGAAATGTGTATGTATCTGGCGTACCCCTATGTATATATAGATAAAACTAAAGTTATAGTATAACAATGGGAATAAAATAAAACATACATATCAGTGGTTCTCAACCTTTTATGCTTCACGTGCCCCGTGGAAATGTGTATGTAACTGGCGTACCCCTTGTATAGATAGATAAAACTAAAGTTTTATTATAAAAATGGGAATAAAATAAAACATATATATCAGTGGTTTTCAACCTTTTATGCTTCACATGCCCCCTGGAAATGTCTATGTAATGGGCGTACCCCTTGTATAGATAGATAAAACTATAGTTATAATATATCAATGGGAATAAAATAAAACATATATATCAGTGGTTCTCAACATTTTATGCTTCACGTGCCCCCTGGAAATGTGTAGGTAACTGGCGTACCCATTGTATAGATAGATAAAAGTAAAGTTATATTGAAACAATGGGAATAAAATAAAACATATATATCAGTGGTTCTCAACCTTTTATACTTCACGTGCCCCCTGGAAATGTGTATTTATGTGGCGTACCCCTTGTATAGATAGATAAAACTAAAGTTATAGTATAACAATGGGAATAAAATAAAACATACATATCAGTGATTCTCATCCTGTTACGCTTCACATGCCCCCTGGAAATGTCTATGTAACTGGCGTACCCCTTGTATAGATAGATAAAACTATAGTTATAATATAAAAATGGGAATAAAATAAAACATATATATCAGTGGTTCTCAACCTTTTATGCTTCACGTGCCCCCTGGAAATGTGTATGTAACTGGCGTACCCCTTGTATAGACAGATAAAACTAAAGTTATAGTATAACAATGGGAATAAAATAAAACATAAATATCAGTGGTTCTCAACCTTTTATGCTTCACGTGCCCCTTGGAAATGTGTATGTAACTGGCGTACCCCTTGTATAGACAGATAAAACTAAAGTTATAGTATAACAATGGGAATAAAATAAAACATAAATATCAGTGGTTCTCAACATTTTATGCTTCACGTGCCCCCTGGAAATGTCTATGTAACTGGCGTTCCCCTTGTATAGATAGATAAATCTATAGTTATAATATAACAATGGAATAAATAAAAAATATATATCAGTGGTTCTCAACCTTTTATGCTTCACCTGCCCGCTGGAAATGTGTATGTAACTGGCGTACCCCTTGTATAGATAGATAAAAGTATAGTTATAATATAACAATGGGAATAAAATAAACCATATATATCAGTGGTTCTCAAACTTTTATATTTCACGTGCCCCCTATACAACGGGTACGCCACTTACATAGACATTTCCAGGGGGCACGTGAAGCATAAAAGTTTGAGAACCACTGATATATATGTTTTATTTTATTTCCATTGTTATAATATAACTATAGTTTTAACTATCTATACAAGGGGTACGCCAGTTACATACACATTTCCAGGGGGCACGTGAAGCATAAAAGGTTGACAACCACTCATATATATGTTTTATTTTATTCCCATTGTTATACTATAACTGTAGTTTTATCTATATATTCAAGGGGTAAGCCAGTTACATACACATTTCCAGGCGGCACGTGAAGCATAAAAGTTTGAGAACCACTGATATATATGTTTTATTTTATTCCCATTGTTATACTATAACTATAGTTTTATCTATCTATACAAGGGGTACGCCAGTTACATACACATTTCCAGGGGGCACGTGAAACATAAAAGGTTGACAACCACTCATATATATGTTTTATTTTATTCCCATTGTTATACTATAACTATAGGTTTATCTATCTATACAACGGGTACACCAGTTACATACACATTTCAAGGGGGCACGTGAAGCATAAAAGGTTGAGAACCACTGATATTTTTTTTTATTCCCATTGTTATATTGTAACTATTGTTTTATCCATCTATGCAAGGGGTACGCCAGTTACATACACATTTCCAGGGGGCACGTGAAGCATAAAAGTTTGAGAACCACTGATATATATATGTTTTATTTCATTCCCATTTTTATACTCTAACTATAGTTTTATCTATCTATACAACGGGTACGCCAGTTACATGCATATTTCAATGGGGCACGTGAAGCATAAATGGTTGAGAACCACTGATTTATATGTTTTATTTTATTCCCATTGTTATACTATTACTATAATTTTATCTATCTATACAACGGGTACACCAGTTACATACACATTTCAAGTGGGCACGTGAAGCATAAAAGGTTGAGAACCACTGATATATATGTTTTATTTTATTCCCATTGTTATACTATAACTATAGTTTTGTCTATCTATACAAGGGGTACGCCAGTTACATACACATTTCCAGGGGGCACGTGAAGCATAAAAGGTTGACAACCACTGATATATATGTTTTATTTTATTCCCATTGTTATACTATAACTATAGTTTTGTTTATCTATACAAGGAGTACGCCAGTTACATACACATTTCCAGTGGGCACGTAAAGCATAAAATGTTGAGAACCACTGATATATATATATTTTATTTTATTCCCATTGTTATACTATAACTATAGATTTATCTATCTATACAACGGGTACCCCAGTTAATACACATTTCAAGGGGGCACGTGAAGCATAAAAGTTTGAGAACCACTGATATATATGTTTTATTTCATTCCCATTGTTATACTATAACTATAGTTTTATCTATCTATACACGGGTACACCAGTTACATGGACATTTCAAGGGGGCACGTGAAGCATAAAAGGATGAGAACCACTGATATATATGTTTTATTTTATTCCCATTGTTATACTATAACTATAGTTTTGTGTATCTATACAAGGGGTACGCCAGTTACATACACATTTCAAGGGGGCACGTGAAGCATAAAAGGTTGAGAACCACTGATATATATGTTTTATTTTATTCCCATTGTTATATTATAACTATAGTTTTGTCTATCTATACAAGGGGTACGCCAGTTACATACACATTTCAAGGGGGCACGTGAAGCATAAAAGGTTGAGAACCACTGATATATATGTTTTATTTTATTCCCATTGTTATACTATAACTATAGTTTTATCTATCTATACAAGGGGTACGCCAGTTACATACACATTTCCAGGGGGCACGTGAAGCATAAAAGGTTGACAACCACTGATATATATGTTTTATTTTATTCCCATTGTTATACTATAACTATAGTTTTGTCTATCTATACAAGGGGTACGCCAGTTACATACACATTTCAAGGGGGCACGTGAAGTATAAAAGGTTGAGAACCACTGCTATATATGTTTTATTTTATTCCCATTGTTATACTATAACTATAGTTTTATCTATCTATACAACGGGTACGCCAGTTACATACACATTTCAAGGGGGTACGTGAAGCATAAATGGTTGAGAACCACCGATATATATGTTTTATTTTATTCCCATTGTTATACTATAACTATAGTTTTATCTATATATACAACGGGTACACCAGTTACATACACATTTCAAGGGGGCTCGTGAAGCATAAAAGGTTGAGAACCACTGATATATATGTTTTATTTTATTCCCATTGTTATACTATAACTATAGATTTATCTATCTATACAACAGGTACGCCAGTTACATACACATTTCAAGGGGGCACGTGAAGCATAAAAGGTTGGCAACCACTGATATATATGTTTTATTTTTTTCCCATTGTTATACTATAACTATCGTTTTATCCATCTATACAAGGGGTACGCCAGTTACATACACATTTCCAGGGGGCACGTGAAGCATAAAAGTTTGAGAATCACTGATATATATGTTTTATTTCATTCCCATTGTTATACTATAACTATAGTTTTATCCATCTATACAAGGGGTACGCCAGTTACATACCCATTTCCAGGGGGCACGTGAAGCATAAAAGTTTGAGAATTACTGATATATATGTTTTATTTCATTCCCATTGTTATACTATAACTATAGTTTTATCTATCTATACAACGGGTACGCCAGTTACATAGACATTTCAAGGGGGCACGTGAAGCATAAAAGTTTGAGAACCATTGATATTTTTTTTTTCCCATTGTTATATTATAACTATAGTTTTATCCATCTATGCAAGGGCTACGTCAGTTACATACACATTTCCAGGGGGCACGTGAAGCATAAAAGTTTGAGAACCACTGATACATATATGTTTTATTTCATTCCCATTGTTATACTCTAACTATAGTTTTATCTATCTATACAACGGGTACGCCAGTTACATGCACATTTCAAGGGGGCACGTGAAGCATAAATGGTTGAGAACCACTGATATATATGTTTTATTTTATTCTCATTGTTATACTATTACTATAGTTTTATCTATCTATACAACGGGTACACCAGTTACATACACATTTCAAGGGGGCACGTGAAGCATAACTGGTTGAGAACCACTGATATATATGTTTCATTTTATTCCCATTGTTATTCTATAACTATAGTTTTATCTATCTATACAAGGGGTACGCCAGTTACATACACATTTCCAGGGGGCACGTGAAGCATAAAATGTTGACAACCACTGATATATATGTTTTATTTTATTCCCATTGTTATACTCTAACTATAGTTTTGTCTATCTGTACAAGGAGTACGCCAGTTACATACACATTTCCAGTGGGCACGTGAAGCATAAAATGTTGAGAACCACTGATACATATGTTTTATTTTATTCCCATTGTTATACTATAACTATAGATTTATCTATCTATACAACGGGTACCCCAGTTACATACACATTTCAAGGGGGCACGTGAAGCATAAAAGTTTGAGAACCACTGATATATATGTTTTATTTCATTCCCATTGTTATACTATAACTATAGTTTTATCTATCTACACAACGGGTACACCAGTTACATACACATTTCAAGGGGGCACGTGAAGCATAAAAGGATGAGAACCACTGATATATATGTTTTATTTTATTCCCATTGTTATACTATAACTATAGTTTTGTCTATCTATACAAGGGGTACGCCAGTTACATAGACATTTCAAGGGGGCACGTGAAGCATGAAAGTTTGAGAACCACTGATATATACGTTTTATTTTATTCCCATTGTTATACTATAACTATAGTTTTATCTATCTATACAAGGGGTACGCCAATTACATACACATTTCCAGGGGGCACGTGAAGCATAAAATGTTGACAACCACTGATATATATGTTTTATTTTATTCCCATTGTTATACTATAACTATAGTTTTGTCTATCTATACAAGGGGTACGCCAGTTACATACACATTTCAAGGGGGCACGTGAAGCATAAAAGTTTGAGAACCACTGATATATATGTTTTATTTTATTCCCATTGTTATACTATATCTATAGTTTTATCTATATATACAATGGGTACGCCAGTTACATACACATTTCAAGGGGGCACGTGAAGCATAAATGGTTGAGAACCACCGATATATATGTTTCATTTTATTCCCATTGTTATACTATAACTATAGTTTTATCTATCTATACAACGGGTACACCAGTTACATTCACATTTCAAGGGTGCACGTGAAGCATAAAATGTTGAGAACCACATATATATATGTTTTATTTTATTCCCATTGTTATACTATAACTATAGATTTATCTATCTATACAACGGGTACGCCAGTTACATACACATTTCCAGGGGGTACGTGAAGCATAAAAGGTTGAGAACCACTGATATATATGTTTTATTTTATTCCCATTGTTATACTATAACTATAGTTTTGTCTATCTATACGAGGGGTACGCCAGTTACATACACATTTCCAGGGGGCACGTGAAGCATAAAAGGATGAGAACCACTGATATATATATATATATGTTTTATTTTATTCCCATTGTTATACTATAACTATAGTTTTGTCTATCTATTCAAGGGGTACGCCAGTTACATACACATTTCCAGGGGGCACGTGAAGTATAAAAGTTTGACAACCACTGATATATATGTTTTATTTTATTCCCATTGTTATACTATAACTATAGTTTTATTCTCTCTATACAAGGGGTACGCCAGTTACATACACATTTCCAAGTTGCACGTGAAGCATAAAAGGTTGAGAACCACTGATATATATGTTTTATTTTATTCCCATTGTTATACTATAGTTTTATCTATCTATACAACGTTATAAAATTAAGTTATAACTATAGTTTTATCCATCTATACAAGGGGTACGCCTATTACATACACATTTCCAGGGGGTACGTGAAGCATAAAAGGTTGAGAATCACTGATATATAAGTTTTATTTTATTCCCATTGTTATACTATAACTATAGTTTTGTCTATCTATACAACGGGTACGTCTGTTACATACACATTTCAAGGGGGCACGTGAAGCATAAAAGGTTGGGAACCACTGATATATATGTTTTATTTTTTTCCCATTGTTATACTATAACTATAGTTTTATCCATCTATACAAGGGGTACGCCAGTTACATACCCATTTCCAGGGGGCACGTGAAGCATAAAAGGTTGACAACCACTGATAGATATGTTTTATTTTATTCCCATTGTTATACTATAACTACAGTTTTATCTATCTATACAACGGGTACGCCAGTTACATACACATTTCAAGGGGGCACGTGAAGTATAAAAGGTTGGGAACCACTGATATATATGTTTTATTTTCTTCCCATTGTTATACTATAACTATAGTATTATCTATCTATACAAGGGGTACGCCAGTTACATACACATTTCCAGGGGGCACGTGAAGCATAAAAGTTTGAGAACCACTGATATATATGTTTTATTTTGTTCCCATTGTTATACTATAACTATAGTTTTATCCATCTATACAAGGGGTACGCCAGTTACATACACATTTGCAGGGGGCACGTGAAGCATAAAAGTTTGAGAATTACTGATATATATGTTTTATTTCATTCCCATTGTTATACTATAACTATAGTTTTATCTATCTATACAACGGGTACGCCAGTTACATACACATTTCAAGGGGGCACGTGAAGCATAAAAGGTTGAGAACCACTGATATAAATGTTTTATTTTTTTCCGATTGTTATACTATAATTATATTTTTATCTATCTATACAAGGGGTACACCAGTTACATACACATTTCCAGAGTAAAAGTTCGATTCCAGTATAAATGTTTGATAATCACTGCTCTAACTGAAAATGACACAAAGGTGAGCCCTGTGTATAAAAGTTCCCACACGTACCTTGTGCCTGCAGCTCTCTTTCCAGCTCTCCCTCCTCCAATGCGCTCTAGGTCAATATGAATCCCTCTCTTAATTCTTGTCTCCTGGTGGCTCGAGACTCATCTCCATAACGGTTACAAATTTTTGACAGTTAGTCTCCAACTATCTCTGATAGTGGGATGATCACTTTTTAACTTCAAGGAATAATTTCTTGCTCCCTCAAAGAATGAAAACGATTATTTCCTTTTTCACATATGCAAAAAATTGCCCAGGTTGAATGAAGAAAAAAAGCCCCAGAGTATGAAGTTTCTTCCACCAAACTTCACAGCTGACATGCGACAGTCAGGCAGATAGAGTTCACCTGGCATCCTCCACACCCAGACTCGTCCGTCAGACTGCCAGATGATGAGGCGTGATTCATCACTCCAGAGAACGCTGTTCCAGTGCTCGAATCCATTGGCACCCTGCTATACAGAACGCCAATCGATGGTTGGAGTTTTTCTTGTTGATTTAAGGCTTGTGTTCGGCTGTTAGAATTGGTCTATATTGACGAGATGCAGCAGATGTAGTTAAGATCGGATGTGTTTCAAGAAAACCATTTCCCACTCTGGTTTGATCTCGTAGCTCATCAATGCATGGGGGCATCAGTCGGTAGCGCGCCAGGCTCGTAATCTGTAGTTCCCAGGTTCGAGTCCCAACTGGGTCAGCGTTGAGATTTATCTCCCAAAAATTCCCCGCCCTGCCCACGGTCAGTAGGGGACACCGATGGGCTTGGAAAGGCCGCCGTCCGTCGGATGAGACGTTAAGCCGTGGCCCCGTGTGCGGAAGAACCATACCCTGTGCACGTTAAAGAACACGCTGGATGGCCTTGACGGGAGCCTTCCATCTGTCTCCCAACAGCTGTTCCAGTGGGTCCCCTCCTTCAACCTTCTCTGAGCCTTCGGGGTCCATGTGACCTGGCCATTTAGCCCATGGTGTGCAAAAAAGTGACGCTCAGAGGTAAAACAACCCAACCCAACCCATGAATTCATGAAGATTTTTTATGTATGTATGGAGGGATTGTGAGAGTACGTGACACTCGAGATGTAGCGCGGGATGAGAATTAAGTCACTTAGGGATGGGTTGTTTCACCTCTGAGCGGCACTTTTTTCACACCATGGTCTAAATGACCAGGTCACAAATACCCCGAAGGCTCAGAGAAGGTTGTGGTAGGGGACAGACTGGAAAAGTTGTTGGAAGACAGATGGTAGCCTCCCGTCAAAGCCATCCAGCGTGTTCTTTAACGTGCACAGGGTATGGCTCTCCTGCACACGTGGCCATGGGTTAACGTCCCATCCGACGGACGGAGGCCTTTCCAAGCCCATTGCTGTTCCCTACTGACCGTGGGCAGGGCCGGTAATTTTGCGGAAAAAATTCCATCCTTTCAGACCTTCTACTGTGGCATATAAACTGACAGGCTCCTGTCTGACCTCTGTGGCAAGCAGCTGCTTGTGGGGGTATTTATTTATTTATTTAAATCTCAAAGCTGACCCAGCTGAGACTCGAACCTGGGAAATACAAAGTACGAGCCTGGAGCGCTACCGACTGAGCAAAACTCGCCTCTAAGTCACTTAGGAGTTCGACAGATGAAGTTGAAATGAATGCCACAAGAGGATTAGTGATGCCGATCACTGATATCTGGCAGGTCGGTCTGGCTCGCAGTCGGAGTTCCAATTCATCCAAAAAGAGTTCAATGGGGTTGAGATCAGGGCTCTGTGCAGGCCAGTCAAGTTCTTCCACATTCCTCTCATCAAACCATTCCCTAATGTAATCGCTTTGTGGATGGGATCATCGTCATGTTGGTACAGGAGAGTACATCTAGAGATTATGAGAGTACAGTCGCTCAAAAACGTATTCGAACACTAGTGTTGATTACAGAATTAAGAAAAAATATCTGGCAACATTTCTTTTCTTTACAAATTAGTGATCTGACAACCTTCTTGTACAGTCGCTCGAAAAAATATCCGAAAATTATGGTTGATTACAGAGTTCAGAAAAAATATCTGGCAACGATTTTTTTAGAAATTTGTGATCTGGCATCCGCCGTGTTGATCTGCCGTGTTGATCTGGCAACCGCCAACAGATCGTCGTGTCACGTCAAATTTTATACAATTTACGGAGTGCTTTTTAACGTTAGAATATTTTACATCTGAAGGTCACCTTTTTCACACAATAGGCTAAATTACCAGGTCACAAGACCCCAAATGCTCAGAGAAAGTTGCGGGTAGGATATCCACTGGACATCTTTTAGGAGACAGATGGCAGCCTCCCACGAAGGCTATAAAATGTGTTCTTTAACGTTGGGGTTGTTTTACCTCTGAGCGGCAGTTTTCTCCCGCACAATGGGCTAAATGGCCAGGTCACAAAGATTCAGGGTACAAGGACATTCTATTGCACATGACAGCCACTGTCGACCGCATGAGGTCAAAATGATTTCCACGCCGATTACATGAATGTAAGTGGCGGGGGTGGCTCAGTCGGTAGCGCGCCAGGCTCGTAATCTGTAGTTCCCAGGTTCGAGTCCCAGCTGGGTCAGCGTTGAGATTTATCTCCGCAAAATTCAACGCCCTGCCCACGGTCAGTAGGGGACACCGATGAGCTTGGAAAGGCCGCCGTCCGTCGGATGGAACGTTAAGCCGTGGCACCATATGCGGGAGAGCCATACCCTGTGCACGTTAAAGAACACGCTGGATGGCTTTGACGGGGGTTACCATCTGTCTCCCAAAAGCTGTTCCAGTGGGTCCCCTCCCCCAACCGTCTCTGAGCCTTCGGGTTCCATGTGACCTGGCCATTTAGCCCATGGTGTGCAAAAAGTGCCGCTCAGAGGTAAAACAACCCAACCCATGAATGTAAAATATCGTAATGACTTGTGTTAGATCATCTAGTATCTAGGATATAGCGAGGGGAATAATAATTCTAAGGTCACTTCCCCTCCCTAAAAATTGTGAGACGGAAATATAAACGATTTCATTTTCTAAGTTTTTATTTGTTACTAAGCTGTAGGGTAGTATATATCATTTTATACAGTTTATCAAGAGTATTTGATATTTTTGCTCAGTACTTTAAGGATCATTTTCTTCCATCAGTTTATAAAATTTGCTTGCCTACCCCTTGAAAATGTTTTTCTGCTACATGAATATAGCTTGCAGAGAAGACATTGTGTATTCTGTTGCTATGTGGAAATTTCTTGCAAATGGAAAGGGAAATTATTTGATTGGTTAATGCTGCCATCTGTCAGACGTTTTGGAAACTTCGCATTTAAAAATTTTATTTAAATTCTAATTGTATAGAAAGGAAAATATCCAGATGAGATTTTATATGTTCTAACGAAAACATTATTCAGAGTCTCTAAAATTGATTATAACAAGAAAAAGCATATTTGCAGTAGCAAAATATGTAATATTAATCTTCCTTTTCTGTAACTAATTGTGATTTCTTAGTTAACCTCTTCAGATTGTTTCTCTAAAAAACAGTAGACCAAGCAGCAAAATTATAAATTGTAAACTTAATAGGTGAAAGAGCAATTACTGTTTAACAGAATTTTAGGTAATTAAAATCAATTGGATTTTTCAAAATTCATAATTCCTTCTGGTAAGAAAGTTTTCAATTTCAAGTAAAATAGCAATTTATTTGTATCGCAGAAACATGTGCTTTTAAAAGAAAATCTGATATTTTGTGATTAACAGGATAATTTTATACTGATTGATAGCATATTGGTGTTTTGTGTGATCAGTTAAGAAATTGTTTATGGCTTCTGCAATTTCGTTGCCTTAGTTATTAAATCGGTTACTTTATAGTTTGTTTATTTATTTCGAATTCACACTCGATTCCCAAATATCCAAATAGAATTGAAAATCTGTAAAAACAATTTTCTTCACAACTGTTTTTTTTTAATACGTTTGACAGTTACATTCTATTACATAGCACGGAAAAAGAAATCGCTAAAGTATTCGTGATGAGACTTCAATATTGTGTAAAACATATATATAAAATAATATTCTCGATTTTTACTTTTGTGTTAAGATTGTTAACTTTTCATAGTTAATAAAAGCTACCTGTATAAAATTTGAACTTACGGATAGAAGTTTTATTTTTCTCGTTTAATCGGTAGTTCCCATTTCCCATTTCTGTCGTTTCGAGTAACGTCTCTGCAGAAGCGGAGATTAAAATAAAAGTTATGAAGTCGTAACACTGATCATTTTATCAAGTTGCTATTCAATGAAAACTAATCTTCTGATAATCTATTAAAAGACATTTTTCCGTTACAAATTTCGACTCTCAGTCAACTGAGGCATCTATTCCGGAGAGTATGTCACAGCACGCTTTCTTTTATATGTAATTATTATTCAATCTTTCTATCATTCTATGCACCTAAGTTCGAAAAGTCATCAGTACCATGCTTTGAAATTTCGAACGTTGTGACAACGCTAACGTTCGAAATGGTTACTGTTAGGATGAAGTAGCCATTTAACGAACACCAATCTTCTCATAATCGGTTAAAAAAATTACAAATTATAGTTTGATTTGACGATCTGGCCACCAGACTGCTTTAAAAAGTTAGTCTGTTATTATAATGGATGAAGTAAAAGTATCTGAAATAAAATTTATCAAAAATATACGTGTTAACAATAAAGTTGTTAGTAACCTGAAATTTATATTGTTTATTTTTTCCGTTATGTTTATCGGCTTAATACATGGCTCTAATTCTTTCTCTATTAGGAATATTTAAAATAATAATAATAAATAAAATACCCCCTCAAGCAGCTGCTTGCCACTGAGGTCTGACAGCAGCCTGTCAGTTTATATGCCATAGTAGAAGGTCTGTGAGGATGGCAGGACCTCAGCAGAAAAACGACACATACATCCATGCCTTACCCGGGGCTCGAACCCAGGTCCCTTAGGTCAGTAGCCAAGCACGCAAACCACTCTAACATTAAATATTTACATATTTCTATTTGATTTTAATTTTATATAACATTGTATTGAAATACCTAGTATCTGAAGAGTTAAATTTTAGCAATAGTTCGTAAAAATACATTTAAGAATTATTTATTCGATTTTACTTTAGTAATGGTAGTATTGATTTAAAAACATTCTCTCATTAAATGTTAGAAATAAGTTTTAATAATTTTAAAATAACCTGTTAAGAATTAAACTTTTGATTTGAAGAATGAATTGAATCTAATGATGATTAGGGAATTGCCAAATAATTACCAAAATTTTACAAATAAGAATCCCTTCTTAGTCACTCCAACAAATTTAGCCCATGGTCGCCAGAAGTACAGTCACTCAAAAAAGTATACGAACACAAGAGTTGATTACAGAATTCAGAAAAAATATCTGGCAACGATTTTTTTAGAAATTAGTGATCTGGCAACCTTCGTGTCACGTGATTACAGAATTCAGGAAAAATATCTGGAGCGTGTACATAAACTGTACATTCTCCAGTTACCGTTCACAACACGCTCCAGTTTCCTGTGAACGGTAACTGCACACGCTCAATATTTCCGTGAGTGAGCCCACACGATCCAGGTCTTTGTGAGCTAACACGATCCAATGTGCTGTGAACATTAACCGCAACCGCTCCAGTTTGCTGTGAACGGTAACTGCACACGCTCCATATTCATTGCATTATATATTCATACTCATTATATATACGTATTAAAAAATATCCGAACACTATGGTTGATTACAGAATTCAGAAAAAATTTCTGGCAACGATTTTTTTTAGA
Source organism: Ryuthela nishihirai (assembly GCA_038380435.1). Classification (NCBI taxonomy): domain Eukaryota; kingdom Metazoa; phylum Arthropoda; class Arachnida; order Araneae; family Heptathelidae; genus Ryuthela; species Ryuthela nishihirai. Next base: position 111,046 of record JAWZYU010000151.1, on the reverse strand, counting down.
AATTAGTGATCTGGCAACCTTCGTGTCACGTTAAACGAAGGTCGCCAGATCACTAATTTCTAAAAAAATCGTTGCCAGATATTTTTTCTGAATTCTGTAATCAACTGTAGTGTTCGGATACTTTTTTGAGCGACTGTACATGGCATGCTTTGCTGTTAATCTCTTCTTATCCAGCTGCAACGGATCGCGAATTTCACATTTTCCTTTTCCATAGCAATTTTCCTGTGGTCTCTGTTTTGCTCCTCCAAAATTTACTTTGCCTGGCCCTCCAGAGTTGGTGTTTAATCTCGGTCAGGCAGATATCCATAACATATTTTTTTTGTGTGCTGATTGCCAGCGGATGATGGAATAATACAGTGTCCTCTGACATTGCTGGCAATCCTGACCACGTTTGAAATTTTAGCCATAATTCTTGCGCGAATTTTCAGTCATAGAATAAATGTTTCGTGGTCGATACACGCGCAACGTTAAGAACCGGAAAGAAGAATCATGAACTTTACTTTATAGATTTTCATTTTTTATGGCAATTTGAAAACTGAAGCCTCTTTAAGCTGAAGCCAAGTTTAGGCTAATTTTTTTGGAATCACAAAGCAAAATCTCATTTATCCTTACCGCCAAAAAGATGTATATCTTGAAAAGATTGATAGACGACAAATTAAAATCAGTAACTGCTTTTTGAAATAAAGGTATTACAAAACTTGAGATTTAGTTTAACATTCTTTCATTTAATGACATTAGTTTACAATACGACTGAATCAAGGAAAAGAGAAAGGGGTGGTGTTGGGAGGGACGAAATAATCCATCAGTCGAGCGGAAAAAAGGTAAAAGAGGGAGAGTGTTTTGGGTTGGGTTGTTTCACCTCTGAGCGGCACTTTTTTGCACGCCATTGTCTAAATGGCCAGGTCACAAGGGCCCCTAAGGCTCAGAGATGGTTGGTGGAGGGAATCCAATGGAACAGCTGTTGGGAGACAGATGGTAGCCTCCCGTCAAGGCCATCCAGCGTGCTCTTTAATGTTGGCTTGTTTTACCTATGAGCAGCACTTTTTTTGCACAAAATGGGCTAAATGGCAAGGTCACAAGGAACCCGAAGGTTCAGAGAAGGTTGGGGGAGGGGACCCACTGGAACAGCTGTTGTGAGACAGATGGCAGCCTCGTATCAAGGCCATCCAGCGTGTTCTTTAACGTTGGGTTTTTTAACTCTGAGCGGCACTTTTTTTGCACACCTTGGGTTAAATGGCCAGGTCACAAGGACCCCGAATGCTCAGAGAAGGTTGGAGGAGCGGACCCAGTGGAACAGCAGTTGGAAGACAGAGGTAGCCTGCAGTCAAGGCCATCCAGCGTGTTCTTTAACGTTGGAATTTTTTACCTCTGAGCGGCACATTTTTACACACCATGGACTAAATGACCAGGTCATAAGGACCCCGAAGGCTCAGAGAAGTTTAGGGGAGGGGACCCACAGGAACAACTATTGGGAGACAAATGGTGGTCTCCCGTCAAGGCCATCCAGTGTGTTCTTTAACGTTGCGTTGGGTTGTTTTACCTCTGAGCGGTACTTTTGCACACCATGGGCTAGATGGCCAGGTCACAAGGACCCTGAAGGCTCAAAGAAGGTTGGAGGAGGGCACCCACTGGAACAGCTGTTGGGAAACAGATGGTAGCCTCCCGTCAAAGTCACCCAGCGTGTTCTTTATCGTGCACAGGATATGGATCTCCCGCACATGGGGCGACGGCTGAACGTCCCATCTGACGGACGGCGGCCTTTCCAAGCCAATCGGTGTCCCCTACTGACCGTGGGCAGGGCAGAAAATTTTGCGGAGATAAAACTCAACGCTGACCAGCTGGGACTCGAACGTGAGAACTACAGATTACAAGCTTGGCACGCTACCCACTGAGCCACCCCCGCCCCTCCTCTATTCAGGAGAGCCATACCCTGTGCACGTTAAAATACATACTGGGTGGCCTTGACGGGAAGCTGACATAGGTCTCCTAACACTTTTCCAGTGGGTCCCCTCCTCACAAACTTCTCTGAGCCCTCGGGGGCCTTGTGACCTGGCTATTTAGCCATTTGTGCACAAAAACGTGCTGCTCATAGGTAAAAGCAAGGAACCTCCCGTTAATACTCCCCAGTGTGTTCTTTAACGTGCACAGAGTAGTACTCTCCTGCACACAAGGTCTACGGCTTAACGTCCCATCCGACAGGCAGGCAGTTTTGCTGAGCAGGCTGCTAAAGGGTGCGCTGCAAGCAGCGATATTGAGTGGACCGTGTCTACCAACTAGTCATTCTGTGACGTTTAACACCTCTCTTTCTGACGCACCACAGTGTTATGCATTTGTTAAATATTAGTTTCTAACACACTATATAGTAAATTAAATAATCTTTCTACCGGTAGGTATTTAACATGGGTTGTTTTACCTCTGTGTGGCACTTTTTTGCACACCATAGGGTAAACGGCCAGGTCACATGGACCCCGAAGGCTCAGAGAACGTTGGGGGAGGTAACCCACTAAAACAGCTGTTGGGAGGCAAATGGTAGCCTTCCGTCAAGGCCATCCAGCGTGTTTTTTAACGTGCAAAGGTTATGGCTCTCTTGCACACGAGAGCCACGGCTTAACGTCCCATCCGACGGACGGCGGCCTTTCCAAGCCGTCGGTGTCTCCTACTGACCATGGGCAGGGCGGGGAATTTTCCGGACATAAATCTCAACGTTGACGCAGCAGGGACTCAAACCTAGGAACTACAGATTACGAGCCTGGCCCGCTACCGATTCAGCACCCCCCCTCCTCCACAGACACATCCGACAGGCAGGACAAGGAGTTTTGCTGAGATAAATCTCAAAGCTAGCCCAAGTGGCACATTGAGAATTAGTGGAAAAATGGGAATTCCTGCAGGCTGTTAAAGGTGGCGCTGTAAGCAGCAATATTGAGTCATTCGCTTCTAGCAATCAGTCGTTCTGTTTCTTCCTGAACAGAAACTTTTCAAAAAGCACCTAATATAACATTTTAAATAATCTTTCAACCGGTGGGTATTTAACACGCAATGTCTCATATATACGTAGGATAATCAGTGATTGACTGACGTTAAGCCGTCAGTCCATATGTAGGAGAGCCATATCCTGTGCACGATAAAGAATACACTGGATATCCCTGAAGCGTGGCTAACATCTGTCTTCTACCAACTGTCCACCGAGTTCCTTCCCCTAAACTTCACTCAGTCTTAAGGGGTCTTTGCGACAAGATTATTTAGGCTACTGTTTGGAATAATGCTCTGGGTTTCATTATGGATCCTGAATTTGCAGCACTGATGGGCTTCTGTGGAGGGAAAATCTTCCGCTGTGTTTTCTGTTTGTTTGTGGGTTGACAGCCCCAAGTGAGTAGATTCACAGGATATGTTTATCAGCTGGTGGATAATCCTGAGCAGAAGTCATCGCAGGCACCTGAACTCTTTGCTTCTATTGGCATCGTCAAATTCTACATTGGAGGAATTCTTCCAGTGTAGATGGCTTCAGCCTTTAGTGGTGGGGGAACGGGTCTTTGCCCCATGTCTGCGATTAGGGGTCTGTTTGATAATGTCGGCATTCCCTCTCTCAATAAACATAGTTTCTTTAAACATCCCACTAACCATTTTCTCTCCATAGGTAGTTGGAATGTGAGAACTCAGCACAGAGCATTTTCTCTTGATGTCCTCACAGAAGAATTCCACCATTATAATTTAGATATTCTCGGCTTGCAAGAGACCAGATGGGCAGATAAAGGTCAGATTCTTAAAAATAATCTTAAATTTCTCTTTTCAGGGAGGGACGACAATAAGCATCACCAAGGCGTGGGTCTGCTTCTCAGCAGACACGCTAGTGATGCTCTTCTTGGATATGAGTGCATTAATGAAAGTTTTCTTACAGCAAAATTTCAGACAAGCTGTTGTGCACCCCACCAGCTCTGGGAGATGGGGTGGCTACAACTAGGGGAGAAATCAGCATATAATTTCAATTCCCCAAAATACGCGGATGGTTGCGTTGTGTATTTTATTTTTAACTACTCTGCCGATATAACCCAGGTTTTTCCTTTCTTTGCTCATTTAACCAAAGTGCGTTCATTAGGCGGCCAATGCATGTTGCCAGAAATCTTCCCCCCGTGCTGGTATGTAACTTAACAAAACATAGGGGTTACAAGCAAACATTTTATTTTCACAGATCCCTTAACTAAGCATAAAATTATACAATCATGATTATTACAGAGGCCGGTAATAGCCCTCATATGGGAAAGTCCTTACTAGACACTCGCTGTGCAGGTCTCCCGGTTCCTTCGACGGCAATACACACCAAAGTTCGTTTGGGCCGAGCAAGTTCGTGAAGTCTCTTTTTGGCCAGAACTCGGCTAAAACCGTTAAAAGCGTTAAAAGCGACCAGTTCAATATGGGAGTGTGGTGACGGAAGCTGGACACTGCATTAGTGAATGAGAGCCCGTAATGTTGAAGATGATTTCCCTACCTCGTTCCTTGTTGCAGTCGATGTTCCGACATCAGCGTCTCTCTTTGTCTGCAGATTTTGGGACTTTTTGCAGAGCACTCACGAGGCACGTCCGCCCATCTCGCTGACCCGAAGCAGAAGCCGAAAGAAAAGTCGTCGTCACTGGCGAGGAAAAGTCTCTCCTCCTTTGTTCTAGACCTCGCCACCAATCGTTTACGGTCAACGAGATGTGTTTTTACCTTATTGGTCGAACTTTCGAAGATCAAAGGGGAGCGCCCCCTCTCCTCTTTCCGGATTCCCTGGTGTGGGTCGAGGCGTGAGCGCCGTCCGCGCTCACCGCCGCGGAGAGGGGGGCAGGGGGTCATCTTGACCTCCGCTGCAGTTCGCTCCGCCGAATTTGAACATGGCGGCTGGCTCAACGGCCGGTGTTCTCGAACCTTCCGGCTCCCAAAGTCGTGTCCACAGGAGGAATTCGCTGTGGGCACGACAAAGCGTTAAATATTTTAATCAAGTTTGGCGACTCTAATTATTCTTCACGACCATATTCATCATTTCGAATTTTTTTAAATATTTTTTTTATCTTCAGTTCCAGTAGCAATTATCCACACGAGCAGTTTTCTGAACTTATAAAAAAATGAAGTTTCCTTTTTCGCTCTTCGAGAGAGTAAGAAATTATTCCTTTAAACTAAAAAAGCGATCATCCCAATATCGGAGATTGTTGGACATTAAGTGTCAAAATTTTGGAACAGTTATGAAGATGCGTCGCGAGCCATCAGGAGAGAAAAGAGTTAAGAGTGGGACTAATATTAACGGAGAGCGAATGGAAGGGAGGGATGAAAAGAGAGCTGCCGGTAGGGGAAGGAAATTTTTTTGGAATAAAAATAAAGTTTAGAAATTTTAGAATGAAAATGCAAAATTGGCTACGACTTCTGAGAAATCAGCAGTAGTTTCATATATAACAGAGTAATGCGTACACATGATATGTATCGGTAAAACTCCGCTTCTACTTCCGACATCGCTTGTACAGCTGCTCAGGATCATTTTTGGCGAGCGTCCAACAATAGTCAGCCAACATTGAAATGGAAGAATTTCCCTGATATCGTTTCTCCATCGTTGCAATGTCCTGGTGAAAACGTTCACCATGCTAATCACTGACCATACTGCAGTTGTTGGGGAAGAAGTCTAAGTGGGAATGGAGAAAGTGGATCTTTAAGGAAGGAAAAATAGAAGGCATCGAAACTTAACATAAAATTTTTTATAATTATTTTTTATTTCTAGCAGCAAATGTTCCTAATAATGAAAGAATTGGAGTCATGTATTAGGTCGAAAAACATAATGGAAAAAATAAACGTTATAAATTTCAGGTTCCAAACAACTTTATTGTTAACATGAATATTTATGATAAATTTTATTTTAGATATTTTTATTTTATCTACTATAATAATAGAATAACTTTTTAAAGCAGTCGGTTTCCAGATCGTCAAATCAAACTATAAATTGAAATGTATTTTTAACCGTTTATGAGAAGATTATTTTTCGTTGAATGGCAACTTCACCCTCACAGTAAAGAGTTCGTATGTTATCGTTCGGCGCAACATTCGAAATTTCGAAGCATGGTACTGATGACTTTTTCAACTTTGGTGCATCGAATGATAGAAAGAGGGAATAATAATTATATATATGAAAGTGTACTGTGAAATACTTGCAGGAATAGATGCACCAGTTGAATAATAGTCGAAATTTGTAACTGAAAATTGTATTTTACTAGATTATTAGAAGTTTACTTTTCATTGAATGGCAATTTCATTGAACAGTCACACTTACACCTTTCATATTTTATTATTTCAATCTCCGCTTCCGCAGAAATTTTTCTGGAATCTGATAATCGGGGTATACCCCCACTGATTAAACGGAAACAATAACAGTTCTATATATCTAACAAAATTTTATACTGGTGGTTGCTGTTAGCTATGAAAAGCCAACAAATTTAATAACACGAAATTAACAATCGATAATGTTATTTTTATTCTTTTTTATTTCATATGTTTTTACAAAATATATCTGATCTCGAATATATCTCATCTCTCATCTCGAATAGTTTACCCGAATTATTTTTCCATGCCATGTAATAGTATATGTAATTGATAATACCCGTATTAAAAAATAAAAAGTGTGAATAAAGGTATTTTTAAAGATTTTCAATTCTACTTGGATCCCAAACGTGAATCCCAAATAAATAAACAAACTCTAAATGAACTGATTTATTAACTAAGGCAACAAATTGCATAAATCATTAACAATTTCTTCACTAATCACACAAAACAACACTATGCTATCAATTAGTATAAAATGATCCCAATATCCATAATTGCCAGATTTTCCTTCAAGCAAAGAGCATTTTTCTGCGATACAGATAAATTGCTATTTTACTTGAAACTAAAAACTTTCTTATCAGTTAAACATCCAAAACTGATCACTGAACATAACACAAACAAAAAGTATCTTCAAACTTCACTTCTTACTACCAATGTTCACAGATTAAGGTTAATCTCTTTCTTCTGTAAACAGATTCTCCGAACTACTATTAGACATTGAATTTTCTGGTATATAATCACAGGCAAGCAGGGAAGAAATCGAATTCTGTTCTTTCATTTCAACTTCATCGTTCGAACTCGTAATTGACGTAATTCTCACCCCGTGCTATACCTCAAGTGACACGTTGTAACACAGTCTCGTTTTCCATTGTTGTACGTGCATCTTCCGTTTCATTATATTGTAAATTGAAGTCTTGTTCATAGTACATATATAGAAAGAAAATCCTTCTCAGCCATGGGTTACGGAGTTTAAACCATATTACGTAATTTTGTTCGCAAAACGCATCTGTCCTGAGCTGCATCTGCTGCACCTGGTCATTGTAGACCAATTCTAACAAGGTCCTGTTTGACCTGTCCGCACATCTCATCCTATGTCTCCCCTCTCTTTCTTTGGCCTTTAGGCACACTGTTCATAACCCTATTCGCTAATTTACAATTATCCATACGGGCAAAATGGCCAAACCAACGGAGTCTCTCTCTGAGGAGGTTGCCGACTGCTTTGCATAACCTCATCATTACTTACAAAATCAAACCACCTAATGCAAAAAGTGCTAAATCATCAGTATATTCTAAATCAGAAATTTTCAGAACTCGGGACCATATAAGGCCAATATTTGTACCGTGCAGTGAAATTCGAATAACGTTATCAATATACAAGGTAAAAAGAAAAGTAGTCAAAATACACCCTTCGTGAACATTTGAAGCAATGCTAAACGAACTGCTACAAGCCTTAGAAACTCTCACATACGACTCAGTGTTATTACAGAACTCTCATTATGTTAACTAACTTGTCCGGTATGCCATGCGATCTCACAATCAACCACAAATTAAGGCGATCAACAGAGTGAAAAGTCTTTTTTATAATAAACAAAGCTAGTAACCAAAAGTTTCTGAAACTCTAAAGGTTTCTCAAGATTCTGCCTAAAAAACACTTTAAAAAGAGCTCTTTCTGAACAATTCCTTCTTTTTGAGAATGCTAATATTCGTAGCCGTCCCGTGGCCGAGTGGTTAGCGCGCTTGACTACTGATCTACGGGACCTGGGTTCGAGTCCCGGGTAAGGCATTGGTGTTCGTGTTGTTTTCTGCTGAGGTCCTGCCATCCTCTCAGACCTTCTACTCTGGCATATAAACTGACAGGCTCCTGTCAGACATCTGTGGCAAGCAGCTGCTTGAGGGGGTATTTATTATTATTTTTATTAACATTCGTAATATAGGCAAACATTGATGAACGTAGGTGTATTTCAGACAATTTGCATTTATTTTTCAAGTAACTCTAAATTGCAACAAAATCTAATATTTTGTGTTCAATCGAAATCCAGTCTCTCAGCCCAAGGTCGCCTTCATACACTAGGCGTGGACAGTCGAACAAAAGGAAAGAAAAAAGGAGGAAATCCAATTTTGAATAAATATGTATTTCAATTGGGTCAAAATTTAAGTTAAAGCCATTTATTTTAAAACAAGTTAGAGTAAAATAATTCATTTATATTGTTTTCGTCAAAACACTTGATAGAATTCTATAAGTAATTACAAAGTGATAAAAAAATAACTACCATTTGAATTTTAAGAAAAATAGTTATTTTTAAAGCTGCTATATTGTTTTAAAATTAAGTTTTCTGTTACTGCAGTGTCCAGGCCTTTGATACCGAGGTGGCTTTACTTAGCCCCCCCCCCCACCCTTTCAACCCCTATTCACTTCTCTACAGATTGAACGGGTTTCTTTCAGCCTATATCTTTCTATATAGGGACCAGTTTCAAACTAATATTGTGAATTGCGAAAACTATGTTCTAAAGAAATAAGGTTTTACCTTTCGTTTTTGAAATATCTCTCTGTTTACATTCCTTGGAGTAGAGAAGAATAATGTTTGACTTAAAAGCATGAACGTATTCATGGAGTAACTCATTATAAGGCAGGTTCTCCCATACTGGAGGTGGCTCACTTGGTAGCGCTCCACGCTCGTAATCTGTAGTTCCCAGGTTCGAATCCCATTTGGGTCAGCGTTGAGATTTAACTTCGCAATATTCCCTGCCCACGGTCAGTAGGGGACACCGATGGGCTTGGAAAGGCCGCCGTCCATCGGATGGGACGTTAAGCCGTGTCCCCGTGTGCGGGAGAGCCGAATCCTGTGCACGTTAAAGAACGCACTCAATGGCCTTAACGGGAGGCTACCATCTGTTTCCAACAGCTGTTTCAGTGGGTCCTCTCCCCCAACCTTCTCTGAGCCTTCGGGGTCCACGTGACCCGGCCATTTAGCCTATGGTGTGCAAAAAAGTGCCGCTCAGAGGTAAAACAACCCAACCCAATCCCACACTGAACCTTGTGAGTAGAAGAATAACTTTTATGATCGATCTACCTTTTCCTCGGAAAAATAAGTGCTATTTCTTTGAGTACCGTTTTGGAAGAGATTATCACTTTGACAAACATTGTTACTTCTGCAAAAAATTCTACCGAGAGAGGATGTGGGCATACGTCGACCCTCTCTTCAGAACGCTAGAAAAGGTAAGAGATGCAAAAAATATGAAATTTATTTATATCTCTCTCATTTTTCAAGATTTAAAAAGAATCTGTCAACCGAAGGAGAAATGTTATGTTGGATTCTAAAACAAGTATCTGCCTCCCCACCCCTCGATTGTTTTCATAGATCTGGACCAATTTAAAAATATCGATATTTTTGCCTTTAGACTGAAGAGATTTCACATGTCACCATTTCGCAAATGTTTCAAATTTTGATATACTTCGTCATGTCCGGTGTAACATTACTACTGATATAATAATTTCCGGTCATTTTTGCAATAATAAAAAAAAATGCTATAGAAAGGACAGGGGAGAAGTAAACTGAGAATAATTGATCGATTGATATAAAAAGTTAACAATACGAATTCAAAATTCAATTTGTTTTATCTCATAAATATTTCTTGAGAATCAATATGAAATACTATTAGAGTAATTATTATTGCATTGTAAGCACTTAGTATGTAATTATTAAATAAAATTAAGAAGTCAATATTTGGTTTTGGTGATACAGTATGAACTGGAATATGATTTTAAATACAGTGGTAGGAAAAACGTGAAATTGAAAAATGTTTACAAAATGGAACATTGATCGTATTTCTTTGTAAGTAGAATATATATGAACTATATAATGAACAACACTTCGGTCTCAATATCTCTTTATGTTTCATGTATTTGAATGCATGTGATTCTGTTATGTATTCTATTACAAAGAACGAAAAGATAATTAGCCTAATCTATTCATGATCAGATTTTGAAGGAAACAGCAAATTTTCCATTCTTATTTCTGCTGTTTTTAATTATTTCAATCTTTTCCCATATGTAATTAAAGTTATCTGCACAAAGTTTAGAGAAATTATTTCAAGAATATTTAAGTCGTTTCCTTCCAAGTCGAAGTGGCAAATCATATATTAGATATGAGTCCCTCCAGGCTCCATTCTGTCCCGAGTTGTAAATGCCATTTACGCTGACGACACGGCATTTCTCGCACCCTCCATTTACGTGCCCATTGCCTGCAAGAGAATGCAGTTAACCCTAGAAAAAGTATTGCAGTTCTTACGTCACATAAACGAAATCCCCATCATCAAAATTTCTACCAATTTGATAAAGAGGTAGTGTGGAGCGATCATGCCAAATACCTAGGAATCACGATTCAACACAAGCTCAAATTGGATGCCCATGTAGGGAATGATGTTAACAAAGCCAGAGCACTATACTGCAAACTACATATTCCCTCTGCTTGAGGGAAGATCTCATATCGCAACATCACATAAAGTGCTAATTTATAATCAGGTAATCAAACCTATCCTTCACTATGCTGCCCCCATCTGGGGTGCATGTTCGAATAAAAATCTTGGAAATCTCCAATCTCTACAAAATAAAATCCTACGATCTGCTGTAGCAGCTCCCTGGTTTGTCAGGAATACTATCATTCATCGAGATCTAAATTGTGAAACAAATCTCCAATCCATCAAGAAAATGGTCAAGAACAATTTTGCAACTATCGCAGAACATCCTAATCAACTTATTAGAGATTTATTTAATTATGATGTTGTACCCCGCACACTAATTCAAACGACCAAAATCTCTACTTGATAATCAGGATTAAAAAAGGGATCGAAGCCAGATGGCGCTACTTGTACTGACCCCATCTGGAGCCGAACCTTAACTTATTCCTTACTTATTACTTACTTTTCTCTTACTTCTCCCCTTCCCACTCTTCCCCCCACAATCCCCCCCAACTCCTTTCAACCTATATTACGGTTCTACCGTCATTTATTCACACGTTTTAATCATTTGGCTACTGGCGTTAGCAAGATTAAGCAGGTATAGGTCCAAGGCCTGGGACTGCTGTTGTCACTGTATGATCTTTGATGTCTTAGTGTGGTCATAAGAGGTCTAAGGAGAAGTTGCAAATTGATGTGCAGACACAAAAACAACTGTAAGGGACGTTCTGCGCATGCGCAGTGCAATCATTGTAGCCCACTGCAGTTATGGTTTGTCTTACTATTTGTATATATATGTTTTCCGATTTAACCAGTGTTCCCAAATATCTAAACAGCCATGGCTGTTTGGCACAGTGGTAGCTGACTCTAAAGTTATTCAATGAGTGTTTTATCCCGTTCAGGAACACATTTTACGATACCTGGAAAAGCCGTTGTATGTTTATTTTGAGTAATTTTGCAGAATTTTTAAAATTAACATGTAAATTAATACATTTAATCATCTTGCGAATATATATAAGTCAATGTATGTTGCAGGTTTGTGTTCCCTGGAGCATATCGATGTACAATGGCTTCTGCACTTTACTCTAACAGTGTAATTCTTTTTTTATGGTTGATACGGGTAGTGCCTGCTGCCATCTGTTGAACGTTTATACAAGTAAAAAACTCGGTATATATTTATTGAAAAAAATATCAGCAATTGTATAAAATATAATTATATAGATCATGTTATCGTGCATTGACATATAAATCTCAATTTATTATAATATACTAAATGTTGTAGGTTGTCCGAAATATCAAAATTTTGTTCTTTAGCATAGGTTCTACCTGTTTTACAAAATTGGATTTTATTAAAGAAAATGATTTCATTACTTTTTGATGTATTCTCTCTAAACGAAATGAAAATAATGATTGTACCTCATGAAGAAAATGAACATTTTTCAGAGTCAAAGTGTATGTAAAATTAGTCACGTGGTGTAAGCAATTGAAAACTTTGCTCGGCGGTGGAAAAATAATGCAGGGAACTAGCTCCTCTCCCTGGCTATGCGACTTCACTGCAATGCACTGTGTAGAGATCGCTGCAATCGAAAAGTTTACATTATGAATGAAAGCTAGCTCTCTTCTCTCTTAGACTCTCCTAAGATATACTTCGTCATGTCCGGTGTAAGTTTACTACTGATACAATAATTTCCGGTCATTTTTAGATGGCGCCACTTGTACTGGCCCCATCTGGAGCCGAACCTTAACTTATTCCTTACTTATTCCTTACTTTTCTCTTACTTCTCCCCTTCCCACTCTTTTCCCCACATCCCCCCCACTCTTTTCAACTTATATTACGGTTCTACTGTCATTTATTCACAAATTCCAATCATTTGGCTACTGGCGTTAGCTAAGATTAAGCAGGTATAGGCCCGAGGCCTGGGACTGCTGTTGTCACTGTATGACCTTTGATCTCTTAGTGTGGTCAAAGGAGGTCTAAGGAGAAGTAAATTATGATAAAAAATATAAACGAAAAGTAAATTATGATTGTACCTCATGAAGAAAATGAACATTTTTCAGAGTCAAAGTGTATGTAAAATTAGTCACGTGGTGTAAGCAATTGAAAACTTTGCTCGGCGGTGGAAAAATAATGCAGGGAACTCGCTCCTCTCCCTGGGTAGGTGACTTCATTGCAATGCACTGTTTAGAGGGCGCTGCAATCGAAAAGTTTACATTACGTCTATGGAAGCTAGCTCTCCTCTCCCTTAGACACTCCTTGGTGTTGTGCCCAGGCGTATTGTATTAAAGTGACCTTGATCAGGTACGAAATTCGTGAAATTTCGGTCACAGACCTCGGAAATAACAGAATACCAATATCTGTCGCATTAAAAAACTGAAAGAATGAATCAGAATGCTTCTAGTGGTATCGTCCAATTCTACATTGGAGGAAGTCTTCCAGTGTATATGGCTTGGTGGGAGAACGGGACTTTGCCTCATGGCAGCGATTAAGAGGCTGTTTAATATTGTCGGCGTTCCCTCTCTCAATAAACATAATTTCTTTAAACATCCCACTAACCATTTTCTCTCCATAGGTAGTTGGAATGTGAGGACTCTGCACAGAACGTATTCTCTTGATGTCCTCACACAAGACTTTCAGCTTTATAATTTAGATATTTTCGGCTTGCAAGAGAATAGATGGACAGATAAAGGTCAGATTTTTAAAAATAATCTTAAATTTCTCTTTCCAGGGAGGGAAGATATTAAGAGTCACAAAGGCGTAGGTGTGCTTCTCAGCAGACACGCTAATGATGCTCTTTTAGGATATGAGTGCATTAATGAAAGGTTTCTTACAGCAAAATTTCAGACAAGCGTTAAAGGTTTTAATCGAGATTGGCGACTCTATTCTTCACGACCATATTCATCAATTCGAATTTTTTTAAATATTTTTTTTTATCTTCAGTTCCAGTAGCAATCATCCACCCGAACAGTTTTCTGAACTTATAAAAAAATGAAATTTCCTTTTTCGCTCTTCGAGAGAGTAAGAAATTATTCCTTTAAGCTAAAAAGCGATCACCCCAATATCGGATGTTGTTGGACAATAACTGTCAAAATTTTCGAACAATTATGAAGATGTGTCGCGAGCCATCAGGAGAGGAAAGAATTAAGAGAGGGATTAACATTAACGGAGAGCGCATGGAAGGGAGGGATGAAAAGAGAGCTACCGCCAAGAGGTATGGGAGGAAAAATTTTTTAGAATGAAAGTTTTAAAAAAAATAAAAATAAAGTTTAGAAATTTTAGAATGAAAATGCAAAATTGGCTACGACTTCTGAGAAATCAGCAGTAGTTTCTTATATAACAAAGTAATGCGTACATATGACATGTATCGGTAAAACTCCGCTTCTACTTCCGACATCGCTTGTACAGCTGCTCACGATCATTTTTGGCGAGCGTCCAACAGTAGTCAGCCAACATTGAAATGGATAAGTTTCCCTGGTATCGTTTCTCCATCGTTGCAATGTCCTGGTGAAAACGTTCACCATGCTAATCACTGACCATGCTGCAGTTGTTGGGGAAGAAATCAAAGTGGGAATGGAGAAAGAGGATCTTTAAGGAAGGAAAAATAGAAGGCATCGAAACTTAACATAAAAGTTATTTATAATGATTTTTTATTTCTAGCAGCAAATGTTCCTAATAATGAAAGAATTGGAGTCATGGATTAGGTCGAAAAACATAATGGAATAAATAAACGTTATAAATTTCAGGTTCCAAACAAATTTATTGTTAACATGAATATTTATGATAAATTTTATTTTAGATATTTTTATTTCATCTACTATAATAATAGAATAACGTTTTAAAGCAGTCGGTTTCCAGATCGTCTAATCAAACTATAAATTGAAATGTATTTTTAACCGATTATGAGAAGATTGGTTTTAATGACTTTTTCAACTTAGGTGTATCGAATGATAGAAAGAGGGAATAATAATTAGATATATGAAAGTGTACTGTGAAATACTTGCAGGAATAGATGCACCAGTTGAATAATAGTCGAAATTTGTAACTGAAAAATGTATTTTACTAGATTATTAGAAGTTCATATTTCATTGTTGTTGGGTTGGGTTGTTTTACCTCTGAGTGGCACATTTTTGCACACCATGGGCTAAATGGCCAGGTCACATGGACCCCGAAGGCTCAGAGAAGGTTGAGGGAGGGGCCCCACTGGAACAGCTGTTGGGAGACAGCTGGTAGCCTCCCGTCAAGGCCATCCAGCGTGTTCTTTAACGTTGGGTTGTTTTACCTCTGAGCGGCACTTTTTTGCATACCATGGGCTAAATGGCCAGGTCACATGAACCCCGAAGGCTCAGGGAAGGTTGGGGGAGGGGACCCACTGGAACAGCTGTTGGGAGACAGATGGTAGCCTCCCGTCAAGGCCATCCAGCGTGTTCTTTAACGTGCACAGGGTATGACTCTCCCGCACACGGGGACACAGCTTAACGTCCCATCCGACGGACGGCGGTCTTTCCAAGCCCATCGGTGTCCCCTACTGACCGTGGGCAGGGAATTTTTCGGAGATAAATCTCAACGCTGACCCAGCTGGGACTCGAACCTGGGAAGTACAGATTACGAGCCTCGCGCGCTACGGACTGAGCCACCCCCGCCCCACACACTTCACTGAATGGCAATTTCATTGAACAGTAACATTACTGCTTTAGAATTTTATTTTTTTTTCAATCACCGCTTCTGCAGAGATTTTTCTGGAACTCACCATTTCATAGGTTCACGCGCCGATTAAACGAAAACAACAACTCTTCTATATACCTAACTAAATTTTATACTGGTTGTTGCTGTTAGCTATGAAAAACTAACAAATTTAATAACACAAAATTAACAATCGATAATATCCTATTGCATATTTTTTACAAAATATTGAAGTCTCATCACGAATAGTTTAGCCGAATTATTTTACCATGCCATGTAATAGTATATGTAATTGATAATACACGTATTAAAAAATACAAGATGCGAATAAAAGTATTTTGAATGATTTTCAATTCTATTTGGATATTTGGCAACGGAACGTGAATCCCAAATAAATAAACAAACTCTAAATGAACTGATTTATTAACTAAGGCAACAAATTGCATAAATCATTAACAATTTCTTCACTAATCACACAAAACAACACTATGCTATCAATTAGTATAAAATGATCCCAATATCCATAATTGCCAGATTTTCCTTCAAGCAAAGAGCATTTTTCTGCGATACAGATAAATTGCTATTTTACTTGAAACTAAAAACTTTCTTATCAGTTAAACATCCAAAACTGATCACTGAACATAACACAAACTAAAAGTATATCCAAAATATTCTCACTACCAACGCTCACAGATTACGATTAATCTCTTTCTTCTAAACACAGATTCTCCGAACTACTATTAGACATTGAACTTTCTGGTATATAATCACAGGCAAGCAGGGAAGAAAGAGAATTCTGTTCTTTCATTTCAACTTCATCGTTCGAACTCGTAATTGACGTAATTCTCACCCCGAGCTATACCTCAAGTGACACGTTGTAACACAGTCTCGTTTTCCATTGTTGTACGTGCATCTTCCGTTTCATTATATTGTAAATTGAAGTCTTGTTCATAGTACATATATAGAAAGAAAATCCTTCTCAGCCATGGGTTACGGAGTTTAAACCATATTACGTAACTTAGTTCGCCAAACGCATCTGTCCTGACCTGCATCTGCTGCACCTGGTCATTGTAGACCAATTCTAACAAGGTCCTGTTTGACATGTCCGCACATCTCATCCTATGTCTCCCCTCTCTTTCTTTGGCCTTTAGGCACACTGTTCATAACCCTATTCGCTAATCTACAATTATCCATACGGGCAAAATGGCCAAACCAACGGAGTCTCTCTCTGCACAATATGCTGCTTAAAGGAGGTTGCCGACTGCTTTGCATAACCTCATCATTACTTACAAAATCAAACCACCTAATGCAAAAAATGCTAAATCATCAGTATATTCTAAATCAAAAATTTTCAGAACTCGGGACAATATAAGGTCAATATTTGTACCGTGCAGTGAAATTCGAATAACGTAATCAATATACAAGGTAAAACGAAAAGGAGTCAAAATACACCCTTCGTGAACATTTGAAGCAATGCTAAACGAACTGCTACAAGCCTTAGAAACTCTCACATACGACGCAGTGTTATTATGGAGAACTCTCATTATGTTAACTAACTTGTCCGGTATGCCATGCGATCGCACAATCAACCACAAATTAAGGCGATCAACAGAGTGAAAAGTCTTTTTTATAATCAACAAAGCTAGTAACCAAAGGTTTCTGAAACTTTAAACATTTGTCAAGAACTTGCGTATGTGAAAAAAATTGATCTACACATCCCCCACTAATTTGACCTTCGTGTCACATGCCACGAAGGTTGCCAGATCACTAATTTCTAAAAAAATCGTTGCCAGATATTTTTTCCGAATTTTGTAATCAACCATAGCGTTCGGATACTTTTTTGAGCGACTGTACCACACCTAATGGGAGATTTAAGCCTCTTTTTGTTATATTCATTAATTATTTATATACTGTATTGCATTAAGAGTTTAAAAATACTGTTCTCAATTTCGGAATACAGCAAAAGTAGTCAATGAAGCATTTTTTTTTTTATTTTACTCTGGTATATTAGCGAATGGAAGAATTGAGCATTCTTGTTCAGGTTGTTGTTGACATCAGCGCGAGCTCTCATTCCGCGTTGCTTCGTTTCTATGCAAATTATTTCCGTATAGACAAACTTTGGTCCCATTCAGTCCTGGACAGTCATGAAAAAAAGAAGGGAAATTAATTAGGCATACATATATAATTGATTTGATTGGTTCAAAATTTAAATTTGTGTTCTTTTACCCATGAAAGGAATTTTTTGCATACAATTGGCTACACGACCAAGTAACAAGAATCCCGAGCGCTCAGAGAATGTTGGTGTAAGGGAACTCACTGAACAGCTATTAGGAGACGGATTATAGCTGCCATTATGTCCATCTAGCGTGTTCTTTAACGTTGAGTTGTTCTTACTTATGGAAGGAATTTTTTCCATAAATAAAAAATAAAAATAAATACCCCCTCAAGCAGCTGCTTGCCACAGAAGTCTGACAGGGGCCTGTCAGTTTATATGTCATAGTAGAAGGTTTGAGAGAATGGCAGGCCCTTAGCAGAAAAACGACACAAACAGCCATGCTTTACCCGGGACCGAACCCAGGTCCCTTAGATCAGATTTTATTTCAAATATTTTTACCTTATCTACTATAATAATAGGCTAACTTTTTAAAGCAGTCTGGTTGCCAGATCGTCAAATCAAATTATAGATTGAAATGTATTTTTAACCGATTATGAGAAGATTGATTTTCGTTGAATGGCAACTTCACCCTCACAGTAAACAAGTTCGTACGTTATCATTTCGCGCAACATTCGAAATTTCGAAGCATGGTACTGAAGAATTTTTGAATTTAGGTGCATCAAATGACAGAAAGAGGGAATAAAAATTATATATTGGAAAGTATGCTGTGAAATACTTCCCAGAATAGATGCATCATTTGACTAAGAGTCGAAATTTGTAAGTGAAAAATGTATTTTACTAGATTATCAGAAGAGGTTTTCATTAAACGGCAATTTGATTCAACAGTCATAGTTACGCCTTTTCAGTTTTATATAATCTCCGCCGCAGCAGAAACCATTCTAGAGTGGAATGCAACATGAGGTTCGACCTTGATAAAACGAAAGAACTAAGACTTCAATTTGTTTTTCTAAAATTTGTACCGGTAATTTCTGTAAGCTATGAAAATCTAACAATCTTAATAAGACAAAAATAATAATCGAGTATATTAATATTATACTTTCTTATTTCATATGTTGTTACCCTAATATTGAAGTCTCACCACAAATAATTTAGCCGAATTATTTTTCCATGCCATGTAATAGAATATATAACTGATATCACACGTATCCAAAAACACGAAATGTGAATAAAAGTATTTTTACAGATTTTTAATTCTGTTTGGATATTTGGCAACGTAAATTTCAAATAAATAAACAAACTATAAATGAACTAATTTATTATACTTTAATTAATATTACATTAAGCCACGAACCGTTTTGAAGGACAGCCGTAACATTTATCTAACAAAATTGCATAAATTATAATATGCAATTGGTATGAGCGAATTATGATGAGCGAATACCAAAAGGAGTAAAATATTTCTGATGAGTGAATAGAATTTCGAGTGACAAAAATAATAATGCTTAGGGGATCTCTAATATTTCTTCAAAAGTAATAATGCTTAGAGGATCAATAATATTTGAAGTATAGGTAGATAATATGCCAAGGCAGACTCCTGCTCTGATTTGGGTTTTGATGGCATCGAGGTGTGTGTTGCTGACGTGTGTGACACCTCTGAGCCTTTGGGGTCCTTGTGACCTGGCCATTTAGCCCATTGTGTGCAAAAAAAGTGGCGCTCAGAGGTAAAACAACGAGCAAAAGCTAAACAGCCTATGAATTACGATTCTGTAGTTTTCGAATTTTCCCATTTGTGCTTTTAAACAAGACTACTCACCATATTTTTCAAATTTACGTTTTTACAGATTTCCCGACTGCCGAATATAATGAAAGTTTATTTATATACTACTATTTAAATACGTGCATAAAAATGATTACCCTGAGTTTTTTTCGAAACTTTTTTCCGTTTGTAATTAGGTGCTCATTAGTGTGTATTCAACTTCAAGCTAAATGCAGAAAATGATAATCGATAAATAGTGTGTTAGAACATATTTAAGAAAAATGGCTCTTTACTTGTTTAAAATATATTTTTGCATTATGAAGTAGCTAGAGAGTTAATAACGTTGATATCTTTGGAAGTTTCTCCAAGAAGGCATGAAGCAATTTATCCAGGAGTTGTTTTTTAAAATATGAAAGCAAACCAGTCTGTTTTCCTAAGGTTGGGTTTTACCTCTGAGCGGCACTTTTTTGCACACCATAAGTTTAATGGCCAGGTCACAAGGACCCCGAAGGCTCAGAGAAGATTTGGGGGAGGGGACCCACTGGAACAGCTGTTGGGAGACAGATGGTAGCCTTCCGTCAAGGCCATCCAGCGAGTTCTTTAACGTTGGGTTGTTTTACGTCTGAACGGCACTTCTTTGCACACCATGGACTAAATGATCAGGTCACATGGACCCCGAAGGCTCCAGAAGGTTGGGGGAGAGGACCCACTGGAACAGCTGTTGGGAGACAGATGGCAGCCTCCTGTCAAGGCCATCCAGCGTGTTCTTTCATGTTGGGTTGTTTTACCACTGAGCGGCACTTTTTTTCACACCATGAGTTAAATGGCCAGGTCACAAGGAACCTGAAGGTTCAGAGAAAGTTGGGGGAGGGGACCCACTGGAACAGCTGTTGGGAGACAGATGGTAGCTTCCCGTCAAGGCCATCTAGTGTGTTCTTTAACGTGCACAGGGTATAGCTCTCCTACACACGGGGCAACGGATTAACGTCCCATCCAACGGACGGCTGCCTTTCCAAACCCATTGGTGTCCCGTACTGACCATGGGCAGGGCGGGGAATTTTGCAGAGATAAATCTCAACGCTGACCCAGCTGGGATTCGAACCTGGGAATTGCAGATTACGAGCCTGACACGCTACCGACTGAGCCACCCCCGCCCCTGAAAGGGGCAGGCAAAGTGAGCCAAACACAGGGGGGTATGGATCCCCTATCGTTCTTTAATAATAAGAGTGCCTTTGTCGAAACTTCTCTTTCGTGTCCGTTCCAATTACTACGTGTGCAACAAAGTAGAAGCACAATAATACGTGCCAAAAGTTACGTTTGAACAAGGTAAAATACTGAAAAGAAAAAAGATTTTTTTAAATAAGCAAATTGATTCTTTTCATGGTGCGAAGTGCAACGTATGTTAGAGTAGCAGAGTGGCAAGTGGAAACGGCCCTGGAATCGTCAATGGACAGGCTTCAGATATGTACCACACGTGAGCAGCCTTAGAAATTCCTTCTGATGAAAAGGGGGTGGGGACAATGCTTTTGGACTAGGGTGTGATATGGATAGAATATTTCTCACCCCCTCAGATTGGGGCGGGGAGTGGCTCAGTCGGTAGCGCGCCAGGCGAGTAATATGCAGTTCCCAGATTCGAGTCCCAGCTGTGTCAGCGTTGAGATTTATCTCCGCAAAATTCCCCGCCCTGGCCACGGTCAGTAAGGGACACCGATTGGCTTGGAAAGGCCGCCGTCCGTCGGATGGGACGTTAAACAGTGGCCCCCTGTGCGGGAGAGACACCCTTTGTACGTTAAAGAACTCGCTGGAGAGACTTGACGGGAGGCTACCATCTGTCTCCCAACAGCTGTTCCAGTGGGTCCCATCCCCCAACCTTCTCTGAGCCTTCGGGGTCCATGTGACCTGGACATTTAACCTATGGTGTGCAAAAAAGTGCCACTCAGAGGTAAAACAACCCAATGTTAAAGAACACGCTGGATGGCCTTAATGGGAGGCTACCATCTGTCTGCTAACAGCTCTTCGATTGGGTCCCCTCCCCCAAAATTCTCTGAGCCTTGGGGGTTCTTGTGACCTGGACATTTAGCCCATTGTGTCCAAAAAAACTGCCGCTGAGAGGTAAAACAACCCAAAGTTAAATAATACACTGTATGGTCTTGACGGGAGGCTACCATCTGTCTCCCAACAGCTCTTCCATTGGGTCCCCTCTCCCAACCTTCTCTGAGCCTTCGGGGTCCATGTGACCTGACCATTTAGCCCATTGTGTGCGAAAAAGTGCCGTTCAGGGGTAAAAGAACACAACTTTAAAAAACACGCTGAATGGCCTTGACGGGAGGCTGCCATCTGTCTCCCAACAGCTCTTCCATTGGGTCCGCTCTCCCAACCTTCTCTGAGCCTTCGGGGTCCATGTGACCTAGCCATTTAGCCCATTGTGTGCGAAAAAGTGCCGTTCAGGGGTAAAAGAACACAACGTTAAAGAACACGCTGGATGGCCTTGACGGGAGGCTGCCATCTGTCTCCCAACAGCTGTTCCAGTTCGTCTCCTCCCCCAACCTTCTCTGAGCCCTCCGGGTCCCTGTGACCTGGCCATTTAGCCCATTATGTGCAAAAAAAGTGCCACTCAGAGGTAAAACAACGCAACCCAACACTCTGTAGGTTCCCACCCTTATGGCAAAAAATAATTTGAGGATGTTCATTTTGAAGTTAATTCTATGGAGTTAGTCTATGGAGTTCATTTTGAAGTTAGTCAAAATTCACAGATAGGGGAAACATAATTTTCGGATATTTTTTTGAACGACTGTACACGAATGTTGCCAGATCACTAATTTCTAAAAAAGTAATGCGTGTAACCTCATTACAAGGAATGGGAGTAGAAATTATCATATTATTTAAAACATCTCTGAAATGCTCAGCCCACCTAGCCATCACAAAATCCTCACCCTCAACCACCTTGATATGTTTATCCCTCAATCCCTGTGTACCTGTCTGATCCTTCCCACATAAAACATTGACAATCTGGTACAACCCTCTGCTGTTGTGCTATCTAACTGCTTCCTCAGCTTTGGGTTGGGTTGGGTTGTTTTACCTGTGAGCGGCACTTTTTTGCACACCATAGGCTAAATGGCCAGGTCACATGGACCCCGAAGGCTCAGAGGTTGGGGGAGGAGACCCACTTGAACAGCTGTAGGGAGACAGATGGTAGCCTCCCATCAAGGCCATCCAGCGTGTTTTTCAACGTGCAGAGGGTATGGCTTTTCCGCACACGGGGCCACGGCTTAACGTCCCATCCGACGGACGGCGGCTTTTCCAAGCCCATCGGTGTCCCCTACTGACCGTGGGCAGGGCGGGGAATTTTGCGGAGATAAATCTCAACGCTGACTCATCTGGGACTCGAACCTGGGAACTACAGATTACGAGCCTGGCGTGCTACCGACTGAGCCCCACCCTCTCAGCTTTGTCAGCCAAGATATCAAGCCAAAGATTCTTATCAGCTGTTAACTGATCCTCTACACGTTTATTAAGCTCGTGGTAATGCCGTCTGTTAGAAATAGTAGGATTTTGTTTCATATTAATCCTGCACTTCCTTATTTCAGAAATAAGCTCCAGAACCTTATCACTCAAATAATTTTGTTTCCTCTGTTCCCTTTTCCAAAATAGTACTGTTGGTTTCAAGAAAAGCCTGAATAAACTGATCCAGTCTTTCTCAAATTCAGAAGTAAGCAAACCCCGATTGTGATATTTGTTTTCTGCAAATATTTACCTGGAGAAGAGGTTCTCCATTGCCATTGGAATTATCACTGCCAAAGGGATCTAAAATGCCTTCCCAAAAGTCAGAGTCAGTACCAACTTTAGCATTCAAGTCACCTAGCAGAATAATAATATCTCCTTTCTTCACAGAATTCAAAAAATCCTGAAGCTGGCTGTGAAACGTATCCTTCTCGTTTTCATCAAAGTCCTCTGTGGGGGCATAACAACATTTGACATTCAAGTCTTTAATTTTTGTTTTAAATTTTTCTGTAACAAATCTTTCATTAATGAAGTCATATCCTACAAGAGCATCACTGGCATGTCTGCTGGGTTGGGTTGTTTTACCCCTGAGCGGCACTTTTTTGCGCACAATGGGCTAAATGGCAAGGTCACATGGATCCCGAAGGCTCAGAGAAGGTTAGGGGAGGGGACCCACTGGAACAGCTGTTGGGAGACAGGTGGTAGCCTCCCATCAAGGCCATCACGCGTATTCTTTAACGTTGGGTTGTTTTATCTCTGAGCGGCACTTTTTTGCACACCATGGGCTAAATGGCAAGGTCACATGGACCCCGAAGGCTCAGAGAAGGCTGGGGGAGGAGACCCACTGGAACAGCTGTTAGGAGACAGGTGGTAGCCTCCCGTCAAGGCCATCCAGCGTGTTCTTTAACGTGCACAGGGTATGGCTCTCCCGCACACGGGGCCACGGCTTAACGTCCCATCAGACGGACGGAGGCCTTTCCAAGTCCATCTGTGTCCCCTAGTGACCGTGGGAAGGGCGGGGGATTTTGCGGAGATAAATCTCAACGCTGACCCAGCTGGGACTCGAACCTGGGAACTACAGATCACGAGCCTGGTGCGCTACCGACTGAGCCGCCACCCCCGCCCCTGGCATGTCTGCTGAGAAGGAAACCTACACATTGAAGATGCTTTCCATCCTCCCTCCCTGAAAAGAAATTCAAAGTTATTTTTAAGTATCTCACCTTTACCTGTTCATCTGGTCTCTTGCAAGCTTAGAATATCTAGGTTATAACGATGGAATTCCTGCATGAGGACATCAAGAGAATAATCTCTATGTAATGTCCTCACTTCCACGTTCCTGTAGAGAGAAAATGATTAGTAAAATTTTAAAGAAACTAGGTTTATCGAGATTGGTAGGGCCAAAAATATCAAACAGCCCCCTGATCAGGCATGGGGCAAAACCTGTTCTCCCACCGCTGAAGGCTGTGTTTTCCTGAATTCTGTAATCACGTGACACGAAGGTTGCCAGATCACTATTTTCTAAAAAAAATCGTTGTCAGATATTTTTTCTGAATTCTGTAATCAACCATAGTGTTCGGATATTTCTTTAATATATATAATGCGTATGAATATGGAGCCTTCGTGCAGTTACCGTTCACAGCAAACTGAAGCGGTTACGGTTAATGTTCACAGCACATTGGATCGTGTGGGCTCACTCACGGAAATATTGAGCGTGTGCAGTTACCGTTCACAGCAAACTGGAGCGTGTGCAGTTACCGTTCACAGCAAACTGGAGCGTGTGCAGTTACCGTTCACAGCAAACTGGAGCGTGTGCTCCAGTTGCTCACAGCAAACTGGAGCGTGTGCAGTTACCGTTCACAGCAAACTGGAGCGTGTGCAGTTACTGCACACGCTCCAGTTTGCTGTGAACGGTAACTGGAGTGTGTACAGTTGCTGTACACGCTCCAGATATTTTTCCTGAATTCTGTAATCACGTGAAACGAAGGTTGTCAGATGACTAGTTTCTAAAATAATCGTTGCCAGATATTTTTTCTGAATTCTGTAATCAACCATAGTGTTCGGATACTTTTTTTTGCGACTGTACCTAGAGTGGCCTGTTCTGTGTATAAACACTGGGGACTGGTACACAGCTCTCCTTCCAGTTTATGTGTAGCTACCATTTACAGGCCAAAGAATTACAACTGCACGCAGTGTTCCCTGTTGTCACCTCCCAAGGACTGACCTCGCCCAAAGCTGCTTAACCTCTGGGAATGAAACGCCAACCGGTGTTTTCAACTTCGTATGACCTTTGTCTTACCAAGATTGATATTTTAATTGCAAAAATTTTATTTTTTATATTATTATTTATTTTATTTATTTATTATTGTTTTCTTCCAAGATTTTATTACCAAGTTTGTAAGTTTGTTACATTTTCACATTTAATTAAAACTACCAGTAAAAAGTTCAGACAAAGAAATTAAAGTATAATTATTTTCGTTCAATTCAAAGGTTATAATTACCGATAACTAACACGGAATTCAAGAACATTTTCTGCGCATGCGGATAAGTTAAAAAGATAGCCCAAATAAGGTGTGATTTTTCTTCTGTATTCAATGAGGGCACCGTTAATATATTGGAAAATGCCTTAAAAGATATATAACATATGATACTGATGGATCACCCTATATATGGGGCAGGGTTGGCTCAATCGGTAGCGCTCCAGGCTCGTAATCTCTAGTTCCCAGGTTCGAGTCCCAGCTGGGTCAGCGTTGAGATTTATCTCCGCAAAATTCTACGCCCTGCCCACGTTCAGTAGGGGACACCGATGGGCTTGGAAAGTCCGCCGTCCGTCGGATGGGACGTTAAGCCGTGGCCCCGTGTGGGGGAGAGACATACCCTGTGCACGTTAAAGAACACGCTGAATGGCTTTGACGGGAGGCTACCATCTGCCTCCCAACAGCTGTTCCAGTGGGTCACCTCCCCCAACATTCTCTTAGCCTTCGGTGTCCATGTGACCTGGCCGTTTAGCCTATGGTGTGCAAAAAAGTGCCGCTCAGAGGTAAAAGAACCCAACGTTAAAGAACAGGCTGGATGGCCTTGACGGGAGGCTACCATCTGTCTCCCAACAGCTGTTCCAGTGGGTCCCCTCCCCCAACCTTCTCTGAGCCTTCGCAGTCCTTGTGACCTGGCCATTTAGCCCATGGTGTGCAAAAAAGTGCAGCTCAGAGGTAAAACAACCCAACGTTAAAGAACACGCTGGATGGCCTTGACGGGAGGCTACCATCTGTCTCCCAACAGCTGTTCCAGTAAGTTCCCTCCCCCAACCTTCTCTGAGCCTTCGGGGTCCATGTGACCTGGCCATTTAGCCCATGGTGTGCAAAAAAGTGCAGCTCAGAGGTAAAACAACCCAACGTTAAAGAACACGCTGGATGGCCTTGACGGGAGGCTACCATCTGTCTCCCAACAGCTGTTCCAGTAAGTTCCCTCCCCCAACCTTCTCTGAGCCTTCGGGGTCCATGTGACCTAGCCATTTAGCCCATTGTGTGCGAAAAAGTGCCGTTCAGGGGTAAAAGAACACAACGTTAAAGAACACGCTGGATGGCCTTGACGGGAGGCTGCCATCTGTCTCCCAACAGCTGTTCCAGTTCGTCTCCTCCCCCAACCTTCTCTGAGCCCTCCGGGTCCCTGTGACCTGGCCATTTAGCCCATTATGTGCAAAAAAAGTGCCACTCAGAGGTAAAACAACGCAACCCAACACTCTGTAGGTTCCCACCCTTATGGCAAAAAATAATTTGAGGATGTTCATTTTGAAGTTAATTCTATGGAGTTAGTCTATGGAGTTCATTTTGAAGTTAGTCAAAATTCACAGATAGGGGAAACATAATTTTCGGATATTTTTTTGAACGACTGTACACGAATGTTGCCAGATCACTAATTTCTAAAAAAGTAATGCGTGTAACCTCATTACAAGGAATGGGAGTAGAAATTATCATATTATTTAAAACATCTCTGAAATGCTCAGCCCACCTAGCCATCACAAAATCCTCACCCTCAACCACCTTGATATGTTTATCCCTCAATCCCTGTGTACCTGTCTGATCCTTCCCACATAAAACATTGACAATCTGGTACAACCCTCTGCTGTTGTGCTATCTAACTGCTTCCTCAGCTTTGGGTTGGGTTGGGTTGTTTTACCTGTGAGCGGCACTTTTTTGCACACCATAGGCTAAATGGCCAGGTCACATGGACCCCGAAGGCTCAGAGGTTGGGGGAGGAGACCCACTTGAACAGCTGTAGGGAGACAGATGGTAGCCTCCCATCAAGGCCATCCA
Source organism: Ryuthela nishihirai (assembly GCA_038380435.1). Lineage (NCBI taxonomy): Eukaryota > Metazoa > Arthropoda > Arachnida > Araneae > Heptathelidae > Ryuthela > Ryuthela nishihirai. The sequence continues at coordinate 83,894 of JAWZYU010000151.1, read as the reverse complement.
GCGTGTTTTTCAACGTGCAGAGGGTATGGCTTTTCCGCACACGGGGCCACGGCTTAACGTCCCATCCGACGGACGGCGGCCTTTCCAAGCCCATCGGTGTCCCCTACTGACCGTGGGCAGGGCGGGGAATTTTGCGGAGATAAATCTCAACCCTGACTCATCTGGGACTCGAACCTGGGAACTACAGTTTACGAGCCTGGCGTGCTACCGACTGAGCCCCACCCTCTCAGCTTTCTCAGCCAAGATATCAAGCCAAAGATTCTTATCAGCTGTTAACTGATCCTCTACACGTTTATTAAGCTCGTGGTAATGCCGTCTGTTAGAAATAGTAGGATTTTGTTTCATATTAATCCTGCACTTCCTTATTTCAGAAATAAGCTCCAGAACCTTATCACTCAAATAATTTTGTTTCCTCTGTTCCCTTTTCCAAAATAGTACAGTTGGTTTCAAGAAAAGCCTGAATAAACTGATCCAGTCTTTCTCAAATTCAAAAGTAAGCAAACCCCGATTGTGATATTTGTTTTCTGCAAATATTTACCTGGAGAAGAGGTTCTTCATTGCCATTGGAATTATCACTGCCAAAGGGATCTAAAATGCCTTCCCAAAAGTCAGTGTCAATACCAACTTTAGCATTCAAGTCACCTAGCAGAATAACAATATCTCCTTTCTTCACAGAATTAAAAAAATCCTGAAGCTGGCTGTAAATCGTATCCTTCTCGTTTTCCTCAGAGTCCTCTGTGGGGACATAACAACATATGACATTCAAGTCTTTAATTTTTGTTTGAAATTTTTCTGTAAGAAATCTTTCATTAATGAAGTCATATCCTACAAGAGCATCACTGGCATGTCTGCTGGGTTGGGTTGTTTTACCTCTGAGCGGCACTTTTTTGCGCACAATGGGCTAAATGGCAAGGTCCAATGGACCCCGAAGGCTCAGAGAAGGTTGGGGGAGGGGACGCACTTTAACAGCTGTTGGGAGACAGGTGGTAGCCTCCCGTCAAGGCCATCCAGCGTGTTCTTTAACGTTAAAAATATAATATAAATAAATACCCCCTCAAGCAGCTGCTTGCCACAGAGGTCTGACAGGAGCCTGTCAGTTTATATGCCACAGTAGGAGATCTGAGAGGATGGCAGGACCTCAGCAGAAAAACGACACACACATCCATGCCTAATCCTGGGCTCGAACCCAGGTCCCTTAGATCAGTAGCCAAGCGTGCTGGGTTGTTTTATCTCTGAGCGGCACTTTTTTGCACACCATGGGCTAAATGGCCAGGTCACATGGACCCCGAAGACTCAGAGAAGGTTGGGGGAGGGGACCCACTGGAACAGCTGTTGGGAGACAGATGGTAGCCTCCCGTCAAGGCCATCCAGCGTGTTCTTTAACGTTGGGTTGTTTTACCTCTGAGCGGCACTTTTTTGCAGACCATGGGGTAAATGTCCAGGTCACATGGACCCCGAAGGCTCAGAGAAGGCTGGGGGAGGGGACCCACTGGAACAGCTGTTAGGAAACAGATGGTAGCCTCCCGTCAAGGCCATCCAGCGTGTTCTTTAACGTGCACAGGGTATGGCTCTCCCGCACACGGGGCCACGGCTTAACGTCCCATCCGACGGACGGCGGCCTTTCCAAGCCCATCGGTGTCCCCTACTGACCGTGGGCAGGGCGGGGAATTTTGCGGAGATAAATCTCAACGCTGACCCAGCTGGGACTCGAACCTGGGAACTACAGATTACGAGCCTGGCGCACTACCGACTGAGCCGCCACCCCCGCCCCTGGCATGTCTGCTGAGAAGGAAACCTACACCTTGCAGATGCTTTCCATCCTCCCTCCCTGAAAAGAAATTCAAAGTTATTTTCAAGGATCTGACGTTTACCTGTCCATCTGGTCTCTTGCAAGCCTAGAACATTTAGGTTATAACGCTGGAATTCCTGCATGAAGACATCAAGAGAGTAATCTCTATGTAATGTCCTCACTTCCACGTTCCTGTAGAGAGAAAATGACGATTAGGTTTTTTAAAGAAACTAGGTTTATCGAGATTGGTAGGGCGAACAATATCAAACAGCCCCCGATCAGGCATAGGGAAACACCTGTTCTCTCACCGCTAAAGGCTGTGTTTTCCTGAATTCTGTAATCACGTGAAACGAAGGTTGCCAGATCACTATTTTCTAAAAAAAATGTTTGTCAGATATTTTTTCTGAATTCTGTAATCAACCATAGTGTTCGGATATTTCTTTAATATATATAATGCGTATGAATATGGAGCGTGTGCAGTTACCGTTCACAGCAAACTGGAGCGGTTACGGTTAATGTTCACAGCACATTGGATCGTGTGGGCTCACTCACGGAAATATTGAGCGTGTGCAGTTACCGTTCACAGCAAACTGGAGCGTGTGCAGTTACTGCACACGCTCCAGTTTGCTGTGAACGGTAACTGGGGCGTGTACAGTTGCTGTACACGCTTCAGATATTTTTCCTGAATTCTGTAATCACGTGACACGAAGGTAGCCAGATCACTATTTTCTAAAAAAAATCGTTGTCAGATATTTTTTCTGAATTCTGTAACAACCATAGTGTTCGGATATTTCTTTAATATATATAATGCGTATGAATATGGAGCGTGTGCAGTTACCGTTCACAGCAAACTGGAGCGTGTTTAGTAACTGCACACGCTCTAGTTTGCTGTGAACGGTAACTGGAGCGTGTACAGTTGCTGTACACGCTCCAGATATTTTTCCTGAATTCTGTAATCACGTGACACGAAGGTTGCCAGATGACTAGTTTCTAAAATAATCGTTGTCATATATTTTTTCTGAATTCTGTAATCAACCATAGTGTTCGGATACTTTTTTGAGCGACTGTACCTAGAGTGGCCTGTTCTGTGTATAAACACTGGGGACTGGTACACAGCTCTCCTTCCAGTTTATGTGTAGCTACCATTTAGGGGCCAAAGAATTGCCAACTGCACGCAGTGTTCCCTGTTGTCACCTCCCAAGGACTGACCTCGCCCAAAGCTGCTTCTCGTCTGGGAATGAGACGACAACCGTTGTTTTCAACTTCGTATGACCTTTGTCTTACCAAGATTGATATTTTAATTGCAAAAATTTTATTTTTTATATTATTATTTATTTGATTTATTTATTATTGTTTTCTTCCAAGATTTTATTACCAAGTTTGTAAGTTTGTTACATTTTCACATTTAATTAAGACTACCAGAAAAAAGTTTAGATGAAGAAATTAAAGTATAATTATTTTCGTTGAACTCAAAGGTTAGTAATACCCATAGCTAATACGGAATTCAATAACATTTTCTGCGCATGCGGATAAGTATCAAAAGCAGCCCAAATGGGGTGTGATTTTTTCCTCTGTATTCAATGAGGGCATCGTGAATATATTGGACAATACCTTAAAAGATATATAACTTATGATACTGATGGATCACTCTATATATGGGGCGGGGGTGGCTCAGTCGGTAGCGCGCCAGGCTCGTAATCTGTAGTTCCCAGGTTCGAGTCCCAGCTGGGTCAGCGTTGAGATTTATCTCCGCAAAATTCTACGCCCTGCCCACGTTCAGTAGGGGACACCGATGGGCTTGGAAAGTCCGCCGTCCGTCGGATGGGACGTTAAGCCGTGGCCCCGTGTGGGGGAGAGACATACCCTGTGCACGTTAAAGAACATGCTGAATGGCCTTGACGGGAGGCTACCATCTGCCTCCCAACAGCTGTTCCAGTGGGTCCCCTCCCCCAACCTTCTCTGAGACTTCGGGGTCCATGTGACCTGGCCATTTAGCCCATGGTGTGCAAAAAAGTGCCGCTCAGAGGTAAAACAACCCAACCCACCCTATATATACAATACAGGAAAAAAAAATTAAACCCCTTGAATATATATGTGCAGCTACCATTTAGAGGCCAAAGAATTGCCAACTGCACGCAGTGAAGGACTGATGCCATTTTATTGAAATGCAGACAGCTTTTAACTTTAATTTTTAACATACACTGAGATGTGCGATTGATTACATTATCAAAAGATAAATATGGAAAATTACCACTTTACCTACCCAGTAAAGTGGTATAATTATGTAGTATGATGGTGAACCGCCCTGTAGAGCAATGCATTCGTGAACACGACAGGCAAGGCTATCGTACAGCTCTGCACTATCCTTCTGAGGGATAGAACGCCAAATAGCGCGAAGTTGATGTTCCATTTCAGTGACAGTGGTTGGCGCTCTTCTTGGGTGTTGTTGGAGCTGTCGGCCCATCATGTCCCAGACGTGTTCAATAGGTGAAAGTCCTGCGAGCGTGCAGGTCATGGTTGTACCTGAAAGTTTTGCTCGTGTAGATACTGCAGACTAATGAGGACTGTGTGGGGATATGCGTTATCTTGATGGTAAAAGGTTCCGTGATGCAGAACAAATGGGACAGCCATTGGCTGCAAAATGTTGGTACAGTCGCTTAAAAAAATATCCGAACACTATGTTTGATTACAGAATTCAGAAAAAATCTCTGGCAACGATTTTTTTAGAAATTAATGGTCTGGCAACCTTTGTGTCACGTGATTACAGAATTCAGGAAAAATATCTGGAGCATGTACAGCAACTGTACACACTATAGTTACCGTTCACAGCAAACTGGAGCGTGTGTAGTTACTGCACACGCTCCAGTTTGCTGTGAACGGTAACTGCACACGCTCAATATTTCCGTGAGTGAGCCCACACGATCTAGTATCAAAATAATATGACCACCTACAGTCGCTCAAAAAAGTATCCGAACACTACGGTTGATTACAGAATTCAGAAAAAAATATCTGGCAACGATTTATTTTAGAAAATAGTGATCTGGCAACCTTCGTGTCACGTGATTACAGAATTCAGGAAAAATATTTGGAGTGTGTACAGCAACTGTACACGCTCCAGTTATCGTTCACAGCAAACTGGAGCGTGTGTAGTTACTGCACACGCTCCAGTTTACTGTGAACAGTAACTGCACACGCTCCAGTTTACTGTGAACGGTAACTGCACACGCTCAATATTTCCGTGAGTGAGCCCACACGATCTAGGTCTTTGTGAGCTCACGCGATCCAATGTACTGTGAACATTAACCGCAACAGTTCCAGTTTGCTGTGAACGGTAACTGCACACGCTCCATATTCCTACGCAATATATATATATTAAAAAACTATCCGAACACTATGGTTGATTACAGAATTCAGAAAAAATATCTGGCAACGATTCATTTTAGAAAATATTGATCTGGCAACCTTGGTGTCACGTGATTACAGAATTCAGAAAAATATCTGGAGGCTGTACAGCAACTATACACGCTCCAGTTATCGTTCACACCAAACTGCAGCGTGTGTAGTTACTGCACACGCTCCAGTTTACTGTGAAAGGTAACTGCATACGCTCAATATTTCCCTGAGTGAGCCCACACGATCTAGGTCTTTGTGAGCTCACACGATCTAGGTCTTTGTGAGCTCACACGATCTAGGTCTTTGTGAGCTCACACGATCTAGGTCTTTGTGAGCTCACACGTTCCAATGTACTGTGAACATTAACCGCAACAGTTCCAGTTTGCTGTGAACGGTAACTGCATACGCTCAATATTCATACATATTATATATATTAAAAAAATCCGAACACTATGGTTGATTAGAGAATTCAGAAAAAATATCTGGCAACCTTTTTTTAGAAATTAGTGGTCTGGCAACCTTCGTGTCACGTGATTACAGAATCCAGGAAAAATATCTGGAGCGTGTACAGCAACTGTACACGCTCCAGCTATCGTTCACAGCAAACTGGAGCGTGTGAAGTTACTGCACATGCTCCAGTTTACTGTGAACAGTAACTTCACACGCTCAATATTTGCCTGAGTCAGCCGACACGATCTAGGTCTTTGTGAGCTCACACGATCCGATGTGCTGTGAACATTAACCGCAACCGCTCCAGTTTGCTGTGAACGGTAACTGCACACGCTCAATATTTCGGTATAATATATATAATATTTTCATATATTTCCGTTTTTCAATTTTCTACGGACTGAGCCACCCCCGCTCCTTCTCTCAGGGGAGACCAGTAGGAACCTGAAGTGTGTGTGCTGTTAAAGGGGGTGCTAAGAGTAGGAAAAGTAGTAGAAGAGCGAAATCAGCTTCGGTCTCACAGAAGTGAGTCCCGGAATCGGCATACAAGCCAACCCAAGTCCCTCAGGTGCGGCCTGACTCGGATATTGACTCGGTGACCGCCCTGCTTGCTACCTCACTGATCTCTTAAGAGCTTCTGAGTTCTTTAACGAACTCTTCCGTGATCAGGCACCGGTGGATATAATGCCCGACGTCTGCATCTGGAGAGGGGCGGGGGTGGCTCAGTCGGTAGCGCGCCAGGCTCGTAATCTGTAGTTCTCAGGTTCGAGTCCCAGCCGGGTCAGCGTTGAGATTTATCTCCGCAAAATTCCCCGCCCTGCCCACGGTCAATAGGGGACACCGATGGGCTTGGAAAGGCCGCCGTCCATCGGATGGGACGTTAAGCCGTGTCCCCATGTGCGGGAGAGCCATACCCTGCGCACTTTAAAGAACACGCTGGATGGCCTTGACGGGAGGCTACCATCTGTCTCCCAACAACTGTTCCAGTTGGGTCCTCTCCCCCAAACTTCTCTGAGCCTTCGGGTTCCTTGTGACCTGTCCATTTAGCCCATGATGTACAAAAAAGTGCCGCTCAGAGGTAAAACAACCCAACTGCATCTGGAGCCCCACTGCGGCAGTTACTGTGGGCAGCGATCTTAAAACGCCACAGATACGTAGGGAAGCTCCGATGTCCCGTCAGTACCTGCGTTAGGTAGTGATCTGAGGACATCCAGGATAGACCTACCCTTTTCAAGAATGTCTTCGTTTGAAGACCATTCTCGGTCGTATCCCAGATCCTCTACCACTCGTCCATAACGCTTTGACTCAGAATAGAATTCAGGGTATCTGTAGACGTCTTGACCCCTATCTCAGGTTGGGTGTCAGTACAGTCGCTCAAAAAAGTATCCGAACATTTTGGTTGATTACAGAGTTCAGAAAAAATATATGGCAACGATTATTTTAGAAATTAGTGATCTGGCAACCTTCGTGTCACGTGACAGGTTCGGTTGCAAAATATTCAAACAGAATTGAAAATCGGTAAAAATAATTTTATTCACATTTTGTGTTTTTGATACGTGTCAGATCAGTTGTATATTCTATTACATGGCATGGAAAAATAATTCGTCTAAACTCTTCGTAGTGAGACTTCAATATTCGTGTAAATACATATGAAGTAAAAAAAGGATTATATTCTCCATTACTATTTAGGTGTTATTAAGTTTGTTCACTTTTCATAGCTAAATACAACTACCAGTATGAGATTTAGATACATTTGTAGAAGAATTATTATTTTCGTTTAATCGATACCTGGTAATCTTTCTGCAGTACGAGTTCGAGAATGGTTTCTGCGGAAGCAGAGTTTGTAAAAGAACTGTAAATGCGAGACTGTTCAGTCAAATTGCCTTTCAATGAAAACTAATCTAATAATCTAGTAAAATACATTTTTCATTACAAATTTCCACTCTTAGTCAACTGATGCATCTATTCCAGGAAATATATCACAGCATCTGACAATTCCTATTAACCCTATAGAATCTCACGTAACAATAACTCTACTCCAGAAGCATGAGGGCACTCAATTTCAAGTGAGAAAAATAATAATACGCATCAGATATCTCCATGAGGTTAACAATTCTGAGCACAAACAAAATAATACTGAAGCTTACTTTTAACGAGCGAACACAATTTCGAGTGACAATAATAATAATACGTAATGGATATCTCCCTGAAGTTGACAATCCTCAATATAGCCTACATAACTGAAGAATACCGAAAGTGTAGAGATGATGTCATTTCCTGCATCACTAGTGTGGCATGTCATTCACGAATTAGATTAGTGTGTCAAAGAATCAGAACACAGACTTCACAATTTTTCTAATGGGCATTCTAAATAGCTGGACTCCTTCGCTGATTCGACTTCTTTTGTGTGCGCGCAGGCGGATCAATGACTACTGGGCAGACTCACCCAGTAGGAAAGCTGTCCACGTGTATCTCGTCCACTCCGTGGATCTCCCATTTCGTGCATTGGAACAGCCCAGAATTCGCCGAAACTTCCATTTCTGGGCAGCGAAGCTAGAGCGGTAAGGACGGTAGCTGAGGCGGCTTGGTCGCTTAGGCTTCTTTGGCTTAGGTGTCCCCTTATGATGGGCGGCATGCCGGGAAAGCTCCGCAGATCGCTCCTCTAGGAATCCCTGTTAATCTCGACACCAGCGTTAAGCTCGTCGTGGTGGTGGTCGCTGCGGCAGTGGAGGTGGTGCAGGCAGTCAGTGTGTTTGGTGAACTCGTAATGAGCGAGGTTCGAGGCGGTGGTGATTCTGTCTGAAGTGGGAAGTATAGTGACTACAGTTTGGTCCACGGTGACGTAATGAATGCGAGTGTGGACTGTCATTGAAGGGGTGTACTTGGAGTTGGTAGTGTGGCAGTGGCTCTTTTTAAATTAGGTCTTCTGTTACTGCAGAAAAGACTCTGGGCGCTGCGCGGGTCGGATGGCCTGTGACGTGTTTCTAGGTGGCTCGAGGTTCCAAATCCCAGTTCCCTCCGATTCTGAGGTCGCAGTGGGATAGGGCGTTCGGTGAAAGCTGCCTTGATACATCAGGCTTAGACAGCCTTGAGTAAGAGGAGGGAAGAAAGGAGCGATATTAATTATGCAGAAAAATTCGAGTGATATAATTTGTTAAAAATTAAAGGCAAAGCGATCTCTTTTAAAAGCAATTAAAATAAAATTATTTATTCATAAAGATTTCAAAAGGATAATTCAGTATTTTTGAAAATTAGTTACCAGATTTTTAAAAATAAATAACTACCACTACATTTTTTAGAAACTTTGCTCCAACAGAAAAGAGTCTACAGTCGCTGTATACATTGATATCGCAAACGCATTCGGTTGGGTCTGGACTGAAAGCCTCATCTTTAAACTTATAAACTTCAATTTTCCAGTTATCTTCGTTCACGAACTTTCCAAGTCGAAGTGGCAAATCACATATCCGATAAAAAAAAAAACCTATTAATGCAGGAGTCCCTCAACCCGACATTGTTTAATATCTTCACATCAGATATTCCTAAGTTTGATCAAGTTGTAAATGCCATGTACGCTGACGACACGGCATTTCTCGCACCCTCCCTTTCTGTGCCCATTGCCTGCAAGAGAATGCAGGCAATACTCGACTCTTTTGAGGACTGGTGCACGGATTGGAGAGTGCAAGTTAACCCTACAAAACGTATTGCAGTTCTTACGTCACATAAACGAAATCTCCATCATGAAAATTTGTACCTATTTGATTAACAGGTAGTGTGGAGCGATCATGCCAAATACCTAAGCATCACGATCCATCACAAGCTCAAATGGGATGCCCATGTAGGGAATGTTATTAACAAAGCCAGATACTGCAAACAATTCCCTCTGGTTGGGGAAAAATCTCATATCGTAACATCACATAAAGTGCTAATTTTTAATCAGGTAATCAAACCTATCCTTGTCTATGCTGCCCCCATCTGGGGTGCATGTTCGAATAAAAATCTTTCAAATCTCCAATCGCTACAAAATAAAATCCTACGATCTGCTGTAGCAGCTCCCTGGTTTGTCAGGAATACTATCATTCATCGAGATCTAAATTGTGAAACAAATCTCCAATCCATCAAGAAAATGGCCAAGAACTATTTTGCAACTATCGCAGAACATCCTAATCAACTAATTAGAGATTTACTTAATTATTATGTGTACCCCTCACGCAAATTCAAACGACCAAAATCTCTACTTGATAATCAGGATTAAGCAGGGGATCGAAGCCCGATGGCGCCACTTGTACTGACCCCCATCTGGAGCCGAACCTTAACTTATTCCTTACTTATTACTTACCTTTCTCTTACTTCTCCCCTTCCCACTCTTTCCCCCACAACCCCCCCCACTCCTTTCAACTTATATTACGGTTCTACCGTCATGTGATGTCTTAGTTGATGTCTTAGTGTGGTCAATGGAGGTCTAAGGAGAAGTGGCAAATTGATGTGCAGACACAAAAACAACTGTAAGGGGCGATCTGCGCATGCGCAGTGCAATAATTTTATCCCAACTCAGTTATGGTTTGTCTTACTATTGGTATATATGTATTGCGATTTAACCAGTGTTTCCAAATATCTAACAGCCTTGGCTGTTTGGCACAGTGGTAGCTAACCCTAAAGTTATTCAATGAGTGTTTTATCCTGTTCAGGAGCATATTTTACGATACCTGGAAAAGACTTTGTATGTTTATTTTGAGCAATTTTGCAGTATTTTTAAAATTAATATGTAAATTAATACATTTAATCATATTGCGAATATATATAAGTCAATGTATGTTGCAGGTTTGTGTTCCCTGGAGCATATCGATGTACAATGGCTTCTGCACTTTGCTCTAACAGTGTAATTCTTTTTTCATGGTTGATACGGGAAGTGCCTGCTGCCATCTGTTGAACGTTTATACAAGTAAAAAACTCGGTATGATATTTATTGAAAATATCAGCAATTTTATAAAATATAATTATATAGATCATGTTATCGTGCATTGACATATAAATCTCAATTTATTATAATATACTAAATGCTGTAGGTTGTTCAAACTACCAAAATTTTGTACTTTAGCATAGCTGCTACCTGTTTTACAAAATTGGATTTTATTAAAGAAAACGGTTTCATTACCTCATGATATTTTCTCTCTAAACGAAAAGTAAATTATGATTGTGAACATTTTTCAGAGTCAAACTGTATGTAAAATTAGTCACGTGGTGTTAGCAATTGAAAACTTTGCTCGACGGTGGAAAAATAATGCAGGGAATTCGCTCCTCTCCCTGGCTAGGCGACTTCACTACAATGCACTGTTTAGAGGGTGCTGCAATCGAAAAGTTTACATTACGTCTGTGGAAGCTACCTCTCTTCTCTCTTAGACTCTCATTGGTGTGCTGTCCAGGCGTATTGTATCAAAGTGACCTTGATCAGCTACGAAAGTCGGGAAATTTCGGTCACGGACGTCGGAAATAACAGAACACCAAAATCTGTCGCAATGAATATCTGAATGAATGAATCTGAATGCTTCTTGTGGTATCGTCAAAATCTACATTGGAGGAATTCTTCCAGTGTTCTTCCAGGCTTGGTGGGAGAACGGGACTTTGCCTCATGCCAGCGATTAGGAGGCTGTTTAATACTGTCGGCGATCCCTCTCTCAATAAACATAATTTCTTTAAACAATCCACTAACTATTTTCTCTCCATAGGTAGTTGGAATGTGAGGACTCTGCACATAGCTTATTCTCTTGATGTCCTCACACAAGACTTTCAGCTTTATAATTTAGATATTTTTGGCTTGCAAGACACCAGATGGACAGATAAAGTTCAGATTCCTAAAAATAATCTTAAATTTCTCTTTCCAGGGAGGGAAGATATTAAGCATCACCAAGGCGTAGGTGTGCTTCTCAGCAGACACGCTAGTGATGCTCTTTTAGATTATGAGTGCATTAATGAAAGGTTTCTTACAGCAAAATTTCAGACAAGCGTTAAAGATTTTAATCAAGATTGGCGACTCTATTCCTCACGACCATATTCATCATTTCGAATTTTTTTTAATATTTTTTTTATCTTCAGTTCCAGTAGCAATTATCCACCCGAGCACTTTTCTGAACTTATAAAAAAAATGAAATTTCCTTTTTCGCTCTTCGAGAGAGTAAGCAATTATTCCTTTAAACTAAAAAAGCGATCACCCCAATATCGGATGTTGTTGGACATTTACTGTCAAAATTTTGGAACAGTTAGAACATGCGTCGCGAGCCACCAGGAGAAGAAAGAGTTCAGAGAGGGATTAATATTAACGGAGAGCGAATGGAAGGGAGGGATGAAAAGAGAGCTGCCACCACGAGGTACGGGAAATAAATTTTTTTAGAATGAAAGTTTAAAAGAAAATAAAAAAAAAATTAGAAATTTTAGAATGAAAATGCAAAATTGGCTACGAATTCTGAGAAATCAGCAGTAGTTTCTAATAAAATAGAATGATGCGTACATATGACATTTATCGGTAAAACTCCGCTTCTACTTCCGACATCGCTTGTACAGTTGTTCAGGATCATTTTTGGCGAGCGTCCAACAGTAGTCAGCCAACATTGAAATGGAAGAGTTTCCCTGGTATCGTTTCTCCATCGTTGCAATGTCCTGATGAAAACGTTCACCATGCTCATCACTGACCATGCTGCAGTTGTTGGGGAAGAAGTCTAAGTGGGAATGGAGAAAGTGGATCTTTAAGGAAGGAAAAATAGAAGGCGTACGAAACTTAATATAAAAATTATTGATAATTATTTTTTATTTCTAGCAGCAAATGTTCCTAATAAGGAAAGAATTGGAGTCATGGATTAAGTCGAAAAACATAATGGGAAAAATAAACCTTATAAATTTCAGGTTCCAAACAACTTTATTGTTAACATGAATATTTATGATAAATTTTATTTTAGATATTTTTATTTTATCTACTATAATAATAGGATAACTTTTAAAGCAGTCGGTTTCCAGATCGTCAAATCAAACTATAAATTGAAATGTATTTTTAACCGATTATGAGATTGGTTTTCGTTGAATCAAAGAATGTCTAAGGAGAAGAAGGCTAGCTTCGCACAAGCGTAAGTGGCTCCTTTCTGCGGAATTTTACCGAAGCTGAACGTGGGAAATTGATGTACATGCACAAAAACAACTGTAAGGGGCAATCTGCGCATGCGCAATGCAATCATTTTTTAGCCCACTGCAGCTATGGTTTGTCTTACTCTTGGTATATTTATTGCGATTTAATCAGTGTTTCAACCTGTCTAACACCCATGACTGTTTGGCATAGTGATAGCTGACCCTAAAGTTATTCGGTGAGTATATTATCCCGTTCAGGAGTATATTTTACAATACCTGGAAAAGCCGTTGTATGTTTATTTTCAGTAATTTTTCGGAATTTTTAAAATTAATATGTGAATTAATATATTTAATCATCTTGCGAACATTGCAGTTTTGTGTTCCCTGAACCATATCGATGTATATAGGTGTCTAATAGTAAATTTTTTATGGTTGATACGAGAAGTGCCTCCTTCCATCTATTGACAGTTTATACAAGTAAGAAACTCGATATGACTTTAATTCAAAATATCTAAAATTCTATAGAATATAATTAAACAAAACATGTTGTCTCCCATTGAACCATAAATTTTAATTTTTTATAATATATTCAATATTGTAGAATGTTCAAAATATAAAAATTTTCTTGTTGAGCATAGCTACTACCCAGTTTTACAAAATGGGTTTTTATTAAAGAAAATAATTTTAACTAATACTTGTTATTTTCTCTCTAAACGAAAAGAAAATTATGATGGTAAAATTTAAGAAATGAATGGTTTCATCTTTGAAGAGAATAAGAGTGTATGCAAAATTAGTGACGTGGTGTAAGCCATTGAAAACCTTGCTGGGCGGTGGAAAAATAACGCAAGGAACTGGCTCCTCTCCCTGGCTAGGTTGCTTCAATGCAATGCACGAATTTGCCATATTTAGAGGGCGCTGCAATCGAAAAGTTTACATTAAGCCTATGGAAGCTAGCTCTCTTCTCCCTTAGACACTCCTTAGTTGAATGGCAACTTCATCCTCACAGTAAACACGTACGTTATCGTTTTCCGCAACATTCGAAATTTCGAAACAAGGTACTAATGACTTTTTTAAGTTAGGTGCATCGAATATTAGAAAGAGGGAATAATAATTATATATATGAAAGTGTACTGTGAAATACTTGCAGGAATAGATGCATCAGTTGAATAATAGTCGAAATTTGTAACTGAAAAATGTTTTCTACTAGATTATTAGAGGTTCACTTTTCATTGAATGGCAATTTCATTGAACAGTCACAATTACTCCTTTAGAATTTTATTTTTTCAATCTCCGCTTCCGCAAAGACCTTTCTGGAACTCGGGCACCATACTTGATTCGTCACGGGTTAAACGAAAACAATTTTACTTATATTTATGTGTCTAAATTTTATACTGGTGATTTTAGTTAGCTCTGAAAAGTTAAGAAATTTAATAACACAAAATTAACAATCGATAATATTATTTTTATTCTTTTATATTTCATACGTTTTTACAAAATATTGAAGTCACATCACGAACAGTTCAGTCGAATTATATTTCCATGCCATGTAATAGTATATGTAATTGATAATACACGTATTAAAAAATACAAAGGGTGAATAAAGGTATTTTTAAAGATTTTAATTCTATTTGGATATTTGTCAACAGAACGTGAATCCCAAATAAATAAACAAACTCTAAATGAACTGATTTATTAACTAAGACAAACAAATTGCATAAATCATAAACAATTTCTTCAATAATCACACGAAACCACAATATGCTATCACTCATTATAAAATGAACCCAATGATCACAATTGCCAGATTTTCCTTCAAGCAAAGAGCATTTTTCTGCGATACAGATAAATTGCTATTTTACTTGAAACTAAAAACTTTCTTATTAGTTAAACATCCAAAACTGATCACTTAACATAACACAAACTAAAAGTATCTCCAAAACCACACTTCTCACTACCAATGCTCACAGATTAAGGTTAATCTCTTTCTTCTATATACAGATTCTCCGAACTACTATTAGACATTCAATTATCTCGTACATAATCACAGGTAAGTAGGGAAGAAATCGAATTCTGTTCTTTCATTTCAACTTCATCGTTCGAACTCGTAAGTGGCGTAATTCTCACCCCGTGTTATACCTCAAGTGACATGTTGTAACACAGTCTCGTTTTTCATTGTTGTACGTGCATGTTCCGTTTCATTATATTGTGAATTGAAATCTTGTTCATAGTTCATATATAAAAGGAGAAATTCTTCTCAGCCTTGGGTTACAGAGTTCAAACCAGATTACCTAATTTTGTTCGCCAAACGCATCTGTCCTGAGCTGCATCTGCTGCACCTGGTCATTGTAGATCAATTCTAACAAGGTCCTGTTTGACATGTCCGCACATCTCATCCTATGTCTCCCCTCTCTTTCTGAGGCCTTTAGGCACACTGTTCATAAACCTATTCGCTAATCTACAATTATCCATACGGGCAAAATGGCCAAACCAACGGAGTCTATCTCTGCATAATATGCTGCTTAAAGGAGGTTGCCGACTGCTTTGCATAACCTCATCATTACTTATAAAATCAAACCACATAATGCCAAAAGTGCTAAATCATCAGCATAATCTAAATCAGAAATTTTCAGATCTTCGGACCATATAAGGCCAATATTTGTACCGTGCAGTGAAATTCGAATAACGTTATCAATATACAAGGTAAAAAGAAAAGGAGTCAAAATACACCCTTCGTGAACATTTGAAGCAATGCTAAACGAACTGCTACAAGCCTTAGAAACTCTAATATACGACTCAGTGTTATTATACAGAACTCTCATTATGTTAACCAACTTGTCCGGTATGCCATGCGATCGCACAATCAACCACAAATTAAGGCGATCAACAGAGTGAAAAGTCTTTTTTAATCAACAAAGCTAGTAACCAAAGGTTTCTGAAACTTTAAACATTTGTTAAGAATCTGCCTATGTGAATAAATGTGATCTACACATCCCCCACTAATTGTGACTACTTATCACGCAATTGTCCATTAACCAAATTCTTAATTCTATTAAGCACAATCATGCAAAGAAGAATTAATCAAAGGGACCAAGGTTCAAACCCCGGATAAGGTATATAGATATCTGCATTGTCTTTCTGCTGAGGTCTGGAATTCCTCACAGATCTCCTCTACTATACTAACAGGCTCCTGCCAGACCTCTGAAGCAAGTAGTTGCTTGAGGGATTATTTTTTATTAACACCTATTTCATACCTCTCTGAATAATAAACATTTCTTTATTTATATATTTTAAATACAATTTAATGTTATATTTATTATAATAAATAATATATAATTATTAAAATAATTATTATATTATTAATTATTATATTAACGTGTCCCATGGTAGGAAGGAAACAGATTTATTTTACCCAATATGGGTTCAAACAGGGGACCCAACTTGTAAGAAATTTGACACCATTCGCAAAGTGTTTCGGGAATGGAAGGGGACCAAAATTTCTCCAAATGGAAATAATTTCCTTAGAAACGAAGCAACGGGCAATGACAGCTCATGTGGACAACGATACTCAAGAACACTCCTCAATATTTCTATTCGTTAATATACCAGAGTAAAATAAATTGTGCTTTATTGTGTATTGCAATACTCTATTATTAAGAAAATAATTTTTAATCCATTACAGCAATAAAGTATGCATGTTTATTATCTACATTAGAAAAAATTACTTATTTCTCTCCTAAATTGTGGAACTTTTTGCTGTGGCGGAGTATTACATCTTCGAACTTAGATCTCGCATTGATGTGGCCTCTTTTCATTGGTTGATTGTCTTCTCTGATCTTTACATTTTGACTCTCCATTCTTTATCTGAAATGGAGTATAGTTGACTGATGATATTCAAATTTCGTGTTTTTAAGTTTCTTACGACATTTTACTGGAAAATACCTTCATTTCTTTATTTTAGACATTGTTTCCACAAAATGTTCTAATTTTCATCTGTGTTTCTCTCTGACTCTTAATTACGCTGAAAGATAACACAAAACGACATATTCTCCTAGCTGGTGTTCCTTTTGACAGACTTCAGACCACACATGAAGTGATAAAGGAACTGCAGCAATGATACGAACTCACATAATTTCTTAGACGACTGTGCAAAAAGTTTGAATGAACAACATAGCGCGTAACTCTAGTTGTAATTATTACTTATTAATTACCCTCACAATGTGTGGGTTTGACACAGTCGATTTTACTTGTTTACCTAACAAGTTAATCTGTGTATTTACTATGGATCTCTTTTTTAATCATATATACGATTGAGCGTTATCGACCTTCTCATTAACATCTGAAATTCAATAGCAACGATTGGAAAAAGTTGCATTTCTTTGAATATAGATGGCGCTGTGTCAGCCACTTCTCAGTGAAGAATTATAAGGTATTATTTGAAACATTTCGGTGTTCGAGGGTGGTACAATGGTAGTGCGCTCTGGCATGAATATGGAGGGTTGCGGGTTCGATTCCCGCATTGTCAGCGACGAATTTTTTTCAGAATATTTTAACTAATGTTTGAAGCCTATCTCTACAAATAATCTGTGTATTTACTATAGATCGTTTTTTAAACATGACCAGAATGGGGCTCAAGGTCATTAATTCACCTGACCATCTACAGCAAGGGTAAAAAACTTTTAAAAATCACTTAACAAGCATCACATTCCAAAATTTTCCCAAATCTCTTACTCAAAAAACACTAACATAAGGATACTAGCTTTATAACACTTGTGCTAATCTAACATCACTCTCCTAACATTAACCTCAATGACAATGACGCTATGGATGCTCTCTTTTCCAGCAAGTAACTTTCTAATCAATAAAAAAATAAAAATAAATAAATACCCCCTCAAGCAGCTGCTTGTCACAGAGGTCTGACAGGAGCCTGTCAGTTTATATGCCAAAGTAGAAGATCTGAGAGGATGGCAGGCCCTCAGCAGCCATGCCTTACTCGGGGCTCGAACCCAGGTCCCTTAGATCAGTAGCCAAGCGCGCTAACCACTCGGCTAAAAAAATACCCCGTTAAGCAGCTGCTTGCCACAGAGGTCTGACAGGAGCCTGTCAGTTTATATGCCATAGTAGAAGGTCTGTGAGGATGGCAGGACCTCAGCAGAAAAACAACAGACACATCCATCCCTTACCCGGGGCTCGAACCCAGGTCCCTTAGATCAGTAGCCAAGCGCGCTAGCCACTCGGCTATGTAACGGCATTACAACATGATAATTACCTGTGACGCTAAGAGAACTTTGATGAGGCAAACTTATTCACGATAACAAATACACAGCATCGATGGATTATGAACAAGACTTCAATTTCAATATAGTGAAAAGGAACATGCACCTAAAACAATGAAAAGAAGAGACTGTGTTACAACGTGCCACTAGAATAAGGTGACCAGACGTCCCGCTTTTGGCGGGACAGTCCCGATTTTTAACAATTTGTCCCACGTCCCGCGGCGTTTTAAAAAAGTCCCGATTTTTGGAAAGAATGCACGACAAGCTAGGGAACGGCGGGAGAACGGGAAGGGAATATACGGTTTTCGGCGGCCATGTGGCTATTTCGCCAGGATATGAGTTTTATATTATTTTTGTTAATTTTATAATGTTAAACTTTAATAATAAGAAATAATTGTTGAGAACTGATTATCGAGAACTGCTTATCAAAGTTCGCATTGTTGATCAGTTGTTAGAATTCGACCACCATTGTTTAGACTTAATGAACAATGACCGTACTGCGTGCTAGTGCTAGTTAAACAAGTGATGTCAACAACTCAGCTATTCAGATAATTTAGGTAAGTAATTTACTTATTTATTTCATAAATACATAAATTTTCTTGAATTTAGCAGACAGTACTCGTATTATTTATATTTTATAGTGGCGGCAAAAAGTCTAGCGCCGACCTTGTAAGTGACACTTACGACTTACGTTATGGCAAATTCAGAGGAAAAATAATACAAGTTAGTATTGTTATTATTTAGAAAGAAACATAGGATTAAAATTAAAATAATTTTTAAAATATAGTTACTTTATAAAAATCAAATTAATTTAATTTATAAACTAAGAATAAAATATGGTGTCCCGCTTACCAATGGTGACCGCTCATGGTGTCCCGCTTTACCAATGTTAAAATCTGGTCACTTTACACTAGATGTATAGTACGCGATGACAATTACGTCACTTCCGAGTTCGAACGATGAAGTTGAAATGAAAGAACAGAATTCTATATCTTCCCTGCTTGCCTGTGATTATGTACCAGATAGTTGAATGTCTAATAGCAGTTCGGAGAATCTGTTTACAGAAGAAAGAGATTAATCGTAATCTGTGAGCGTTGGTAGTAAGAAGTGTGATTTTGGAGATACCTAGTTTCTGTTATGTTCAGTGATCAGTTTTGGAATATTTAACTGATAAGATAGGTTTTAGTTTCAAGTAAAACAACAATTTATCTGTATCGCAGAAAAATGCACTTTGTTTAAAAGAAAATCTGGCAATTGTGATCATTGGGATAATTTTATACTGATTGATAGCATATTGTTGTTTTGTGTGATTAGTGAAGAAATTGTTTACCACATATGCAATTTTGTTGCCTTAGTTAATAAATCAGATCATATGTAGTTCGTTTATTTATTTGGAATTCACTTTCCGCTGCAAAATATGCAAATAGATTTGAAAATCTGTAAAAATACTTTTTTTCACGCTTTGTGCTTTTGAATACGTGTGAGTTGGGTTGTTTTACCTCTGAGCGGTACTTTTTTGCACACCATGGGCTAAATGGCCAGGTGACATGGACCCCGAAGGTTCAGGGAAGGTTGGGGGAGGGGACCCACTGAAACAACTGTTGGGAGACAGATGGTAGCCTCCCGTCAAGGCCATCCAGCGTGTTCTTTAACGTGCACAGGGTATGGCTCTCCCGCACACAGGGACACGGCTTAACGTCCCATCCGAAGGACGGCGGCCTTTCCAAGCCCATCGGTGTCCCCTACTGACCGTGGGTAGGACGGGGAATTTTGCGGAGATAAATCTCAACGCTGACCCAGCTGGGACTCCTACCTGGGAACTACAGATTACGAGCCTGGCGCGTTACCGACTGAGCCACCCCCGCCCCGAATACGTGTGATATCAGTTATATATTCTATTACATGACTTGGAAAAATAATTCCGCTAAAGTATTCGTGATGAGACTTCAATATTCGTGTAAAAACATATGAAATAAGAAAGGTTAAAAATAATATTCTCGATTATTATTTTGGTGTTATTAAGTTTGTTTCGCTTTTCATAGCTAAATGCAACTACCAGTATATAATTGAGATATAGTGATAGAAGTTTTATTATTTTCGTTTAATGAACGTTATTCTACGGACTCGAAGTAAGCTCTAGAATGGTTTCTGTTGAAGCGGAGACTGAGATAAAATTGTAAAGGCATAACCGTGACTGTTCAAAACAAATTGCCATTCGGTGAAAACTAAACTTCTGATAATCTAGTAAAATACATTTTTCAGTTACAAATTTCGACTCTTAGTCAACTGATGCATCTATTCTATGAAATATTTAACAGCATCTGCCAACTACTAATTTCTTATACAATCTCACGTAACAATAACTATACTACAGAAGCTGACTCCTCATTAGCGAACACAATTTCAAGTGACAATAATAATACGTAATGGATATCTCCATAAAATTGACAATCCTCAAAGCAGCCTACATAACTGAACAACAACGAAAGTGTAGAGATGATGTCATTTCCTGCTTCACTAGTGTATACGATGTGTGGGGTATGTCAGTCACCAATTTCTTTCTCCTAACTAATATTAATTAGTATGTCAAAGAATCAGAATACACGCTTCGCAATTTTTCTGAGGGCCCTTCGAAATAGCTGGACTCCTGCGCTGATCGAACTTCTGTTGTGCGTGTGTGGGCGGGTTAATGACTATTGCGCAGACTCGCCCAGAAGAAAAGCTGTCGACGTGCATGTCGTCCACTCCGTAGAATTCAGTTTTCGTGCATTGGAACAGCTCAGAATTCGCCGAATCTTCCATTTCTGGGCAGCGACATATAGAGCGGTAAGGACGGCAGCTGGGACGGCTTGATCGCTTAAATGTCCCCTTTTGATGGGCGGCATGCCCGAAAAGCTCTGAAGTTCGCTCCTGTAGGGATCTCTGTTAATTTCGACAGCAACATTAATCTCGTGTATGTGGCGGTGGCCGCTACGGCAGTGGAGGTGATGCAGGCAGTCAGCGTGTTTGGTGACCTCGTAACAAGCGAGGGGCAATAAGGGGAACAGTGACTCTACCATTTGTGCCACAGTGACGTAATGAATACGAGTGTGTGCAGTCATTGAAGTGCTGCATATGGAGTTGGCAGGGCGGCAGTGGCTCATGGTAGTGTGGGCGCTGCTCGGGCCAAATGGCCCGTGAGGTGGTTCTAGGTGTCTCGACGTTCCAAATCCTGTCGTCGTCTTCTGGCTCCGATTCTCAGTTTGTTCTGGGGTTGAGGCGTTCGGTCAAAGCCACCTTGATAGACCAGGACTGGACAGCCTTGAGTAAAAGGAGGCAAGAAAGGAGGGATATTAATTATGCATTAAAATTCAAGGGATATAATTTGTTTAAAATTAAAGCCAAATGTATCTCTTTAAAAGCAATTAAAATACAAATATTTATTCATAAGATTTTATTAAAATAATCGAGAAAATTTGAAAGTTAGTTATCAGATTTTTAAACATAAATGACTACCAAAAGCATTTTTAGAAATTTTGGTATAATATGCCTTGCTATATTTTTCAACATTAGGTCTTCCGTTATTGCAATGTGCAGGCCTATTGTATGCAGGTGTCCTTGTCCTTCTTTGAACTTCGTTCGGTACACTGTAAACGGGGTGTGGGTCAGAATATTTTTCCCTTTGACTTTTACTAATATCCGCGACTTTGCAGACAGCAAATGCATGTCTGCACATAGTTGGAAATGTCATGAGTACATTCCCGACCAATGTTAGTTGGATATAGCTCTCTGTTGTGTTTTGTCCCCAACCAGAGGACCTGAACAAGGTTATCTTGACACAATTTTGAAATTTGGTCTCTTAGACTGAGCAGTACTACCAGTTGATCTGTGACGTCAGTGCCAGGGCTTTGTTGGTCCAAATGAAAGAGAACTCGCTCTTTCATGTAGAGAGGGTCAGGAACGTTCGTGGCAAGGCGAGGGTTTTGACCTTCCAAGGCATCTATAATCCCCCTGAGGGCAGGGTCCTCCATCTGCATCTCCCTCAGCAGGGATCAGTCTCCTAATTGGCTGAGAGGGTGTTTGTCCTTCTCATGTATGTTTCCTGACAGGGTATCGGCGAGGATATTGTGTTCCCATGGGTAATAAACGACATCGGTATCATAATCCTGAAATGTGAGGTTCCACTTCTCTAATCTGTTAGAAAAGTCTTTAAGATTTCATTAATTATCACAAGGGGAAGTGATCAAATGCGACTGTGAATCGGCGACCATAGAGATAGTTTTTGAAATGGCTGATTGCAAAATTTTATAGCGAGGGCTTCCTACTCGGTGGTGGAGCAGTTCACATTGGATGATTCACATTCTTTGGAACTCACGCTCAAGATTTCCTGTTAAAAATTCGTAACAATATAAAACGTGTCTGTGGAAAAAGAGGAAGGGGGTGAATTCCTATCATGTGTTAGGTATTGTTACATAAGATGAAGCTAGAAGGGGAATGGTGGTTTCAACTATAACAGAATTGGGTAATTTACGGACCAACTCTTACAAAGATTTCGTTCAAAATATTAAAAATGATAAATTGAGTACTTTTATAACTTACTACATATTTTTCCAAAATAGGACCGGATTTTAGGGGAGGGTGCTGTAAGAGGGCCATGTCTATTTTGAGAATGCTATTATAGGTAATAGAGGCAATTAAAATTCATAAATCTTTGTCTATTGGATGCATATTTGAAGAGTTATTTTTAAAGATTTGTAAAAGTAAAGATGGGAGCAGTTATACTGCAGTGGAAATTCCATGTTAAATAATAATGTAAATATGATTTAATAGTTTAATTTCATCCTTTCTTAAACTCCTTGTTTTACTTTTCTTGATGGGGCGGGGGTGGCTCAGTCGGTAGCGCGCCAGGCTCGTAATCTGTAGTTCCCAGGTTCGAATCCTAGCTGGGTGAGTGTTGAGATTTATCTCCGCAAAATTCCCTGCCCTCGGTCAGTAGGGGACACCGATGGGCTTGGAATAGGCCGCCGTCCGTCGGATGGGACGTTAAGCCGTGGCCCCGTGTGCGAGAGAGCCATACCCTGTGCACGTTAAAGAACACGCTGGATGGCCTTGACGGGAGGCTACCATCTGTCTTCCAACAGCTGTTACAGTGGGTCCCCTCCCCCAACCTACTCTGAGCCTTCGGGGTCCATGTGACTTGGCCATTTAGTCCACGGTGGGGAAAAAAAATGCCTCTCAGAGGTAAAACAACCTAACTTTTCTTGATTTTTATTTGCGATGTTAAAAAAATATCCTAAACAATTCACCACCAGAGTTAAAAAAAAATTATATCCATAATTTTTATTTCTGTTTTTATTATGATTACTTTTCCTTCATAATCCACTTAAAGAAAATTTAAATAAATTATTACAAGTATTCTTATTTTGATTTCATCAAGGACTTTTTTAGAAATTTCTTACGGAATTGGATATACGAATTTCTCCAAAAAATATCCTCATTTCGCGTTGGGGATTCCTTTTCAGTATATTGAAATTGAAGTCTTGTTCATAATACATCGATGCTGTGTATTTGTTATCGGGAATACGTTAGCCGCTCCGTTAGCCGTTAGGAGAAACGTAATTGATGACTGACATGCCCACACATCGTAAACACTAGTGAAGCAGAAAATGACATCATCAGGTTAAATTATACGGATCGCAAGAGTAATGATGTATTAGTTATATTATTCCTTAATATGTTTGAGCATTGGATTCGATTGTTTTACCTCTGAGAGGCATTTTTTTTTGCACACCTTGGGATAAATGGCCAGGTCACATGGATCCCGAAGGCTCAGAGTAGGTTGAGGGAGGGGACCCACTGGAACAGCTGTTGGGAGACAGATGGTAGCCTCCCGTCAAGGCCATCCAGTGTGTTCTTTAACGTGCACAGGGTATGGCTCTCCCGCACACGGGGCCACGGCTTAACGTCCCATCCGACGGACGGCGGCCTATTCCAAGCCCATCGGTGTCCCCTATTGACCGTGTGCAGGGCGGGGAATTTTTGCGGAGATAAATCTCAACGCTGACCCAGCTGGGACTCGAACCTGGGAACTACAGATTACGATCCTGCCGAGCTACCGACTGAGCCACCCCCTATCTTGAGGTAAAAGGTTCCGTTCTACAGAAGAAATGAGACAGCCATTGGCTGCAAAATGTTGGTACAGTCGCCCAAAAAAATATCCGAACACTGTGGTTGATTACAGAATTCAGAAATAATCTCTGGAAACGATTTTTTTAGAAATTTGTGGTCTGGCAACCTTCGTGTCACGTGATTACAGAAATCAGGAAAAATATCTGGAGCGTGTACAGCAACTGTACACGCTCCAGTTATCGTTCACAGCAAACTGGAGGTGTGTAGTTACTGCACACGCTCCAGTTTGCTGTGAACGGTAACTGCACATGCTCCAGTTTGCTGTGAACGATAACTGCACACACTCCATATTCATTGCATTATATATTCCTACGCATTATATATATTAAAAAATATCCGAACACTATGGTTGATTACAGAATTCAGAAAAAATATCTGGCAGAGATTTTTTTAAAAGTTAGTGATCTGGCAACCGTGTACGTTGGTTGCCAAATCACTAATTTTTAAAAAAGTCGCTGCCAGATATTTTTTCTGAATTCTGTAATCAACCATAATGTTTGGATACTTTTTTGAGCGACTGTACAAGAAACTTATTTTTCAGTAGCTGATTAGATGAAGTAGTATATCCATTTTCAGTAGCTGGTACTTTGTGGAAGAATCACTTCAGTGAAGACGGAACTCCACCTTCACTGAAGATTGTGGAAGAATCACTGCAGTGAAGACGGAGCTCCACCTTCACTGAAGACTGTGGAAGAATCACTTCAGTGAAGACGGAGCTCCACCTTCACTGAAGATTGTGGAAGAACCACTTCAGTGAAGACGGAGCTCCACCTTCACCGAAGATTGTGGAAGAACCACTTCAGTGAAGACGGAGCTCCACCTTCACCGAAGATTGTGGAAGAACCACTTCAGTGAAGACGGAGCTAGACCTTCACCGAAGATTGTGGAAGAACCACTTCAGTGAAGACGGAGCTCCAACTTCACCGAAGATTGTGGAAGAACCACTTCAGTGAAGACGGATCTCCACCTTCACCGAAGATTGTGGAAGAACCACTTCAGTGAAGGCGGAGCTCCAACTTCACCGAAGATTGTGGAAGAACCTCTTCAGTGAAGGCGGAGCTCCACCTTCACCGAAGATTGTGGAAGAACCTCTTCAGTGAAGGCGGAGTTCAACCTTCACCGAAGATTATGGAAGAACCATTTCAGTGAAGGCGGAGCTCCACCTTCACCGAAGATTGTGGAAGAACCACTTCAGTGAAGGCGGAACTCCACCTTCACCGAAGATTGTGGAAGAACCACTTCAGTGAAGGCGGAGCTCCACCTTCACCGAAGATTGTGGAAGAACCACTACAGTGAAGGCGGAGCTCCACCTTCACCGAAGATTGTGGAAGAACCTCTTCAGTGAAGGCGGAGCTCCACCTTCACCGAAGATTGTGGAAGAACCTCTTCAGTGAAGGCGGAGTTCAACCTTCACCGAAGATTGTGGAAGAACCACTTCAGTGAAGACGGAGCCCCACCTTCACCGAAGATTGTGGAAGAACCACTTCAGTGAAGTCGGAGCCCCACCTTCACCGAAGATTGTGGAAGAACCACTTCAGTGAAGACGGATCTCCACCTTCACCGAAGATTGTGGAAGAACCACTTCAGTGAAGGCGGAGCTCCAACTTCACCGAAGATTGTGGAAGAACCACTTCAGTGAAGGCGGAGCTCCACCTTCACCGAAGATTGTGGAAGAACCACTTCAGTGAAGGCGGAGCTCCACCTTCACCGAAGATTGTGGAAGAACCACTTCAGTGAAGGCGGAGCTCCACCTTCACCGAAGATTGTGGAAGAACCACTTCAGTGAAGGCGGAGCTCCACCTTCACCGAAGATTGCGGAAGAACCTCTTCAGTGAAGGCGGAGCTCCACCTTCACCGAAGATTGTGGAAGAACCTCTTCAGTGAAGGCGGAGTTCAACCTTCACCGAAGATTGTGGAAGAACCACTTCAGTGAAGACGGAGCCCCACCTTCACCGAAGATTGTGGAAGAACCACTTCAGTGAAGAAGGAGCCCCACCTTCACCGAAGATTGTGGAAGAACCACTTTAGTGAAGACGGAGCCCCACCTTCACCGAAGATTGTGGAAGAACCACTTCAGTGAAGACGGAGCTAGACCTTCACCGAAGATTGTGGAAGAACCACTTCAGTGAAGACGGAGATCCACCTTCACCGAAGATTGTGGAAGAACCACTTCAGTGAAGACGGAGCCCCACCTTCACCGATGATTGTGGAAGAACCACTTCAGTGAAGACGGAACTCCACCTTCACCGAAGATTGTGGAAGAACCACTTCAGTGAAGACGGAACTCCAGCTTCACCGAAGATTGTGGAAGAACCACTTCAGTGAACACGGAGCTCTACCTTCACCGAAGATTGTGGAAGAACCACTTCAGTGAACACGGAGCTCCACCTTCACTGAAGATGTGGAAGAATCACTTCATTGAAGACGGAGCGCTGTCTGCTCCGAAAAGCTTCTGAGTTTTCTCCTAGAAACTTTTAACACGCAAATAGTTTGAAGGATAAAATTTAAGATTTTATTGCTCAAAGACAGGTATTTTTAACAGATTATTTTTAATATAATTATAGATCTTGTGATTATGACTGAAAGTAGGCCATCATAAACTCAAACTTCAAACTGCGAATGTTTACTTTTAAAAACGATTTTGACCGATTTTTTTTTTTTTTAAATAAAACCGACTTTCAGAATTTTTAACATTTTGTTCTGTTTTGTTGGAATGTTTTACCTCTGAGTGCCACTTTATTGCACACCATAGACTAAATGACCAGGTCACAAGGACCCCGAAGGCTCAGAGAAGGTTGGGAGAGGGGACCCAGGAACAGCTGTTGGGAGACAAATGGTAGCCTCCCGTCAAGGCCATCCAGCGTGTTCTTTAACGTTGGGTTGTTTCACCTCTGAGCGAAACTTTTTTGCACACCATGGGCTAAATGGCCAGGTCACAAGAACCCCGAAGGCTCAGATAAGTTTGGGGGTGCGGACCCACTGGAACAGCTGTTGGGAGACAGATGGTAGCCTTCCGTCAAGGCCGTCCATCGTGTTGTTTAACGTGGGGTTGTTTTACCTATGAGGGGCTCTTTTTTGCACACCATGGTCTAAACGACCAAATCACAAGGACCTGATTATTTATTATACATTATTTATTATATATTATTAACGTTTCTCATCTCTCCGCATAAAACAGTCTCCCCTCTAACTTCCTCCTGACGAAAGGTATCATCTGCCCCTTCCAGTGGTAAGCATCCCCCAATCAGAAGGAACAAATATTAGCAAGGGCTTGAGAGTTCTTTGATGTTGCACTCTCTACCACGTGGGTCGTTTCTATTCCAGGAACGTTTAGTTGCTATGGTCTTGATCGCTCCCTAGGGATACATTTGGTGATAGCAGCGCCTTTGCACGTCGAGGCACAGCGGAAGTTCCAGTCTCTGGTGGTGTCATCACCCCTTGTATGAATACCGGACAGCAGACGAGAAGGTAAATTCTGGAGCCAACCAGAATCCACCGGATGTGGCTCTCAAGTCTTTGGTACCTGTGCCGACAATGCTTCACAAAGGACACTTTTGTTATCGTTCTGCGTACATATGAAAATGAATACAGACCACTCAGGACAAATATGCTTCGAGAATTATATTGCCAGATCTGGTTGGACCTCCGACGCCTATGGCTCTTTGATGATCTTTACGACAACGACGACGATGATGATGATGATGAAAGAATGTAATTAATTAAAAATAAAAAGGAAAATATTTATTTTATAATTATGAGAATAAAAAAACATATTTCGTTTTCTCTGTTTACAGAAAATCTAAGGTTAGGTGAAATTACTCTCGAAATGCTTAAAGTTGGGAATGTGTCTGTTATCACATGGTTGACGGAAATGCTTGATATCTTTAATGATAAAGGTATTGTTCCTAAGAATATTATCAGAGGTATTATTATACCTATTTTTAAAATGTTAATCGCAGATCTTCTGATAACTAGACGGGTATCAGCCTATTTTGTGCTCCAGATAATGTCCTTTCATGGTTGTTCTTAACAGAATTAAGAATCTGGTTGATGGACAACTGCGTGAAGAGCAATGGGATTCAGATGTGATACGGGATGAACAGGGTGATCCAATAGTAACAGAAAAGGTAAAAAGGCAATAATTCGAGAAGTACAGACAGTAGCACGATGCGGTTTTCACAGAAATGCACAGAAAGACATGGGATTTTTTTTAATAACGGAAAATTTTGTTGCCAGAATAGTTACATTTGTCACTGACAGGTGGCGCTGTAGCGGTGTACAGAGGTCGGGCGACGTCATTCGCCATGTTGAAAGAAGCTATTCGTCATCATGTGACAAGAATTACAGCTGAAACCCTCTTCGATGCTGTGCAGAGTGTCGTGCCACTCTGACAGCGATTCTCATGAATGACGGCCGTCACATTGAACATTTGTAATCCTAGATGCGTTGCGAACTACGCTGCGCCACTGTTTAAACTACCTCACAACTGAATCGCCACCTGTCGGTGGCAAATGTTACTATTCTGGCAATTAAATTTTTCGTTTTTAAAAATATTCCATGTCTTTCTGTGAAAACCGCATCGTGCTACTCTCTATACTTTTCTAATTATTGCATTTTAAGTTTTTCTCTTACTTTTGGATCACCCGGTACTTGTCAAATATACTATATGAACAAACGTATCCAGACAGTCGTTCAACCATAACCTCCTGTAGTATGAAAGGAATTAATGTCTCGTTGGTACAACATTTGGTGCTACCACAACCCCCGAGTCTGCGGGAAATGCTTCCCACTATATTTTGGTACGTTGCTGCTGGAATTTCCTGCCTCTCTGTCACAAGAGCATTAGCGATGCCGGTCACTGATGCCTGGCAGGTCGGCCTGGCTCGCAGTCCTAGTTCCAATTCATCCCAAAAGTGTTCCATGGTGTTGAGATCCAGGATCTGTGCAGACCAGTCAAGTTCTTCGACATCCCTCTCATCAAACCATTCCCGCATGGTCCTCGCTTTGTGGACGGGAACGTCATCCTGTTGGTAGGGGAAAGGGTCTTCACCGAACTGTTGCCATCATGTTCGGAGTGCAGAATTGTCGAGAATGCCATTATGGGACCGTTCACAGGAATTATGAAGTTAGCAGTTAGTTAGTTTATACTGATTGATAGCATATTAGTGTTTTGTGTGATTTTTTAAGAAATTGTTTATGATTTATGTAATTTTATTGCCGTGTTATTAATTCAGTTCATTTATAGTTGTTTATTTATTTTCAATTCGCAATCGATTGTCAAATATCCAAATAGAATTGAAAATTTGTAAAAATACATTTATTCGCAGTTTGTGTTTTTGAATGCGTGTGATATCAGTTATATAGTCTATTACATGGCATGGAATAATAATTCGGCTAAAGTATTCGTGATGAGACTTCAATATTTTTGTAAAAACATATGACATTAAAAAGGAGGAAAATAATATTCTCGATTGTTACTTTTGTTAAGTTTCTCAGCTTTTTATAGTTAACAAGAGCTACCTGTGTAAACTTTAGACATATGGTTAGAAATCTTATTTTTTTCGTTTAATCCGTCACAATTTAGTACTCTAGAATCAGTTCGAAAAAGATCTCTGCCGAAGCGGAGCTTGAAATGAAAAATTCTAAAGTCGTAACTGTAACCGTTCTATCAAGTTGCCACTCAATGAAAACTAATCTTCTGACAATCTAGTAAAATGCAATATTTCAGTTACGAATTTCGACATTTAGTCAACTGATGCATCTATTCCGGTAAGTATTTCACAGCACACTTTCCTACATATAATTATTATTCCCTCTTTCTGTCATTCGATGCACCTAAGTTAAAAAATGTCATCGGTACCGTGGTTCGAAATTTAGAATGTTGCCCAAAATGACAATTCACGAACTTTTTAATGACAGGGTGTAGTTGCCATTCATCCAAAACCAATCTTCTCATAATCGGTTAAAAATACATTTCAATTCATAATTTGATTTAACGATCTGGCCACCAGATTGCTTTAAAATGTTAGCATATTATTATAGTGGATAAGGTAAAAATATCTGAAATAAAATTTATCATAAATGTACATGTTAACAATAAGGTTGTTGCAACATGAAATTTATAACTTTTTTTTCCCATTGAATTTATCAGCTGATGTTTGACATCTAATTAATACATGACTGTATTCTTTATTATTGATATTTATTTTTATATTATTCATACATGACTCTGCAACGTTTACTGCTAAAAATTAAAAATAATAAACGTTTATAAAATAATCATCAATAATTTCGTACATTTTCCATTGAAACTACCGCCAATTGTTTTATCGCAAAATTATTTTCCTCATAATTTTCCTCATAATTTTCCAATATAGAATTTTTTTGTTTCTCTAATTCAAAATGACACAACGATGAGTCTTGTGTCTAAACGTTCCCTCCCACACCTCGTGGCGGCAGCTCTCTTTTCAGCTCTCCCTCCGTCCCATCCGCTCTCCGTTAATATGATTGCTCTCTTAACTTTTGCCTATCCTGGTGGCTCCCGACGCATCTCCGTAACGGTCCCAAATTTTTAACAGTTAATGTCCAACATCCTCCGATTTTGGGGTGATCGCTTCATAGATTATAGTAGCTGGGCTCAACGTGGAATACGCCGTAAAATATTTCGGGGTAAGCAGTGAGAGTTTAAAAGTCTCTAGATAGTGCTATACATTTATATATATATATAGATGTTATATATTTATAGATAGATAAAACTATAGTTATAGTATAACAATGGGAAAAAAATAAAACATAAATATCAGTGGTTCTCAATATTTTATGCTTCACGTGCCCCCTGGAAATGTGTATGTAACTGGCGTACCCCTTGTATAGATAGATAAAACTATAGTTATAGTATAACAATGGGAATAAAATAAAACATATATATCAGTGGTTCTCAACCTTTTATGCTTCACGTGCCCCCTGGAAATGTGTATGTAACTGGCGTACCCCTTGTATAGATAGATAAAACTAAAGTTATATTATAACAATGGGAATAAAATAAAACATATATATCAGTGGTTCTCAAACTTTTATGCTTCACGTGCCCCCTGGAAATATGTATGTAACTGGCGTACCCCTTGCATAGATAGATAAAACTAAAGTTATATTATAACAGTGTGAATAAAATAAAACATATATTTCAGGGGTTCTCAACCTTTTATGCTTCACGTGCCCCCTGGAAATGTGTATGTAACTGACGTACCCCTTGTATAGATAGATAAAACTATAGTTATAGTATAACAATGGGAATAAAATAAAACATATATATCAGTGGTTCTCAGCCTTTTATGTTTCACGTTCCTCCTGGAAATGTGTATGTAACTGGCGTACCCCTTGTATAGATAGATAAAAGTAAAGTTATATTATAACAATGGGAATAAAATAAAACATATATAACAGTGGTTCTCAACCTTTTCTGCATCACGTGCCCCCTGGAAATATGTATGTAACTGGCGTACCCCTTGCATAGATAGATAAAACTAAAGTTATATTATAACAGTGTGAATAAAATAAAACATATATTTCAGGGGTTCTCAACCTTTTATGCTTCACGTGCCCCCTGGAAATGTGTATGTAACTGGCGTACCCCTTGTATAGATAGATAAAAGTAAAGTTATATTATAACAATGGGAATAAAATAAAACATATATATCAGTGGTTCTCAACCTTTTATGCTTCACGTGGCCCCTGAAAATGTGTATGTAACTGGCGTACCCCTTGTATAGATAGATAAAACTAAAGTTATAGTATAACAATGGGAATAAAATAAAACATATATATCAGTGGTTCTCAAACTTTTATGCTTCACGTGCCCCCTGTAAATGTGTATGTAACTGGCGTAGCCCTTGTATAGATAGATAAAACTAAAGTTATATTATAACAATGGGAATAAAAGAAAACATATATAACAGTGGTTCTCAACCTTTTCTGCATCACGTGCCCCCTGGAAATATGTATGTAACTGGCGTACCCCTTGCATAGATAGATAAAACTAAAGTTATATTATAACAGTGTGAATAAAATAAAACATATATTTCAGGGGTTCTCAACCTTTTATGCTTCACGTGCCCCCTGGAAATGTGTATGTAACTGACGTACCCCTTGTATAGATAGATAAAACTATAGTTATAGTATAACAATGGGAATAAAATAAAACATATATATCAGTGGTTCTCAGCCTTTTATGTTTCACGTTCCTCCTGGAAATGTGTATGTAACTGGCGTACCCCTTGTATAGATAGATAAAAGTAAAGTTATATTATAACAATGGGAATAAAATAAAACATATATATCAGTGGTTCTCAACCTTTTATGCTTCACGTGCCCCCTGGAAATGTGTATGTAACTGGCGTACCCATTGTATAGATAGATAAAACTGAAGTTATAATATAACAATGGGAATAAAATAAAACATACATATCAGTTGTTCTCAAAATTTTATGCTTCACGTGCCCCCTGGAAATGTGTATGTAACTGGCATACCTCTTGTATAGATAGATAAAACTATAGTTATAATATAACACTGGGAATAAAATAAAACATATATATCAGTGGTTCTGAACCTTTTATGCTTCACGTGTCCCCTGGAAATGTGTATGTAACAGGCGTACCCCTTGTATAGATAGATAAAACTATAGATATAGTATAACAATGGGAATAAAATAAAACATATATATCAGTGGTTCTCAATCTTTTATGCTTCACGTGCCCCCTGGAAATATGTATGTAACTGGCGTACCCCTTGTATAGATAGATAAAACTAAAGTTTTATTATAACAATGGGAATAAAATAAAACTTATATATATCACTGGTTCTCAAATTTTATGCTTCACGTGCCCCCTGGAAATGTCTATATAACTGACGTACCCCTTGTATAGATAGATAAAACTATAGTTATAGTATAACAGTGGGAATAAAATAAAACATATATATCAGGGGTTCTCAAACTTTTATGCTTCACGTGCCCCCTGGAAATGTGTATGTAACTAGCGTACCCCTTGTATAGATAGATAAAACTATAATTATAGTATAACAATGTGAATAAAATAAAACGTATATATCAGTGGTTCTCAGGCTTCTATGCTTCACGTTCCTCCTGGAAATATGTATGTAACTGGCGTACCCCTTGTATAGAGAGATAAAACTATAGTTATAGTATAACAATGGGAATAAAACAAAACATATATATCAGTGGTTCTCAACCTTTTATGCTTCACGTGCCCCCTGGAAATGTGTATGTAACTGGCGTACCCCTTGTATAGATAGATAAAACTAAAATTATATTATAACAATGGGAATAAAATAAAATATATATATCAATGGATCTCAAACTTTTATGCTTCACGTGCCCCCTGGAAATGTGTATATAACTGGCGTACCCATTGTATAGATAGATAAAACTAAAGTTATGTTATAACAATTGGAATAAAATAAAACATACATATCAGTTGTTCTCAAACTTTTATGCTTCACCTGCCCCCTTTAAATGTGTATGTAACTGGCATACCTCTTGTATAGATAGATAAAACTATAGTTATAATATATCAATGGGAATAAAATAAAACATATATATCAATGGTTCTCAAACTTTTATGCTTCACGTGCCACCTGAAAATGTCTATGTAACTGGCGTACCCCTTGTATAGGTAGATAAATCTATAGTTATAATATAACAATGGGAATAAAATAAAACATATATATCAGTGGTTCTCAACCTTTTATGCTTCACGTGCCCCCTGGAAATGTGTATGTAACTGGCGTACCCCTTGTATAGAAATATAAAACTATAGTTATAGTATAACAATGGGAACAAAATGAAACATATATATCAGTGGTACTCAAACTTTTATTCTTCACGTGCCTCCTGGAAATGTGTATGTAACTGGCGTACCCCTTGTATAAATAGATAAAACTATAGTTATAGTATACCAATGGGAATAAAATAAAACATATATATCAGTGGTTCTCAACCTTTTATGCTTCACGTGCCCCCTGGAAATATGTATGTAACTGGCGTACCCCTTGTATAGATAGATAAAACTAAAATTATATTATAACAATGGGAATAAAATAAAATATATATATCAGTGGTTCTCAAACTTTTATGCTTCACGTGCCCCCTGGAAATGTGTATGTAACTGGCATACCTCTTGTATAGATAGATAAAACTATAGTTATAATATATCAATGGGAATAAAATAAAACATATATATCAATGGTTCTCAAACTTTTCTGCTTCACGTGCCAACTGGAAATGTCTATGTAACTGGTGTACCCCTTGTATAGATAGATAAATCTATAGTTATAATATAACAATGGGAATAAAATAAAACATATATATCAGTGGTTCTCAAACGTTTATGCTTCACGTGGCCCCTGGAAATGTGTATGTAACTGGCGTATCCCATGTATAGATAGATAAATCTATAGTTATAATATAACAATGGGAATAAAATAAAACATATATATCAGTGGTTCTCAAACTTTTATGCTTCACGTGCCCCCTGGAAATGTGTATGTAACTGGCGTACCCTTTGTATAGATAGATAAAACTATAGTTGTAATATAACAATGGGAATAAAATAAAACATATATATCAGTGGCTCTAAACCTTTTATGCTTCACATGCCCCCTGGAAATGTGTACGTAACTGGCATACCCCTTGTATAGATAGAAAAAAAAAAGATATATTATAACAATGGGAATAAAATAAAACATATATAGCAGTGGTTCTCAAATTTTATTCTTCACGTGCCCCCTGGAAATATGTATCTAACTGGCGTACCCCTTGTATAGATAGATAAAACTATAGTTGTAGTATAACAATGGGAATTAAATAAAACATATATATCAGTGTTTCTCAACCTTTTATGCTTCACGTTCCTCCTGGAAATGTGTATGTAACTGGCGTAACCCTTGTATAGATAGATAAAACTATAGTTATAATATAACAATGGGAATAAAATAAAATATACATATCAGTGGTTCTCAACCTTTTATGCTTCACGTGCCACCTGAAAATTTCTATGTAACTGGCGTACCCCTTGTATAGATAGATAAATCTATAGTTATAATATAACAATGGGAATAAAATAAAACATATATATCAGTGGTTCTCAACCTTTTATGCTTCACGTGCCCCCTGGAAATGTGTATGTAACTGGTGTACCCCTTGTATAGATAGATAAATCTATAGTTATAATATAACAATGGGAATAAAATAAAACATATATATCAGTGGTTCTCAAACTTTTATGCTTCACCTGCCCCCTTTAAATGTGTATGTAACTGGCATACCTCTTGTATAGATAGATAAAACTATAGTTATAATATATCAATGGGAATAAAATAAAACATATATATCAATGGTTCTCAAACTTTTATGCTTCACGTGCCACCTGAAAATGTCTATGTAACTGGCGTACCCCTTGTATAGGTAGATAAATCTATAGTTATAATATAACAATGGGAATAAAATAAAACATATATATCAGTGGTTCTCAACCTTTTATGCTTCACGTGCCCCCTGGAAATGTGTATGTAACTGGCGTACCCCTTGTATAGAAATATAAAACTATAGTTATAGTATAACAATGGGAACAAAATGAAACATATATATCAGTGGTACTCAAACTTTTATTCTTCACGTGCCTCCTGGAAATGTGTATGTAACTGGCGTACCCCTTGTATAGATAGATAAAACTATAGTTATAGTATACCAATGGGAATAAAATAAAACATATATATCAGTGGTTCTCAACCTTTTATGCTTCACGTGCCCCCTGGAAATATGTATGTAACTGGCGTACCCCTTGTATAGATAGATAAAACTATAATTATAGTATAACAAGGGAATAAAATAAAACATATATATCAGTGGTTCTCAACCTTTTATGCTTCACGTGCCCCCTGGAAATGTGTATGTAACTGGCGTACCCCTTGTATAGATAGATAAAACTAAAATTATCTTATAACAATGGGAATAAAATAAAATATATATATCAGTGGTTCTCAAACTTTTATGCTTCACGTGCCCCCTGGAAATGTGTATGTAACTGGCATACCTCTTGTATAGATAGATAAAACTATAGTTATACTATATCAATGGGAATAAAATAAAACATATATATCAATGGTTCTCAACCTTTTCTGCTTCACGTGCCAACTGGAAATGTCTATGTAACTGGTGTACCCCTTGTATAGATAGATAAATCTATAGTTATAATATAACAATGGGAATAAAATAAAACATATATATCAGTGGTTCTCAAACGTTTATGCTTCACGTGCCCCCTGGAAATGTGTATGTAACTGGCGTATCCCATGTATAGATAGATAAATCTATAGTTATAATATAACAATGGGAATAAAATAAAACATATATATCAGTGGTTCTCAAACTTTTATGCTTCACGTGCCCCCTGGAAATGTGTATGTAACTGGCGTACCCTTTGTATAGATAGATAAAACTATAGTTGTAATATAACAATGGGAATAAAATAAAACATATATATCAGTGGCTCTAAACCTTTTATGCTTCACATGCCCCCTGGAAATGTGTACGTAACTGGCATACCCCTTGTATAGATAGAAAAAAAAAAGATATATTATAACAATGGGAATAAAATAAAACATATATAGCAGTGGTTCTCAAATTTTATTCTTCACGTGCCCCCTGGAAATATGTATCTAACTGGCGTACCCCTTGTATAGATAGATAAAACTATAGTTGTAGTATAACAATGGGAATTAAATAAAACATATATATCAGTGTTTCTCAACCTTTTATGCTTCACGTTCCTCCTGGAAATGTGTATGTAACTGGCGTAACCCTTGTATAGATAGATAAAACTATAGTTATAATATAACAATGGGAATAAAATAAAATATACATATCAGTGGTTCTCAACCTTTTATGCTTCACGTGCCCCCTGGAAATGTGTATGTAACTGGCGTACACCTTGTATAGATAGATAAAACTAAAATTATATTATAACAATGGGAATAAATTAAAATATATATATCAGTGGATCTCAAACTTTTATCCTTCACGTGCCCCCTGGAAATGTGTATATAACTGGCGTACCCATTGTATAGATAGATAAAACTAAAGTTATGTTATAACAATTGGAATAAAATAAAACATACATATCAGTTGTTCTCAAACTTTTATACTTCACCTGCCCCCTGGAAATGTGTATGTAACTGCCATACCTCTTGTATAGATAGATAAAACTATAGTTATAATATATCAATGGGAATAAAATAAAACATATATATCAATGGTTCTCAAACTTTTATGCTTCACGTGCCACCTGAAAATTTCTATGTAACTGGCGTACCCCTTGTATAGATAGATAAATCTATAGTTATAATATAACAATGGGAATAAAATAAAACATATATATCAGTGGTTCTCAACCTTTTATGCTTCACGTGCCCCCTGGAAATGTGTATGTAACTGGCGTACCCCTTGTATAGAAATATAAAACTATAGTTATAGTATAACAATGGGAACAAAATCAAACATATATATCAGTGGTTCTCAAACTTTTATGCTTCACGTACGCCCTGGAAATATGTATGTAACTGCCGTACCCCTTGTATAGATAGATAAAACTAAAGTTTTATTATAACAATGGAATAAAATAAAACTTATATATCAGTGGTTCTCAAACTTTTGTGCTTCACGTGCCCCCTGGAAATGTCTATGTAACTGACGTACCCCTTGTATAGATAGATAAATCCATAGTTATATTATAACAATGGGAATAAAATAAAATATATATATCAGTGGTTCTCAACCTTTTATGCTTCACATGCCCCCTGGAAATGTGTATGTAACTGGCGTACCCCTTGTATAGATAGATAAAACTATAGTTAGAGTATAACAATGGGAATAAAATAAAACATATATATCAGTGGTTCTCAAACTTTTATTCTCCACGTGCCTCCTAGAAATGTGTATGTAACTGGCGTACCCCTTGTATAGATAGATAAAACTATAGTTATAGTATACCAATGGGAATAAAATAAAACATATATATCAGTGGTTCTCAACCTTTTATGCTTCACGTGCCCCCTGGAAATATGTATGTAACTGGCGTACCCCTTGTATAGATAGATAAAACTATAATTATAGTATAACAATGGGAATAAAATAAAACATATATATCAGTGGTTCTCAACCTTTTATGCTTCACGTGCCCCCTGGAAATGTGTATGTAACTGGCGTACCCCTTGTATAGATAGATAAAACTAAAATTATATTATAACAATGGGAATAAAATAAAATATATATATCAGTGGTTCTCAAACTTTTATGCTTCACGTGCCCCCTGGAAATGTGTATGTAACTGGCATACCTCTTGTATAGATAGATAAAACTATAGTTATAATATATCAATGGGAATAAAATAAAACATATATATCAATGGTTCTCAACCTTTTCTGCTTCACGTGCCACCTGGAAATGTCTATGTAACTGGTGTACCCCTTGTATAGATAGATAAATCTATAGTTATAATATAACAATGGGAATAAAATAAAACATATATATCAGTGGTTCTCAAACGTTTATGCTTCACGTGCCCCCTGGAAATGTGTATGTAACTGGCGTACCCCATGTATAGATAGATAAATCTATAGTTATAATATAACAATGGGAATAAAATAAAACATATATATCAGTGGTTCTCAAACTTTTATGCTTCACGTGCCCCCTGGAAATGTGTATGTAACTGGCGTACCCTTTGTATAGATAGATAAAACTATAGTTGTAATATAACAATGGGAATAAAATAAAACATATATATCAGTGGCTCTAAACCTTTTATGCTTCACATGCCCCCTGGAAATGTGTACGTAACTGGCATACCCCTTGTATAGATAGAAAAAAAAACGATATATTATAACAATGGGAATAAAATAAAACATATATAGCAGTGGTTCTCAAATTTTATTCTTCACGTGCCCCCTGGAAATATGTATCTAACTGGCGTACCCCTTGTATAGATAGATAAAACTATAGTTGTAGTATAACAATGGGAATTATATAAAACATATATATCAGTGTTTCTCAAACTTTAATGCTTCACGTTCCCCCTGGAAATGTGTATGTAACTGGCGTAACCCTTGTATAGATAGATAAAACTATAGTTATAATATAACAATGGGAATAAAATAAAATATACATATCAGTGGTTCTCAACCTTTTATGCTTCACGTACCCCCTGGAAATGTGTATGTAACTGGCGTACCCCTTTTATAGATAGATAAAACTAAAGTTATATTATAACAATAGGAATAAAATAAAACATATATATCAGTTTTTCTCAAACTTTTTGCTTCACGTACCCCCTGGATATGTGTATGTAACTGGCGTACCCCTTGTATAGATAGATAAAACTACAGTTATATTATAACAATTGGAATAAAATAAAACATATATATCAGTGGTTCTCAAACTTTTTG
This sequence comes from Ryuthela nishihirai, assembly GCA_038380435.1. Lineage (NCBI taxonomy): Eukaryota > Metazoa > Arthropoda > Arachnida > Araneae > Heptathelidae > Ryuthela > Ryuthela nishihirai. Next base: position 44,197 of record JAWZYU010000151.1, on the reverse strand, counting down.
CTTCACGTGCCTCGTGGAAATGTGTATGTAACTGGCGTACCCCTTGTGTAGATAGATAAAACTATAGTTATAATATAACAATGGGAATAAAATAAAACATACATATCAGTGGTTCTCAACCTTTTATGCTTCACGTGCCCCCTGGAAATGTGTATGTAACTGGCGTACCCCTTGTATAGATAGATAAAACAATAGTTATAATATAACAATGGGAATAAAATAAAACATATATGTCAGTGGTTGTCAAACTTTTTGCTTCACGTACCCCCTGGAAATGTGTATGTAACTGGCGTACCCCTTCTATAGATAGATAAAACTAAAGTTATATTATAACAGTCGGAATAAAATAAAACATATATATCAGTGGTTCTCAAAAGTTTTGCTTCACGTGCCTCCTCGAAATGTGTATGTAACAGGCATACGCCTTGTATAGATTGAAAAATCTATAGTTATAATATAACAATGGGAATAAAATAAAACATACATATCAGTGGTTCTCAACCTTTTATGCTTCACGTGCCCCCTGGAAATGTGTATGTAATTGGCGTACCACTTGTATAGATAGATAAAACTAAAGTTATATTATAACAATTGAAATAAAAAAAAACATATATATCAGTGGTTCTCAAACTTTTTGCTTCACGTGCCTCCTGGAAATGTGTATGTAACTGGCGTACCACTTGTATAGATAGATAAAACTATAGTTATAATATAACAATGGGAATAAAATAAAACATATATATCAGTGGTTCTCAAACTTTTTGCTTCACGTATCCCCTGGAAATATGTATTTAACTGGCGTACCCCTTGTATAGATAGATAAAACTAAAGTTATATTATAACAATGGAAATAAAATAAAACATATATATCAGTGGTTCTCAAACGTTTTGCTTCACGTGCCTCCTGGAAATGTGTATGTAACTGGCGTACCCCTTGTATACATATATAGATAAAACTATAGTTATAATATAACAATGGTAATAAATTAAAACTACATATCAGTGGTTCTCAACTTTTTATGCTTCACGTGCCCCCTGGAAATGTGTATGTAACTGGCGTACCCCTTTTATAGATAGATAAATCTAAAGTTATATTATAACAATGGGAATAAAATAAAACATATATATCAGTTTTTCTCAAACATTTTGCTTCACGTACCCCCTGGAAATGTCTATGTAACTGGCGTACGCCTTGTATACATAAATAAAACTAAAGTTATATTATAACAATGGGAATAATATAAAACATATATATCAGTGGTTCTCAAACATCTTGCTTCACGAACCCCCTGGAAATGTGAATGTAACTGGCGTACCCCTTGTATAGATAGATAAAACTCAAGTTATATTATAACAATGGGAATAAAATAAACCATATATATCAGTCGTTGTCAAACTTTTTAATTCACGTACCCCCTGGAAATGTGTATGTAACTGGCGTACCCCTTGTATAGATAGATAAAACTATAGTTATAATATAACAATGGGAATAAAATAAAAAATATATATATCAGTTTTTCTCAAACATTTTGCTTCACGTACCCCCTGGAAATGTCTATGTAACTGGCGTACGCCTTGTATACATAAATAAAACTAAAGTTATATTATAACAACGGGAATAAAATAAAACATATATATCAGTGGTTCTCAAACATTTTGCTTCACGAACCCCCTGGAAATGTGTATGTAACTGGCGTACCCCTTGTATAGATAGATAAAACTCAAGGTATATTATAACAATGGGAATAAAATAAACCATATATATCAGTGGTTGTCAAACTTTATGCTTCACGTTCCTCCTGGAAATGTCTATGTAACTGGCGTACCCCTTGTATAGATAGATAAAACTATAGTTATAATAAAACAATGGGAATAAAATAAAACATACATATCAGTGGTTCTCAAACTTTTATGCTTCACGTGCCCCCTGGAAATGTGTATGTAACTGGCGTATCCCTTTTATAGATAGATAAAACTATAGTTATAATATAACAATGGGAATAAAATAAAACATACATATCAGTGGTTCTAAACCTTTTATGCTTCACGTACCCCCTGGAAATGTGTATGTAACTGGCGTACCCCTTTTATAGATAGATAAAACTAAAGTTATATTATAACAATGGGAATAAAATAAAACATATATATCAGTTTTTCTCAAATTTTTATGCTTCACGTACCACCTGGAAATGTGTATGTAACTGGCGTACCCCTTGTATAGATAGATAAAACTATAGTTATAATATAACAATGGGAATAAAATAAAACATATATATCAGTGGTTCTCAAACGTTTTGCTTCACGTACCCCCTGGAAATGTGTATGTAACTAGCGTACCCCTTGTATAGATAGATAAAACTATAGTTATAATATAACAATGGGAATAAAATAAAACATACATATCAGTGGTTCTCAACCTTTTATGCTTCACCTACCCCCTGGAAATGTGAATGTAACTGGCGTACCCCTTTTATAGATAGATAAAACTAAAGTTATATTATTACAATGGGAATAAAATAAAGCATATATATCAGTGGTTCTCAAACGTTTTGCTTCACGTACCCCCTGGAAATGTGTATGTAACTGGCGTACCCCTTGTATAGATAGATAAAACTATAGTTATAATATAACAATTGGAATAAAATAAAACATATATATCAGTTGTTCTCAAATTTTTGCTTCACGTACCCACTGGAAATGTGTATGTAACTGGTGTACCCCTTGTATAGATAGATAAAACTATAGTTATAATATAACAATGGGAATAAAATAAAACATACATATCAGTGGTTCTCAAACTTTTATGCTTCACGTGCCCCCTGGAAATGTGTATGCAATTGGCGTACCCCTTTTATAGATAGATAAAACTAAAGTTATATTATATCAATGGGAATAAAATAAAACATATATATCAGTGGTTCTGAAACTTTTTGCTTCACATGCCTCCTGGAAATGTGTATGTAACTGGCGTACCCCTTGTATAGATAGAGAAAACTATAGTTATAATATAACAATGGGAATAAAATAAAACATATATATCAGTGGTTCTCAAACTTTTTGCTTCACGTACCCCCTGGAAATGTGTATGTAACCTGCGTAACCCTTGTATAGATAGATAAAACTATAGGTATAATATAACAATGGGAATAAAATAAAATATATATATCAGTGGTTCTGAAACTTTTTGCTTCACATGCCTTCTGGAAATGTGTATGTAACTGGCGTACCCCTTGTATAGATAGATAAAACTATAGTTATAATATAACAATGGGAATAAAATAAAACATACATATCAGTGGTTCTAAACCTTTTATGCTTCACGTACCCCCTGGAAATGTGTATGTAACTGGCGTACCCCTTTTATAGATAGATAAAACTAAAGTTATATTATAACAATGGGAATAAAATAAAACATATATATCAGTGGTTCTGAAACTTTTTGCTTCACATGCCTTCTGGAAATGTGTATGTAACTGGCGTACCCCTTGTATAGATAGATAAAACTATAGTTATAATATAACAATGGGAATAAAATAAAATATACATATCAGTGGTTCTCAACCTTTTATGCTTCACGTACCCCCTGGAAATGTGTATGTAACTGGCGTACCCCTTTTATAGATAGATAAAACTAAAGTTATATTATAACAATAGGAATAAAATAAAACATATATATCAGTTTTTCTCAAACTTTTTGCTTCACGTACCCCCTGGATATGTGTATGTAACTGGCGTACCCCTTGTATAGATAGATAAAACTACAGTTATATTATAACAATTGGAATAAAATAAAACATATATATCAGTGGTTCTCAAACTTTTTGCTTCACGTGCCTCGTGGAAATGTGTATGTAACTGGCGTACCCCTTGTGTAGATAGATAAAACTATAGTTATAATATAACAATGGGAATAAAATAAAACATACATATCAGTGGTTCTCAACCTTTTATGCTTCACGTGCCCCCTGGAAATGTGTATGTAACTGGCGTACCCCTTGTATAGATAGATAAAACAATAGTTATAATATAACAATGGGAATAAAATAAAACATATATGTCAGTGGTTGTCAAACTTTTTGCTTCACGTACCCCCTGGAAATGTGTATGTAACTGGCGTACCCCTTCTATAGATAGATAAAACTAAAGTTATATTATAACAGTCGGAATAAAATAAAACATATATATCAGTGGTTCTCAAAAGTTTTGCTTCACGTGCCTCCTCGAAATGTGTATGTAACAGGCATACGCCTTGTATAGATTGAAAAATCTATAGTTATAATATAACAATGGGAATAAAATAAAACATACATATCAGTGGTTCTCAACCTTTTATGCTTCACGTGCCCCCTGGAAATGTGTATGTAATTGGCGTACCACTTGTATAGATAGATAAAACTAAAGTTATATTATAACAATTGAAATAAAAAAAAACATATATATCAGTGGTTCTCAAACTTTTTGCTTCACGTGCCTCCTGGAAATGTGTATGTAACTGGCGTACCACTTGTATAGATAGATAAAACTATAGTTATAATATAACAATGGGAATAAAATAAAACATATATATCAGTGGTTCTCAAACTTTTTGCTTCACGTATCCCCTGGAAATATGTATTTAACTGGCGTACCCCTTGTATAGATAGATAAAACTAAAGTTATATTATAACAATGGAAATAAAATAAAACATATATATCAGTGGTTCTCAAACGTTTTGCTTCACGTGCCTCCTGGAAATGTGTATGTAACTGGCGTACCCCTTGTATACATATATAGATAAAACTATAGTTATAATATAACAATGGTAATAAATTAAAACTACATATCAGTGGTTCTCAACTTTTTATGCTTCACGTGCCCCCTGGAAATGTGTATGTAACTGGCGTACCCCTTTTATAGATAGATAAATCTAAAGTTATATTATAACAATAGGAATAAAATAAAACATATATATCAGTTTTTCTCAAACATTTTGCTTCACGTACCCCCTGGAAATGTCTATGTAACTGGCGTACGCCTTGTATACATAAATAAAACTAAAGTTATATTATAACAATGGGAATAATATAAAACATATATATCAGTGGTTCTCAAACATCTTGCTTCACGAACCCCCTGGAAATGTGAATGTAACTGGCGTACCCCTTGTATAGATAGATAAAACTCAAGTTATATTATAACAATGGGAATAAAATAAACCATATATATCAGTCGTTGTCAAACTTTTTAATTCACGTACCCCCTGGAAATGTGTATGTAACTGGCGTACCCCTTGTATAGATAGATAAAACTATAGTTATAATAAAACAATGGGAATAAAATAAAACATACATATCAGTGGTTCTCAAACTTTTATGCTTCACGTGCCCCCTGGAAATGTGTATGTAACTGGCGTATCCCTTTTATAGATAGATAAAACTATAGTTATATTATAACAATGGGAATAAAATAAAAAATATATATATCAGTTTTTCTCAAACATTTTGCTTCACGTACCCCCTGGAAATGTCTATGTAACTGGCGTACGCCTTGTATACATAAATAAAACTAAAGTTATATTATAACAATGGGAATAAAATAAAACATATATATCAGTGGTTCTCAAACATTTTGCTTCACGAACCCCCTGGAAATGTGTATGTAACTGGCGTACCCCTTGTATAGATAGATAAAACTCAAGGTATATTATAACAATGGGAATAAAATAAACCATATATATCAGTGGTTGTCAAACTTTATGCTTCACGTTCCTCCTGGAAATGTCTATGTAACTGGCGTACCCCTTGTATAGATAGATAAAACTATAGTTATAATAAAACAATGGGAGTAAAATAAAACATACATATCAGTGGTTCTCAAACTTTTATGCTTCACGTGCCCCCTGGAAATGTGTATGTAACTGGCGTATCACTTTTATAGATAGATAAAACTATAGTTATAATATAACAATGGGAATAAAATAAAACATACATATCAGTGGTTCTAAACCTTTTATGCTTCACGTACCCCCTGGAAATGTGTATGTAACTGGCGTACCCCTTTTATAGATAGATAAAACTAAAGTTATATTATAACAATGGGAATAAAATAAAACATATATATCAGTTTTTCTGAAATTTTTATGCTTCACGTACCCCCTGGAAATGTGTATGTAACTGGCGTACCCCTTGTATAGATAGATAAAACTATAGTTATAATATAACAATGGGAATAAAATAAAACATATATATCAGTGGTTCTCAAACGTTTTGCTTCACGTACCCCCTGGAAATGTGTATGTAACTAGCGTACCCCTTGTATAGATAGATAAAACTATAGTTATAATATAACAATGGGAATTAAATAAAACATACATATCAGTGGTTCTCAACCTTTTATGCTTCACCTACCCCCTGGAAATGTGAATGTAACTGGCGTACCCCTTTTATAGATAGATAAAACTAAAGTTATATTATTACAATGGGAATAAAATAAAGCATATATATCAGTGGTTCTCAAACTTTTTGCTTCACGTACCCCCTGGAAATGTGTATGTAACTGGCGTACCCCTTGTATAGATAGATAAAACTATAGTTATAATATAACAATTGGAATAAAATAAAACATATATATCAGTTGTTCTCAAATTTTTGCTTCACGTACCCACTGGAAATGTGTATGTAACTGGTGTACCCCTTGTATAGATAGATAAAACTATAGTTATAATATAACAATGGGAATAAAATAAAACATACATATCAGTGGTTCTCAAACTTTTATGCTTCACGTGCCCCCTGGAAATGTGTATGCAATTGGCGTACCCCTTTTATAGATAGATAAAACTAAAGTTATATTATATCAATGGGAATAAAATAAAACATATATATCAGTGGTTCTGAAACTTTTTGCTTCACATGCCTCCTGGAAATGTGTATGTAACTGGCGTACCCCTTGTATAGATAGAGAAAACTATAGTTATAATATAACAATGGGAATAAAATAAAACATATATATCAGTGGTTCTCAAACTTTTTGCTTCACGTACCCCCTGGAAATGTGTATGTAACCTGCGTAACCCTTGTATAGATAGATAAAACTATAGTTATAATATAACAATGGGAATAAAATAAAATATATATATCAGTGATTCTGAAACTTTTTGCTTCACATGCCTTCTGGAAATGTGTATGTAACTGGCGTACCCCTTGTATAGATAGATAAAACTATAGTTATAATATAACAATGGGAATAAAATAAAACATACATATCAGTGGTTCTAAACCTTTTATGCTTCACGTACCCCCTGGAAATGTGTATGTAACTGGCGTACCCCTTTTATAGATAGATAAAACTAAAGTTATATTATAACAATGGGAATAAAATAAAACATATATATCAGTGGTTCTGAAACTTTTTGCTTCACATGCCTTCTGGAAATGTGTATGTAACTGTCGTACCCCTTGTATAGATAGATAAAACTATAGTTATAATATAACAATGGGAATAAAATAAAACATACATATCAGTGGTTCTAAACCTTTTATGCTTCACGTACCCCCTGGAAATGTGTATGTAACTGGCGTACCCCTTTTATAGATAGATAAAACTAAAGTTATATTATTACAATGGGAATAAAATAAAGCATATATATCAGTGGTTCTCAAACTTTTTGCTTCACGTACCCCCTGGAAATGTGTATGTAACTGGCGTACCCCTTGTATAGATAGATAAAACTATAGTTATAATATAACAATTGGAATAAAATAAAACATATATATCAGTTGTTCTCAAATTTTTGCTTCACGTACCCACTGGAAATGTGTATGTAACTGGTGTACCCCTTGTATAGATAGATAAAACTATAGTTATAATATAACAATGGGAATAAAATAAAACATATATATCAGTGGTTCTGAAACTTTTTGATTCACATGCCTTCTGGAAATGTGTATGTAACTGGCGTTCCCCTTGTATAGATAGATAAAACTATAGTTATAATATAACAATGGGAATAAAATAAAACATATATATCAGTGGTTCTCAAACTTTTTGGTTCACGTACCCCCTGGAAATGTGTATGTAACCTGCGTAACCCTTGTATAGATAGATAAAACTAAAGTTATATTATAACAATAGGAATAAAATAAAACATATATATATCAGTGGTTCCCAAACTTTTTGCTTCACGTGCCTCCTGGAAATGTGTATGTAACTGGCGTACGCCTTGTATAGATAGATAAACCTATAGTTATAATATAACAATGGGAATAAAATAAAACATACATATCAGTGGTTCTCAAACTTTTATGCTTCACGTGCCCCCTGGAAATGTGTATGTAATTGGCGTACCCCTTTTATAGATAGATAAAACTAAAGTTATATTATATCAATGGGAATAAAATAAAACATATATATCAGTGGTTCTGAAACTTTTTGCTTCACATGCCTCCTGGAAATGTGTATGTAACTGGCGTACCCCTTGTATAGATAGATAAAACTATAGTTATAATATAACAATGGGAATAAAATAAAACATATATATCAGTGGTTCTCAAACTTTTTGCTTCACGTACCCCCTGGAAATGTGTATGTAACCTGCGTAACCCTTGTATAGATAGATAAAACTATAGTTATAATATAACAATGGGAATAAAATAAAACATATATATCAGTGGTTCTGAAACTTTTTGCTTCACATGCCTTCTGGAAATGTGTATGTAACTGGCGTACCCCTTGTATAGATAGATAAAACTATAGTTATAATATAACAATGGGAATAAAATAAAACATATATATCAGTGGTTCTCAAACTTTTTGCTTCACGTACCCCCTGGAAATGTGTATGTAACCTGCGTAACCCTTGTATAGATAGATAAAACTAAAGTTATATTATAACAATAGGAATAAAATAAAACATATATATCAGTGGTTCCCAAACTTTTTGCTTCACGTGCCTCCTGGAAATGTGTATGTAACTGGCGTACGCCTTGTATAGATAGATAAACCTATAGTTATAATATAACAATGGGAATAAAATAAAACATACATATCAGTGGTTCTCAAACTTTTATGCTTCACGTGCCCCCTGGAAATGTGAATGTAACTAGCGTACCCCTTGCATAGATAGATAAAACTAAAGTTATATTATAACAATGGGAATAAAATAAAACTTATATATCAGTGGTTCTCAAATTTTTGCTTTACGTGCCTCCTGGCTATGTGTATGTATCTGGCGTACGCCTTGTATAGATAGATAAAACTGTAGTTATGGTATAACAATGGGAATAAAACATATATATCAGTGGTTCTCAACCTTTTATGCCTCACGTGCCACCTGGAAATGTCTATGTAACAGGCGTACGCCTTGTATACATAGATAAAACTATAGTTATAGTATAACAATGGGAATAAAATAAAACATATATATCAGTGGTTCTCAACCTTTTATGCTTCATGTGCCCCCTGGAAATGTGTATGTAACTGGCGTACCCCTTGTATAGATAGATAAAACTAAAGTTTTATTATAACAATGGGAATAAAATAAAACATATATATCAGTGGTTCTCAACCTTTTATGCCTCATGTGCCACCTGGAAATGTGTATGTAACTGGCGTACCTCTTTTATAGATAGATAAAACTAAAGTTGTATTATAAAAATGGAAATAAAATAAAACATAGATATCAGTGGTTCTCAACCTTTTTGCTTCACGTACCCCCTGGAAATGTGTATGTAACTGGCGTACCCCTTTTATAGATAGATAAAACTATAGTTATAATATAACAATGGGAATAAAATAAAACATATATATCAGTTTTTCTCAAACTTTTTGCTTCACGTACCCCCTGGAAATGAGTATTTAACTGGCGTAACCCTTGTATAGATAGATAAAACTAAAGTTATATTATAACAATGGGAATAAAATAAAACATATATATTAGTGGTTCTCAAACCTTTTGCTTCACGTACCCCCTGGAAATGTGTATGTAACTAGCGTACCCCTTGTATAGATAGATAAAAGTCAAGTTATATTATAACAATGGGAATAAAATAAAACATATATATCAGTGGTTCTCAAACTTTTTGCTTCACGTACCCGGTGGAAATGTGTATGTAACTGGCGTACCCCTTGTATAGATAGATAAAACTAAAGTTATATTATAACAGTCGGAATAAAATAAAACATATATATCAGTGGTTCTCAACCTTTTATGCTTCACGTGCCCCCTGGAAATGTGTATGTAACTGGCGTACCCCTGTATAGATAGATAAAAATAAAGTTATAGTATAACAATGGGAATAAAATAAAACATACATAACCGTGGTTCTCAACATTCTATGCTTCATGTGCCCCCTGGAAATGTGTATGTAACTGGTGTACCCCTTGTATAGATAGATAAAATTAAAGTTTTATTATAACAATGGGAATAAAATAAAACATACATATCAGTGGTTCTCAAACTTTTATGCTTCACGTGCCCCCTGGAAATGTGTATGTAATTGGCGTACCCCTTTTATAGATAGATAAAACTAAAGTTATATTATAACAACGGGAATAAAATAAAACATATATATCAGTGGTTCTCAAACTTTTTGCTTCACGTGCCTCCTGGAAATGTGTATGTAACTGGCGTACCCCTTGTATAGATAGATAAAACTATAGTTATGATATAACATAGTTTTACCCCTTTTATAGATAGATAAATCAAAAGTTATATTATAACAATGGGAATAAAATAAAACATATATATCAGTGGTTCTCAAACTTTTTGCTTCACGTACCCCCTGGAAATGTGTATTTAACTGGCGTACCCCTTGTATAGATAGATAAAACTAAAGTTATATTATAACAATGGGAATAAAATAAAACATATATATCAGTGGTTCTCAAACCTTTTGCTTCACGTTCCTCCTGGAAATGTGTATGTAACTGGCGTACCCCTTGTATAGATAGATAAACTATAGTTATAAGAAAACAATGGGAATAAAATAAAACATACATATCAGTGGTTCTCAACCTTTTATGCTTCACCTACCCCCTGGAAATGTGTATGTAACTGGCGTACCCCTTTTATAGATAGATAAAACTAAAGTTATATTATAACAATGGGAATAAAATAAAACATATATATCAGTGGTTCTCAAACGTTTTGCTTCACGTACCCCCTGGAAATGTGTATGTAACTGGCGTATCCCTTGTATAGATAGATAAAACTATAGTTATAATATAACAATGGGAATAAAATAAAACATATATATCAGTGGTTCTCAAACTTTTTGCTTCACGTACCCACTGGAAATGTGTATGTAACTGGCGTACCCCTTGTATAGATAGATAAAACTATAGTTATATTATAACAATGGGAATAAAATAAAACATATATATCAGTGGTTCTGAAACTTTTTGCTTCACATGCCTTCTGGAAATGTGTATGTAACTGGCGTACCCCTTGTATAGATAGATAAAACTATAGTTATAATATAACAATGGGAATAAAATAAAACATATATATCAGTGGTTCTCAAACTTTTTGCTTCACGTACCCCCTGGAAATGTGTATGTAACTGGCGTAACCCTTGTATAGATAGATAAAACTAAAGTTATATTATAACAATAGGAATAAAATAAAACATATATATCAGTGGTTCTCAAACTTTTTGCTTCACGTGCCTCCTGGAAATGTGTATGTAACTGGCGTACGCCTTGTATAGATAGATAAACCTACAGTTATAATATAACAATGGGAATAAAATAAAACATACATATCAGTGGTTCTCAAACTTTTATGCTTCACGTGCCCCCTGGAAATGTGTATGTAATTGGCGTACCTGTTTTATAGATAGATAAAACTAAAGTTATATTATATCAATGGGAATAAAATAAAACATATATATCAGTGGTTCTGTAGCTTTTTGCTTCACATGCCTCCTGGAAATGTGTATGTAACTGGCGTACCCCTTGTATAGATAGATAAAACTATAGTTATAATATAACAATCGGAATAAAATAAAACATACATATCAGTGGTTCTCAACCTTTTATGCTTCACTTGCCCCATGGAAATGTGAATGTAACTGGCGTACCCATTGTATAGATAGATAAAACTAAAGTTATATTATAACAACGGGAATAAAATAAAACATATATATCAGTGGTTCTCAAACTTTTTGCTTCACGTGCCTCCTGGAAATGTGTATGTAACTGGCGTATCCCTTGTATAGATAGATAAAACTATAGTTATGATATAACAATGGGAATAAAATAAAACATATATATCAGTGGTTCTCAAATTTTTGCTTCACGTACACCCTGGAAATGTGTATGTAACTGGCGTACCCCTTTTATAGATAGATAAATCAAAAGTTATATTATAACAATGGGAATAAAATAAAACATATATATCAGTGGTTCTCAAACTTTTTGCTTCACGTACCCACTGGAAATGTGTATTTAACTGTCGTACCCCTTGTATAGATAGATAAAACTAAAGTTATATTATAACAATGGGAATAAAATAAAACATATATATCAGTTATTCTCAAACCTTTTGCTTCACGTTCCTCCTGGAAAAGTGTATGTAAATGGCGTATCCCTTGTATAGATAGATAAAACTATAGTTAAAATAAAACAATGGGAATAAAATAAAACATACATATCAGTGGTTCTCAACCTTTTTTGCTTCACGTGCCTCCTGGAAATGTGTATGTAACTGGCATATCCCTTTTATAGATAGATAAATCTAAAGTTATATTATAACAATGGGAATAAAATAAAACATATATATCAGTGGTTCTCAAACTTTTTTGCTTCACGTACCCCCTGGAAATGTGTATGTAACTGGCGTACCCCTTTTATAGATAGATAAAACTAAAGTTATATTATAACAATGGGAATAAAGTAAAACATATATATCAGTTTTTCTCAAACTTTTTGCTTCACGTACCCCCTGGAAATGTGTATGTAACTGGCGTACCCCTTGTATAGATAGATAAAACTATAGTTATAATATAACAATGGGAATAAAATAAAACATACATATCAGTGGTTCTCAACCTTTTATGCTTCACGTGCCCCCTGGAAATGTGTAGTAACTGGCGTACCTCTTTTATAGTTAGATAAAACTAAAGTTATATTATAAAAATGGGAATAATATAAAACATATATATCAGTGGTTCTCAAACTTTTTGCTTCACGTACCCCCTGGAAATGTGTATGTAACTGGCGTACCCCTTGTATAGATAGATAAAACTATAGTTATAATATAACAATGGGAATAAAATAAAACATATATATCAGTGGTTCTCAAACTTTTTGCTTCACGTACCCCGTGGAAATGTGTATGTAACTGGCGTACCCCTTGTATAGATAGATAAAACTAAAGTTATATTATAACAGTCGGAATAAAATAAAACATATATATCAGTGGTTCTCAACCTTTTATGCTTCACGTGCCCCCTGGAAATGTGTATGTAACTGGCGTACCCCTTGTATAGATAGATAAAAATAAAGTTATATTATAACAATGGGAATAAAATAAAACATACATATCAGTGGTTCTCAACCTTCTATTCTTCATGTGCCCCCTGGAAATGTGTATGTAACTGGTGTACCCCTTGTATAGATAGATAAAACTAAAGTTTTATTATAACAGTGGGAATAAAATAAAACATACATATCAGTGGTTCTCAAACTTTTATGCTTCACGTGCCCCCTGGAAATGTGTATGTAATTGGCGTACCCCTTTTATAGATAGATAAAACTAAAGTTATATTATAACAACGGGAATAAAATAAAACATATATATCAGTGGTTCTCAAACTTTTTGCTTCACGTGCCTCCTGAAAATGTGTATGTAACTGGCGTACCCCTTGTATAGATAGATAAAACTATAGTTATGATATAACAATGGGAATAAAATAAAAGATATATATCAGTGGTTCTCAAATTTTTGCTTCACGTACCCCCTGGAAATGTGTATGTAACTGGCGTACCCCTTTTATAGATAGATAAATCAAAAGTTATATTATAACAATGGGAATAAAATAAAACATATATATCAGTGGTTCTCAAACTTTTTGCTTCACGTACCCACTGGAAATGTGTATTTAACTGGCGTACCCCTTGTATAGATAGATAAAACTAAAGTTATATTATAACAATGGGAATAAAATAAAACATATATATCAGTGGTTCTCAAACCTTTTGCTTCACGTTCCTCCTGGAAATGTGTATGTAACTGGAGTACCCCTTGTATAGATAGATAAAACTATAGTTATAATAAAACAATGGGAATAAAATAAAACATACATATCAGTGGTTCTCAACCTTTTTTGCTTCACGTGCCTCCTGGAAATGTGTATGTAACTGGCATATCCCTTTTATAGATAGATAAATCTAAAGTTATATTATAACAATGGGAATAAAATAAAACATATATATCAGTGGTTCTCAAAATTTTTTGCTTCACGTACCCCTGGAAATGTGTATGTAACAAGCGTACCCCTTGTATAGATAGATAAAACTATAGTTATAATATAACAATGGGAATAAAATTAAGCATACATATCAGTGGTTCTCAACCTTTTATGCTTCACCTACCCCCTGGAAATGTGTATGTAACTGGCGTACCCCTTTTATAGATAGATAAAACTAAAGTTATATTATAACAATGGGAATAAAATAAAACATATATATCAGTGGTTCTCAAACTTTTTGCTTCACGTACCCATTGGAAATGTGTATGTAACTGGCGTACCCCTTGTATAGATAGATAAAACTATAGTTATAATATAACAATGGGAATAAAATAAAACATATATATCAGTGGTTCTGAAACTTTTTGCTTCACATGCCTTCTGGAAATGTGTATGTAACTGGCGTACCCCTTGTATAGATAGATAAAACTATAGTTATAATATAACATTGGGAATAAAATAAAACGTATATATCAGTGGTTCTCAAACTTTTTGCTTCACGTACCCCCTGGAAATGTGTATGTAACTGGCGTAACCCTTGTATAGATAGATAAAACTAAAGTTATATTATAACAATAGGAATAAAATAAAACATATATATCAGTGGTTCTCAAACTTTTTGCTTCACGTGCCTCCTGGAAATGTGTATGTAACTGGCGTACGCCTTGTATAGATAGATAAACCTATAGTTATAATATAACAATGGGAATAAAATAAAACATACATATCAGTGGTTCTCAACCTTTTATGCTTCACGTGCCCCCTGGAAATGTGTATGTAATTATCGTACTCGTTTTATAGATAGATAAAACTAAAGTTATATTATATCAATGGGAATAAAATAAAACATATATATCAGTGGCTCTCAACCTTTTATGCTTCACATGCCCCCTGGAAATATCTAGGTAACTGGCGTACCCTTTGTATAGATAGAAAAACTATAGTTATTGTTTAACAATGGGAATAATATAAAACATACATATCAGTGGTTTTCAAACTTTTATGCTTCACATGCCCCCTGGAAATGTGTATGTAACTGGCTTACCCCTTGTATAGATAAATAAAAATAAAGTTATAGTATAACAATGGGAATAAAATAAAACATACATATCAGTGGTTCTCAACTTTTATGCTTCACGTGCCCCCTGGAAATGTGTATGTAACTGGTGTACCCCTTGTATAGATAGATAAAACTAAAGTTTTATTATAACAAAGGGAATAAAATAAAACATTTCACGTGCCTCCTGCAAATGTGTATGTAACTGGCGTACCCCTTGTATAAATAGATAAAACTATAGTTATAATACAAAAATGGGAATAAAATAAAACATACATATCAGTGGTTCTAAACCTTTTATGCTTCACGTACCCCCTGGAAATATGTATGTAACTGGCGTACCCCTTTTATAGATAGATAAAATTAAAGTTATATTATAACAATGGGAATAAAATAAAACATATATATCAGTTTTTCTCAAACTTTTTGCTTCACGTACCCCCTGGAAATGTGTATGTAACTGGCGTACCCCTTGTATAGATAGATAAAAGTCAAGTTATATTATAACAATGGGAATAAAATAAAACATATATATTAGTGGTTCTCAAACTTTTTGCTTCACGTACCCCGTGGAAATGTGTATGTAACTGGCGTACCCCTTGTATAGATAGATAAAACTATAGTTATAATATAACAATGGGAATAAAATAAAACATATATATCAGTGGTTCTCAAACTTTTTGCTTCACGTGCCTCATGGAAATGTGTATGTAACTGGCGTACGCCTTGTATAGATAGATAAACCTATAGTTATAATATAACAATGGGAATAAAATAAAACATACATATCAGTGGTTCTCAAACTTTTATGCTTCACGTGCCCCCTGGAAATGTGTATGTAATTGGCGTACCCGTTTTATAGATAGATAAAACTAAAGTTATATTATATCAATGGTAATAAAATAAAACATATATATCAGTGGTTCTGAAACTTTTTGCTTCACATGCCTTCTGGAAATGTGTATGTAACTGGCGTACCCCTTGTATAGATAGATAAAACTATAGTTATAATATAACAATGGGAATAAAATAAAACGTATATATCAGTGGTTCTCAAACTTTTTGCTTCACGTACCCCCTGGAAATGTGTATGTAACTGGCGTAACCCTTGTATAGATAGATAAACCTATAGTTATAATATAACAATGGGAATAAAATAAAACATACATATCAGTGGTTCTCAAACTTTTATGCTTCACGTGCCCCCTGGAAATGTGTATGTAACTGGCGTACCCGTTTTATAGATAGATAAAACTAAAGTTATATTATATCAATGGGAATAAAATAAAACATATATATCAGTGGTTCTGAAACTTTTTGCTTCACATGCCTCCTGGAAATGTGTATGTAACTGGCGTACCCCTTGTATAGATATATAAAACTAAAGTTATATTATAACAATGGGAATAAAATAAAACTTATATATCAGTGGTTCTCAAATTTTTGCTTTACGTGCCTTCTGGCAATGTGTATGTAACTGGCGTACGCCTTGTATAGATAGATAAAACTGTAGTTATGGTATAACAATGGGAACAAAACATATATATCAGTGGTTCTCAACCTTTTATGCCTCACGTGCCACCTGGAAATGTCTATTTAACAGGCGTACGCCTTGTATAGATAGATAAAACTATAGTTATAATATAACAATGGGAATAAAATAAAACATATATATCAGTGGTTCTCAACCTTTTATGCTTCACGTGCCCCCTGGAAATGTGTATGTAACTGGCGTACCCTTTGTATAGATAGATAAACTATAGATATTGTATAACAATAGGAATAATATAAAACATACATATCAGTGGCTCTCAACCTTTTATGCTTCACATGCCCCCTGGAAATGTCTAGGTAACTGGCGTACCCTTTGTATAGATAGATAAACTATAGTTATTGTATAACAATGGGAATAAAATAAAACATACATATCAGTGGTTCTCAACCTTTTATGCTTCACGTGCCCCCTGGAAATGTGTATGTAACTGGTGTATCCCTTGTATAGATAGAAAAAACTAAAGTTTTATTATAGCAATGGGAATAAAATTAAACATATATATCAGTTGTTCTCAACCTTTTATGCTTCACGTTCCCCCTGGAAATGTGTAGGTAACTGGCGTACCCTTTGTATAGATAGATAAACTATAGTTATTGTATAACAATGGGAATAAAATAAAACATACATATCAGTGGTTCTCAACCTTTTATGCTTCACGTGCCCCCTGGAAATGTGTATGTAATATGCGTACCCCTTGTATAGATAGATAAAACTATAGTTATAATATAACAATGGGAATAAAATAAAACATATATATCAGTGGTTCTCAAACTTTTTGCTTCACGTGCCTCATGGAAATGTGTATGTAACTGGAGTACGCCTTGTATAGATAGATAAACCTATAGTTATAATATAACAATGGGAATAAAATAAAACATACATATCAGTGGTTCTCAAACTTTTATGCTTCACGTGCCCCCTGGAAATGTGTATGTAATTGGCGTACCCGTTTTATAGATAGATAAAACTAAAGTTATATTATATCAATGGGAATAAAATAAAACATATATATCAGTGGTTCTGAAACTTTTTGCTTCACATGCCTTCTGGAAATGTGTATGTAACTGGCGTACCCCTTGTATATATAGATGAAACTATAGTTATAATATAACAATGGGAATAAAATAAAACGTATATATCAGTGGTTCTCAAACTTTTTGCTTCACGTACCCCTGGAAATGTGTATGTAACTGGCGTAACCCTTGTATAGATAGATAAAACTAAAGTTATATTATAACAATAGGAATAAAATAAAACATATATATCAGTGGTTCTCAAACTTTTTGCTTCACGTGCCTCCTGGAAATGTGTATGTAACTGGCGTACGAGTTGTATAGATAGATAAACCTATAGTTATAATATAACAATGGGAATAAAATAAAACATACATATCAGTGGTTCTCAAACTTTTATGCTTCACGTGCCCCCTGGAAATGTGTATGTAATTGGCGTACCCGTTTTATAGATAGATAAATCTAAAGTTATATTATATCAATGGGAATAAAATAAAACATACATATCAGTGGTTCTGAAACTTTTTGCTTCACATGCCTCCTGGAAATGTGTATGTAACTGGCGTACCCCTTGTATAGATAGATAAAACTATAGTTATAATATAACAATCGGAATAAAGTAAAACATACATATCAGTGGTTCTCAAACTTTTTGCTTCACGTACCCCGTGGAAATGTGTATGTAACTGGCGTAACCCTTGTATAGATAGATAAAACTATAGTTATAATATAACAATGGGAATAAAATAAAACATATATATCAGTGGTTCTCAAACTTTTTGCTTCACATGCCTTCTGGAAATGTGTATGTAACTGGCGTACCCCTTGTATAGATAGATAAAACTATAGTTATAATATAACAATGGGAATAAAATAAAACATATATATCAGTGGTTCTCAAACTGTTTGCTTCACATGCCTTCTGGAAATGTGTATGTAACTGGCGTACCCCTTGTATAGATAGATAAAACTATAGTTATAATATAACAATGGGAATAAAATAAAACATACATATCAGTGGTTCTCAAACTTTTATGCTTCACGTGCCCCCTGGAAATGTGTATGTAATTGGCGTACCCGTTTTATAGATAGATAAAACTAAAGTTATATTATATCAATGGGAATAAAATAAAACATATATATCTGTGGTTCTGAAACTTTTTGCTTCACATGCCTCCTGGAAATATGTATGTAACTGGCGTACCCCTTGTATAGATAGATAAAACTAAAGTTATATTATAACAATGGGAATAAAATAAAACGTATATATCAGTGGTTCTCAAACTTTTTGCTTCACGTACCCCCTGGAAATGTGTATGTAACTGGCGTAACCCTTGTATAGATAGATAAAACTAAAGTTATATTATAACAATAGGAATAAAATAAAACATATATATCAGTGGTTCTCAAACTTTTTGCTTCACGTGCCTCCTGGAAATGTGTATGTAACTGGCGTACGCCTTGTATAGATAGATAAACCTATAGTTATAATATAACAATGGGAATAAAATAAAACATACATATCAGTGGTTCTCAAACTTTTATGCTTCACGTGCCCCCTGGAAATGTGTATGTAATTGGCGTACCCGTTTTATAGATAGATAAATCTAAAGTTATATTATATCAATGGGAATAAAATAAAACATATATATCAGTGGTTCTGAAACTTTTTGCTTCACATGCCTCCTGGAAATGTGTATGTAACTGGCGTACCCCTTGTATAGATAGATAAAACTATAGTTATAATATAACAATCGGAATAAAGTAAAACATACATATCAGTGGTTCTCAAACTTTTTGCTTCACGTACCCCCTGGAAATGTGTATGTAACTGGCGTAACCCTTGTATAGATAGATAAAACTATAGTTATAATATAACAATGGGAATAAAATAAAACATATATATCAGTGGTTCTCAAACTTTTTGCTTCACATGCCTTCTGGAAATGTGTATGTAACTGGCGTACCCCTTGTATAGATAGATAAAACTATAGTTATAATATAACAATGGGAATAAAATAAAACATATATATCAGTGGTTCTCAAACTTTTTGCTTCACGTGCCTCCTGGAAATGTGTATGTAACTGGCGTACGCCTTGTATAGATAGATAAACCTATAGTTATAATATAACAATGGGAATAAAATAAAACATACATATCAGTGGTTCTCAAACTTTTATGCTTCACGTGCCCCCTGGAAATGTGTATGTAACTGGCGTACCCGTTTTATAGATAGATAAAACTAAAGTTATATTATATCAATGGGAATAAAATAAAACATATATATCAGTGGTTCTGAAACTTTTTGCTTCACATGCCTCCTGGAAATGTGTATGTAACTGGCGTACCCCTTGTATAGATAGATAAAACTAAAGTTATATTATAACAATGGGAATAAAATAAAACTTATATATCAGTGGTTCTCAAATTTTTGCTTTACGTGCCTTCTGGCAATGTGTATGTAACTGGCGTACGCCTTGTATAGATAGATAAAACTGTAGTTATGGTATAACAATGGGAACAAAACATATATATCAGTGGTTCTCAACCTTTTATGCCTCACGTGCCACCTGGAAATGTCTATTTAACAGGCGTACGCCTTGTATAGATAGATAAAACTATAGTTATAATATAACAATGGGAATAAAATAAAACATATATATCAGTGGTTCTCAACCTTTTATGCTTCACGTGCCCCCTGGAAATGTGTATGTAACTGGCGTACCCTTTGTATAGATAGATAAACTATAGATATTGTATAACAATAGGAATAATATAAAACATACATATCAGTGGCTCTCAACCTTTTATGCTTCACATGCCCCCTGGAAATGTCTAGGTAACTGGCGTACCCTTTGTATAGATAGATAAACTATAGTTATTGTATAACAATGGGAATAAAATAAAACATACATATCAGTGGTTCTCAACCTTTTATGCTTCACGTGCCCCCTGGAAATGTGTATGTAACTGGTGTATCCCTTGTATAGATAGAAAAAACTAAAGTTTTATTATAGCAATGGGAATAAAATTAAACATATATATCAGTTGTTCTCAACCTTTTATGCTTCACGTTCCCCCTGGAAATGTGTAGGTAACTGGCGTACCCTTTGTATAGATAGATAAACTATAGTTATTGTATAACAATGGGAATAAAATAAAACATACATATCAGTGGTTCTCAACCTTTTATGCTTCACGTGCCCCCTGGAAATGTGTATGTAATATGCGTACCCCTTGTATAGATAGATAAAACTATAGTTAAAATATAACAATGGGAATAAAATAAAACATATATATCAGTGGTTCTCAAACTTTTTGCTTCACGTGCCTCATGGAAATGTGTATGTAACTGGAGTACGCCTTGTATAGATAGATAAACCTATAGTTATAATATAACAATGGGAATAAAATAAAACATACATATCAGTGGTTCTCAAACTTTTATGCTTCACGTGCCCCCTGGAAATGTGTATGTAATTGGCGTACCCGTTTTATAGATAGATAAAACTAAAGTTATATTATATCAATGGGAATAAAATAAAACATATATATCAGTGGTTCTGAAACTTTTTGCTTCACATGCCTTCTGGAAATGTGTATGTAACTGGCGTACCCCTTGTATAGATAGATGAAACTATAGTTATAATATAACAATGGGAATAAAATAAAACGTATATATCAGTGGTTCTCAAACTTTTTGCTTCACGTACCCCCTGGAAATGTGTATGTAACTGGCGTAACCCTTGTATAGATAGATAAAACTAAAGTTATATTATAACAATAGGAATAAAATAAAACATATATATCAGTGGTTCTCAAACTTTTTGCTTCACGTGCCTCCTGGAAATGTGTATGTAACTGGCGTACGAGTTGTATAGATAGATAAACCTATAGTTATAATATAACAATGGGAATAAAATAAAACATACATATCAGTGGTTCTCAAACTTTTATGCTTCACGTGCCCCCTGGAAATGTGTATGTAATTGGCGTACCCGTTTTATAGATAGATAAATCTAAAGTTATATTATATCAATGGGAATAAAATAAAACATACATATCAGTGGTTCTGAAACTTTTTGCTTCACATGCCTCCTGGAAATGTGTATGTAACTGGCGTACCCCTTGTATAGATAGATAAAACTATAGTTATAATATAACAATCGGAATAAAGTAAAACATACATATCAGTGGTTCTCAAACTTTTTGCTTCACGTACCCCGTGGAAATGTGTATGTAACTGGCGTAACCCTTGTATAGATAGATAAAACTATAGTTATAATATAACAATGGGAATAAAATAAAACATATATATCAGTGGTTCTCAAACTTTTTGCTTCACATGCCTTCTGGAAATGTGTATGTAACTGGCGTACCCCTTGTATAGATAGATAAAACTATAGTTATAATATAACAATGGGAATAAAATAAAACATATATATCAGTGGTTCTCAAACTGTTTGCTTCACATGCCTTCTGGAAATGTGTATGTAACTGGCGTACCCCTTGTATAGATAGATAAAACTATAGTTATAATATAACAATGGGAATAAAATAAAACATACATATCAGTGGTTCTCAAACTTTTATGCTTCACGTGCCCCCTGGAAATGTGTATGTAATTGGCGTACCCGTTTTATAGATAGATAAAACTAAAGTTATATTATATCAATGGGAATAAAATAAAACATATATATCTGTGGTTCTGAAACTTTTTGCTTCACATGCCTCCTGGAAATATGTATGTAACTGGCGTACCCCTTGTATAGATAGATAAAACTAAAGTTATATTATAACAATGGGAATAAAATAAAACTTATATATCAGTGGTTCTCAAATTTTTGCTTTACGTGCCTTCTGGCAATGTGTATGTAACTGGCGTACGCCTTGTATAGATAGATAAAACTGTAGTTATGGTATAACAATGGGAACAAAACATATATATCAGTGGTTCTCAACTTTTTATGTCTCACGTGCCACCTGGAAATGTCTATTTAACAGGCGTACGCCTTGTATAGATAGATAAAACTATAGTTATAATATAACAATGGGAATAAAATAAAACATATATATCAGTGGTTCTCAACCTTTTATGCTTCACGTGCCCCCTGGAAATGTGTATGTAACTGGCGTACCCTTTGTATAGATAGATAAACTATAGATATTGTATAACAATGGGAATAATATAAAACATACATATCAGTGGCTCTCAACCTTTTATGCTTCACATGCCCCCTGGAAATGTCTAGGTAACTGGCGTACCCTTTGTATAGATAGATAAACTATAGTTATTGTATAACAATGGGAATAAAATAAAACATACATATCAGTGGTTCTCAACCTTTTATGCTTCACGTGCCCCCTGGAAATGTGTATGTAACTGGTGAATCCCTTGTATAGATAGAAAAAACTAAAGTTTTATTATAACAATGGGAATAAAATTAAACATATATATCAGTTGTTCTCAACCTTTTATGCTTCACGTTCCCCCTGGAAATGTGTAAGTAACTGGCGTACCCTTTGTATAGATAGATAAACTATAGTTATTGTATAACAATGGGAATAAAAAAAACATACATATCAGTGGTTCTCAACCTTTTATGCTTCACGTGCCCCCTGGAAATGTGTATGTAATATGCGTACCCCTTGTATAGATAGATAAAACTATAGTTATAATATAACAATGGGAATAAAATAAAACATATATATCAGTGGTTCTCAACCTTTTATGCTTCACGTTCCCCCTGGAAATGTGTAGGTAACTGGCGTACCCATTGTATAGATAGATAAAATTAAAGTTATATTATAACAATGGGAATAAAATAAAACATATATATCAGTGGTTCTCAACCTTTTATGCTTCACGTGCCCCCTGGAAATGTATATGTAACTGGCGTACCCCTTGTATAGATATATAAATCTAAAATTAAAGTATAACAATGGGAATAAAATAAAACATACATATCAGTGGTTCTCAACCTTTTATGCTTCACGTGCAACCTGGAAAAGTTTATGTAACTGGCGTACCCCTTGTATAGATAGATAAAACTAAAGTTTTATTATAACAATGGGAATAAAATAAAACATATATATCAGTGGTTCTCAACCTGTTATGCTTCACATGCCTCCTGGAAATGTCTATGTAACTGGCGTACCCCTCGTATAGATAGATAAAACTATATTTATAATATATAACAATTGGAATAAAATAAAACATATATATCAGTGGTTCTCAACCTTTTATGCTTCACGTGCCCCCTGGAAATGTGTATGTAACTGGCGTACCCCTTGTATAGATAGATAAAATAAAGTTATAGTATAACAATGGGAATAAAACAAAACATAGATATCAGTGGTTCTCAAACTTATATGCTTCACGTGCCCCCTGGAAATCTGTATGTAACTGGTGTACCCCTTGTATAGATAGATAAAACTAAAGTTTTATTATAACAATTTGAATAAAATAAAACATATATATCAGTGGTTCTGAACCTTGTATACTTCACATGCCCCCTGGATATGTCTATGTAATGGGCGTACCCCGTTATAGATAGATCAAACTCTAGTTATAATATATCAATGGGAATAAAATAAAACATATATATCAGTGGTTCTCAAACTTTTATGCTTCACGTGCCCCCTGGAAATGTGTAGGTAACTGGCGTACCCATTGTATAGATAGATAAAACTATAGTTATAACAATGGGAATAAAATAAAACATATATATCAATGGTTCTCAACCTTTTCTGCTTCACGTGCCACCTGGAAATGTGTATGTATCTGGCGTACCCCTTGTATAAATAGATAAAACTAAAGTTATAGTATAACAATGGGAATAAAATAAAACATACATATCAGTGTTTCTCAAACTTTTATGCTTCACGTGCCCCCTGGAAATGTCTATGTAACTGGCGTACCCCTTGTATAGATAGATAAAACTATAGTTATAATAATGGGAATAAAATAAAACATATATATCACTAGTTCTCAACCTTTTATGCTTCACGTGCGCTCTGGAAATGTATACGTAACTGGCGTACCCCTTGTATAGATAGATAAAACTATAGTTATAGTATAACAATGGGAATAAAATAAAACATATATATCAGTGGTTCTCAACCTTTTATGCTTCACGTGCGCCCTTAAAATGTGAATGTAACTGGCCTATCCTTTGTATAGATAGATGAAACTATAGTTATAATATAAAAATGGGAATAAAATAAAACATATATATCAGTGGTTCTCAAACTTTTATGCTTCACGTGCCCCTTGGAAATCTGTATGTAACTGACGTACCCCTTGTATAGATAGATAAAACTATAGTTATAATATAACAATGGGAATAAAATAAACCATATATATCAGTGGTTCTCAAATTTTATGTTTCACGTCACCCCTATACAATTGCTACGCCACTTACATAGACATTTCCAGGGGGCACGTGAAGCATAAAATTTTGAGAACCACTGATATATATGTTTAATTTTATTCCCATTGTTATAATATAACTATAGTTTTATCTATCTATATAAGGGGTACGCCAGTTACATACACATTTCCAGGGGGCACGTGAAACATAAAAGGTTGAGAACCACTGATATATATGTTTTATTTTATTCCCATTGTTATAATAATACTATAGTTTTATCTATCTATACAAGGGGTACGCCAGTTACATACACATTTCCAGGCGGCACGTGAAGCATAAAATTTGAGAACCATTATATATATATGTTTTATTTTATTCCTATTGTTATACTATAACTATAGTTTTATCTATCTATACAAGGGGTACGCAAGTTACATACACATTTCCAGGCGGCACGTGAAGCATAAAATGTTGAGAACCACTGATATATATTTTTTATTTTATTCCCATTGTTATACTATAACTATAGTTTTATCTATCTATACAAGGGGTACGCCAGTTACATACACATTTCTAGGGGGAACGTGAAGCATAAAAGTTTGAAAACCACTGATATATATATTTTATTTTATTCCCATTGTTATACTATAACTATAGTTTTATCTATCTATACAAGGGGTACCGCACTTACATACACATTTCCAGGATGCACGTGAAGCATAAAAGTTTGAGAACCACTGATATATATGTTTTATTTTATTCCCATTGTTATACTATAACTCTAGTTTTATCTACCTATACAAGGGGTACGCCAGTTACATACACATTTCCAGGGGGAACGTGAAGCATAAAAGTTTGAGAACCACTGATATATATGTTTAATATTATTCCCATTGTTATAATATAACTATAGTTTTATCTATCTATATAAGGGGTTCGCCAGTTACATTCACATTTCCAGGGGGCACGTGAAGCATAAAAGGTTGAGAACCACTGATATATATGTTTTATTTTATTCCCATTGTTATATTATAACTATAGTTTTATCTATCTATACGAGGGGTACGCCAGTTACATAGACATTTCCAGGGGGCATGTGAAGCATAACAGGTTGAGAACCACTGATATATATGTTTTATTTTATTCCCATTGTTAAAATAAAACTTTAGTTTTATCTATCTATACAAGGGGTACGCCAGTTACATACACATTTCCAGGGGGCTCGTGAAGCATAAAAGTTTGAGAACCACTGATATATATGTTTTATTTTATTCCCATTGTTATACTATAACTATAGTTTTATCTATCTATACAAGGGGTACGCCAGTTACATATACATTTCCAGGGGGCACGTGAAACATAAAAGATTGAGAACCACTGATATATATGTTTTATTTTATTCCCATTGTTATACTATAACTATAGTTTTATCTATCTGTACAAGGGGTACGCCAGTTAGATACACATTTCCAGGGGGCATGTGAAGCATAAAAGTTTGAGAACCACTGATACATATGTTTTATTTTATTCCCATTGTTATACTACAACTATAGTTTTATCTATCTATAAAGGGGTACGCCAGTTACATACACATTTCCAGGCGGCACTGAAGCATAAAAGGTTGAGAACCACTGATATATATGTTTTTTTTTATTCCCATTGTTATACTATAACTATAGTTTTATCTATCTATACAAGGAGTACGCCAGTTACATACACATTTCCAGGGGGCACGTGAAGCATAAAAGGTTGACAACCACTGATATATATGTTTTATTTTATTCCCATTGTTATAATATAACTATAGTTTTATCTATCTGTACAAGGGGTACGCCAGTTAGATACACATTTCCAGGGGGCATGTGAAGCATAAAAGTTTGAGAACCACTGATATATATGTTTTATTTTATTCCCATTGTTAAAATAAAACTTTAGTTTTATCTATCTATACAAGGTGTACGCCAGTTACATACACATTTCCAATGGGCATGTGAAGCATAAAAGTTTGAGAACCACTGTTATATATGTTTTATTTTATTCCCATTTTTATACTATAACTATAGTTTTATCTATCTATACAAGGGGTACGCCAGTTACATACACATTTCCAGGCGGCACGTGAAGCATAAAAGGTTGAGAACCTCTGATATATATGTTTAATTTTATTCCCATTGTTATAATATAACTATGGTTTTATCTATCTATATAAGGGGTACGCCAGTTACATACACATTTCCAGGGGGCACGTGAAACATAAAAGATTGAGAACCACTGATATATATGTTTTATTTTATTCCCATTGTTATACTATAACTATAGTTTTATCTATCTATACAAGGGGTACGCCAGTTACATACACATTTCCAGGCGGCACGTGAAGCATAAAAGGTTGAGAACCTCTGATATATATGTTTTATTTTATTCCCATTGTTATACTCTAACTATAGTTTTATGTATCTATACAAGGGGTACGCCAGTTACATACACATTTCCAGGGGGCACGTAAAGCATAAAAGTTTGAGAACCACTGATATATATGTTTAATTTTATTCCCATTGTTATAATATAACTATGGTTTTATCTATCTATACAAGGAGTACGCCAGTTACATACACATTTCCAGGGGGCACGTGAAGCATAAAAGGTTGACAACCACTGATATATATGTTTTATTTTATTCCCATTGTTATACTATAACTATAGTTTTATCTATCTATAAAGAGGTACGCCAGTTACATACACATTTCCAGGCGGCACTGAAGCATAAAAGGTTGAGAACCACTGATATATATGTTTTATTTTATTCCCATTGTTATACTATAACTATAGTTTTATCTATCTATACAAGGGGTACGCCAGTTACATACACATTTCCTGGGGGCACGTGAAGCATAAAAGTTTGAGAACCACTGATATATATGTTTTATTTTATTCCCATTGTTATATTATAACTATAGTTTTATCTATCTATACAAGGGGTACGCCAGTTACATACACATTTCCAGGCGGCACGTGAAGCATAAAAGTTTGAGAACCACTGATATATACGTTTTATTTTATTCCCATTGTTATACTATAACTATAGTTTTATCTATCTATACAAGGGGTACGCCAGTTACATACACATTTCCAGGCGGCACGTGAAGCATAAAAGTTTGAGAAACTCTGATATATATGTTTTATTTTATTCCCATTGTTATACTCTAACTATGGTTTTATCTATCTATACGAGGGGTACGCCAGTTACATACATATTTCCAGGGGGCACGTGAAGCATAAAAGTTTGAGAACCACTTATATATATGTTTAATTTTATTCCCATTGTTATAATATAACTATGGTTTTATCTATCTATATAAGGGGTACGCCAGTTACATACACATTTCCAGGGGGCACGTGAAACATAAAAGATTGAGAACCACTGATATATATGTTTTATTTTATTCCCATTGTTATACTATAACTATAGAT
Source organism: Ryuthela nishihirai (assembly GCA_038380435.1). Lineage (NCBI taxonomy): Eukaryota > Metazoa > Arthropoda > Arachnida > Araneae > Heptathelidae > Ryuthela > Ryuthela nishihirai. The sequence goes on along the minus strand of JAWZYU010000151.1, from coordinate 15,276 downwards.
TTATCTATCTATACAAGGGGTACGCCATTTACATACACATTTCCAGGCGGCACGTGAAGCATAAAAGATTGAGAACAACTGATATATATGTTTTATTTTATTCCCATTTTTATACTATAACTATAGTTTTATCTATCTATACAAGGGGTACGCCAGTTACATACACATTTCCAGGCGGCACGTGAAGCATAAAAGATTAAGAACAACTGATATATATATGTTTTATTTTATTCCCATTGTTATACTATAACTATAGTTTTATCTATCTATACAAGGGGTACGCCAGTTACATACACATTTCCAGGGGGCACGTGAAGCATAAAAGTTTGAGAACCACTGATATATATGTTTTATTTTATTCCCATTGTTATACTATAACTATAGTTTTATCTATCTATACAAGGGGTACGCCAGTTACATACACATTTCCAGGGGGAACGTGAAACATAAAAGTTTGAGAACCACTGATCTATATGTTTTATTTTATTCCCATTCTTATACTATAACTATAGTTTTATCTATCTATACAAGGGGTACGCCAGTTACCTACATATTTCCAGGCGGCACGTGAAGCATAAAAGGTTGAGAACCACTGATATATATGTTTTATTTTATTCCCATTGTTATACTGTAATTATAGTTTTATCTATCTATACAAGGGGTACGCCAGTTACATACACATTTCCAGGGGGCACGTGAAGCATAAAAGTTTGACAACCACTGATATATATGTTTTATTTTATTCCCATTGTTATACTATAACTATAGTTTTATCTATCTATACAAGGGGTTCGCCAGTTACATACACATCTCCAGGCGGCACGTGAAGCATAAAAGTTTGAGAACCACTGATATATATGTTTTATTTTTTTCCCATTGTTATACAATAACTATAGTTTTATCTATCTATACAAGGAGTACGCCAGTTACATACACATTTCCAGGGGGCACGTGAAGCATAAAAGGTTGACAACCACTGATATATATGTTTTATTTTATTCCCATTGTTATAATATAACTATAGTTTTATCTATCTGTACAAGGGGTACGCCAGTTAGATACACATTTCCAGGGGGCATGTGAAGCATAAAAGTTTGAGAACCACAGATATATATGTTTTATTTTATTCCCATTGTTATACTATAACTATAGTTTTATCTATCTATATAAGGGGTACGCCAGTTACATACACATTTCCAGGGGGCACGTGAAACATAAAATGTTGAGAACCACTGATATATATGTTTTATTTTATTCCCATTGTTATACTATAACTATAGTTTTATCTATCTATACAAGGGGTACGCCAGTTACATACACATTTCCAGGGGGAACGTGAAACATAAAAGTTTGAGAACCACTGATCTATATGTTTTATTTTATTCCCATTCTTATACTATAACTATAGTTTTATCTATCTATACAAGGGGTACGCCAGTTACCTACATATTTCCAGGCGGCACGTGAAGCATAAAAGGTTGAGAACCACTGATATATATGTTTTATTTTATTCCCATTGTTATACTATAATTATAGTTTTATCTATCTATACAAGGGGTACGCCAGTTACATACACATTTCCAGGGGGCACGTGAAGCATAAAAGTTTGACAACCACTGATATATATGTTTTATTTTATTCCCATTGTTATACTATAACTATAGTTTTATCTATCTATACAAGGGGTTCGCCAGTTACATACACATTTCCAGGCGGCACGTGAAGCATAAAAGTTTGAGAACCACTGATATATATGTTTTATTTTTTTCCCATTGTTATACTATAACTATAGTTTTATCTATCTATACAAGGAGTACGCCAGTTACATACACATTTCCAGGGGGCACGTGAAGCATAAAAGGTTGACAACCACTGATATATATGTTTTATTTTATTCCCATTGTTATAATATAACTATAGTTTTATCTATCTGTACAAGAGGTACGCCAGTTAGATACACATTTCCAGGGGGCATGTGAAGCATAAAAGTTTGAGAACCACAGATATATATGTTTTATTTTATTCCCATTGTTATACTATAACTATAGTTTTATCTATCTATACAAAGGGTACGCCAGTTACATACACATTTCCAGGGGGCACGTGAAACATAAAAGTTTGAGAACCACTGATATATATGTTTTATTTTATTCCCATTGTTATATTATAACTATAGTTTTATCTATCTATACAACGGGTACGCCAGTTACATACACATTTCCAGGCGGCACGTGAAGCATAAAAGTTTGAGAACCACTGATATATATGTTTTATTTTATTCCCATTGTTATACTATAACTATAGTTTTATCTATCTATACAAGGGGTACGCCAGTTACATACACATTTCCAGGCGGCACGTGAAGCATAAAACGTTGAGAACCACTGATATATATGTTTTATTTTATTCCCATTGTTATACTCTAACTATTGTTTTATCTATCTATACAAGGGGTACGCCAGTTACATACACATTTCCAGGGGGCACGTGAAGCATAAAAGGTTGACAACCACTGATATATATGTTTTATTTTATTCCCATTGTTATACTATAACTATAGTTTTATCTATCTATACAAGGGGTACGCCAGTTACATACACATTTCCAGGGGGAACGTGAAGCATAAAAGTTTGAGAACCACTGATATATATGTTTAATTTTATTCCCATTGTTATAATATAACTGTAGTTTTATCTATCTATATAAGGGGTACGCCAGTTACATACACATTTCCAGGGGGCACGTGAAACATAAAAGTTTGAGAACCACTGATCTATATGTTTTATTTTATTCCCATTGTTATACTATAATTATAGTTTTATCTATCTATACAAGGGGTACGCCAGTTACATACACATTTCCAGGGGGAACGTGAAGCATAAAAGTTTGAGAACCACTGATATATATGTTTAATTTTATTCCCATTGTTATAATATAACTGTAGTTTTATCTATCTATACAAGGGGTACGCCAGTTACCTACATATTTCCAGGCGGCACGTGAAGCATAAAAGTTTGAGAACCACTGATATATATGTTTTATTTTATTCCCATTGTTATACTATAATTATAGTTTTATCTATCTATACAAGGGGTACGCCAGTTACATACACATTTCCAGGGGGCACGTGAAGCATAAAAGTTTGACAACCACTGATATATATGTTTTATTTTATTCCCATTGTTATACTATAACTATAGTTTTATCTATCTATACAAGGGGTTCGCCAGTTACATACACATTTCCAGGCGGCACGTGAAGCATAAAAGTTTGAGAAACTCTGATATATATGTTTTATTTTATTCCCATTGTTATACTCTAACTATAGTTTTATCTATCTATACGAGGGGTACGCCAGTTACATACATATTTCCAGGGGGCACGTGAAGCATAAAAGTTTGAGAACCACTTATATATATGTTTAATTTTATTCCCATTGTTATAATATAACTATGGTTTTATCTATCTATATAAGGGGTACGCCAGTTACATACACATTTCCAGGGGGCACGTGAAACATAAAAGATTGAGAACCACTGATATATATGTTTTATTTTATTCCCATTGTTATACTATAACTATAGATTTATCTATCTATACAAGGGGTACGCCATTTACATACACATTTCCAGGCGGCACGTGAAGCATAAAAGATTGAGAACAACTGATATATATGTTTTATTTTATTCCCATTTTTATACTATAACTATAGTTTTATCTATCTATACAAGGGGTACGCCAGTTACATACACATTTCCAGGCGGCACGTGAAGCATAAAAGATTGAGAACAACTGATATATATATGTTTTATTTTATTCCCATTGTTATACTATAACTATAGTTTTATCTATCTATACAAGGGGTACGCCAGTTACATACACATTTCCAGGGGGCACGTGAAGCATAAAAGTTTGAGAACCACTGATATATATGTTTTATTTTATTCCCATTGTTATACTATAACTATAGTTTTATCTATCTATACAAGGGGTACGCCAGTTATATACACATTTCCAGGGGGAACGTGAAACATAAAAGTTTGAGAACCACTGATCTATATGTTTTATTTTATTCCCATTCTTATACTATAACTATAGTTTTATCTATCTATACAAGGGGTACGCCAGTTACCTACATATTTCCAGGCGGCACGTGAAGCATAAAAGGTTGAGAACCACTGATATATATGTTTTATTTTATTCCCATTGTTATACTGTAATTATAGTTTTATCTATCTATACAAGGGGTACGCCAGTTACATACACATTTCCAGGGGGCACGTGAAGCATAAAAGTTTGACAACCACTGATATATATGTTTTATTTTATTCCCATTGTTATACTATAACTATAGTTTTATCTATCTATACAAGGGGTTCGCCAGTTACATACACATCTCCAGGCGGCACGTGAAGCATAAAAGTTTGAGAACCACTGATATATATGTTTTATTTTTTTCCCATTGTTATACTATAACTATAGTTTTATCTATCTATACAAGGAGTACGCCAGTTACATACACATTTCCAGGGGGCACGTGAAGCATAAAAGGTTGACAACCACTGATATATATGTTTTATTTTATTCCCATTGTTATAATATAACTATAGTTTTATCTATCTGTACAAGGGGTACGCCAGTTAGATACACATTTTCAGGGGGCATGTGAAGCATAAAAGTTTGAGAACCACAGATATATATGTTTTATTTTATTCCCATTGTTATACTATAACTATAGTTTTATCTATCTATATAAGGGGTACGCCAGTTACATACACATTTCCAGGGGGCACGTGAAACATAAAAGGTTGAGAACCACTGATATATATGTTTTATTTTATTCCCATTGTTATACTATAACTATAGTTTTATCTATCTATACAAGGGGTACGCCAGTTACATACACATTTCCAGGGGGAACGTGAAACATAAAAGTTTGAGAACCACTGATCTATATGTTTTATTTTATTCCCATTCTTATACTATAACTATAGTTTTATCTATCTATACAAGGGGTACGCCAGTTACCTACATATTTCCAGGCGGCACGTGAAGCATAAAAGGTTGAGAACCACTGATATATATGTTTTATTTTATTCCCATTGTTATACTATAATTATAGTTTTATCTATCTATACAAGGGGTACGCCAGTTACATACACATTTCCAGGGGGCACGTGAAGCATAAAAGTTTGACAACCACTGATATATATGTTTTATTTTATTCCCATTGTTATACTATAACTATAGTTTTATCTATCTATACAAGGGGTTCGCCAGTTACATACACATTTCCAGGCGGCACGTGAAGCATAAAAGTTTGAGAACCACTGATATATATGTTTTATTTTTTTCCCATTGTTATACTATAACTATAGTTTTATCTATCTATACAAGGAGTACGCCAGTTACATACACATTTCCAGGGGGCACGTGAAGCATAAAAGGTTGACAACCACTGATATATATGTTTTATTTTATTCCCATTGTTATAATATAACTATAGTTTTATCTATCTGTACAAGAGGTACGCCAGTTAGATACACATTTCCAGGGGGCATGTGAAGCGTAAAAGTTTGAGAACCACAGATATATATGTTTTATTTTATTCCCATTGTTATACTATAACTATAGTTTTATCTATCTATACAAAGGGTACGCCAGTTACATACACATTTCCAGGGGGCACGTGAAACATAAAAGTTTGAGAACCACTGATATATATGTTTTATTTTATTCCCATTGTTATATTATAACTATAGTTTTATCTATCTATACAACGGGTACGCCAGTTACATACACATTTCCAGGCGGCACGTGAAGCATAAAAGTTTGAGAACCACTGATATATATGTTTTATTTTATTCCCATTGTTATACTATAACTATAGTTTTATCTATCTATACAAGGGGTACGCCAGTTACATACACATTTCCAGGCGGCACGTGAAGCATAAAACGTTGAGAACCACTGATATATATGTTTTATTTTATTCCCATTGTTATACTCTAACTATTGTTTTATCTATCTATACAAGGCGTACGCCAGTTACATACACATTTCCAGGGGGCACGTGAAGCATAAAAGGTTGACAACCACTGATATATATGTTTTATTTTATTCCCATTGTTATACTATAACTATAGTTTTATCTATCTATACAAGGGGTACGCCAGTTACATACACATTTCCAGGGGGAACGTGAAGCATAAAAGTTTGAGAACCACTGATATATATGTTTAATTTTATTCCCATTGTTATAATATAACTGTAGTTTTATCTATCTATATAAGGGGTACGCCAGTTACATACACATTTCCAGGGGGCACGTGAAACATAAAAGTTTGAGAACCACTGATCTATATGTTTTATTTTATTCCCATTCTTATACTATAACTATAGTTTTATCTATCTATACAAGGGGTACGCCAGTTACCTACATATTTCCAGGCGGCACGTGAAGCATAAAAGTTTGAGAACCACTGATATATATGTTTTATTTTATTCCCATTGTTATACTATAATTATAGTTTTATCTATCTATACAAGGGGTACGCCAGTTACATACACATTTCCAGGGGGCACGTGAAGCATAAAAGTTTGACAACCACTGATATATATGTTTTATTTTATTCCCATTGTTATACTATAACTATAGTTTTATCTATCTATACAAGGGGTTCGCCAGTTACATACACATTTCCAGGCGGCACGTGAAGCATAAAAGTTTGAGAAACTCTGATATATATGTTTTATTTTATTCCCATTGTTATACTCTAACTATAGTTTTATCTATCTATACGAGGGGTACGCCAGTTACATACATATTTCCAGGGGGCACGTGAAGCATAAAAGTTTGAGAACCACTTATATATATGTTTAATTTTATTCCCATTGTTATAATATAACTATGGTTTTATCTATCTATATAAGGGGTACGCCAGTTACATACACATTTCCAGGGGGCAAGTGAAACATAAAAGATTGAGAACCACTGATATATATGTTTTATTTTATTCCCATTGTTATACTATAACTATAGATTTATCTATCTATACAAGGGGTACGCCATTTACATACACATTTCCAGGCGGCACGTGAAGCATAAAAGATTGAGAACAACTGATATATATGTTTTATTTTATTCCCATTTTTATACTATAACTATAGTTTTATCTATCTATACAAGGGGTACGCCAGTTACATACACATTTCCAGGCGGCACGTGAAGCATAAAAGATTGAGAACAACTGATATATATATGTTTTATTTTATTCCCATTGTTATACTATAACTATAGTTTTATCTATCTATACAAGGGGTACGCCAGTTACATACACATTTCCAGGGGGCACGTGAAGCATAAAAGTTTGAGAACCACTGATATATATGTTTTATTTTATTCCCATTGTTATACTATAACTATAGTTTTATCTATCTATACAAGGGGTACGCCAGTTACATACACATTTCCAGGGGGAACGTGAAACATAAAAGTTTGAGAACCACTGATCTATATGTTTTATTTTATTCCCATTCTTATACTATAACTATAGTTTTATCTATCTATACAAGGGGTACGCCAGTTACCTACATATTTCCAGGCGGCACGTGAAGCATAAAAGGTTGAGAACCACTGATATATATGTTTTATTTTATTCCCATTGTTATACTCTAATTATAGTTTTATCTATCTATACAAGGGGTACGCCAGTTACATACACATTTCCAGGGGGCACGTGAAGCATAAAAGTTTGACAACCACTGATATATATGTTTTATTTTATTCCCATTGTTATACTATAACTATAGTTTTATCTATCTATACAAGGGGTTCGCCAGTTACATACACATCTCCAGGCGGCACGTGAAGCATAAAAGTTTGAGAACCACTGATATATATGTTTTATTTTTTTCCCATTGTTATACTATAACTATAGTTTTATCTATCTATACAAGGAGTACGCCAGTAACATACACATTTCCAGGGGGCACGTGAAGCATAAAAGGTTGACAACCACTGATATATATGTTTTATTTTATTCCCATTGTTATAATATAACTATAGTTTTATCTATCTGTACAAGGGGTACGCCAGTTATATACACATTTTCAGGGGGCATGTGAAGCATAAAAGTTTGAGAACCACAGATATATATGTTTTATTTTATTCCCATTGTTATACTATAACTATAGTTTTATCTATCTATATAAGGGGTACGCCAGTTACATACACATTTCCAGGGGGCACGTGAAACATAAAAGGTTGAGAACCACTGATATATATGTTTTATTTTATTCCCATTGTTATACTATAACTATAGTTTTATCTATCTATACAAGGGGTACGCCAGTTACATACACATTTCCAGGGGGAACGTGAAACATAAAAGTTTGAGAACCACTGATCTATATGTTTTATTTTATTCCCATTCTTATACTATAACTATAGTTTTATCTATCTATACAAGGGGTACGCCAGTTACCTACATATTTCCAGGCGGCACGTGAAGCATAAAAGGTTGAGAACCACTGATATATATGTTTTATTTTATTCCCATTGTTATACTATAATTATAGTTTTATCTATCTATACAAGGGGTACGCCAGTTACATACACATTTCCAGGGGGCACGTGAAGCATAAAAGTTTGACAACCACTGATATATATGTTTTATTTTATTCCCATTGTTATACTATAACTATAGTTTTATCTATCTATACAAGGGGTTCGCCAGTTACATACACATTTCCAGGCGGCACGTGAAGCATAAAAGTTTGAGAACCACTGATATATATGTTTTATTTTTTTCCCATTGTTATACTATAACTATAGTTTTATCTATCTATACAAGGAGTACGCCAGTTACATACACATTTCCAGGGGGTACGTGAAGCATAAAAGGTTGACAACCACTGATATATATGTTTTATTTTATTCCCATTGTTATAATATAACTATAGTTTTATCTATCTGTACAAGAGGTACGCCAGTTAGATACACATTTCCAGGGGGCATGTGAAGCATAAAAGTTTGAGAACCACAGATATATATGTTTTATTTTATTCCCATTGTTATACTATAACTATAGTTTTATCTATCTATACAAAGGGTACGCCAGTTACATACACATTTCCAGGGGGCACGTGAAACATAAAAGTTTGAGAACCACTGATATATATGTTTTATTTTATTCCCATTGTTATATTATAACTATAGTTTTATCTATCTATACAACGGGTACGCCAGTTACATACACATTTCCAGGCGGCACGTGAAGCATAAAAGTTTGAGAACCACTGATATATATGTTTTATTTTATTCCCATTGTTATACTATAACTATAGTTTTATCTATCTATACAAGGGGTACGCCAGTTACATACACATTTCCAGGCGGCACGTGAAGCATAAAACGTTGAGAACCACTGATATATATGTTTTATTTTATTCCCATTCTTATACTATAACTATATTTTTATCTATCTATACAAGGGGTACGCCAGTTACCTACATATTTCCAGGCGGCACGTGAAGCATAAAAGGTTGAGAACCACTGATATATATGTTTTATTTTATTCCCATTGTTATACTATAATTTTAGTTTTATCTATCTATACAAGGGGTACGCCAGTTACATACACATTTCCAGGGGGCACGTGAAGCATAAAAGTTTGACAACCACTGATATATATGTTTTATTTTATTCCCATTGTTATACTATAACTATAGTTTTATCTATCTATACAAGGGGTTCGCCAGTTACATACACATTTCCAGGCGGCACGTGAAGCATAAAAGTTTGAGAACCACTGATATATATGTTTTATTTTTTTCCCATTGTTATACTATAAGTATAGTTTTATCTATCTATACAAGGAGTACGCCAGTTACATACACATTTCCAGGGGGCACGTGAAGCATAAAAGGTTGACAACCACTGATATATATGTTTTATTTTATTCCCATTGTTATAATATAACTATAGTTTTATCTATATGTACAAGGGGTACGCCAGTTAGATACACATTTCCAGGGGGCATGTGAAGCATAAAAGTTTGAGAACCACAGATATATATGTTTTATTTTATTCCCATTGTTATACTATAACTATAGTTTTATCTATCTATACAAGGGGTACGCCAGTTACATACACATTTCCAGGGGGAACGTGAAATATAAAAGTTTGAGAACCACAGATCTATATGTTTTATTTTATTCCCATTCTTATACTATAACTATAGTTTTATCTATCTATACAAGGGGTACGCCAGTTACCTACATATTTCCAGGCGGCACGTGAAGCATAAAAGGTTGAGAACCACTGATATATATGTTTTATTTTATTCCCATTGTTATACTATAATTATAGTTTTATCTATCTATACAAGGGGTACGCCAGTTACATACACATTTCCAGGGGGCACGTGAACAATAAAAGTTTGACAACCACTGATATATATGTTTTATTTTATTCCCATTGTTATACTATAACTATAGTTTTATCTATCTATACAAGGGGTTCGCCAGTTACATACACATTTCCAGGCGGCACGTGAAGCATAAAAGTTTGAGAACCACTGATATATATGTTTTATTTTTTTCCCATTGTTATACTATAACTATAGTTTTATCTATCTATACAAGGAGTACGCCAGTTACATACACATTTCCAGGGGGCACGTGAAGCATAAAAGTTTGAGAACCACTGATATATATGTTTTATTTTATTCCCATTGTTATACTATAACTATAGTTTTATCTATCTATACAAGGGGTACGCCAGTTACATACACATTTCCAGGCGGCACGTGAAGCATAAAACGTTGAGAACCACTGATATATATGTTTTATTTTATTCCCATTGTTATACTCTAACTATTGTTTTATCTATCTATACAAGGGGTACGCCAGTTACATACACATTTCCAGGGGGCACGTGAAGCATAAAAGGTTGACAACCACTGATATATATGTTTTATTTTATTCCCATTGTTATACTATAACTATAGTTTTATCTATCTATACAAGGGGTACGCCAGTTACATACACATTTCCAGGGGGAACGTGAAGCATAAAAGTTTGAGAACCACTGATATATATGTTTAATTTTATTCCCATTGTTATAATATAACTGTAGTTTTATCTATCTATATAAGGGGTACGCCAGTTACATACACATTTCCAGGGGGCACGTGAAACATAAAAGTTTGAGAACCACTGATCTATATGTTTTATTTTATTCCCATTCTTATACTATAACTATAGTTTTATCTATCTATACAAGGGGTACGCCAGTTAGATACACATTTCCAGGGGGCATGTGAAGCATAAAAGTTTGAGAACCACAGATATATATGTTTTATTTTATTCCCATTGTTATACTATAACTATAGTTTTATCTATCTATACAAGGAGTACGCCAGTTACATACACATTTCCAGGGGGCACGTGAAGCATAAAAGGTTGACAACCACTGATATATATATTTTATTTTATTCCCATTGTTATAATATAACTATAGTTTTATCTATCTGTACAAGGGGTACGCCAGTTAGATACACATTTCCAGGGGGCATGTGAAGCATAAAAGTTTGAGAACCACAGATATATATGTTTTATTTTATTCCCATTGTTATACTATAACTATAGTTTTATCTATCTATATACGGGGTACGCCAGTTACATACACATTTCCAGGGGGCACGTGAAACATAAAAGGTTGAGAACCACTGATATATATGTTTTATTTTATTCCCATTGTTATACTATAACTATAGTTTTATCTATCTATACAAGGGGTACGCCAGTTACATACACATTTCCAGGGGGAACGTGAAACATAAAAGTTTGAGAACCACTGATCTATATGTTTTATTTTATTCCCATTCTTATACTATAACTATAGTTTTATCTATCTATACAAGGGGTACGCCAGTTACCTACATATTTCCAGGCGGCACGTGAAGCATAAAAGTTTGAGAACCACTGATATATATGTTTTATTTTATTCCCATTGTTATACTGTAATTATAGTTTTATCTATCTATACAAGGGGTACGCCAGTTACATACACATTTCCAGGGGGCACGTGAAGCATAAAAATTTGACAACCACTGATATATATGTTTTATTTTATTCCCATTGTTATACTATAACTATAGTTTTATCTATCTATACAAGGGGTTCGCCAGTTACATACACATCTCCAGGCGGCACGTGAAGCATAAAAGTTTGAGAACCACTGATATATATGTTTTATTTTTTTCCCATTGTTATACTATAACTATAGTTTTATCTATCTATACAAGGAGTACGCCAGTTACATACACATTTCCAGGGGGCACGTGAAGCATAAAAGGTTGACAACCACTGATATATATGTTTTATTTTATTCCCATTGTTATAATATAACTATAGTTTTATCTATCTGTACAAGGGGTACGCCAGTTAGATACACATTTTCAGGGGGCATGTGAAGCATAAAAGTTTGAGAACCACAGATATATATGTTTTATTTTATTCCCATTGTTATACTATAACTATAGTTTTATCTATCTATATAAGGGGTACGCCAGTTACATACACATTTCCAGGGGGCACGTGAAACATAAAAGGTTGAGAACCACTGATATATATGTTTTATTTTATTCCCATTGTTATACTATAACTATAGTTTTATCTATCTATACAAGGGGTACGCCAGTTACATACACATTTCCAGGGGGAACGTGAAACATAAAAGTTTGAGAACCACTGATCTATATGTTTTATTTTATTCCCATTCTTATACTATAACTATAGTTTTATCTATCTATACAAGGGGTACGCCAGTTACCTACATATTTCCAGGCGGCACGTGAAGCATAAAAGGTTGAGAACCACTGATATATATGTTTTATTTTATTCCCATTGTTATACTATAATTATAGTTTTATCTATCTATACAAGGGGTACGCCAGTTACATACACATTTCCAGGGGGCACGTGAAGCATAAAAGTTTGACAACCACTGATATATATGTTTTATTTTATTCCCATTGTTATACTATAACTATAGTTTTATCTATCTATACAAGGGGTTCGCCAGTTACATACACATTTCCAGGCGGCACGTGAAGCATAAAAGTTTGAGAACCACTGATATATATGTTTTATTTTTTTCCCATTGTTATACTATAACTATAGTTTTATCTATCTATACAAGGAGTACGCCAGTTACATACACATTTCCAGGGGGCACGTGAAGCATAAAAGGTTGACAACCACTGATATATATGTTTTATTTTATTCCCATTGTTATAATATAACTATAGTTTTATCTATCTGTACAAGAGGTACGCCAGTTAGATACACATTTCCAGGCGGCATGTGAAGCATAAAAGTTTGAGAACCACAGATATATATGTTTTATTTTATTCCCATTGTTATACTATAACTATAGTTTTATCTATCTATACAAAGGGTACGCCAGTTACATACACATTTCCAGGGGGCACGTGAAACATAAAAGTTTGAGAACCACTGATATATATGTTTTATTTTATTCCCATTGTTATATTATAACTATAGTTTTATCTATCTATACAAAGGGTACGCCAGTTACATACACATTTCCAGGGGGCACGTGAAACATAAAAGTTTGAGAACCACTGATATATATGTTTTATTTTATTCCCATTGTTATATTATAACTATAGTTTTATCTATCTATACAACGGGTACGCCAGTTACATACACATTTCCAGGCGGCACGTGAAGCATAAAAGTTTGAGAACCACTGATATATATGTTTTATTTTATTCCCATTGTTATACTATAACTATAGTTTTATCTATCTATACAAGGGGTACGCCAGTTACATACACATTTCCAGGCGGCACGTGAAGCATAAAACGTTGAGAACCACGGATATATATGTTTTATTTTATTCCCATTGTTATACTCTAACTATTGTTTTATCTATCTATACAAGGGGTACGCCAGTTACATACACATTTCCAGGGGGCACGTGAAGCATAAAAGGTTGACAACCACTGATATATATGTTTTATTTTATTCCCATTGTTATACTATAACTATAGTTTTATCTATCTATACAAGGGGTACGCCAGTTACATACACATTTCCAGGGGGAACGTGAAGCATAAAAGTTTGAGAACCACTGATATATATGTTTAATTTTATTCCCATTGTTATAATATAACTGTAGTTTTATCTATCTATATAAGGGGTACGCCAGTTACATATACATTTCCAGGGGGCACGTGAAACATAAAAGTTTGAGAACCACTGATCTATATGTTTTATTTTATTCCCATTCTTATACTATAACTATAGTTTTATCTATCTATACAAGGGGTACGCCAGTTACCTACATATTTCCAGGCGGCACGTGAAGCATAAAAGTTTGAGAACCACTGATATATATGTTTTATTTTATTCCCATTGTTATACTATAATTATAGTTTTATCTATCTATACAAGGGGTACGCCAGTTACATACACATTTCCAGGGGGCACGTGAAGCATAAAAGTTTGACAACCACTGATATATATGTTTTATTTTATTCCCATTGTTATACTATAACTATAGTTTTATCTATCTATACAAGGGGTTCGCCAGTTACATACACATTTCCAGGCGGCACGTGAAGCATAAAAGTTTGAGAAACTCTGATATATATGTTTTATTTTATTCCCATTGTTATACTCTAACTATAGTTTTATCTATCTATACGAGGGGTACGCCAGTTACATACATATTTCCAGGGGGCACGTGAAGCATAAAAGTTTGAGAACCACTTATATATATGTTTAATTTTATTCCCATTGTTATAATATAACTATGGTTTTATCTATCTATATAAGGGGTACGCCAGTTACATACACATTTCCAGGGGGCACGTGAAACATAAAAGATTGAGAACCACTGATATATATGTTTTATTTTATTCCCATTGTTATACTATAACTATAGATTTATCTATCTATACAAGGGGTACGCCATTTACATACACATTTCCAGGCGGCACGTGAAGCATAAAAGATTGAGAACAACTGATATATATGTTTTATTTTATTCCCATTTTTATACTATAACTATAGTTTTATCTATCTATACAAGGGGTACGCCAGTTACATACACATTTCCAGGCGGCACGTGAAGCATAAAAGATTGAGAACAACTGATATATATATGTTTTATTTTATTCCCATTGTTATACTATAACTATAGTTTTATCTATCTATACAAGGGGTACGCCAGTTACATAC